>JBBBVM010000333.1:0-666468 GCA_037355625.1 Petunia x hybrida | reverse complement strand
TTTAGCATTTTTTTAGATAAATTGGGAAATTGAGGGGTTGCACGGGTAGGATAGAAATTAGGATAGGCCTTGCAATTTTTAGCCTTCTTTTGAAATTAATTAATTTCAATCCAAATAATTTAATTATCTAATTTTAATTCTAATTTTATTTTAATACTTGATTTTCGTTTAAATAATTAGCTATTAATTAATTCTTGGGACGAAATTGGGTGTCAACAGTTGTGCCCAAGAAGAATGGCAAATAAAGGATGTGTGTGGACTATACGGACTTGAACAAAGCTTGTCCCAAAGATTCGTACACATTGCCTCAAATAGACAGGTTTATAGACTCCACGGCTGGAGACAAGCTGTTAACCTTCTTGGATGCTTACTCGGGATATAATCATGTTTTGATGAATCCAAAGGATGAAGAGACAACCTCGTTCATCACCGACCGATGTACTTACTGCTACAAAGTAATGTCCTTCGGACTCAAGAATGTTGGAGCAACTTATCAAAGGCTAGTATGTCGAATGTTTAAGGAATATATTAGAAATTCAATGGATGTTTACATAGACGACATGCTAGACAAATCGGTTCGGGTAGAAGATAATTTGAATCACCTAATAGAGGCCTTCGCCATTTTAAGGCTATACAACATGAAGCTGAACCCCGAAAAGTGTGAATTCAGTGTCGGTTCGGGGAAGTTCTTAGGGATTCATAGTCTCTAAAAAGGGAATTGAAGCCAATCTTGAAAAAATCAAAGATGTTGAAGAAATATCCGAGGAGCTCTCGGGGACTAAGGAGGTTCAACGTTTGACTGGCCGAGTTGCCACCTTGAGTAGGTTCATCTCAAGGTCATCAGAGCGATGCCACAAGTTCTTCTCAGTCTTAAGAAAGAACACTGCTATGGACACCGAAGTGCAGAGAAACATTGAGGGAGTTAAAACGTTAATCGGCTAATGTGCTGTTGCTTGCCAAGCCAAAAGACGGGGAAACATTGTTAGTCTTCCTAGCTATATCTTAGGTGTTAGTGAGTGCGGTGTTGGTTTGAGATGAGGATGGAAAGAAACAACCCATATACTATGCGAGTAAAACACTCCTCGAAGCTGAATCAGGTACCCTCATCTTGAAAAATTGGCGCTAGCCCTAGTAGTCACTACTCGAAAATTTCGACCTTACTTTCAGTGTCATCATATAGCCGTAGTTACAACCACCCCCCCTGAGAATCATATTACATAAACTTGAGTTGTCGAGGAGGTTATCTAAATGGGCGGCCGAGTTTAAAAGAGTATGATATTACTTATCTACCCCGAACGACCGTAAAATCTCAAGTCCTGGCGGACTTCATGGCTGAGTTTAATGTTGGGAAACTACCCGAGGCTGTAAAGGAAAATTTAGCATCTAAAGAGACAACATCGGGGGTATGGACATGGTACACTGATGGAGTGACAAATTCAAAGGTTTTGGGGCTTTAAATAGTTTTGGTATAACCAACGGGGGAAAGAGTAAGCACTCAATCAGATTCAAGAAAGAGACCAACAATGAATTGGAGTATGAGGCTGCCATAGCTGACTTGAAACTAGCCAAAGAAATGGGAGTAGAAAATATTAAATTGAGGAGTGATTCGCAATTGGTGGGGAATCAGGTGCTCGGGGAATATTTGGCTCGTGAGCCCCGAATGCAATAATTCCTAGCTCGAGCTCAACAAGTATTGGCAAAGTACCAAGAATGGAGAATTCAGAAAATACCTCGAGAAGAAAACATTGAGGCCAACGCCTTATCCAATCTAGGCTCGACTATTGACGAAGAATTCTCGGGGATTGACTCTGTGGTTCAATTACTCTCTCCAGCGATGAAAGGAATGAAATTGGAAGTAAATGCAGTAGATCATACTATGGATTGGCGAACCAAGTTCATCTCATACTTCGACTCAGGGAATCTCCCAACAGATAAGAGAGAAGCTAAGAAATTGAGGACTCAGGCAGCTTCTTATTCAATGATTTTAGCGAAGTTGTAAAAAAAATGTATTGTGGCCCGACGGCCAAATGTCTGGGTCCAAGGAAAGTCAAATTTGTGATGAAAGAGGTTCACGAAGGAGAATGTGGCAACCATTCGGGAGGGGGGAAAGGGAAGGCTCTAGTATGCAAATTACTCCGGGCAGGTTGTTATTGGCCAACTATCTGCGCAGACGCCAAAGCCTTCCTAGAAAAAATTTATAAATGCTAGCGACACACATGAATAATTCATCAATAGGCCGACCCTCTCCATTAGGACGTGTCGCTTTGGCACTTCATGAAGTGGGGGATGGATATAATTGGACCACTTCCAAAGGCCAAAAGAAGTGTTCGGTTCATACTTGTGTTGACTGACTATTTCACCAAATAGGTGGAGGCGGGGTCCTTCACCAAAGTCAGGCAAAAAGAGGTGATTGATTCATTCGAAGGAATATCATCTACAAGTTCGGTGTCCCATAGAAAATTACGTATGACAATGGTCCTCAGTTTATAGGCGTGAATGTCACAAACTTTCTCAAGAAATGGGGCATAAAAATGACTGTATCGACCCCCTATCACTCAAGTGCAAATGGCCAAGCGGAGTCTTTGAATAGAGTGATCGTTGAAATATAAAGAAGAGGCTCGACGTAGCAAAAGGCCCGTGGCCCGAGGAGTTTCCCGGAGTATAGTGGGCAATGTGAACCATAGAAAAGAATAGCACTAGTGAAACCCCTTTCTCTTTTGCCTATGGAATGGATTCATTGATCCTCGTGGAAGTTGGTGAACCCACTCTTCGGTACTCTCATGCTACCAAAGAGTCTAACCAGGAAGCTACACGTATAGAATTTGACTTGCTTGAGGAGAAAAGAGTCCTAGCCTTGGTTTGGTTAGTTGCTCAGAAAAGGCAAATCGAGGCCTATCTCAACAAGAAAACCAAACTTAGAGATTTCAAGGTTGGGGATTATGTGTTAAAAGCCACGAATCAATATACCTAGGAGAAGAACGCGGGTAAGTTCGTTGCTAATTTGGAAGGACTTATTGGGTCAAGGCAATTATTTGAAAGGGATCTTATCAATTGGAAGATTTGAAGGGCAAACTCGAACCCTCGAATTGGAATGTTTCCAATTTGAAGTGGTACAATTTCTGACACCAAGGTAATTTACCCCTCATCAATTAAATTTCACTTACAGCAGCAAGCCGTGAATGCTCCAATGCTTAGGTTGAGTAATTCTAACTAACCCCCTGTTGTTCTTTGCTTAACTTTTTCAGTAAGCGGAGGGAACGAAGTACAGTGCTCGGGTCCACATCAAAATTTACACCCGACCACTAGGGCAATGTAGGAGATGCTATGTAGTCAAGCTTGACTCAAAGCCTCTTATATCGGGGACTGTGAACAAACCCGAAGACTAGCTATTTGAGTACCGAGGACGTCGCCCGAAGAGTAATTTAGTATCTTGTATCTTCCGCCCGATAGTGGCTCGATTTCAAAATTTGCCTAAGCTTTACTTCGACTAGGTTTTATATAACGCCAGTTATGGCTCACTATCATTATTAATGAAATGAACTTGGTTTAACATCTCTTTATTTCAATGATTTAATGTACCAATGATATGCTATTTGACTGAGGTCACTTCTTCATGCCATGGCTCGTGAACGAGACGTCGTTCCAAGCTAGCATCGATTTATTGAAAATTGTTTAAGTCTTGCAAACAAAAATTATCTTAAGTGCCTTGTCGAACACTTTCAAAGCAAAGTAAACACTAACACTTAGAAACGAATATGAATTCAATTAAAACAAGCCCGAAGGCTTCAAAAGAAACATTTCATTAGTACAGGACCGAAGGCTACAATTATCAACATGAAAATGGCTTGATAGCCACAACAAAAACAAAGGCAAAGAAGAAAGTTGCTAAGCCTTGGATCTTCTTCCTCCTTTAAAGTCTCCTCTTTTGTGCTTTCATCACCCTCATCGCCGTCCTCGGAGTCCCCCTCATCCAAGCCTTCACTCAAAGGCTGCTCATCAACAATCCTTTGAGCTTCTACGGTGTCCCTTTCAGCCTTGCCAATTTTTTCATCAAGGTTAATCTCCCCAGCTTTGCATTGCTTGAGGGCTTTCAGCAGAGTCTTGATAAGGGCCCAGGTATATTCAAGTTTTACCCTCGAGGCCTTGACTTTGCTCACCTCTCAGAGTCAACAATCTCACCTCGAAGTCGAGCAACCTCGGTCTAACGCTGGGATCCTGCCCGCCTGAACTTCCAACCTCTGAATCGCGAGGGTGTATTCCTTTGATTTTCATGATTCATGTTCGCATTCTCAAAAATTTGAACCTTAACTTGGGCCAGTTCATCGGTGAGCCTATCAACCTCAGCATCCAGCCTCGAGCATTCAATTTGATGGCCGTAATTCAAAGCCTGGATTTTAGCCTCAGAACCTGTAGCGACTTCTTGCGTACCAGAATGAGACTTAGCCAACTGAGCCTTTAACTCAGAGATTTGGCCGTTAAAGCTATCCTTTTGTTGGTCTCAAGCACTCGCAACACGATGAACTTCTTCAGACCTTGCAGTTTCAAGTTGGACAATCCTCAAGGTGAGAAGAAAGCCCCGATCAAAGATCGTTGAAGGGTAAGGAGTAGAAGAAGTGCGTGACTAAAAGAAAGCAAAGTTAGTGGAAACTTACCTGGAGTGCATTAGCTGCCTTGGTGGAGGCCAGCTTCACCGGGGTGAACTTTTGGAGAAAATTCTCTCATTCGGCCCCAACAATAGCCCGAAGCTCAAGATATCCTCGCGAGAGCACTCCAGCAAGTTTTACAAAGTTGAGATTTCCAATTTTCTCAAAGGCCTCTCCAAGGCTAAAGCCTTGGCAGGCTCGGAACGAGCTCAAGCCACACTCGTAGTTTTCCCCTCCTCGGCAGCGGGGATCTCAACTTCCTCCACCTTGGCTTTGCCCTTAGCCTTGGTAATAGCCAGATCAAGCTCTTGCTCTTGCTCCTTGAGGTTTATCACCTCGGTTTCCTTATGCCTCTCGAGGCCCTCGTCACTAGGCTCGTCAATCAACCCTCGGCGCTGCTCAACAACAGCTTCGAGTCCTAGGGGTAGCCCTCACTTTGGTTCGAGAGCGAACCAATCGAGTAGACTTCTTCGAAGCTGCTCTCTTTCTCTTTGAATATGTGAAAGATTGAGAGGAAAGCTTATGAACAAAAGAAGAAGAAGAAGTTTAGATCACAAACAAACCGAACAATGAAGATGTCATCACCTTTTGAAGTCCCTTGGTTCGAAGAGCCCTTGGGCACTTTAGCCTTGGCAATGTCTTTAGCCAAGCTAGCCATCACATTGACACTTTTCTCGGCAACAATAACTTTCTTCTCCTTCATCTTTTTCTTCTTTTCTCTTTCTCCTTACCTCTAATTTCCTTCGGCTTAACTGCCTTATTCGGGAACCTACAAGGCGAATGGGAGAAAAATCATGAGAAAAAAAACCAAGGGCAAAACTTCAAAATAGTCGCAAAGTGACAAATAACTCACCGTACCTCATACACACCCAATTGTTGTCTTTCTCCACATCTATGGTCTTCCAAATCCTATTAGGACGGGTGCTGATTGTCATCACCACTTTTACCCATTCAAGAAAATCAGCCGAGGGGTTGACCGGAACACCGTTAGCTGTAAAAGAGATAAGTAATGAAGAATAACTGATGACCGAAGGATTTGGAGAAAGAATTGATACAACAAGACGAGGTACTTCCGTTCACTATTCCACACCTTGGGAAATTTGGGTTTAGTGGAAAGCAATCTTTTGGGCAGAAGAGCGTATCGGTCAGACCAACCTCGGTCCCTATAGTCCTCACTCTTTGAGATAAAAGAGAAGTCACCTCATTTGTTAGGGCTACAATTCCCCCTTTGTGCAAGTAGGGATAATAAAGGGCAATCACGTACTGAAAAGTGAAATCTAACCTCGCTTTCTAGCTCAAGAACACGAGCATTGCACAACTCTCCAGAACCCGGGGTCGAGTTGAGCGAGGCATAAGTTATACGTTTGGCAGAATGTATCGATCGCCCCATGAATGGGAAGAGTAAAAGCTAAAGTTAAATGGTAAGTATAAATGAAGGAGTACCTAGGCATGTGGTTGGAAACAGAACTCTCCAGGGTCGGAACCATGATCTCAACCTCGGGCCCTCCATTACAGTCCTCCCGAACTAAATCTATACAATCTTGTGTAATCAGGCTCGGTGTTGTATGAACTGACACATTCCTATCCAACCCCCGTTGGGTATCCGATTGATCTTGTAATTTGAAGTCTTTGTCTATGTTGAAACTTGATGGAATGATTTGCGGTGGCTCTAGTTCTTTGTCAGCTGGGATTTTCTTCTTCTTGGACTTTAAGGGACCAGCCTCAATTTTAACCTCGGCTGCTTCCACCATCACAACCTCGGTATCTTTGCTTCCTAAAACCCCAATGTCATCATTACCATCATCCCCTTTGTCAGCCTCGTTGTCATCGCCAATAATCACCTCTTCAGATTTAACACGGCAGGCAGCGGCTTTGCATTGCCTTAAACAACCAGCCTGTTTTACTTAATCATCACCCTCAACTGATGCGACGATTTTTAGAGGCTGAGGGACGTTCACTAGCTCATCACCGACGATCATGGTGTCGGCGTTTAGAACTCTCCTGTCTGAAGAACACCCGAAACCTTGAATAGAGTTTGTTGCAGACAAGATTCAATGGCGAGTTGGGAGTAATCTGTTGAAGTTTGAAAGAAGATTTGAGTAAGAGTGAACTGGGACTTTGCTTGCCTTGGGAATTTTTTTACTGTTGCCTTATGATCACAAGTGGAGAAGATGACCACTCAAGTAGGTGTATTTATAGAGAAAAAAACCATCATTGCTACAATGTTGGGAAGAGCAACGGAAGCGGAATGACCGTTCGGAGCCAATAAATTGTCACCACGTATGGGGCAACGAGAATATGAAGCGATTGATTCCTTTTTGAAACCTTGGCATGCATTTCGCTGCGTCACTCTCCCACTCAAATTCATTCCACTCTGTTGAAAGCTGGTTTTGAAGTATGACAAACGAGAAGGACACTGAGGTTCAGGAGAAGAACCTTGTCCTTGAGATGAAGGACACGCTTGATCGAAAAGATTACGGGTTGCAAATCCCTGAGGAACTAGGAGTAGTGGCGCGTGGTTGTTGACGTATCCTAGTCAGACTAAAAGAGGCGGTGTCCAGGCTGTATCTTTGAAGTGTGGACAAGAGTTAGACTTTAACATGGAAAAGAGTTACTGCGAATCTGATATTGCCATAATTAAAAGCATTCCCAGCAGGACTCAACTAGGGTTGCAAGACCTATATAAAAGCAAGTAGAAGAGACAGCCGAAATTAGTTTTTTAAGTAGAGAGTCGAGAGCATATAGAGGTGATCTGAAGAACTGTCTACGTTGGAAAACTAAAGAAGACAACTGGTTTGCATGTTGAGTATTTGAGTCTAGATCTCTTGTCTAGGTTCATCGAGTTGTAAGTTGTCTTTGTTACAAGTGTTCATTGTTTTGTCTATTAGCTTATTTCAGAAGCATATGTATCAGGCAAACTACTTTGTGATTACTAGAAAAAGCTAGAGTTTAGCTTTGGTCAGTGATTAGGGTCTAGAGTGTAGCCCCTTGGTTACAGAGTCTGTAATCTGAAACGTTGCTCTTGTGTTAGTGGATTGAGATTCAAAATCCCAGAGTGTGGGTCGTGGTTTTTCTCCCTTGAGCAAGGAGTTTTCCACGTAAAATTCTTGTGTTCTTGGTGAATGTTTTGAAGTGGGTTCTTAAGTATAGTTTGCATAAAAGAGAACTGAGGAACCTAGTTCTACTACGGAAGAACAGGGTTCTTGCAACAAAAATCGGAGGACACTATTCAACCCCCCCCTTCTAGTGTCCTTAGGAGGTGCTTAAAGTATAACAAGTGGTATCAGAGCGGGTCTTCTCTTGTAAGGCTAACACCTTGAGAAGGATCAAAATGAGTGCACCGCCTACTATTACTGAAGGACAGTCGGTTCTGAGGCCTCCACAGTTTAATGGGCAATACTACGCATGGTGGAAAAATAGGATGGAGAATTACATATGTGCTGAAGATTATCAACTCTGGCTGATAGTCTCTGAAGGAAACCTGATTCCCACCAAAATAGTTGGTGAAGGAACCACTGCCACAAAAGAACCTAAGCTGAAAGAAGAATTTGATGAGTCTGACTATAAGATGATCGAAAAGAACCACAAAGCCAAGCGGTTGGTTATATGTGGTCTAGGTCCAGAAGAGTTCAATCGAGTATCATCGTATAAGACGGCTAAGGAAATATGGGATGCTTTACAAGTCGCACACGAAGGAACCACTGAAGTAAAGGACTCAAAAAGAAGAATGTTGAAAAGACAATTTGAGTTATTTACTATGGGCGAGAAGGAATCGATTCAGGATATGATGACCAGGTTGACCATGATTACAAATGAAATGAGATCTCTGGAGATGGTACTGCCTGAGGTGGAGATGGTTGACAAAATCCTGAATGTGTTACCTGAAGCATGGGAACCAAAAATGACAGCCATTATTGAATCCAAACCTTTAAAATCTATCAAGCTTGAAGAACTGGTTGGAAGTCTGAAGACGCACGAGATGATGAAGGACTCAAAGGCTAAACCTGCAGCAAAGAAGGAAAAGACCCTTGCACTGGAAGCAACAGAAGAAGCTGATGAATATGTTGATCTTCAATCAGTGGAAGCTGCAATGGTAAGTGCTCTAAGACAAAAACTCAATCTGGGAAGACTTAAAGGATTTAAACGAGGGAACAAGGAGAGCTCTAGCAGGAAGAACATAGTTGACAGTCCTGACTACTCTGGATGCTTCAAATGCTTCAAGAAGGATCATGCTGTCATGGATTGCCCAATGTGGGAAATAGAGTGGATGAAGAACAGAGCTGCTAAGGAAAAGGAAAAGGAAACCACAAAGGAAAACAATGCAGATAGAAAGAAGTCAAGACGGCCCCCAAACTTCAGAGCAGAACGAAGGAAAAAGAAGGAAGCTTTCTATGCCACATGGGGACCAACTGACAGTGAGTCTGATCACGAGAAGGAAGCTGACGATGACTCACCACTAGCATTAGCAGGAATGACGGATGTTAGTTCTGACGAAGAACATCCTCTTGAGGCAAAATGGGGAAGAGATCCATCAAAGCCACCAGTGTTCAATGGGACTCATTACAATTATTGGAAGAAACAAATGAAGAATTTCTTGCAAGCGACTGATTATAGTCTGTGGCTAATTGTGAAAAGAGGACCTCATGTTCCAGTGAAGAGAGCAGCAAATGGAGTCTTGGTACTCAAGAAAGTAGAAGAACTGGATCCACAAGATCTGGACTGGCTACAAGCAAACTCCAAGGCTGAGGGCTATCTAAGAAGAGGACTTACAGATGATGTGCTCGGACAGATACAGGAATGTAAATCAGCCAAGGAGATATGGAAGAAACTGAAGGAGTTGTACATAGCTGACAACACCAAGAAGGACTCTGCCCTCATGGCAACTGAAGGAAAGGAAGCTGACGGTTCAGCAGAGGTATGTTTATCTGATCTTAAGGAAACTTTACATACATACTCTTCTGAAAATCTAATCCTAATCACAGCCACATTGATTGAAGGATATGAAAAAGAAAAGCTTGAAAAAGATAAATTAATTGAAGAATTGGGTGATCTTAGAACTAAGCACAAGAGTCTCCTAGAACAGAACATTGAGCTTGAAGAAACAAATGCCATCATGAAAGGACAGACTCTTGTGTCAAACTCTAAGATCACTGAGCTTGAATTAGAATGTAGACAGTTGAGAGAGAGTAAGAATGGTAAGCAAGTTATGAGTGAAGTTCAAACCTTTCTGGAAGATGAATTGAAAAGGACAAATGAGATTTTAAACCAAGAAATTGAAAAAAATAAGATGTTAAATCAGAAGGTTGAAAACTCAAAACTTGAACTTACCAGGCTTACAAAATGGAATAAGTCTTCAGAAGCAATGCATTGGGTCCTTGAAAATCAAAATAAAGGAAAACAAGGTTTAGGATTCAAGAAGCCCTTGCCTCCATATAATCCTAAAAGCAAATATGTGGGATTACCTTGCAACATGTTATGCACTTTCTGTGGTCAAACCGGTCATACTAAACAAAAGTGTGTTAACATTACCAAGGCAAGGGCCAAGAATAAAAATTGTGTTTTACCCAAATGGGCCAAACAAGATCTGATTTATCCATTTTCTCATAAGAAGGGACCCAAGCTTGTCTGGGTTCCTAAGGCTAACCTCTAATTGTTTTGCAGGCTGGAGTGAGGGAGAACAACTCAAGCTGGATTCTTGATAGCGGTTGTTCTAGGCACATGACGGGAGATAGAAGAAACTTTCTCTCACTCGCAGCATTTCAAGGAGGCAGTGTGGCCTTCGGAGGAGGAAAAAGTGGTCAGATAGTAGGCATTGGGAAGATTGGGAGATCTCTTGAGCATGCAATTGAAAATGTGTATTGTGTCGATGGTCTTAGACACAATTTACTGAGCATCTCTCAACTATGTGACAGAGGAAACGAAGTGAGCTTCTCATCTGTAGGATGCATCGTGAAGAACCTACAGAGTGGAGAAGTGGTAATGGAAGGAAAAAGAGTGAACAATGTGTACAAGGCGTCACTGAGGTCCTTACCTGAAAACAATCTGACATGCTTGAATGTACAAGAAAGCGACTCTCAGCTGTGGCACAAAAGACTGGGTCATGCAAGTCTCACTCAATTAAATAAGCTAGTCTCGAAGGAACTGGTTCGTGGATTGCCAAACAAGAAGTTTGAAAACATAAAAGTGTGTGATGCTTGTGTAAAGGGAAAGCATGTAAGAACGTCATTCAAGTCAAAGAAAGTGGTAAGCACATCTAAGCCACTGGAGCTGGTACATATGGATTTGTGTGGACCTATGAGAGTAAAAAGCAGAGGAGGAAAGAGGTTTGTGTTCGTAATTGTTAACGACTACTCAAGGTATACATGGACCTTGTTCTTGGCCTCTAAGGATGAAGCTTTTGAGAACTTTAAAGACTGGGCTGGTGTGGTTCAGAAAAGGCTAAGTCTTGAACTCATCAGTATTCGAACAGATCATGGAACTGAGTTTGAAAACTCAAAATTTTCTGAGTACTGTGCAGGGAACAACATAGATCACAACTTTTCAGCACCAAGAACTCCCCAACAAAACGGGGTGGTTGAGAGGAAGAACAGGTCGTTGGAGGATATGGCTAGAACCATGCTGCTGTCAAGTGGACTAGCAAGAAATTTCTGGGCTGAAGCTGTAAACACTGCATGTTACTTGCTAAATAGGTGTTCCATCAGAGCCATTCTTGACAAAACTCCATATGAGTTACTCAGAGGTAGAAAGCCAAGCATTGCCCACCTAAGGCCTTTTGGGTGCAAGTGCTTTGTTCACAACAATGGCAAGGAACCCTTGGGAAAGTTTGACGCTAGGAGTGATGAGGCAATATTCCTGGGATACTCCACTCAAAGTAAGGCATACAAGGTACTCAACAGAAGAACACAAGTAGTAGAAGAAAGTATGCATGTTGTGTTCGATGAATCAGATAAGGAAATAGGAGAAGATGATGCAGATGATCAGGTGATTGGCTTAAGAAGAGAAGAAAGCATAGATGAACTGGAGGAACCGGATGAAAAGGAGAGCAAAGTCATGTCCGATGAAGGAGTCAACTTGACAGGGGGAACTTCTGATGAAGCTGAAGATCAAGAAAGTCAAGAAGAATTTACTCAAGACGATGCTGCAGGTTCTTCTAATCAGATTCAGATCAAGCCATGGAAATATCAAAGTTCTCACCCTCTGGAGAATGTTCTATCTGAACTGGATACTGGAATTATGACTAGGTCAGCATTAAAGAACTTCTGTGCATTCTTTGCTTTCCTCTCAGCCTTGGAACCAAAAAATGTCAAAGAAGCTCTAGAAGATCCAGATTGGATTATAGCTATGCAGGAGGAACTTCATCAATTTGAAAGAAGCAAAGTGTGGCACCTAGTTCCTAAACCAAAGGACAGATCCATAATTGGAACTAAATGGGTGTTCAGAAATAAGCTGGATGAACATGGCATAGTTACAAGAAACAAGGCAAGGTTGGTTGTTCAGGGCTACAGTCAAGAAGAAGGAATAGATTATGATGAAACATTTGCACCAGTGGCACGAATGGAAGCCATTAGAATGCTGATTGCTTTTGCTACATACATGGAATTCACACTGTATCAGATGGATGTGAAGAGTGCCTTCTTGAATGGATACCTAAATGAAGAAGTCTATGTAGTACAGCCTCCAGGTTTTGTGAACAATGAATTCCCTGATCATGTGTACAAACTGGACAAGGCTCTGTATGGTTTGAAGCAAGCTCCTAGAGCCTGGTATGAAAGACTCTCAGGGTTCTTGATGAAAAATGGCTTTTCAAGAGGTAAGATTGACAACACACTATTTCTCAAGAAGCAAGGAAAGGATCTGTTGGTAGTTCAAGTGTACGTCGATGATATCATCTTTGGAGCCACTGATGAGGAGCTGAGCAAAGGTTTTGCTGACCTGATGGGAAGTGAGTTTGAAATGAGCATGATGGGTGAATTGAATTTCTTCCTTGGGTTGCAGATAAAGCAGACGCAGGAAGGAACTATGATACACCAGCAAAAATATGTCAAGGAATTGTTGAAGAAGTTTAACATGGAAGGAGCTAAGGAGATGACTACTCCTATTGCTCCTGGAACAAAGCTCGATATGGATGAACTTGGTCCTTCGACAAATGAGACCAAGTATAGAGGAATCATCGGCTCACTTCTTTATCTCACAGCAAGTCGACCTGACATAGTCTACAGCGTAGGACTGTGTGCCAGATTTCAGTCAAAACCCAAGGAATCACACTTGACAGCTGTGAAGAGAATTCTGAGATACTTGAAAGGGACTCAGGATCTATGCCTTTGGTATCCCAGAGGTGGAACTTTTGAACTAATTGGTTTTGCTGATGCAGATTATGCAGGTCATTTGGTGGATAGGAAAAGCACTTCGGGGATGGCACACTTCTTAGGTCCTTGCTTGGTGTCATGGGCTACAAAGAAACAAAACTCTGTTGCTTTGTCAACTGCTGAAGCTGAGTATGTGGCAGCTGCTTCATGCTGCTCACAATTGCTATGGATCAAGCAGCAACTGGAGGATTTTGGAATCAAGTGTGGGGCAGTGCCAATCTTTTGTGACAACACTAGTGCTGTGAACATTGCCAAGAACCCAGTCCAACACAAAAGGACCAAACATATTGATATTAGACATCACTTTCTGAGAGACAATGTAGAAAAGGGTCTAATCACTATGAATTCATGCAGGACTGAAGATCAAATTGCTGACATATTTACCAAAGCTTTGAACAAGGTGCAGTTCGAGAGGAACAGGTTGGAGTTAGGGATGACCAAAATACACGGATGACCCAGCAGGTAATCCCCTGGTGATTGGCTAGTTTAGTAGTAAAAGTGTCTGTTAGGAATTTGTCATTACTATCTGGACTAAATTTGTACTTGAGTAAGTACACTCGTTTTTTTGTGTTTTGAGCATGAGGTACAAATAATGTGATCCCATGAAGAACCTACTGTGTACTGAGGAGGAACCAGTCTTAACGTGAGGAATCGTGTCCAGGTACAGTAAACTTACTCTATTTGTCACAACTGGAATTAAAATTGTCTATTGAACGTGCATCATGGGAGATTCTCCATATTCTCATAACTGTCCAAAATTATAGGAACACATTCCTGTTTAGGATAGAACTCCTTTTAAATTGCTTGGACCCCACTTCTTGAAAAGGGTATATTTAAATTAAGTTTATAACCGTCAAATCTCTTAACTTCTCCCGGTTCTCAAAAAGTTCAAAAAGCTGCCCTTCTTTATACTCATTATTTTTCCTTCCCTAGACATTGTCACCTCACCAAAACCCTCTCTCTTTCTACAGTACTCCTTCAATCTCTCATAATCTCATCCACCACTTCCAATTGAACATCAAAATTCTCTCAAGCCCTAAAATAGATAAACCGTCAACAAACTCAGAAATCTTTACAAAAATTCAAGATGTCTGAAAGACCACCTCCATCCACTCTTGCTGAAAGAATTGCTAGGGCTCGCCTAAAATTTCTCAAAAAGGGGGACAAGAAACTGGTCAAGAAGTTAAAATCAAGAGCCGTTCCTTCAACACCCACTACTCAAAGTTCATCTCAACCGTTACCTGAGGTAATTCCTGATCCTACTCCATCTACACCTGTTGGCTCAGTTGATATAGCCAGTCCTGGCATTGTAGAAACTGAAACCCTAGTTGCTGAATTAGATAAAATAGTAGCTGTTGAGCAGAGGGACAATTTAGATAGGGGGAACCCACGTGAGGAGGAACAAGTAACTAAAGAGAATGAACCTAGAGAAGATGTGCTGGAGGGTGTAGACGGTGTGTCTAGAGGCGAGTTAAATATAGCCGAAAAATTAGAAGAACAGTTGAGGGAACTGGACAATGATGAATCTCTGAGAAAAGATGTTGGTGAGTCAAGTAAAGATGTGAGTGGAACAGGGGTGTGTTTAGAGGATTCTGTGCCTAAAGGTCCTGAGGGTGATGGAACTGCTACTGCTGAAGTTCCAGGGGGAGAGGGACAAGAACCTGTTACTTGTCTAAACCCTACTAGAGCTGATGATGCAGATTTTAGCTGGACAGAATCTGATGAAGATGGAAACAAGGAAGTTGTTGTTGAAAAACAAGAGAGTGAAAAGGAAGAGAAAAAATTAAAAAGGAAAAGAAAATTTGGGGCAGAAGATGAGAAGGTGACAGGTGAGGAAGAGGAGGATGAGGTGGTGTTTGTAAAAGAAAATAAAGTAGAACCTGACAAAAGAAGAAGGTTGGTGAGAGATGGGAAACCAGTGTTGAAATCTAGACTGGTAGATGAAGAATGTGAAGGAGGTGACCAAGAGGCTAGTGAGCCTGTGGTCAGGAGAGTTGGTACTAGGTCGGCTTTCAAAATGCAGATGGAGAGGATTGAAAAGATAGGAAAGACAGTAAAAAATGTGAAGATGAGGGAAGAAGAGAAGAAGAAAGAAGAAGAGGAGAAGAGAGCTGGTGAGGAAGAGGAGGAAAGTGAAGCTGGGAGTTATGTGGAACCCAGTGATTCTGATACTGACAGTGAGGTGGAGAGTAAAAAGAAAAGAAAAGAAGTGGATAGGGAAGCCTTCTTTTCTAGACATCAGGTGCTGCCAGGGAGTATACTATATGATGAAAAGGAGTTTCATATGAAATCTTTGTTGAGAATGATAGGCGATCAGGGTTGGTTGAGTGTGTTTGGAAACAATGACAGGAAGCTGTTTGTGGATGAAGTCAGGGAGTTTTATACAAATTGCAGGGTAGTAGCCAGGAGGGTGTTTACAACTGTGAAAGAAGTGGAGATTGAATTTGGGAGACCTGAACTGGGAGTAATTCTGGATGTTCCTGATGAAGGGTACTGTAGGTATGTTAAGCTAAAATGGCCAAAGAGAACAGATAGAGTTACTCCCTTAGATGTTGTGAGAAAGTTTTCAGGGAAACCCAGATTGAGGAAGGAGAGGAAAGTTGAGAAAAAGGAGATGGAGCCTGCACATCAGCTTTTGTTTGAGTTTGTGCATAGGTTTCTTCTGCCTAGGGGGGAAAGGAATTGTGAGGCTAGTGCTCTTGATCTGACCTATATGGATCTGATGGACAGAGGGGTAAAAATAAATTTGCCTGGGCTCATTATTAGGCACATAAAGAGAATCTGTGATACTGATCAGAAGCCACACTCTCTTGTGCATTCTTACATCATCCATCAGATTCTTGAGCATTTTGGAGTGCCTTTAGGTGCAGGGAAGAAGCCAACTATCCATCAGAGGTTTGGGGTAAATGTGCTGAAGAGCTGTGACTTCTTTCAAGAAAGCAGGGCTTCCAAAAAGCCGATGCAGGTCAAGCAGGAGGAGTCAGAGGACAGTGAGGAGTTTGGACCTGATGAGGCCATCGGTGCTGTGCAGGAACTGGAGAAAATGGTTCTTGAAGTTAATGAAGAAAATGCTGAACTGCACAGGCAGTTGAAGGTGAAGGATCAAGAGATTGATCGCTTGAAGATTGATTGCCACAAGTATGAGGCCGAGCTGGTAATGGAGAGGGCCAAAAATACGAAACAACTTGAGGCACTCGTTAAGCACTTCAACCTTCAGCTGTGATTCTTCCAGTCCTGTCCTCCTATCTGTCTCTTTTTCCTACCTCACCTGATCTTTATTCCTCCCTATTCTCCCTTGATTGCATGATTTGGATAATTAAGACAATTTCACTTTTTTTGTTGTGTAACTAAATAGAGTGGTGCTGCTGTCACCCTCTGGATGTTTGATTTTAAATTTCTTATGTTTGCGACTGTTTCCTGGTTCAGTGCCTGGTTCCTTGTTGGGCCCTTATTTTCATATACCTATGTTCTTAATGCTGATGAGTTGCCTTGTGCTCTAGTTTGGATTAAACTGACAGGTTCCTGCAGGTCTTTGAATCTTTTCGATGATGCCAAAAGGGGGAAGAAGGAATGTTGGGGTGTTTGTGACCTAACTCATCTGTTTTTATTGTTCTGTTATTTTCGTTCTTGTTTTTGGTATATGTTATGTAGGTTCTTGGGCAACATTTGTTTGTCATCATCAAAAAGGGGGAATTTGTTGAAAGCTGGTTTTGAAGTATGACAAACGAGAAGGACACTGAGGTTCAGGAGAAGAACCTTGTCCTTGAGATGAAGGACACGCTTGATCGAAAAGATTACGGGTTGCAAATCCCTGAGGAACTAGGAGTAGTGGCGCGTGGTTGTTGACGTATCCTAGTCAGACTAAAAGAGGCGGTGTCCAGGCTGTATCTTTGAAGTGTGGACAAGAGTTAGACTTTAACATGGAAAAGAGTTACTGCGAATCTGATATTGCCATAATTAAAAGCATTCCCAGCAGGACTCAACTAGGGTTGCAAGACCTATATAAAAGCAAGTAGAAGAGACAGCCGAAATTAGTTTTTTAAGTAGAGAGTCGAGAGCATATAGAGGTGATCTGAAGAACTGTCTACGTTGGAAAACTAAAGAAGACAACTGGTTTGCATGTTGAGTATTTGAGTCTAGATCTCTTGTCTAGGTTCATCGAGTTGTAAGTTGTCTTTGTTACAAGTGTTCATTGTTTTGTCTATTAGCTTATTTCAGAAGCATATGTATCAGGCAAACTACTTTGTGATTACTAGAAAAAGCTAGAGTTTAGCTTTGGTCAGTGATTAGGGTCTAGAGTGTAGCCCCTTGGTTACAGAGTCTGTAATCTGAAACGTTGCTCTTGTGTTAGTGGATTGAGATTCAAAATCCCAGAGTGTGGGTCGTGGTTTTTCTCCCTTGAGCAAGGAGTTTTCCACGTAAAATTCTTGTGTTCTTGGTGAATGTTTTGAAGTGGGTTCTTAAGTATAGTTTGCATAAAAGAGAACTGAGGAACCTAGTTCTACTACGGAAGAACAGGGTTCTTGCAACAAAAATCGGAGGACACTATTCAACCCCCCCCTTCTAGTGTCCTTAGGAGGTGCTTAAAGTATAACACACTCCTCGGTCACACTTGCACTTGCCCGAGGAGTGGGAGAACTATCTGTAATGGGTAAAAATAATTTTCACACGTGGCGCCTCGAGCGCATGATTCGGAGCACATCAAACGGAGGCCTACTAGATTTGTACCCGAGGCAGAACAATACAACCACTGAGGTGAGCACTCGAAGCAATAGATCTAGACATACCCCGAGGGACAATAGCCTCATCGAATCAGCGGGCTCATGCCCCCGAGGGGGGATGGACCTTAGCCTTGGTGGACCGCTTCAACCTCAGTGGGGGTGATTTCTGAAATTGAAAGAATTTCTAGTCATCATTATTTATATGGAAATCTTATGTTTTACTATAGTTTATTCGATTATTTACTGTGATGCATTATTTTCACGTCACTTTGATACTTGGCATTGCTTGTAAACCTATTCGAAATTTGATTTGTTGTCCTAAGCTGGTTTAGGCCAATACACCATTATCTAAGAAAGAGTAGCTCCAGCACCAACACTTGACAAATACTTGAGGAATACGCTTACAAGCTTTTGGATATTGCACCTCCAATACGACGCTTAGGCCTAATGGCCTTATGGAACAACACCTAAGCCTAGCAGCCTTAAAAAATGACACTTAGCCTCATTAGGCTTTTAATATGATGATTAACCTTGTCAGTCCTAAAATATGACGATTAGTCTCCTCTGGCTTAAAATTTGACGATTAGCCTCGCCAGGCTTAAAATAAGATGATTAGCCTCGTCAAATTTATAATATGACGACTAGTCTCGTCAGGCTTATAATATGACGATTAGCCTCGCCGGGCTTAGAATATAACGATTACCCCCATTAGGTTTAGAATATGATGATTAGCCCCGTCAGGATTAAAATATGACGATTAGCCTCGTCAGGCTTAAAATATGACACTCTGGTCCGTCCGCCTTAAAATAGGACATACACGAACATGTTTGTTATTTTACAAGCACATTACAATAGCGTGATTATAACAAGCACAACAAACTGGGTAGAAACTTTTAAGCTACCCTAAAAAAATTAAAGATCGAGCATCATAGACAAATAGAAAGAATCTCAAAAGACAAGATGAGATCTATGATCCAATATACAACTATCGCAACAAGAAACTGGATCAGAACTTTTGAGGTTCCCTCAAAAATTCGAGAAGAGAATAGGTCAACACTAGGGCATCCCTCAAAATTAATCAAAGACAGATATCTACAAATCTCGTGAAGCACCACAAAAGAGTTTGATTTCAAATACAAGAAACCAAATACAATTGCACCAAGAGTAGCATCATGGTCAAAAGAAGACATTTATTTCCAGCATCTCTAAGGAGAGAGACAATTAATTTCAGTAGCTCAAAGGAGCAGACAAGACATTTTCTTGAATGTGAGACATTTATTCACAAGTAGCTCAAACGAGCAGACAAGATACCTACTTCAAGGAAAAAAAATCAATTTCAAAGGATTCAAAGAGCAGATAAGACGTCTTACTTCTGTTATCTCCGAGAGAGACGATCTATTTTAAGCAGCTTAGAATGACAAACAAGCCAGTGTTACAATTCCCCGCAGAGGGACATTTTACTTCTGGCTAGTCCCAAAAAGGGATAGTTGAGACATTTACTTCAAAGCCACCCAAAGGTAAGGCAAGGAAACGATAAAGCATTTACTCGACAATATCTCAGAATGATAAGCAAAAAAGAGGGTTTGATCCAACAAACATTCAAAAGCAGACATATTCCCAACACCCAAGAGTACACAAAAGACATTTACACTAAATAGTGAAGGAGATCATATGGCCTTATCACACAAAAGTTTAGACCACAAGTATACCCGCAAGCGACATAGTCTTATGATAAGCAGACGTGTATTCCGATCCACCTGATAGAGGAGACAATCATCTTGGCACCAGAACTCATTCAATCGATACTTACAAATACACTAACATCTATCACACCTCTACCGCAGAATTTCTTCATGATATCCCGGCATTTGATAAATCGTTTCCATTTCTTTGCCTCAATTTTAGAAATCCTGCTTCTATACTTACATCGTGCGTCATAAGACCTTCAGACAGGCTACATACCATTCTTGGACTACACACTGCCAGATTCTCATAAAACAGGAGATATGTAGGCAACTCAGAGACTGAGGTTCGACCAAAACACCTCATATCCCTCATTTCCCTCTATGACACCTCATTCCCTTTGTTGTGACAAAATTGGCTGCTTCGTCAACATCTTTGTCCGAAGACTCTTACATCATCCCCGGGCTAATAGGGTCAGCTGTTGACACTCAATTTTGTCCCCCTCTTTTTCATAATTTGTTATATTCAGCTTAAAAGTGCATATTAATTTTTCGGACAAAACATGCATTAGATGACATGCATTTACGTGTGTAACCCTTATCCTTAATATCATATTTATACAGTGTTTACTTAATTTGTAAATATATTACACAATCGCATCATTTAGGTCATTATTAAAATATTTGTACACTTATGTGACTATTTGCACAATTAATACATTTAATTATTTTTTATTACTATACTTAATAATCTATATTTTAACTCATCTATAACTATTTATATTAGAGTATACAAAATCATTTATAAATTATTTCATGTTTATTACAAGCGTTTTTAAGTTAAAAATACTAGTCAAACTATTTCATAATACATAATTAATCAAAAATCCTCACATATACACACATCTACTCATACTCACACAGTATATACACATACCCATGTGCCTATGTGGCACGATCTGAGCCCTCCAACAATTACATCCAACAGCCAGGAATAAAACAAGTTGCAGCACCTCTCCTACACGTCTTAGAAGCTAAATATTTAGAAAAACACACCCACAACGAAACACTACTCTTCTCCTCCTCTCTTATGTTCCTGCTTTGGTTATTGCTCTGTCTGGCTTCACTAATTGTAAACTAGAGTGTAACTTTTGTTCCAGCTGTTTGCTTTAGGTCCAAAATACATCTTTGGTTTCTTGTTCTTCTCTAGTAATTATCTTCCATTAAGGTTGTTTTTTTTGGATAACCTATATTGGTTATACCATATTTTCCCTTTGTAGGTACTTAAAACCCCATACATGACAAAACCATGGTCACAAAAACTAACCTAACATTTATGCGGAAAAACAGGTTTGAGTCATCATGCGTAATGTTTAAAAGATAACTTTGACAGTATAAGGGTGTACACATGGCACGTTTTCTAACTTTAAACCTCCCCCCTAGACCCCATATATGCTATGTATTCATTAGGGTCCCCGACTGTATATTTGTACATTATAAAGTGCATGAAACAGGGTTTGAAATAGCTGCTGAAATAACAGCGAAACAGTGGCAGAACAATAGTTGAAATGTTGCTATACGGTAGTAAAACAGGCAGCAAAGGTGCTGCTACATACTAGCTATATAGGGGCCATTCCTTTGCTCCTTTCCCTCTACCTTTTGTGTGTAAAACAGAAGCTGCAGCACAGCTTAACACCAGACTGTTTATGTAATGTCTACAATCTGCAGTAAACTTAAAAGAGGACTGTTTATGCAAAACATGGAATTTAACTGTGCAGGGTAGGTTTAAAGTAAGGTTTTTAACAAGGGACTATTTGTGCTAAAAACCAGAAAATGGATAAAAATGCAATACGGACAACTTATGCAAATATTAAAGTCTGAAAATTTAACTTGATTATTAGACTATTTGCCAGGCTTAATTCTGATATGTGACTGAATATGTGAAACTGATTTTGAAAAGGGCTAAAAGCTAAATATGTTGTGAGAATGAGACTATTTCTGTAAAAGGCTAAATCTACAAAGTGAACTATTTCTAAAAAATAATCAAAACAGGCCAGAATTTTAAACCCACTGCCCACTTTGTAAGTGTTAAAAAACAAATTTTTAAACTCCTTTTCTTTCCTTAAAAAATTAACAGTTTGAAAATGGATAGGGATTTTGAAGGTCAAGTCCTATAAGAATTATATATCTATACGTTTATACTGTTTCTATTACTTCTATAAATGCTTATGAGTCCTCTTTTTATGAATGTTAACTAAACACTGGAATGGTACGATACAAGTTAAAGCATCGCATATATATATATATATATATATTTACAACAAATTTTTAAACTCCTTTTCTTTCCTTAAAAAATTAACAGTTTGAAAATGGATAGAGATTTTGAAGGTCAAGTCCTACAAGAATTATATATCTATACGTTTATACTATTTCTATTACTTCTATAAATGCTTATGAGTCCTCTTTTTATGAATGTTAACTAAACACTGGAATGGTACGATACAAGTTAAAGCATCGCATATATATATATATATATATATATATATATATATATTTACTAATACGCATACTTACTTTTACTTTATAAAGTATTATTTTATATATATATCTATACAATTTTTTATACTTTATTTTCTAACTTAGGACCTGTTTGTTTATAGTTTTTAGGCAGTTTTTAGGGTCACTTTTCGAGATTTTTTCGGAAAAAGTTGTATAATTATAAAAACTTGGCAAGTTCTGAAATCTAAGATTCCTAATCCAGTTTTTGGGAATTATTAGAAAAAATACATTTTTCCTCTCACAAACATCAACATTTTTTCCAAGTAAAATGTATGTCCAAATACAACTTCAAATTCCATATTTTCTTTTTTAACTCAACCTCAAAAACTCAAATTCCCAAGTTCAAACAAATCTACATCCAAACGCTAGCTTAGTGTTTTCTTAATACGCATCCTCTCAACAAATAGCCACACGAGCAACGGTACGTGATAGCTAATGTCACACAACCACTCAAAAAGGCTAACATTTCTGAAATCATTAAAATTCTCCTGTCCTGAGAATTTAGTGTATTTTGGTAAAGTTTTCAATTCTGTTAAGTTGATTTTTCTTAAATATGTCCAGCTTTGTCCTTTTGCAGAAATAGCTATAACTTTAGACAACCTTTCAAATCTAGCCTCTTTAGAAGGATCGAACCTATCTAAGCTTAAACATGCCTCTTTACCTTATATTTTGCCTATGCCTTTATATTTTCAACCCTTATGTGTTCTAATTCAAGTATTTGCACTATTAGACTTAAAATTGCTCGCTAGCTTTATATTTTAGCTTTTAATTGTTGACGCTCAATTTTGTCCCCCCTTTTCTTATAATTGATCATAATTTAACCTAAAGGTATAATTTAATTGTTTGAGCAAAATATGCATTAGAAAGCATGCATTTACTTGTGTTATTACCTATCTATACATTATATACGTAATTGTGACTATATTTACATACTTTTACATCATTTAGGTTATTTGTCAAAACTATGATTATTTTTGCAATTTAGTGCATTTATAGCATTTTAGTAAATTTTTGTTGCTATTTATACTTAATCAAGTTAATTTGTATCCTAATTTCTTTTTACGTATGCATTTTTATTGTTCCTTCGTTTCATTTTATACAGTATATATACATATTTATGTCTTTATTTATTTGGCACCTTTAAAGTTAAAATATCTGTCCAATTTTCTTACTATTCTACATCCACTTTTAAATAATTTCTCAGTCTATTTTCCGATTTATTTATTTTCCTGCTTCTTTTGTTAAAATCTCCTATCTTGAACCTGGACAAGAGTTTGTCTAGATGTGTCCATTTTGTTAGGGGTTAAGTGTTATTTTCTTCCAATCACTTTTGAATAAAGTCCAAAATTACTCAATTTTCTTTTTTCCAAACAATTCCTCAAATCTTCAAGTTATTTCTATAATCCCTAAAGGTGATTCTCGAAATCATTCCAAAATACCTCCAACGTCCCTACCTTACTTTTAATACCAAGTACATTGCCTACATTTTGAAATCAATAAATTCCCCAAAAAGAGAAAATTATTTCCTTGCAAAATGTAGATCCTCCATTCCCAATTTCTCAAGCTGTTGCCTTAATTTTGGCAAAGATATCTCTTCCCTCAAAATCTCGCCTCTATATTCCTTATCCCTTCCTAATCTCTCCAATCCCACAAATTTCTCTCAATTACCAACAACTTAATTTGTCTTCATCACTCTAAAATACACAGTACCCACGCCGGACATAGACACATTGATATCTATCAGGGGTACAATCCTGTCCTTCACAATTCAAGATATGGGCACCATTTTATACATATACAGTACCACACCCACACAAAAATCAGCCGTACATACACACGCCGCAAACTCACTTCATCTTCTCCTCTTTATATAATACACACAGACTCCTCTCCTCTTTCCCTTCCAATCCCACCACACCTCCTCTACTACATACCAACAGCACAAAAACTAATACTACGAACACCCATCTTTACATACACCATCAGCCGTGGTGGTGACATCGTTAATAGTAAGAGAGAGAGAGAGAGAGAGAGAGAGAGAGAGAGAGAGAGAGAGAGAGAGAGAGGAGGGTGATGAACAATGAGGCAGTGGTGCTAAGAAAACATAGAGATTTGAGATTTTAGGGGAGGGGGGAGATAGTGGCAGTCATGCTGATACGGGTCAAATCGAGCTTAAAGCACTTACCATCAAGAGCCGGGATTGGAGGATGCAAGGATGAGAGGTCAAGAGCATCGGGGAAGAGGTCAAGAGCATTTTGAAGACCAAGGCGTTGGCTCCAGCACTGGACGCTCCGCCCAGATCAAATCGTGCCAATTCCAGGCGCTCCACCCATGCAATAGGTGCTCCCCTACTTCACAGTCTAACCAAGATGGGACTCCTATTTTAGTCTAGTATTATTTACTAATTTGGCCCTACGTGGTCTTTGTTATTATACCGAACTTGTGGGGGTTATTTTAGTCTTTAATTAGAAGTGTAGAACATCTATATATACTATACTTAGGCTATTTCGTTCATTAGCTAACTTTGAATTTAGAATTAGGAGAATTGAGAGAGGCAAGGCCTTCTTGAGAAGCTAGAAGCTTCATTATATCTCTTAGTTGGAATCCATGGCGTATCAACCTAGTGTGATCCTGTGATTGGTTCAAGTTTCTTTCTCTCTCTTCGATATTCAAATTATGGTTTGATTCGATTAACCTTTCTTTTCTTCTATTTCTATTCTTCCCTGACCCTTATTTCTTTGTTATCATGTTTTACTTCTTGCTTCCGCTACCTTTGTTGCTTCAGCGTTTTTTATCCTTATCACATGCCACGGTGGAGATACCTGCAGTGATAATAATAATGGTGGGATAGGTGTCGGTGTTTGTTCTTGACCGGAAGCTTCACTTATTTCTCTGACATTCTTCTCTAATCTATGATTGAAATAGAAAAGGGTGTTGGAGTTGCAGCGACGCCGCTACGACAGAGCTGGTGATCGGTCCTCCTTCATCGTGTTTCTGCTACTTTGTTCACTGGAATCCGGCTGAGTTTTCATATCGTTGACTTTTTTCTTCTCAGCAATCCTCGTTAACGTTCATTCCGATCGTATCTCTACTATTTATTTATCGAAAAATCAGTGACGGAGTTGACGTGTTCTTATTGTTGTTCTACTATTCTATGTGATTTTGGGCTAACGACTGGTTCTTTTGTATGTTTGCATTTATTTGTTTACTGATGTAGATGTGATAAATAACTTTGGTCAACAATGTGCGATGACTGTGTCAAAATTTGCAATGCTATCTCGTTTTGAATAAGGCTTTGAAAATGCTCAAATTGCTCATACCGAAGATGTTGACTGGTTTAAACAATCACTATGGCATGCTATGATTCAGCCAATAAAAAATATTTATTTTGAGGCCTATACACTTATTTGAACGGATACTACACCGTTTGGCCAATAACAATTTTCAGGCCTAATACAAGTCCCGTCCTGATACAAGAATATGGTCCCTTACGATTTTTGCCCCTCCGAAAAACAAAATAGGTGATGAGGATATGTATTAGTTTGCAAAGTAAGCGATTGTGGAGTAGTGGGATTGGTGGTACTTGGCATGAAAAACCAGCCTGTGCTCCAAGTTTTGCAGCCGTACCGACATCCCTAACCTCTACTTGATGAAATACACCAACCTGAGCCTAAACATCTACAATATTTATTTTTTCCTTTTTTATTATTATTATTATTATTTGTACTTTATTTCCTTTAATTATAATACTAATTCATATCTTTATATTGTTTGCAAGGTACGTCATGGAGAAATAAAAAAAGGATGACACTTTTGAAAAAGGACAAAATATTTCAAAACTGTTACTTTTTACTTCATTTTGTTTTATTCTAAATAATTAGTTTACGATTCTTACTAACATGTTTGTTTCTTTTGCAAGGCACGTTTTGACAAAGTTTGACTAAAAGAGAAGTTAGTAGAAGAGAGGAATATTTATTTTCATATGCTATCACTTGTATTTAAATTGTATATTATAGTCGATTATTTAATATTTTATTACTTATTTAGTTAAATTATTTACTTTTCAATCCCAATTATTTAGTCCGGCCGGGGAACCACATTTGGTGCAACTTGATAGGTACATAACACCTTCTTTCCAGATTAACTTGAACCCTTACCTGAAATCTTTAGTTCGCAAGACCATGTTTTCAGAGTTAAAACTATAAAAATTGGCTAGAAACAAAGTAGGTGCCCTAGTACGCCTAGTTAAAAAATATGTTAGGTGGTGACTCCAAGTCTTACCCGTGAGTCCCAATAAGTCGAAATCTATTTCAAAGTCTAACCGGTTCGGGAAAAATGTGTGTCGACATTAATCACAAATTTCAAATCCGACCTAGAACCACCTTTCTGGGTCCTTGAAAAGTGCCTTACACCTTATTTTCAGGACTCTAGAACTTCTTATTTAGAATCTATTTAGCGAAGACCTACCTGGAGTTAATTTAAAAACATAGACACAAAAGTAGGTTCCCTAATACGCCTAGATAAAAACTATGTTATGTGGCGACTCCAAAACCAACTCAAACGAGTTACCTAGTCAAACCTGACCTTCAAACCCAACCAGGTCTAACAATAGGGTGCGGCAGCTCCATTAAGATGCCGAAGCTAGAGTCTTGTGTGATTCATACATAGGCGCCTAGATTGAGGCTTTGAAGTAGAGGATCATCCTGCTTGAGAAGATTGACGTAGATGATAAGGGGCAGTTGGTTGTGGCTGAAGCTAAGATGGATGCCAAAGAGGCCAAGATTCCCTCTCTTGAAAAAGATCTTGAACTAATTACCAATAACCGGACCCTCACTCTTCAATGCCGTGATTTGGACGTAAAATTGACCAATCAAAAGATTGATTCTGACTTGCGTCAAATTTGTTGATTGCGGAAGCAAGGCAGAGCTGTTCTTGTTGAGAAGGGAGTTTGATTTGGATACATAATTGCTAGAGGCTGAAGACACAATGAAGACATATCGCGAGGATCTTGGTCTCCCCCTGAGCCCGTGGAATATGCAGTGGAGGAAAATAAAGAAGAGGTCGGGAAAGAAAAGAAAAGAGATGAATAGTTTTGTCCTCCGATCACTTACATCAGTGTCTTCATTAGCTTTGTTCTTTCCTTTATTTTTTTTAAACATTTGCGGCCGCATTCTAGCCCGCTTGTAAATATTTTAGGCCTTTGGCCATTTGAATGAACTTGTTTCCATTTATCTTTACGAGTGTTGATTTTCAAAGACAAGTTTGATTATCGTTTGAAACTCAATGATTGCTTTGTTGCATTAATTCAGAAAGAGAATAATTCGATTGGGCCTAATGAGTTAGTGCATAATGAAGAACGACGTCTTGCTTTCATGTGAATGTACTGATCCTTTGAAAATTCAGTTCGGGACGAAATACTTGAAAGTAGAAAAGTATTCAAGACTTAACCATTCGACTAGCATAGTAAATGATGTCGAGTGCTTTGGGTGTAAAATATAATTTCATTGAATTGGCCGCTATCCAGCACTCGATATACAATATTTTCGACCATTTTGATAGTGGTCGAACTTTATACTTGTTCGTTTGAGGCATTTTTAGTAATTTATACTTGGCCGCTATTGGGCTGCTTATACAATGATACTAACTCTAAACACGAATAGTCCTCAGTGTGAGTGTGTTCAGTCAATTTTGGACGGTTAGTCCCCAGTATTTGACTTCGTTTACGACTTTTGATCGATAGCTTAGAACAAAGTTTTAAAAGTTTGTTTGAACACGGGCACTCCCAATACCTTGGCAGTCTTTAGTCTTTAAGCAACCAATCGATCAATCATCGATGTCTGGGCAATCCCCAGTCTTCGAACAATCGAATGATTTCATCTCCTTCATCCCCTCCAGTGTTTGGGTGTGAAGAATGAGGACCCGGACACTGGAAGATAGGTTCCGTGGCACTTCTCTCCGAGTTGCTTTCTTGAAACAAGGAAGCAAGGAAAAGATATAAAGTTTGACTAAAAGATGAAGACTGTGTTAGAACGGTTTGTCAGACTTATCGACCTAGAGTCTGGAGCATCTAAGGCTCATATTTTTTGTGGATGATATGTGTCATCATCCGGTTTCAACTATGCCTATCATCTAAAAGTGTTAGTATCAAAATAATAATGAATTCATCCGAACCAGAATTAAATTGAAATGGAATGGAAATGAACAACAAAATGTACAAATTGTATGATAACAAACTCTCAGAAGTATTATTTCTTCAAGTGTGTGACATTATAATTGAATGGAACCGGCTTTGAATTTAATGTTTCAAACTGGCAGGTTCCTTTACCGACCACTTTGGCGACTCTGTAGGGTCTTTCCCGATTGGCTCCTAGCTTGCCTTCGTTGGGTTCCTCCGGCTTGGGCAGCTTTTTTAGCACATTGTCACCTGCATTGAAATTTTGATACCTGTCGCTTTTGTTGAGGTAATTCTCTATTCTTTGTTTTTGTGCTACTATCCGGAGCAGGGCCATTTCCCTCTTGCCTTTGAGAAAATCCAATCCGATCAATATGGCTTCATTGTTAGATTCTTCGGTGGAATGAGCGAAACGATGACTTGTTTCGCCGAATTCCACCGGAATCAATACTTCAGAACCGTAGACAAGTGAGAATAGAGTCTCTCCGGTACTGCTTTTCACCGTAGTTCAATGAGCCCATAGCACGGTCGGGAATTCATTCGGCCAGTTGACTTTCGCTTTTTCCAGCTTTTTCTTCAAATACTCGATCATTGTCTTGTTGGAAGATTCTTCTTGTCTGTTTACACTTGGGTGATAAGGGGTTGATGCTATCTTCTTGATCATTGTCTTGTTGGAAGATTCTTCTTGTCTGTTTACACTTGGGTGATAAGGGGTTGATGCTATCTTCTTGATCCCTATTTTTGCAAAGAAATTTGTTATTTGCCTCCCAATAAACTGCTTTCCATTGTCACAAGTGATCTTCTTTGGAATCCCAAAACGACAAATGATATTCTTCCATATAAAATCAATGATCTCCTTTTCCCTTATTTTTGATAGAGCCACTGCTTCCACCCACTTAGAAAAATAGTCAGTTAAAGCCAAACTGAATTTTACCTTAGTGGGGACATTTGGAAGCTGCCCCATCAGATCCATCCCTCACTTCTTAAATGGCCAAGGTGATATGACCGAATGAAGGTGTTTATGCCTAAATTTGTACGTCTAGGTGAAACACTTAAATTTATGATGGGGTCACAAGAAATACAATAAAATATGATGAAAAGTAAGTAAATAAAGAGAATAATAATTTACAAGAAAGTAAAGTACTTTTATTCCTTGGGAATAGTCGGATTCAGTGGTGAATCGCTTGATGTACAATGCAATGTAATGGGAGATATTTATAGTAGTGGATACGCAGACCTTACCCCCACACGGTGGAGAGGCTGTTTCTGATACACCCTCGGTTGAAAAGCTTTGAAAAATTGGAAAACATTTTAGAAAATTACGGCATTATCATGCTACAGGGAATGGTAAAACTAAAGTATATCCAAAACTAAATAGATACCAGCAATAAATATAAAGTCAAAGACTAGGATGAAAGCCAGCTATATGCCTAATACTATATCTAAAAAGAGAAAAGACACTAAACTACTACCTAACCTTCTATCCTAATCCTTTTCCTCAAAGCTTTCCTATCTAAAGTCATGTCCTCGATGATCAGAATCTGGGCCATGTCCTGTCTAATCACCTCGGCCAAGATCTTCTTCTTTTCGAAGACCCAGCACTGCCAACCTCTTACATCTCCTTACCGGAGCATTAACACTTCTTTTTCTCACGTGATCGAACCATCTCAACGTCGCTTCTCTCATCTTCTCAGCCACAGCGGCCACCCCCATCTTGTCTCGAATGATTTCATTATTAATTTTATCCAACCTAGTATGACCACACATCCATCTAAGCATTCTCATCTCTACCACATTCAACTTCTGAATGTGCGAGTTCTTGACAGGCTAACACTCCGCTCCATACAAAATAGCTGGTCTAACTACATCTATATAGAATTTTCCTTTAAGACTAAGTGGCACTCTTTTATCACACAGTACTGCAGAAGTAAGTTTCAACTTCATCTAACCTACTCCTATACGGTGTGTGACAACATCATCAATTTCTCCATTACCTTGGAGGATCGAGCACAAATATATGAAGTTTCCTCTCTTAGGAATGACTTGAGAATCAAGTCTCACTTCCATATCCGACTCATCAGGAGTGCCACTAAACTTGCATTCCATGTACTATGTTTTAGTCCTGCTTAGCCTGAACCCTTTAGATTCTAAAGTTCGTGTCCACACCTCAAGCTTCTCATTGATACCTCTGCGTGACTCATCCACCAACACTATATCATCCACAAATAACATGCACCACCACACCGTTCCTTGAATACCCCGAGTCAATTAATCCATCACAAGGGCAAATAAAAATGGGCTAAGCGCCGACCTCTGATGCAATCCCTTCTCGAATTGAAAGTGGTCTGAGTCTCCTCCCACTGTTCTCACTCGGGTCTTAGCTCCCTCGTACATATCCTTAATCACCCTCTTGACCTCCTCTACATTTACGCACCTATAATACCCAAAATCACTACGATCCTCTAAGTGTGATAACTCGCACAGCACAATATGCCTACCACCCTCTGATTTTTTAAGAGTTTGTGGAAGTACGTCTGGCATCTCCGTCTAACATGGTCCTCTTCCACCAATACCGTATCATCCTCATCCTTAATGTACCTCACTTGGTCCAGATCTCGGGATCTCCTTTCCCTTCCCTTCGCGAGACTATACAACTTTTGATCTCCCCTATTCTCCGTTAATTATTTATATAGGCGCTCGAATGCTGCAACTTTAGCCATTGAAACCCCTAACTTTGCTTCCTTCTAAGCCGTCTTATACACCTCCCTATTCTTCCTCTTATCTTCATCATCATTACTTTCAATTAGATTCAAGTATGCAGCCTTTTTGGCGTCCACTTTCTTTTGGACGTCTTCATTCAACAACCAATCCATTTTGTTTATACAAGGGAAACCCCTAGCACTTTTCTGGAGGCTCAACGAATGCACTCCGCAGTCCTGGCCCGCATACTACTCGCATCCCTGCAAATCTCCCAGGCACCCGTAGCATCCAGCCTCTACCCATCTCCTGTATCTTTTCAGTGTTTATAGCTCCCCAATTTAATTTAGAGATGCATTGCTGCCGCCTGCTTCTTCCTAGGCTTTACAATATTCATCTCTAAAACTAGGAGCCTATGTCGGGTAATGAGGTTCTCCTCAGGATAACCTTACAATCCCTACATGCGGCCCTATCAGTCTTCCTTAAGAGAAGGAAATTGATCTCAGTCTTAGACCTTGAACCGCGGAAGGTAACCAGGTGCTATTTTCTTTTTTAAAAGCTTGAGTTCGCTATCGGCAAATCAAAAGCTTTAGCAAATTCCAGAAGAGAAACTCCTCCTTCATTTCTATCTTAAAAACCATGACCACCATGCACCCCATCATAGGACCTCACGGACACCCTAATGTGACCTTTGAAGTATCCTCTGATTAATAGCTTCTCATTGACAGGAACACTCCACGCTACCTCATCTATATCCTCCCAAAAGCGCCTCTTGACTTCTTCATCCAAGCCTTCTTGAGGTGCACAAGCACTTACAATGTTAAAGGTGAGCCCTCCTATGGCAAGCTTGATAGCCATCAGCCTATCATTTACCCTCCTAACCTACACCACTTGCTTGCGCAGGTCCCTATCGACGAGAATACCTACTCCATTATGATTCCTCGATAATCCTGAGTACTACAATTTATACCCGTCTAAATCCCGCGCCTTAGTTCCCATCCATTTGATTTCCTGGAAAAATGCCATATTAATCTTCCTCTTCCTAAGAATCTTTACCAACTCTATAAATTTCCCAGACAATTCCTGCACACATGCTATATTGATCTTCCTCTTCCTATGAATCTTTACCAACTCTATAAATTTCCCCAAAAAAGACCTATGTTCCACGAAACCCTAACTAGGAGACTGTAACCCTAAGGCAGTAAGATGTATTCCTTGTGTCCTAACCCCGTAACACCTAAATGGTCGTAACTCGTAGAATATGTTTGTATCTAGTGTGCCCGGTGACTTGTAGGATATGTCTAGTCTCGCCAGCTAGACTCGTATCCCCGTAATTATAGGTGGCGTATTTTTCCGCACAGTCAGTTCCCCAACTTGAGGAGTACTGATGCAAGCAGTCCGGAAGTGAAAGAATCGTGATAGAAGACATAAAGGTGTGACTATACCGATGCTCCTCTCCTACCTTTTCGCATGTGTCGTATTAAATGCATATCCCTTAGTACAATGATACGTTCCTTTATGATTGGATGGATTTTCCACATATTTTCCCAATGCTGCCACTACTCTATTCATATCCCGTAATTATAGGATACACATCACGTAAACCGCAGTAATCATAATTACGATCGCACGTGACCATTATCATCCAGCTTCTCATTCAAGGATACATACAGGCCTATATATATACATTGTGAATGTTGAGACTTCATCATCGATCTCTAAAGAGCTTCAAGAACTTCCTTCCAAAAGATAAATAATCCTTAACCCTAGCAATAATTCCATCCTTTTTAACTACGATACAAGGGCCAAATTTCCTCCATGCCCACTTCAAAGGCCTAGATTATCTTCCCGTCACTTTCAGTTCGAAGGTGATGGCCGAATGCAGGTTAAACACCCAAGAAGAAAGGCGAAAACAACAACCTTTCTATCGTATGCTATCGGTCTGCCATGTGAAGGAGGATTTAACCCATGTTAGGCTTGATTGTAAGTGGCCTGAAGTGATTGATATCATTTTTCTTTCTGCTGAAGAGATAATTTCTTCCCATCGTGCTGGTTACTCAATGTTTCATACATATCCCTTCACTCTGTGTTTCAACAAGCGTGTTCATTCGATTCTTGATGAAATCTGCCGCCAATATAATTTCTGCTTAGGCCAGGTTGGCCCCTCTGTATGGCGATTAGTAGCTGTGCTAGATCACTTGGCAAATCATGCCAAGGTAAAGTTTTCCTTTTGACATCTTCTTGCCTTCTATTTTCCTCGTCTCCTCAAGTCGAGTATGTTGATGTTATTCAAATGAGGAAAGAAGGGCATGGTTCCCAACAATAAAGATTCCAAAGACCGTGGCTGGGTCCATCGGTATGTAGCGGTGAGGACGCCAAAATAATGCCTGGTGGCTCAGTTAGACGTGGTATAACTCCAAGCGAGTAGTTTACCCTTCTTTTGTCACAAAAAGTGAGTTTTACTTCAACTTGAGTTTGGCCGGGGCTATGAATAATTGGATCGTAGACGGATCTGAATTGTAATTGTAAAACTAAGTAAATGGTAGTTTTATTGATAAATAGGGGCGCTGGCCTGAGTTGTTGTGGCTGAAAACCCATAATATGACTGACAAGCATGAAAATATTGCAATCAAAAATTTAAAAAGGACTAGGAACTAAATAAAAGTAAGTGCTAAAAAGAAATATACTTCTAGATGCCCCACTTCTTCTTCCCCCCTCCCCCCCTCGAAGACACATCAATCAACTGAACTATCGGAATCGTAATCTTGGTTGATTGAAGTTTCGGGGTCTTCATCAACTTCAGGGAAGTTAGCTTTCAGTGCCCCTTCAAGGCCAGTTGCTCCTAGGACCATTGCGGTGTAGGATTCCCTCACTTCCACTTGATCACCATTGATTTCTCTTCCACCCCCCACTTGCCGGGGTATTTGAGCTTTTGATGCCAAGTAGAAGGCCTTACCATGATTCTTCTGCATATCCCTATTTATGACCTTGACGGGGAATGTAATCGACCATTGGGCGAGTTTCCACGACAGGGGTTGAGGAAGGCTCGGACTCCAAGCGCAACTTCTCATTGTACCGTTGATGCAAAGCATTCCATATTGTTACAGGGTGTTGTGTCAAACTCCATTGTAACTCCTTGGTAGCCATCGACCCTTTGTAATTTAGGCTCTTTCCAAAGGCTACCATAGTGATATTTTCAGGGACTGGAGGGAGCTCCATGCGTTCCCTCTGTTCAAGATAGTCTTTCAACAGCTCATCGTCGCCCTGCCGTATCTCAAAGATATCCTTCATGCGATTCTCCTATTTACGGGTGTCAGAGTGCACTTTCTTGAACAAATTTTGAATCTGGATGAATGACTCGATGGAGCCCATCGGCAACTGAGTGTAGCAAGCGACGACACCTTTCGTCAGAATTGAGCCGAACCTTTTCACCAGAACAAACTGGATTTCTTCCTCTACGATTTCGCTGCTCTTGATGGTTGTATAATATGTAGCTATATGCTCATCTGGATCCGTTGTTCCGTCATAACTTCAAGTTATCCGGCAGGCGGAAGTACTTTGGTATGCGGATCGGTGCATCGCTTACTTTGTATGTATGCTTATAAAACTTTTGCTCATCTACGGCGGTAACCTGAGGTGGTGCACCCAACACGTTACCGATCAGATCGTGGATTGCCTTCATCTCCTTCAGGATGTCCTAAATGACAGGTGTTCCTTTGAAGTCTTGATTGTTGACTGTCGTTGAACCTCCAGTACCTGCGTCCTTATTGAGCATGCAATTAGGAGTGGATGCTTGAGTATTGTACATGGGCGTTAGTCCTTGCGGGGATGCTGTCCGCTGAGATGATCCAAGGAACATAGTTCCTAACTTCTGAGATATACCCTCGACTATGTTGCCCGAGTTCAATTCCGCCTACACTAACAGGGTTGTAAGGAGACTAGAAAGAAAACCACTCAGATCATAGTTACCCTCACGTGACTGATCACCTTCACCGTTGCTGGGTACATGGACAAGATCTTTACCAAGATCATTTGTCTGCACGCTGGGATCGCCCGGTTCCTATACAGATTCATCTATAGTGTTATTTTGGGTGTTGTCGTTTGACATGATTGCGTCTTTTCTTCATAGAACACCCACGGTGGGCGCCAAATTGTTTATTCTATATTTGTACGTCTAGGTTAAACCCTTAAATTTATGATGGGCTCACAAGCAATACAGTAAAATATGACGAAAAGTAAGTATATAAAGAGAGCAATAATTTGAAAGAAAGAAAAGAGCTTTTATTCCTTGGGAATAGTCGGATTCAGTGGTAAATCGCGTGATGTACAATACAATGTAAGGAAGGGTATTTATAGTAGTGGATACCCAGTCCTAATTATTGTAAAATACAAAGACTAATAAGGCTCATGGGCCTATAAACTTAAGACGGTAGTGTATACGAAACCCTAACTAGGAGACTGTAACCCTAAGGTGGCAGGATATATACCTTGCGTCCTATGCACGTATTGCCTGAATGGCCGTAACTCGTAGAACAAGTGTGTATCCAGTGTGTCTAGTGACTTGTAGGATAAGTCTAGTCTCGCTATCTGGACTCGTATTCCTGTAACAATAGGTGCCCTATTATTGCCCACACAGAAGGGCTTCCGCTTGCTGATGTGGAAGTTCCCATGATGCTGGCACTTGTCACATTTTCGAACAAAGATCTTACGTCCTCCCTCATAGTCAGCCAATAGTAGTCGGCTCTGATCAGCCTCTGTACTAAAGACTTGCCGCCAGAGTGGTTTCCACACTCTCCTTCATGAACTTCCATCATCACGTAATCAGTTTGTTTGGGGCCCAAATATTCTGCTAAAGGACCAGTATACATTCACCTATAGAGCTCGTTGCCCATGAGGCAATATGAGACCGCTTTAGCTTTGAGTGTCTGGGCTGCTTTTTTGTCTTCACGAATTACCTGCTTGCAAGAAAGAAAGAAACTTATTTCGCCAATCCCAAGTTCTATTAGCAGTATTTACCTTATTTCGAGTTCGATTAAGGGCTGAATTGAACAAGTGTATAACGTATATGTTGAGACTGTTCTCTACTTTAGCAGCTGATCAAAAATTTTCCAGGACATCGGCCTCAACATTCTCTTCTTTTGGGATTTTCATTATCTTCCACTCCTAAAAAGAAGTTAGAAGATTTTTTAACCTTCGACAAAAAATGCTACATTCTTAGTTCCCGGGCGGTAAAATCTCCTTGGATCTGGTTCATAACCAGTTGGGACTCGCTTTAATTTCAAGTCTTTCAATTTTTAACTCTTTAGCAAATTAAAGACCTGCAATTATGGCATCATATTCGGCCTCATTGTAGTGGAAATATATAATCTGATCGAATGCCTTAATTTATTTCCTGTTGTTGCCACGAGAATGATGCCAAGGCCGGACCCCTTAAAATTGGAAGCACCGTCCGTGTAGAGGGTCCACATTCCGGGGTCCAGGCCTTTCATCATCAATTCTTCATTTTTTCCCTCCGGAAGATACTGAAATCGGCTATGAAGTCAACTAGCACTTGTTATTTGATTATAGTGCAGGGCTGATAAGTGATATCATATTTACTTAACTCGACCGCCCACATCTCTATTCGTCTTAATAAATCCAGCCTGTGTAAAATACTTCAAAGAGAGAAAGTAGTAATGAGAGAAATAAAATGACACTGAAAATACGGCCTTAGTTTCGTGCGGCTACAACAAGTGTTAATTCCAATTTTTCTAAATGTGGATATCTAGTTTATACATCAAGTAAAGTTTTACTAACATAATATATATAGGAAATTATTTACCTCCTGTCCTCCCGGACGAGGACTACTCTTACGAATATTTCTAAAATGGCAAGGTGTATGAGCAAAACATCCCCGTCCACTAGTTTTGAGAGCAGCAAAGGGTTTGATAAGTAATGCTTTAGATCTCTTAGAGTTCACTTGCATTCCAGTGTTCAACCAAAGCTTGTGTTTTTCTTCAGGATGGAGAAGAACTTGTAGTACCGTTTAGATGACCTCGAGATGAACCTGCTGAGGTAGGCTACTCGACCATTCAAATGTTGGACTTCTTTCACTATTGTCAGCACGTCAATATGTTATCAATTTCTTTGATCTTGTCCAGATTTGCTTTGATTCCTCTCTGGGACACGATGAAATAACTCGCCGGATTTGACCCCGAACGCACACTTTTTCGAATTCAGCTTCATCTTGAACTACCTAAGTATTGCAAAAGTTTCATTCAACGGACCCAAATGATCCTTTTCTTTTAAAGATTTCACCAACATGTCATCGATAGAAACCATCATTGTTTTCCCAATCAAATCTTTAACAAGCACGTACCAACCGTTGATAGGTAGCCCCGGCGTTTTTGAGATCAAGGGCATGACAGTATAACAGAAAGTCCCTTTGTCCATAGTAAACAACGTCTTTTCTTAAACTTATGGTTCCATCTGTATTTGATTATACCCCGAATATGAATCTAGAAAAACTCAACATTTCGTGCCCTACTGTGGAATTGATCACCGATCGATATGAGGGAGCGGGAACGAATCTTTTGGGCAGACTTTGTTCAAGTTGGTGCAATCCACACATAGCCTCTATTATCCATTTTTCTTTGGGACTACGACCGTGTTAGTCAACCATTCCAAGTACTTTACCTCTCCACTGAATCCTTTCTTTAAAAGCTTATTGACTTCTTCATCAATGACTTTCTTCTTAAACCCTACTTTCGGTTGCTTCTTTTGCTTCTCTAGCCGAAGTGAATGGTCAACGTTTAGCTTGTGAATGGTGACCTTTGAATCTATCCCACTATGTTTTCATGGGACCAAGAAAAACAATCCGGATTTTCTCTAAGGAAAGAGACTATATTCTATTTCATCTCGGGCTCCAACTCGGACCTAACGTTGCTTTATCATCTGGCCGATCTTCATATAACACTGCTTCCTCCAAGTCCTCTACTGTTGAATCTTCGAATTTTTTCTAGTTCGATTCTCTAATGCAAGCTGGAATCTCGGCAAAGTCCTTATCTGTAGGACTCGGCTCCTGTTCACTTCGTTCAGCTAAGGACTCCGGTTGCTATAATTGTTGTTGTTCGGCGTCTGGCTTGTCATCGCTTTTTTACTACCACCGAATAATATTCTTGAGCAGTCTGTTGTTCACATCTAACTTCGCAAACTCTCCAAGGGGTTGGAAATTTAACCATTCGGTGTAAGGTAGACGCTACTGCACCCATCGCGTGGATCCACGTCCGACCCAAAAAAGTATTGTAGGCTATGTCTGCACCTATCACATGAAAAACGGTCTCATTCTCAACACCCTTCGCGTATGACTTTAATACGATCTCTCCCAAGGTTGTCTCACTTGAATTGTAAAACCCCGAAAGCACTGTAGACTTTGGTATAATTTTTTCTGATAATTGCAACGACTCCATTACTCTAGACTGAATAATATTAACCGAACTGCTAGCATCTATCAATACTCACTTCACATCTGCATCGTCAACTCTAATTGTCACTACTAAGGTATCATGGTGTATGTCAACAATGGGGATATATCCTCTCTTCGAAGTCGAGATCCCCAAATACATTGTCATTATTCATGTCCTCTTATGCCTGTTTGTCTCATGTAAACAAAACCTTAACAAAAAATTTTTGGCCGTATATGTTACTCAGTGAACCTTAGCCCCTCCAAAAATTATATTCACCGTTTTCTTAGGTGCCAGGGGCTTTAGAGACTGGGATCCACCTCTATTCTTAATGAAGTTCTCCTTCCCCCTTTTTGTCAAGTATTCTGTCAATTCACCTTTCTCTAGCAAATGCGCCACTTCATAGTGTAATGCCTTGCAATCCTTGGTCGCGTGACCATGATCGCTATAGAATACAGACCAAAAAACTCTTTGTCCCTCTTGGTCAGATTAGTCTTCATCCTCTTGGGAAACTTCATTATCTTCTTGCCCATTTCTCTTAACACATTGACCAAGCCAGTCGTTGAAAAAGAAAAGTTGTACTCTTAAATCTTAGGAGGCAGTGGGTCCTTTGAAACTAAAAATGGACCCGATGGCTCTTTTTAGGCTGGCTTCTTGAACTTCCGGCCTCATATCTTTTTTCATTTTGACGAGGGAATCCGTAAGGCTCAAACTGAGCCCTAGGATTTCGCCTATCAACTTCCACTCTTCGTGAAGACTCCGGACGACTAGAGCATTTGTTATAAAAAGCCAATTGCAACTCTTTCTCCTCAATCCTAATTTTTGGATTGCACTAACGATAGAGATCGTCCCATGTGGTCGGAATCGTCCCATGTGGTCGGAGTACATTCCCTCAATCTTTATCTCAACGTTTTGCAAGACTCTGATGCATGACTGTTCAAATTGTTCATAAAAGCAAAACATACCCATCTATTTGACATGAGGGATGGTCATCTTTTTCTGGTTAAAACGGTTCATGAACTCCTTAATGATTTTATTCGATCGCTGCTTGATATTAAATATGTCTTCAACTCCCCTCTCAACTTTCTTAGCCCCCGTATGCGCTCTGATAAATTTTGTTGCCATCTCACCAAAATTTTCGATCTCATTTTTAGGGAATTTAGTATACCACGTCAGGGCTCCCTCCTGAGTGTTTTAAAAAATATCTTCAGACACACCGAATTAATTTCTTCATTCGTGAGATCGTTTGCATGTACTGCTGTCACAAACAAGGAAATGTGATCCCTCGAGTTAGTAGTTCCATTATATTTGCACAAATTTTCGGGCAACTTAAATTTTTAGGGTATTGGTAGCAGCACGGCTCTTGCCTTAAACGACCGCATTGATAAAAATTCAAAGTCACATTCTCTATTAATACTGGAGCCCCTGAAAACTTTTACATAAATTATTTCATGTCATTAAATCTCTTATCCACCGAAACATTCAACCTCATCTGCAATGTAGTCATCATCCTCGCTTCTGTCATGACAGTGGTCGGAGCTCTCGCAGCCACGGCGGCCGTACCCGACCCTCCAGATCTGACTCTAGCTTCAGGTCCGCTTATTATTGCACCCTGAGGAACAGAGATCAGAGTGCCTGCGGGGAGTGTCTTCGAGAAGGCAGATGCTCTTTGACTTATATAGCTTGACAAAGCCGCTAACTGTTCAGTTATTTCCTCAAAATGCCTATCTTATTTCTGTATATACTCTCTTAAGAACATATTCATATCTGTCGATGTGGTTTCAACCGCGATCTTCTTACCGAGCCTTTGACCACGAGGCAAATTCAACTGTATACCGGCTAGACTATGATCCAGAGACTGATCCCGTTCTCGGTGTGACATTTCACCGGCTGCTTCCCCAGTTGCTGGATTGTGGACCCCCATCAGTGGGATTGGCATGCAACACACCACTAGTGTTGCTTTGTGTCACGACTTCAGTTGTGTTGCCGTGATTATCTGTCATTGCACACGAATAAATAAAACGTAAGAAAAATTAACAACGTATCTCAGAACAAATAGATTGTCTGGGCCCCATGGTGGGTGCCAAATTGTATTTCCTAAGACTCAGTTCCAGGTACAACAATTAAATTTATATTTAGTTGAGCATAAACAATCGCTTTTATACGATGATTCGTTGGGTAATCTTTAAACCTATATTTAGCAAAGTTGGTCATTTATGCAATTTATAATAACGAAACGAACAACAAATATATTGGCTAATTGATTAACGATGATAGTATTAAAGATGTAAAAAATCGTAGAGTGGTGATTGTTCTAAGATTGATAGAATAAAATAATGGTAGTGGGCGACAAGTTAAAATAATTAACGATAATAATAAAATAAAGTGAATAAATCTTATTGAGTTGAGTAGCTCAGGCTCCAGTGAAAAGGATGGATGTCTCCTTCTCCAATGCAAAGCGAAAGTGACGGCACAAGTGAACATCAGCAGTGTATGTAAAGTAACTATGAAGAATAAACAAGATATGAGTATATGTTAGAGCGTAATATTTACAAAATAGGGGAGGAGTGTGATGCCTATTTAAAGTTGAAGAGACCTAGTTCACCATCTTTAGCAAGTCTCCCCCATGATCTCATAGCATTCTCATCCACTACTAACATTTCAACCGTGTTTTTGTTGCCGAAACAACAATCGCTTCTTATGCTTTAAGAGAAACTATCAAAAGGAACTCCTTTATACACTTTTAAAGAAGACCAAAATACCCAAAGGAAACTAACAACATAAACAGAAACAGAAGATAATGACTATTTTTTTTAAAAAAAAAATAACGACTTATTTTCATAGATTAAAGTAAAGAAATGATAAAACACCGAAGCAGATCTTAAGCATCCACAATTGGTATATTTTTATCAATTTTGCCAATACACTAAAATTGTTATACACTGTTGCACGATGTAATTTTCCAATGAAGATGTCAAATAACATTCAGCTGTTGGGCAACCATTTGGACTCTTCAAGTCTTCAATCTCGAATAGGAAACTTATTCCACTACTGTGTAGTAATTTCTCAGAGGGTGTAAAAAATATGGGCATATCCTAGATGCCACTTACAGATCAAAGAGAGGCCAAAATAGACAGATGATGTTAACTTTTAAACTAAAAAGGGGTTAAAAATGGCCTTAGGAGTCAGATTGGTACTGAGCACAAGTTATACTTGGATTAGTAATACAAGGACTTGTGATCATGGTACTAAAATTCAGAACCCTTAAAGTTCAAATTTTAAATCCGCCTCTAAGCTTAATAGATCAAAAGTTAGAAATTTACGGAGTTTCTTTATTTTTGATTAGTGTGGTTAGCTTGAGACACATCTGTAAAATTGTTCAAATATTACTTCTCTTCTTTCCGTCTACTTTGTTGATCGATATTATTAATTAATATAGGAAATGACAGAAGTGAAAGATTCCTATTGAGTACAAAACTTATCTTCAAGCTTTACCTTATTCTGATCGTTCAGAGGGCGATCGCGGGGTCACTGAATGAAGTCCTCCGTTTCTTTCGGAGGTGCTGACCCGCAGCGAGGCAGAGATGACTAAGTGACATATAGAATATGGCGACGACAACAGCATGTCGTAGAAGGAGATAAAATGTGGAGCCAACGACCCACTAAGACTAACCTATCTACAACTACATCCCCGAGCGGCAGTCAAATGGGGGCGTGAATGCGAGATGCCCCTATTCCTAAGCCATTTTCAGTAGACAGACAGGGAAAAGGACTAAAAAGATTCTTCGCAAGATGAGAGCAAGCATTAGATGAAGCCGACTTTGTCCATCTCGCATATCAACATCCTCTATCGATAGCCTAATATAGCCCCACACAGAGAACGAAGATGGTCGGTAGGTCCTTCCTCTATTTCAAGAGTTCTAGTACTTGCATTGCGGTCCATCCATTAGTTCGATGATTCTTCTTCGCCTTTAAGTTAAGGCTTCTTCAATCAATCTCATAGGTTCCTATGGCTCGTCCTATAAGAAAGGGGAAATACCATAACCATAGGGAAGTAAAGGTGCGCAAAATAAGCTTTTTCTGAGCCTATATAGTGGTATAGTCCTTAATGCGCAGGAGCAAGAAAACGGATGCGCCTTACTAAGCTAAGCAAGAAAGGGGACGCGGTAGCTGCCGAATCTTCTACTGGTACATGGACAACTGTATGGACCGATGGACTTACCAGCCTTGATCGTTACAAAGGGCGATGCTACCTCATCGAGCGTGACCGTGAAGGGAGGGATGAGCCCGAATGCCCACTTTAGGATATCCTCTGGGTCTTAGTCAAATATAACCGAGGGAATAGAATGAATCGTCTCTTTTATGTGGTTAACACGGGGCCGAAAGGTTTGACGCACGTTCCAAGCTTTGCCGGAAACACTTTGGACCAGCTCAATCCAGGAAGTTCAGAGGGTAGGAGGTATGGAGAAAGGAAAGCATTTTTGCTCATTATAGTGCGCATCGGCTAGAGGCGGCGGACATTTGGCCGTTCACGGGGACTGAGTCCTTTTATTCAGACGCTCAGTTTGACGACGTTTCGTCCGGTAAATGGAAAAGTCAGTTTTTCCCTAACACAATCGATATAAAGATTGACTGCAGTGAAATGATATTAAGCATCCCTAGCGGTATAAGTTGTTATGATGTTATCATCTTGTGGAGTCTTTCTTGTTCAATCTATAAGCGGGGTTCTCCGACCATATGGAATGTTCAAAGAAATTCAAACGAGTGACTAACATCATACAAGACAAGTATAGCATTGGCTTTAATAATATAAAATTCATGCGTTGATACTTCTGAACGTCTGATAACAAAGTTAAACATATATTTTAATTGTTGTAATAGTAAATGACATTATATTGTACTCCTTTCGTCTCAAATTATTGGTAAAAAAATATTAATGAGGGGATTATTGACTATTTTACCAACGTTATTATTCTCTCTTCAAGAAATTTTATCTCTAGTTGTATTTTCAAGAACAATAATTACTGAGGATAAAAGACAACAATTTTTAGTAAGAAAATAAATATTTTGAGACAGATATGGAGTAATAGTAATGAAATATGCAACTTACGCATAAAGGGCTTATGCATTAATTGTTCGTTTTGATTACATTTAGTCACATAAATACAAATAATCAGAACTGAAGTGGGAAGAGTGCTAAATTTAGTACCAGCTAGAAACAATCTAACACCTATGCTAATTTTTTCTTAAGAAAGAAAAGGAACCCAAAAAAAAAAAATCCATATGGAAAAGATTTTCTTAAGTTGACGACATCATATGATAAACCTTGCTTGAACTCTCTCGGGTTGATGTAAAGTTAGAATTGAGAAATGCATCAGCCAACAAATTACCGAGTCGAATTTGTGCTGCATGTGCGAGATGAATGCCATCGGGATTATGGTAGTCCATTTGCATCTACCTTCACTACATTTGGGAGTTCTACTTCTAACTGGGCTTGTCGAACTAGCCTACCAAATAGCCCTTTAAATGGTGGTTTTGGAATATGTAGAACAACCTGCAAAAAGAATGAAAACAAATATATAGGATGATCATCCTATGCAGACAGCAGAATCACTTGAATCAGAATACAACTCCATTCTTTTCAAACAATTAGTTGCATCTGACTAAAATCTATGAATTTGAAGACCACTAATTGGTCAAACCTACTTTTACACGTACTATTTTAGGAACCCGTTAAGATGTATCTGCGAAGTATATAATTATCAGACTACACAAATTCTTTTGGGACAATAATTGTTGAAATTCATGTACTATTCAAAACTATGCCTAGGTGAGCTTTGAATCATAGCTGATCCAAACATGGGTGTATGAAGGAAATTGCTAAAGGTTGAAAACTAGGATAGATACAATTTAGATATGTTGACTCCGTTGAATGTTATAAAAGCAAAAACTCAATAAAGCATAAATCCGACCCTAACTAATTTTTTTTGTTTCTGCTTTATCAATTTACAGGGAGAATTGCGAAGGGGAGACAACCCACAGATACCACTAGGCTATTAGCCTTGGTAATAATAATTATGACATTAAGTCGTAGTTAATCTGATATATAGTTCAAGACGAAAGCAGCAAGTTCGGGCACATTTGCAGCCAAATGTTTGTAAAATATAGCTATGGTATGATCAAAAGAAACATCAATATCAAGAGACGGGGAAAACAATAAACGCTCTTACCATGAGAACAGGAAGCAGGGGAGAGTTCAAGTCAGTGCGCAAATCTTGAATAAATTTCTGGAGTTTAGGCTTGTAATGTGTTGCATCAAACTTGTGCTTTGAATCACTCTCACCATGAAACCACAAGAGTCCTCTAAGTTCTCCCCCATCCTTAAGAGAAATATTAACTCTTCTCAGCAACTGGTCGTAAGGCAAATTCCCAGGTGACCAGCTGCGGATCCCTTTCCCTGGCACAGAACAAGGAACTAAACCTACAACACCAAAATTTAGATCCTTCTTAAGAACTGCATTGGCAAAGGCCATTCTAGGGCAACTCGACAATTGTGAAGGCAATCAACCCCATAATTTAAAGGCTCTTTAGCTATTTGCCAACGTAAACTCACCGCAAGCCTAAGTATATCTTGATGAGAATGGCACTCGGGAGGCACAATACCATCCCATGAATAGTTTGTTACCCCTCCTTGACCTGCCATGTTACTTTGCCCTGCTGATATGAATATCTATTTGTTCAATTTGTAGGTGCTCCTATTCGTTATTATATGTTTTCTCGGAGTCATCACCATAAATAAATAGGGCATCGGCAAAACAAACAACAAGATTGAAAAAATTTCTTCACTTCTAGTTGACAACGTATTGCCCTTGAAAACCATCTTGACCTCTCCCACATTCTTAAGTCATCAGTTGCTAACACCGACTAAAATAAGGAATGATTATGTTTGTCTACAAGGGAATTATCTTGGTCGATCTCCTAGTAATTTCTACATAGATAGAATGATTCTGTTTCTAAACTTGTTATGTCATTTGGTTTCAATGTATTTACTTTCCTTGTGATAAGTTTCCATACATAACTTTCACATAGCTTCTGCTTATTAACTATATGGATTGCAAAATGATCTCCTCTATAGAAGGTTGAACCTACGAATTAGCTAGCACTTGATTTCTCCAACAAGGTTAAAAATAATTTGGAAATGTGAGGATTAACTATACAAAGAATCCTTTTATTACGATTAATGGCGATGCACCATATACGTGGTACATACGCAAGATCTTCAATGCTCAGCAGGAATGTGCATATGACATTAAGATCTGTACTTATATGGAACTAGTGGTTTCCTGATAGCATACACTCTTCGTATGGTAAAGCGAACTTACAATTCTCTTTGATCATGTTTAATGTTTTATATTTCTTATGATAAATGGCAAGAAGACTCATGCCTAAGTTGGCAGCTTGAAAGATACTTATCTTTCCAAGAGGCAATGTTGGTAGTCACCTAATTTTTGCATTACGTAAAAGTTAATTAAATTTGTTTTGTTACCTAAAAGTCAACTCAACTTTGATGTGATTATCACCAAAGTCACTCTCACCAAAAACTATAACAGAACTCATTGAAAGCACAATAATTAACTCTTAAATAACCAATTCATTAAACATAAATATTTGTTTGAAGAGTATAAGGTTTTCATGTACATTGAGTAAAAACTGAAAGTCTACTTCGTCATGATTTGGTTTATCCAAAGTTAACTGTATTGTTTCAAATATTAGAAAATATTTAAAAAATAGATAACATAAGAAAATAGAGCACTAATAAGGATCAAGAATTTTTGCTTTATGCATAGATAAAATGCTACAACATGCATGTTGAATTTTCAGGTATCTAACTTATTATAATATCGAAATCACCAAATAGATACATATTATTGGAAGCAATCACTGAACCTAATCAAGAATTTGAAATGACAATATTAAGAAAAAATTTATAAAATATTATATTTGTACGCATCAATTAAAAAATACCCATATCGAGATTTTGCATTTAAATTACCGGATTTCTTGTCAAATATCTCTTAAATAATGCATTAAATCTTCAGGAATTAACGTACATTTTTATGTGTATTGTTTCACACCAAAAATATATACTAGATTAATTAGTAATTTAAGAGTTGATTAATGAATTTTACATGAGTTTTTTTTTTTTTATAGTTTTCGGCAATACTGACTTTGGTGATAGTCAGAGCAAAATTAAGTGATTTTTGGATAACAAAATAAAAGTAAGTGACTTTGACATTATGAACCAAAAGTTGGATAACCAGCAGTGATAATTACCCATTTGAATCATGGGTCACCCATATTGACTGATCCGACCCATAAGATTGGAAACAGAAAGTTACACTACCAATTTAAACCAATACAACCACTATTAAAATTGGGGTAATTAACGTATTAAGTGTGATGAAAATCTAAAAATTGCTTCTCAATTTATCTGCCCAAGAAGTAATACACTTCTCCTTGTTCCTGGAACAACTTCTCTTCATCTTTCTTCTCCAAATATACGCATAGATTAAAAGACATTAAATACGTGGAATACAGCTTTGTTGATGCAATCTTTTTACAAATTCGTTGCGTCAATTCTTTGAGGGGTTGTTTGGTAGCAAAGGGAGTTATTCCAGGATTATCAATCTCACCTTCCATGTGGAATAGCTAATCCCACTATTTTAGTATAAAATTGGTACGAGTACTAACTAATACCTCTAACCAAACATGGGATAAAGACAAGCTCAAATTCTATCCCGGAATTATAATTCTTATCCCGATAACCAAACAACCTCTAATAGGTACGCGGTATCAAAGCCTAGAGTGTTTTTTGTTTTAACTAATTAGGGAGTCATGAAATTTTATCAATGGAGAAGAGAAAATTGCGAGAAGGAGAAATCATATATGATGAAACACTTTTGGCGTGAAAGGGAGGCCTAAATTGTGTTCTTGATGAAGAAATGTCCACAGCTACAAAGGTCTTTTATAAAAGGAGATTGAAGCAGCGGCAGATCTAGGATTTCAAGAGTAGGAGTTCACCACTATTAGGAGCAGCGTTTCAAAAGTTATCGACGAACAACATTCGTCGAATATTTTTTTTTGTTTACATAGGTTAATTATCATTTTATATGATGATACATTAAGGAAAAAAAATATTAAAGGACATTTAAATGAAGATTGATCCCTACTTCTATGTGTAAGTAAACCACCGCTCGACCAATTGAACTGTTGAAACTTTTATAGTATGTGTTCCCAAACATCATAATCGACATATTTTATAAATTGTGTACATAATATATCTAGTTCTGTACTAAAAGTATGGATTCTCCTGAATCGCAAATTGCGGGACAGATCCGCAGTTGGATCGATGAGGTATGATTAAATAATATTCCTTTTCCAAATTTTTTCTATTTCTATAATTTAAAAGTTGATAACAACTTTCTGTCTCTAAAGATATTGGTGTTTAAAGGAGCCTCAAGGTTTTATGTTCTTTCTCACCTTTATTTCTTTATTTACTTTTTTTTAAGCTTGCTTTGTCTTAACCGACATAAATTGTAATTACAGCATGCTTTTGCAAACATAATTGATCACACCCAAAACTCATCCCTGAAAGGATAAGTGGTCGTTGTAAATATAATCCGATTTTAAGTCCGGAGTCGAACCCACAGGGAGCAAAGTCAAGTTCTAGTAACTTTAATAGCCAAATATGCAAAGTTCAACATTAATATTTCAAGTTACGAACTATTAGTTTAAATAACACTTAACTACGACAACTAAGAATGACAAAAATCAAACTTGCAGATGTTAATAAGCCTAGGATAATGAATCCCCCAGTTACTGGTATAGTCCTAAGTTCACTTCTAGCATGCATGAGATACTATTCTAATGTCCTTGAACTTAAACTTATGCCATAGAGTTTTCCGACTTTTAGCTACACACCGTTCTTGAACTATGGCAAACACAAATAATGTGCGTAAAATAAAAATGCGGACGCGTCCTACCCTGTAGGGTGCCTCTTTGTGCTAGAGGTAAGCCTAATCGCGCAAATTGCATACACATGTGGATATTATAATGATACAAGCCGTTTGCCAATACAAAATTTGGATGTAAATAAACATTAGTAATTGCCATTAGTAATAAACCGGTCTCAAAATGTTACATCGTGATAGAGTTGGGATAATAATATCCAAATATTAAAAAGGGGAAGAAGCATCAAGCTTTACATCGGGACAAAAGAAGGGAATTTTAGAAAACAAGAGATAAATTCTGCTTCGATCTTTAGGAATCAGCAATAATCATCAGTATTCAGCAACATCATCAGGCAGGTGGCCTTTCAAGATACAACCGGTTTGTGGCATAAAGATATCCTGAATATCCCGGATAATGGCGAACTTGGTCAAACATCAATTCATCCAACGTTGTTATGGGCAGAATGTGAAGGCGAGAATGCCTTTCAGTTTCTTTGTCAACAAAACCGATCTGCTCCCAAGAACTTGCTTCTATCTCCCTAATGCCATAGATGTGTCTTGCCCATGCATAATACTCAGGAGAACATGGTGGGTTTTGATCTTGACGAATCAATTCTCTATCTAAGCGAGCCCAGTCATTACAGATGTTCATTACTTCAGGAACTGTGTAATCAGGCGATTCATATTCAACTTCAGACTCCCGTATACCTGCAATGAGTGGGATAGACTGTAATAACCCGAACTGCCTCATCACACGGATTGAAGCGTAAGGCTGAATGCTCCTGAACCCGATCAACTTGATATAATACCGGTTGGGACTCCTCAAGCGAACTTCCCTCAAGCGAACTTCCCGATTGTCAATCCATGAATAATTCCAGTGAATGTCTGCGCCACTTAAACCATTTATATCATCATACCAATCTTGAGCAGTGTGATGGCGTTTGAAACCTTCCATTCTTGCATAGTGTGTGGCGATTCTGTTTCCATTTTGAGGAATCAAATCATCCCATTGCCCCCGATCGTGTAGATGCTCCACAATCCATAATTGCAAAAGAAGATTGCAACCAAAGAAGCGTCCCTTTCTAAAGACAGAGCACTCAGTCAAAGAGTACAACATATCAGCGAGGATCATGGGCACTAGAGTTGTCTGCCTCCCGTTTATTCCCTCGAATATCGATTTCACCACAGTACTGAGCCGGATATCAATTGCATCATAACCACATGGAAATACCAAAGTACCGAGTAGTGCTAACACAAAAACCTTAGGTCTGAGCTTCTCCCACTTTGCCTTATTGCAATCAAATTCTTTTTTGTGTGCGCTAAAAGAGCTCGCTCTTCCAAAACGCTTAAACAAATATTCTAGAGAGATCGTGCCATGATTCTTTGCTACCAATGATGGAACATATTTCAATTCGAACATACTGCAAAACTTCTTTGGGCATTTGGCTTTAGGCACAATGATCTCACGATCTTCCATAGTCAAACCCGTAAAGCCCACGATCTCTTCTAAAGTCGGGCACAACTCAAAGTTAGGGAAGCGGAAAACACCCGCTTCAGCATCCCATAATTCCACTAAGGCTCTAATAAGGCCCTTGTCACCCTGGATATGCATCAGTGAAACCAGATTTCCAGTATTCCTTACAATCTGAGCACCGTACTCCCCTTTGATGTTGTTCCACCAATCTTTTAGAATTTTTGGCGGAGTGGTGATCATTTGGATGTCCCGATGCTTAGGAAAGAGGTGGGCTGAATCCATATCTACAAAAAAATAAAAAGACAACATGAGGGGTTCCCAAATTTGACATGGCAAAGGGCTTGGAATTCGTTATAATATCCACACGATCACAAAATATGCAGCGTCGTTGGGTTTCAATAACCCATCGACAAAAGGGCGGTTTCTTAATTCCTGGAAACGGTACCAAGGACCGGGTCCAGACTAAGGTGTATATGCATGCATGACCTAATCTCCTTCTAAGAGTGGGCTGACGGTTGAGGCTGACTCGACCTATGCGGGATAAACCTGGCCCCATAAACCAGTAAAACCGGCCATGACAAAACCAGGCAAACCATACCCCAACTAACTTTGGTGACACGAAAGAAATTCAGAAACTTAGGAAGGACAATGCCCTTCCTGTATTATTGCCCGTCATGCGGGCCCCCCCTTGATGAAATCGAGGAGATGAAAGAGAATTGACAGGCTCCATGAGGGAGGAAATATGAACGGAATGCAAACTATGCACAAATAAATATGCTTTATACACAATCAATCTAATCATACAAACAAACATTTATTTAAGCTATGCATACTAGTTTAGGCATTCAAACAATAATTAGTTAAGCTACGCATACATACAATCAACACATGTATAAATAAAGCAAATTCGTGAAAATCTTTCGGTTAGAACCATTTGCGCAATCCCCAGCGGAGTCGCCATGCTGTTGAACCCCCAAAAATTAACCCCGAAGGATTAAAATTTAGGAATATCGACAGGATGGACTAACTCTTTTGGAGTTTTGGAGTCACCACCCAATTTAAGGAAAAACAGGGAACCAGATAAACAAATGCGTGCAAAACTCCGTTTTTGGAAAAAGGCAGTCTTTCAGAGATTCTAAGTAAGAGGTTTTATTAATTTCGAAAGAAGGTTTTTAAGGCACTTTCGAAATTCCGTTAAAAACGGTTAATCCGACAGGTTTCCAAAATATTTGCAAGTGCTATTTATGCGCTTTTCTAAAAATAATTAATTGAACTATTAATTAATTCAACTAATTAAATTTAGTAAGTTTTCAAAAGATTTTACAATTTTATTTAAAAGCTTTAATTATTTTCAAAATAAAATAAAATAAATAAATAAAGCGTATTTTCTTTAGGAAAGGAACGATTTGATCGTCCTAATTTCTTTGCCAACTCGTATGTGATAGCGCGTAAATGGCACTTGCTCAATTTCAACTTTAAAACCCGAGTGTCTCATCATAAGATGGAACTTAGATTTCAAGTCGCTTTTTGCAAAGTTGTTTCGGGACATTTGGAAGTTAATTAAAACTTCTTTATAAATTTTGACCTTTTAAAAGAAACTACTTCGTATCAATAAGATAGAAGCCTTTTCTTACAGTCTGTTATTAAACGTGGTTTTTAAAATTTACGAAATTTTGCACGCATTTGCTTAGATGGCCTGATTTGCAATAAATTAAATAATGACTTCAAAATAAAGATAATGAACATAAAAGTAAAACAATCGTTCAGACAAATCAAGCATATATTAATAAATGGATCATTCTACAAACCATTTACATCTTCTATTAATTGTCTAACTACTAGAATAAAGAGATTGAGTTTCAAAAGGTAGAACCCGGAAAGCCGATTGATGGAAATAAGTAGGTGTTCCAGGAGTTTTAAAACGGGCCGCAAGGATCCAGGAACGGGCTTTGGCAGACGAATCATATGCAAATAGAAGGTCCAAGTCTTGAACTTGAATGGTTGAGTTTCCAGTTGGAACTCATCCCGAGTACATTATGCAAGAAACAAAGAAAGAAAGAAAAAAAAATTAGCAACAATACACATGCGATCAAAATAAAATAAAGCAATGAACTAAGTATTCAGACAATGCAATTTATCTACATATGTCAGATTTGAAGCAAAGGGTCAACAATCCTATAAAGTATTCCTCTCTCCAAAAGAAACCTCTTTCATATTGTATCAGGCACATCTAGTTCATGGGAAAGCGAATTCAAGCTGGAACTAAATAAATATGCTATCAAGATCATTTCTTTCGGTCTTTAGCAAAACTGCATATCGCGCTTCAAATTTAACCAAAAATGTCATTAAAAGGGTACCTTTATATATTCAGAGCGCTACTAAGGAAGACACTAAACTAAGTGAATGTTATTCAAGCTCAAGACTAAATCAACTCAGACAACTATATAGAAATGAGTTTAAACAAAAGAACTAAACTATTAAACAAGCAACTATCATAACAACATGTAAAAGGAAACATCTTATTTATGTAAAGGGTCGCATTTTAATGATGCTTGAGATAATTTACCATAACTATAACAGGGGCATGCATTTTTAAAAAAAACCAAGGCTTTTTACAACTATTACCAAGTTATATTCAGAAAAGAAGATAAGTGGTCGTAGGAAGCCAAAGTCCTATAAATACTCCAACCAAATGTTTAACAAAAAGGAATATAAGCAGCCATGAGATAATGCTATCTTGACATTCTTAGGACGTCGATAGGATCAGACCAAGACAGATTTAAATTTTGACTTACACCATTCATTTTCGAGGAATCAAAGCTATGAACTTTTAGGAACAACCAGCTGAGAACTTTAGGAAAGAAATCAGAGAAGACATGGAACTAGGAATGAGCAGAGAAGAAGAAATATTGAATTTAGGGAACTTAAACAAACTAGGAAAACTCAAGAAAGCTGCATACCATTACTCATTTTGCCAAAACAAACACTTCAACCCTAAATACCCCTGCCTCCTCTTACACTTGAAGCCATCTAGGACCATCTGAAAACTCCTTTGCTACTGCTCCATAACAGACCCTCACTGCCAGCTCACAGACTACTCCCTTCACACTCCAGACATCCCTAGATAACTTGAACCAACCTGCTGCATTCACAAACATCCTGAAGCACCAATGCACACCCTGAATCTGCAGCATCACAGAGAAAATAGCCTCAAGCAACCCCTGCTAACATACCAGAACCCACATACAAGCCCCTAACATCTTCTACACACAACCAGGGTAAGTCTTGAACTCCCAGAACCCTTGCTAAACTTCTGCACCCTCAACAAACACCAGCGACTCATTACAGCTCCTCCTAACACCTACACACCAGAATGCCTTCTCCAATAACCTACAAACACCTGCTTACTCCCTCAGCCTCCTCACACTGCACCTACGACCAACTAGAACAATACCAGAACATCACCTGTTACCTCCATACTGGGCCCACATTAAGAATCAACCCTCACACGCACAACCCAAAACAACAAACCAGAGCAGATTTCAAATGACCAAAATCAAAGAGTGGATGCTAAAAAGAGAGGCATAATCAAACAGATTAAAATAAGAACAGCCTTACTACACCATTTGGATCAAGTTAAAACCAAATGAACGATGCTTAGTTACTAACTTAGTTCATACAACAAACTATGAGAAGGAACACAATTGAACATCACCTCAATCTATCACTTTAGAAACTACAGTAACTATCTATAAGACACACAGATTCAAGACTAAAATGAATGAACAACAGCAAATATTTTATACCGCAAATAAGAGAAAACAAAATGCGAGAGGAAAGCGAATTATTACCTTTCTAGGTGCAGTGACTGAAGCGTCGATCCGAGGAAAGCGACTCGAACAAGGGAGACGACTCGGACAAGGTCGACGAATTGAACAACGATAAAGCGACTCGAGCAACGATGAAGCGATACCAAAAGAAACCAAAAGAAAGAAAGGATCCTCTATATCAATTTCAACTCTAGAAAATGAAATAACCTCTCTATTTTATGTGCGTCGTTTTATTTCTAGCTGCTGCCTCCTTTCTCTATCTCCCCAAGAACTGCCGCTGCTCCTCCCCTCTATTCACGGCTTGAAACTTCCCCTTATATCTCTCCACGATTTTAGGGTTCCATGGGTTGTGAAATACCGAAAAACCCTCCAACGGATCTAAATGGATAAGCCTTCGTACCGCTTCCAGCTGGAATTTGGACTGATCTCCCTTTTGAACTGAAATCGCGGGTCGTCGGGTTTTGGGGTGAAGGGAAAAATGGGTTTTTGGGTAATTCTGAATTGGGGGGGAAATGAGATGCGTGTAGGTAATGTGTATATGTTCTTACAAAGATAGGCCGCATTTTAGGACCCCAGAACGATTTTAGCCTAATTTTAGATGTTAAAAGGTAAGTGGGGGATTTGTAAGGGTAGGCTGAAATTAATGCTACGCATTGCAATTTTAGCCATTTTTAACTTAAATTTATCGATTACCTTTAATTTCCAAATTAATTTTAATTAAAATAATTAGGCTTTTAATTGAAACTTTCGGGACAAAATTGGGTGTCAACAGGTACATTTGAAGACAAGCCATTGGAGCCTCAACCATGTGCTTGGAAGGAAAGACAAGAGGATGAAAATCTTCAATGTGAGCTTCTTGAAGGAGGAGTTGAAAATTCCACTTCAAATGATGTGAGTACTCAAGGAAGTAACTCAAGTGTAAGTGTTTCTTCACCTTCTCATGAGCCTAATAGTTACTTGGCTTGTGATGACTCAATTCTAGTTGGTATTTCTGATGAATAAGTGAATATGCCACTAGTGAAGAGTCTAGTAGTAAACTTGTGTGTGCTTGTGTATCACTAGTTGAGAGAGATTCTAAGCCACATCTTGATGTGAGCTCATTGTTCAATGAGCCTATCCCTAGTGTAGATTTGATAGTTGACTTTGATTGTGACCTACCACCAATCTTTGACAAAGGGGAAGATGAGATAGTTGATCATACCCTTATTGATATGCTTCTATTTGGTAGACCTATGTGTTATGATAAGGATGGTAGTGACCTTGAGGAGCCCAAATTGCACGAATTAGAAAAGGTTGTCTATGATGACTCCTCAAGTGAGAGTGATGAACCTGGTCTTAATACTATGCATTTGTTTGATTATGAAATTGAGATGAATGCTTTTACTAATCCATTGTTTGAAGGCATTTTCATTTGTGGTAGTGAATATATCGGACTAGGGTTGGTAGTAAAATAGAACCCCCTTGGTGTGAAGGGTTTGACCCCTTAGGCTACCCATTGTTTGAGAGCTTGTGTGAGGTAAATGACTCTTTGAGTGACCCTACTATTGATTGTTTGGGTTATGATGAAGAAGCCATTATCAATACCTTTCTTGAGAGTTTCTCTTATTGGAAGGGTTGCTTAGGTGATAAATTTGGAGGTGAAAAGGAAACCCTTGGTGTTAGTGAGTATGCTCTAAAGAAGGGGAGTAGAGTAATTGATTTTAGTTGTAGTTTGGGCTATTTTATTTACTCCACTCCACATGTTAATCAAACTTTGACGATGGATTGGTGTGTTGATCGAGAGCTTAAGGATCAAGGGGATTTTGATAGCTTGATCTTACATTTCCCATGTCCCCATGACCTATTTGCTCATTCTTGTGTTGAGTGCATGTTTTCATTAAACCGAGTACTTGTTGTTCTCTTTGGAGACTTGATCTTTGTTATTATTATTGATGCTTGGTTATACCATAAGAGTGTGTTTTCTACACTTCTTGCACTAACCTACTTTCGAAGTAGGAGCTTTTGTGTTTGCTTTTCATAGGTTGTTGGTCTTAAGCACCATGCTAAGGAAAGGGAGATCTTGGAAGAAGCCTATGTAAAAGTGACATTCAAGAAGGAAAAAGAAGGAGAGCATTGGGCACCCCGAGAAGTTGATGATGCTATGAGAGAGAACGCCTTGATATCGAGGACGAAATCTTCTCAAGAAGGGGAGGATGATGTGGGTCAAATCGAGCCTAGACACTTTTCAACGTGTGCAAAGATTGAAGGATGCAAAGGACTAGAAGTCAAGAACTTTAGAAGTGATTTGAAGAAGCATCGAGACCACCCAAGCTTAAGCGCTCCTCCGAAGATCCTAGGTGGTCCGCCTAAGACACCTTGGAGCAAGGCGCTCCACCCAAGGACAGGGTGCTCCGCCTGGAAAGGCTCCTGCCCAAATTCGAGTCAAGTTGAGGCGCTCCGCCTGCCTGAGCCTCCATCTGAGATTTTGCCTAGTTGTTTACTCTTTTGACCCTCTGTGGTTTATTTCATTAAGCCTAACTTGTAGGGCGTTTTAGTCATTATCTAGGCTTGAGAATAACTCTATAAATACCTCAAGCCCTCTTTTATTTCATTAGCTAGATTTTGAACAATGCAGAACAAATTGAGACTTGGTCTCTTAGTTGAATGAAACCCTTTGGCTTGAATTAATTGGTAGTACTAATTTAACCTCAATCCAAACCCGACCGGGCTATTTGCAAGCCGAGTACTCTTAAGGACTGTCCGCATAGCGTATGTTGTTCTTGACCCGAATCGAGGGTGTTAAGAGACTTGATCCTCGTTGCTACTGTTGACGCCCAATTTTATTTCAAAATTGTTAAAATTAATAACCTAGTTTGGAAATGTTATAATTAAGGCTAAAGTTTAAATAGGAAGGTGAAGGCAATTGAATTTTGATTAAAATGGGCTAAAATCACAACTTATACCTTAAAATCCAGCCTAGTCGTGTAATTCTTCTGTTTTCCAATTTAAAACGAAAATATGGCTAATTTCGTTCGCCTACCTTAAAATCAGCCTATATTTGCAAACCCCCTATATACTATCTACACCCCTAATTCAGATGACCCGCTAACCTCTATTCCCAGAACCCGCGATTAATTCGCAACCCATTTTCTAAACCGGAATTCCCTCCCAAATTTTAAATCCAGAAACTCCAAAATCCTGGTCCACTCCCCCATCCAGCTCATCCTCAATTGTACAAACCCTTGTCCAATTCGAGCATTTAGAGGGTTTTTCGGTATTTTCTTACAACCCAAAAAACCCTAATTGGGGTCTATAAAAATGGTGGATAAAGTCATAGTTGTAAAAAAAGTAGCGGCGAAAAAGGGTGGTGAGTTCAGTTCTTAGTACATTATTTAAGTGTTTCTTTAGTCCAAGAATTAGGATTTGCTACAGCTTGGTCTTTTCTTTTGGTTGTTTCGATTCTGTATATCGCAAAATTTTTATTCGAGTAGTCGCATCGCTTTGTGTCGAGTAGCTTCAGTTTACGCCCTAGATCCTGCTCCTAAAAAGGTCAGTTCCTTCTCAATTTTTTTTGTTGTGTTTCATTACTTGTTTAGTATCATGATTTGTTTAGATTAAATGATTAGCTTGCTACTCCGGTAGTTCATGTCTGGAATTCTGATATAAATGAACTAATGACAATCAACAAGAGTCTTAATTTATGTGTAGCCTATACAAAATGTGTACAAAAGAACTGTTAGTATGAAACTGATTTCTTTTTAGTTTAACATGATAATGGGGACCCTAAAACCTCTGTTAGTGTGTATATGCTCAAATTCCCAACTCTTAATTTAGTTCCATAGTTGTTTTATCTATAAAGTGGTATCAGTGTGCTCTCCTTATTCATGCCTTGTTTCACTTTTGTATAAGCTTTTAGTCCATAGGGTCTATGTTTATTTTAAGTTGTTTTGAAATGGCATGGTATCCGAGTTGCTTCTGGTAGTTCAGGTTGTTAAAGGCAATAGTAGTTATGGTATTGTCTCAGTATAGCAGGGGTGTTTAGGGAAGTTTTTCAGGTTGTAAAAAGGGTCAAGGAGCTTTGGCTTCATTGTCGGTGTCTTGGTTCAGTTCTGCAGATCCGGGGATTGCTTTGGAGCAGATGTGGCTCCTTCTTCTTGTGTGCAGAGTAGGTATGGGTGGTCTGGTGTTTGTTTTTGGTGTGTGTGCGGGATATGAAGCTTCTTCTTGCTCTATCTAATGCAGTTCAGTCTTGGGAGGGTTCAACATCGTGGCGACTCTTCTGAGGAGCAATAAAGGTTTTGACCATAAAGGTTTCCAATTTATTTGCAACTAGAATGCCTAATTTAATTGCTTTATTATATCTGTTTGTTTTTTTTTTTTTGCCATAGAAAGTATTTATCATACTTTACTTGTGTATAAAGTCCGCATTCCATTCATATTTTCTCCCTCATGGAAACTCGTCAATTCTCTTTTACCTCCTCGATTTCATCACGGGGCGCCCGCTTGACGAATAGTTACGTAGGAAAGGCATTGCCCTTACCTCACTCTTTGAAATTTCTTTCCTGTCACCAAAAGTTAGTTAGGGATATGGATGTTGCCTGGTTTTGTCATATTTGCAACTAGAATGCCTAATTTAATTGCTTTATTATACTGGTTCATGAGGCTAGGTCTATCCCGCATAGGTCGAGTCGGCCTCAACCGTTAGCCCACTCTTAGAATGAGCTTTTAGGACATGGCATGCATATACAACTTAGTTTGGAACCGTTCCTTGGCACCGTTTCCAAGAATTAAGAAACTACCTTCTATGTCGACGGGTTATTGAAACAAACGCCACTGCATATTATGTGATCGTGTGGATTTATAACGAATCCCAAACTATTTGCCATGTCAAATTTGAGAAGTTGACAATTATGTCGGTTTATTTATTGACAAATGGTTTGTGTCGTTATAATAACCACATGTGCGTGCAACTTGACGATTATGCCTACCTCTGGCACAAAGACGCACTTTACAGGGTAGGAATCGCTTGCACATTTATTTACGCTCAACTACTTGTGAGTGTCACATATTAATTGCTTGCCTTGCTTTATTTGCTCAAAATGCGTCATATACTAGGCGTTGTTTGCTTGTGTGCAACCTTGCAATGACATGCAAACTAATATAGTTACCCTTTGAGGTTTCTTTGGTTTTGTTTATTTCTCTAGCAGAAGTTGAATTTATGAAGTGACTGACCGTTCACCACACAAGATTCAAGATCTGATTGATAATAGACACTCTAGCTCGTGAACGATGCAGCACCGGAAGCTTAATAGCATTGATTGAAAGAACTTGGCGATTGAATTTAGTAGCATTATTTATAATTTTAATTCATATTGAGGCCCTGAATTGCATTGTACTTTAAAGCTTATGTTAATCTGAATCAAATCTTTTAAATTTTATGAAAGTTGAAATAAAATTCATCGCATTCTTATTATATTATTTATTTATTTCGATTATATTTATTTTCGTTTTAAAATTAAAATTTGTAAACCTGCCAAAACTTTACTTGTGACGTATAATGAAATAGCTGAACCATTTGAGAATAATGTGGTGAAATTTTATCTTTGCACCTTTCGTATATCAATACTTTTAGAACTCAACTGGGGCAGCTTTTATAAAGTAATTTGAAATATCATAATTCACAACTGGACAATTTTTGCAAAAACGAGTTGAAGATGTGAAAGATAATAACTGGGGCAGAATTTTACAAGAAACAACGTCGATTACCAAAAGATGAATTGGAAAGATCTCGAGAATTGGCTAAGCTAAAGTGTATAGTCTAAGACAAAAGACGTACAATTTGTTTTAAGATATGTTACAAGTTTAAGTTAGGGAAGAAATTTTCAAAATGTATTTTTTGACTTCATTCGCATACTTGTTTTACTTGCTATATTGCATTAAATTATTTTACGTTGCCTCTATTTTTCAAAACATCAAGCTATTGAGTTCATGAGCCATGTTTCTGAACATGATCCGCAAATCTGAGTCTGATGAAGATGAGGAAGCAGCATAAGCAACAAGATCAAGATGAAGTCAGCACAAATCAAACGCCCCCTCCGCCCTCCCCAAAACTAACAATTTTTCTTTGAGTACAGGAATTCCCAAAGCAGCAAAATGAGAAAAACTAACAACCATCAATTCCTCGGAGATTATTTGTCATACATATTGGAAAATGTTGCCAAGATAACCGAGATTGGAAATATTATCTGATTCATCGCATGCGCGAAATGATTTTATTTCTCTCTCTATTTCTGCCCTTGCTTTGTCAAAACTTCATTGTTTTATCGACAACTTTACTTTACACTTTGTAGGAATTAAGCATTAACTCCATTTTTTCTCAAGGACAACACTCAACACTTTATGGCTTCACCAAACATAAGCCAGACGACTTAAACTCTAACTTTATATCTCCTTTATCTTTGACACTTTCTTATTTATATGAATCTAATGAAAACTTTATTTTGCAGACTATTCTATCATTTATTTTACAAGTAGCAACATCAAGTCTATTGGTGATCACTGAAGACATCACTTTATTGTCATTATTTACAGTAGACAACCGGTGATGTTATTTTGTCAAAATTGTTGCCAAAAAAATTGTCATAAACAATTGATTGAAGTATTATTGGTATCGCAGACCATCAAAGATATTATTATTGAAGACAATGACTTTCTATATTGGATCCATCGTACACAATAGGTGGTATTATTCTAATGGCCTTCTTATATTGGAATCATCGTACACAAATCAATGGTATTATTCCAATGGCTTTTTATTGGATTCATCGTACACAATCGGTAGAATTATTCCAATGGCTTTCTTATATTGGATCAATAATATACAATTGGTGATTTTTTTCTAATGGCTTTTATATCGGATCCATCATACACAACCGATGGTATTATTTCAAGGGTTTTCTATTTTGGATCTATCGTATACAATCGGTAAAATTATTCCAATAGCTTTCTATATGGGAATCATCATGTACAATTACTGGTATTATTACAATGGTTTTCACTTTTGGAATCATCGCACCCAATCGGTGATATTATTCCAATGGCTTTCTTATATTGGATCAATCATATACAATTGGTGGTTTTATTCCAATGGCCTTTTATATCGGATTTATCGTATACAGTCAGTTGCATTATCTCCACGGTTTTATTATGATGGCTTTGTTATCAAGTCTATCGTATACAATCGAAGACCTTATTATTAAAGCCTATCATAGACAATCGAAGGCATCCTTTTTGAAGTCTACCGTATACAATCGGAGATGTTAATTTATGAAGTCTACCATAGACAATCAGAGACATCATTTTATGAAGTCTATCGTATACAATCGAAGACATTATTGTTGAAGCCTATCGTAGACAATCGAAGGCCTTATTGTTGAAGCCTATCATAGAAAATCAAAGGCATCCTTTATGAAGTCTATCGTATAAAATCGAAGACGTTTTCTCTACCAAGTCTACCATAGACAATCGGAGGCGTGGTTTTTTATCAAGTCTATCATATACAATCGAAGACATTATTATTGAAGCCTATCATAGACAATCGAAGGCCTTATCATTGAAGCCTACCATAGACAATTGGAGGCCCTATTATGAAGTCTATCGTGAACAAGCGAAGACGTCATTATCAATGAAGCCTACCATAAATAATTGGAGGCCTTATTATGAAGTCTATCGTGGACAGACGAAAACGTCGCTATGATGAAGCCTACCATATACAATTGGAGGCCTTATTATGAAGACTATCGTAAACAATCGAAGGCGCTATTGTTAAGAAACCTACTGTGGAAAACTGAAGATTCGATCATGAGTCATTTCTGAAAGGCGACATTTATATTTCCCATAATTATTGTAAATTCTTAAACATATCTATTTATTTCTCCTTCGCTTTATGAGAGCACTTACTAAAGTTCCATTTTTTATGATTTACAGATATTGCCGATCCTGGGGGTTCACTTTGCTTTGAAGTCAACACCATTACTCCGTGGAAGAATTCTGAGAGTATAAGCATCTTTACGTGTTTACGCTTTCGATAAGCGTCTTTATGTGTTTACGCTTTCAAGAAGCGTTTTTATGTGTTCACGCTTTCGAGAAGCGTCTTTATGTGTTTACGCTTTCGAGAAACGACTTTATGTCTTCACGCTTTCGATAAGCTTCTTTATGTGTTTACGCTTTCGATAAGCGTCTTTAAGTGTTCACGCTTTAAATAAGCATATTTGTGTCACCTCGAAGGTGTTAATTATTTGAATGCCTCTAAGGCGTAATTTTGTTTCCGCGAAGGCGTATTTGTGTCACCTCGAAGGTGTTAATTATTTGAATGCCTCTAAGGCGTAATTTTGTTGCCTCGAAGGTGTATTTGTGTCACCTCAAATGTGTTAGTTATTCGAATTCCTCTAAGGCGTAGTTTTATTGCCTCGAAGGCGTAATTTTGTCACCTCGAAGGTGTTAATTATTTGAATGATAATTTTGTTGCCTCAAAGACGTATTTGTGTCATCTTAAAGGTGTTAATTATTTAAATGCCTCTAAGGCATACATTTTATGGTCTCGATAGACGAAATATTTGCACTTTCTTGAGTATTTTTTGTAGCCTCCTGAGGGGCTTATATATTTCCTTATACTTATTTTAATGACCTTATGTTGCTAATAAGTTTGCTAAGGCATGCAGGATAATGTGAATACTTCGGACATATTCTTAATTTTGGTTGGAGTACAATCCAAGATTGCATTCAAATTGACTTTTCATGATTTAAAGCATTATGCTTTATCATGGTTTATTACCGAAAAAGCGGCATTTTTTACCCTCATGATTATACTTAAATTTCATTTTATGTTTCTATTAGTTGATGCTTTTTATTGCTTAATTTTCAGTCTACCAACGGTCCCGAAGTCATCTTGGCTCACAAAGCCAGATTTCTTCATCAGTTGATTGGAGACAAGCTTATCATTGATATTGCAACCAGCATCCACAAGTTTTTTTTATCATTATTTCATTTATTACTTCATTCGTTAAGCTTTATTTGCAGTTACTCGCTTACTATTTGCAGGGTTTATTCCCGAATTTTAGCAGCACCGCAGCAGCATTTGGAGCATAATGCGGAACTCTTTCTTAATAGTTAAATGGGGCAATCATTGATATGAGATAGACTCGTCAACGAGGATTTGAAGAATCGCACTCGAACAAGTTTTCAACCCTAGAGGTTAGTGTTGTGTCAGTTTATTTTTTGTCACACAAACATTTCAAACTTAGGTTGTAACCCAGTCCGAAGTTAGAGACTAAAGACAAGATAGTGCTTGTTATCTCGTTTTTCATTTCCCGAATCGCGTCGAACTACATATGGCTTAATTCTTGTGTAGCCAAAGATATGTAGGCAACTCGGTCGGCATGCCAATAACCCTTGGCTTTTGGTCCATGGAATCGAAAGTCTTTGGCTTTATCGTGATAATTTTGGCTTTATGTCAACTTCATTACTCTGAAAACTCTTTCATCCTTTTCAGGTAAAGAGAGGAAGCTGTTGACACCCAATTTTGTCCCAGAATTGTTAAAATTAATAAGTTGGTGTGGAAATGTTAATTTTAAGGCTAAAATTTAAATAGGAAAGCGAAGACAATTGAATTTTGAGTAAAATGGGCTAAAATCACAACTTATACCTTAAAATCCAGCCTATTCGTGTAATCCTTCTTTTTTCCAATTTAAAACGAAAATGAGGCTAATTTCGTTCCTCTACCTTATGATCAGCCTATATGTGCAAACCCCCTATATACTATCTACACCCTTAATTCATATGACCCGCTAACCTCAATTCCAGGAACCCGCGATCAACACGCAACCCATTTTCTAAACCGGAGTTCCCTTCCAAATTTTAAATCGAAAAACGCCAAAATCCTTGTCCCTCCCCCCTCCAGCTCATCTTCAATCGTAGAAACCCTTGTCAGTTTTGAGCCGTCGGAGGGTTTTTCGGTACTTTCTTACAACCCCAAAAACCCTAATTGGGGTCTATAAAAATAGCGGATAAAGTCATAGTTGTGAAAGAAGTACCGGTGGAAAAAGGTGGAGAGTTCAATTCCTAGTACAATATTTAAATGTTTCTTCAGTCTTAGAATTAGGATTTGCCACAGCTTGGCCTTTGCTTTTGGTTTTTTTGATTCGGTATATTGCAAAAATGTTATTCGAGTCGTCGCATCGCTTTGTGTCGAGTAGCTTCAGATTACGCCCTAGTTCCTACTCCTAAAAAGGATAGTTCCTTCTCACTTTTTTTTTTTTTTTTTTTTGTCTTTTATTGCTTGTATAGTATCATGATTTTTTATCTTAAATGATTAGCTTGCTAGCCTGATAGTTCATGACTGGAAATCTTATTAAAATGAACTAATGATAATCAACGAGAGTCTTAATCAGTTTATGTGTAGCCTATACAGAATGGGTACAAAAGAACTGTTAGTATGAAACTGATTTCATATTGGTTTAACATGATAATAGGGACCCTAAACCTTCTGTTAGTGTGTATATGCTCAAATTCCCAACTCTTAAGTTTTTTTCGTAGTTGTTTTATCTATAAAGTGGTATCAGTGTGTTCTCCTTATTCATGCCTTGTTTCCCTTTTGTGTAAGCTTTTAGTCCATAGGGTCTATGTTTATTTTAAGTTGTTTTGAAATGGCATGGTGTTCGAGTTGCTTCAGGTAGTTCATGCTGTTAAATGCAATAGTAGTTCTGGAATTGTCTTTGTATAGCAGGGGTGTTTAGGGAAGTTTGTCAGGTTGTAAAAGGGGTTAGGGAGCTTTGGCTCTGTTGTTGGTGTCTTGATTCTGTTCTGCAGATCAAGGGATTGCTTTGAAGTGGATGTTGCTCCTTCTTCTTGTGTGCATAGTAGGTTTGGGTAGTCTGGTGTTTGTTTTTGGGGTGTGTGTGGGATATGAAGCTGTTTCTGGCTCTATTTGCTGCAGTTCAGTCTTGGGACGGTTAAACAACTACCTCGTAGGGAGTTCAAGATCCATCTTGCTCCTATCTTGTTTTTCGCTTCCGTATTTTTGATCCTTATCAGTGAGTGCTGTGAGAAAGTCACAAAATTTTAAAAAGAATAAAAGGTTCACAGAAGCCAATCCTGCAGAGAAAAATATTTTTAACAATCCAGACTACTCAGATTGTTTCAAGTGTCACAAAAAGGATCATGTTGTAAATGACTTTCCTGTGCGGGAGATGGAGTGGAAGAAGAATAGTGCTGCAAAGGAAGGCGGACCTAAGAAGACAAAATGTCCACCCAACTTCGGTGATATGAGGAGAAAGAAGAAGGAAGCCTTCTATGATACATGGGGACTATCTAAAAACGACACTTACTCAGCAGAAGAAGAATCTGATGACGACTCTCCATTCACATTGATGGCTATTGATGAAGAACCTCCCACTGGTGATCTACCTGAGGTAAGTCTCGATGACTTAAAAAAACTTCCTACACGTTCCTTAAGAGAGCTAAATATTCTTGCACTAACTTTAATTGAAGGTATTGAAAGTTTAAGGGATGAGAAGGAACAATTGCTTTTTAAGAAGGACCAACTGATCTCAGTTGAGTCTGGGTATAAAATTAAAAATAAAAACTTGGATGAAGAAAAAATTGAATTGGAAATAAAATATGCAACAAGTAATGCTCAAGTTTTTCAACTAAAATAGAAAGTCTCAGCCTTTGAACATGAAATCAGAAATTAAAGGAACAAGTGCTTGATGAGAAAAAGAAAGTTTCTACACTATGAACTTGAAAATCTTTTATTGAGAGAAGTCTATGGTAAGTAAGTAGTTAGTGAGGCTCAAATCAACCTTGAAACTGAGCGTAAAAGGAAAAATATAGTTCTGCATCAGGAAACTGAGAAGAACCGAGTCCTTCAAGAAACGGTTGATAATGCTAACTATTATCTTACCAGGCTCACTAAATGGGTCGTCTTCAGAGGCTTTGACCTGGTTGTATGAAAATCATAACTGAGGTAAAAATGGCTTAGGGCATAGCAAAACCTTTACCTGTCTGGAATCCTAATAGTAAATATGTAAGATTCCTTGTAATAAACTTTGCATTCTTTGTGGAAAAACTGGTCATTATGGAAACGAACGTAGTATTGCAAAAAAGGCAGTTATGAAGACTTAAAGTCAGTTTACCTTATTAGGCTAGAAAAGATTTGATTCATTTATTCTATCACAAAAAGGGACCCAAGCTAGTCTGGGTTCTTGTTACTAACCTCAAATTCTGTTTTGCAGGCTGGAGTGAGAAGGAACAATCCAATCTGGATTCTTGATAGTGGGTGTTCCAAGCACATGACAGGAGATAGAAGATACTTTCTCTCATTCGCAGCACTTCAAGGGGTAGTGTGGCTGTTGGAGTCGGTAAAGGTGCTGAAATTGTTGGTATTGAAAAGGTTCGGAGGTCCCTCAATTATGTTATTAAAAATGTACTCTATATGGACAGATTCAGGCATAACTTGTTGAGTATCTCCCAACTATGTGATAGACGAAACCAAGTTAGTTTCACGTCTGTAGAATGCACTGTGAAGAACCTGCAGACTTGTGAAGTAGTACAAGAAGGGAAACGAGCTAACAATGTATACAAGGCTACGTTACATTCTCTTCCTGAGAATAATTGGACTTGTCTGAATATGCTTGAGAATGATATACAATTGTGGCAAAAAAGATTAGGACATGCAATCTTAAATCAGCTGAATAAGTTGGAGTCAAAGGACCTGGTTCGCTGATCACCAAGCAAGAGGTTCGATTAGAAAAAAATCTGTGATGCTTGTGTGAGGGGGAAACATGTAAGATCTTCTTCAAGTCAAAGAAAGTGGTTGGTTCTTCTAAACCACATGAGTTTGTTTATATGGACTTGTGTAGGCCAATGAGTGTAAGGAGCAATGAGGAAAGAGGTTAGTGATGGTGATTGTTGATGACTACTCCAAATACACGTGGAACTTATTTCTCAAATCTAAAGATGAAGTGTATGATATGTTCGAGGACTGGGCAAAGATCGTTCAGAAGAAACTAGGGTTCCAATTAGTGAGTATCAGGTCTGACCATGGAACTTAATTTGGGAATGCTAAATTTACTGAGTACTGCAATAAACATGGTGTGGATGACAACTTCTCTGCACCAAGGACCCCTCAACAAAATGGAATAGTTGAAAGGAAGAACAAGTCCTTAGAGAATATTGTCAGAACCATGTAGTTGTCAAGCGGTCTGACAAAGAACTTTTGGGATGAAATAGTTAACATTGCTTTCTATTTACTGAATTGATGTTCTATTTGTCCTCTATAAGAAAAAACTACCTATGAGCTGATAAGAGGAAGAAAACTGAATATTGCACATCTAAGAGCTTTCGGATGCAAGTGTTTCATGTACAATAATGGGAGTGAACCTGTGGGGAAGTTTGATGCTAGAAGTGTGAGGCCATCTTCTTGGGATTTTTTTTACAAAGCAATGCTTATAAGGTGTTCAACAAAAGAACTTTGACTTTGGAAGAAAGTGTGCATGTGGTATTTGACGAAGTTTGATGTGGTTTGGCTAGAGATGAACTTACTTAAAACTCTAAGAAACTGGAAGAAAATAAAGTTGACTAAAATGATGATAAGGATTAGGCTCAGGGGGAATAAGGAGACAATCAGACAAGGGGAACTGAAGAACCAGAAGAAGACAATACAAATGCATCTTGTCCCTCTGATGGTACCTCTCAGCAGATTCAACCTAGACCTTGGAAAAATCAAAGTTCCCACCCATTGGAGAACCTCATCTCTGATCTAAATACTGGAATTGTCACTAGAAGAGCTTTGAAGAACTTGTATGCATTCTGTGCATTTCTTTCAGCCGTAGAACCTAAGAATATACGAGAAGCACTTAAGGATCCAGATTGGGTGATTGCTATGTAGGAGGAACTTCATCAGCTTGAATACAGTAAAGTATGGCACCTGGTCCATCGACCCACGGACAGGTCCATCATTGGAACTAATGGGTATTCAGAAACAAACTGGATGAACATGGCATAGTGACAAGGAACAAGACAAGACTGGTGGTTCAAGGTTAGAGTCAAGAAGAAGGGACAGATGAAACCTTTGCACTTGTTGCAAGGATGGAAGCCACTAAGATGCTGCTTTTTTGTTTTTTGCAGCCTATATGGAAATTCAATTTGTATCAGATGTACGTAAAGAGTGCACTCCTTAATGAGTATCTGAATGAAAAGGTGTATGTGATTCAACCACCTAGTTTGAAAGTTCAGAGTTTCTTAATTATGCCTACAAACTTGACAAGGCGTTGTATAGGTTGAAATAGGCTCCTAGGGCTTGGTATGAAAGGTTTTCTAGGTTCTTATTGAAGAATGATTTTACAAGAGGAAAAATAGATAACACTTTGTTTTTAAAGAAGAAAGCCAAGGACATGCTGATTAATCAAGTATATGAAGATGACATCATCTTCTAAGCTACAATATGAACCTTTGTAAGGAGATAGCCGACCTAATGGGAAGTGAGTTTGAAATGAGTAAGATGGGTGAGATGAATTTCTTTTTAGGCTTGCAAATCAAAAAACCTCAGGAAGGCACAATGATCCATCAGCAGAAGTACATCAAGAAGTTATTGATGAAATTTGACATGAAAATTGCTAAGGATATGAGCACACCCGTAGCCACTAGACCTAAGTTGGATCTGGATAAAACTGGTGCTTCGATTTAAGAATAAATACAGAGGAATAATTGGTTCACTACTGTAAGCAAGTCGTCCAGATATTTGTCACACCCCCCTTTCTGCCTAACTCGGGGTGAGTCAAGGCTCGGGTTTGACTATGTAACTCGGTTGAGTTGGTTTTGGAGTCGCCACCTATATAGTCTTCTAAGGTGTATTATGTCACCTAAAGTCTAAGGATCATTAATTTACTTCAAGTCATGTTTCACAGAGATTCAATGGGTAAGAAGTCCAAATGACTCGGGGAGGAAGGTGTTAGGCACTTCCCCAAGTCCCATGAAAGGTGTTTCCCACCCGAGTTTTAATTTTTGGATGTTAGAGAATAATAAGGTAAAATGCATTCTTTATTAAGTCATATTTCTAGGCTTAAGGCTAAAATAGGGATCAATTATGCTAATAGGAGTATTTACGCAAATATTTTACTGTAGACAGTGAAATATGATCAAAACGGGTTTTTGGACCTTTCAGTATTTGCAGAAACGTCCTAAGCCCCACGCGCAATCGCGCATTTGCCCACTGATTTTGCAAATTTAAATTAAGCAGGCTTACTTAGACCAATTTGCAGAAATGGGAAAGTTTTCAAAAGTAGTTTTAAATCGATACAAAACCCAATTTGTGGTTAATATCTCAAAAAAGTTAGTCGATCCGAATTGGCGTGATTTGACATTAGTTGTCAAACCCTAACCTTAATGGTTATTTTATTTTTGGGGTCAGTTCTGAGAATATATATGAGTGGGCTATTATTGAGAGAAGGGTGCACAACATATAAATTCAATCAAAGGGGTCTTCACACATACGTATACATATATATAGGCATGAAAATACATGTTAGTGATATCAATAAGCTTTAGAAAAATATGTATAGAGCTTTGTATAGTTGACTCCAAACTTATACTCCACGATACACTATTAGATTAGTGTACAAGAGATGTAAGTTTTGTAAAAATAGGTTTAAACACATTACATGCCAGTTTGGGCCCGTATTAATAACATAAAAAAAGGAAGTCTAGCTTTATGGAAACAGTCTAATTTCAGGCAGTGAGTAAACAAATGGCCCGGTATACTAAAATTTCCAGATTTTCTCATGAAAGACTTCCATTAAACAATGCAAAATTGAGCTTAAGTAATAATATACTATAGGCATACTGATTCAAACGTCTAACTACCATTTAAGCTTAACTTTGATGCTGTCAGTTATTTTATTTAAGTGCGATGCATGCACACAAAGAGGAAAGGTAAAGAGAAGGCTCCTGTATAGCCAAAAGACAACGACCAGTGAAACCATCATATATACAAGCAGGGTTCCCTAAAAATTACACAAGCGATCACCAATCATGACACCAGTGATTTACACCTCCAGAACTCTTGTACTATGATTAATTTGGGAGGTATAATCACTGGCTATGTTAAACTTATCTTCCCTGTAATTGACAAAACTGGTATGGCCTATCTAGGACCATCCAAACAGGCTGCATGCCAAAGGTCATCAGGGGTCAAAGAAGAACCCCAAACAAGCATATATACAAACAAAAATCAAGCAGGGGTCATATACATAGGTAGGTTAAGCAGAGAAGCAGCATGGATTCAATTATTGAGTTATACCTTGTCAACAACTGTAATAATCAAAGAGATAGTATGTAGGCAGTGGGGGTATGCCTCCAGAATCAGTATCAATATCAAGAGAGAGAGCAAGAGTTCTAGAGGAGCAGAGTGATGTATTGCAAGTGCTTTCAGTGTGTATTATGTGTTCGAAGGGAAGAAATAAGTCAATTTATATAGGTGTGAGGGTGAGGGTCTTAATTCAAACGAGCAGGACATAAAAGGCAAGGGAATGTTGTCTCCTAGATTTAAAAGGATCCGCTTAGGTGGAGTTCCAAGTATGGATCTATTAGAGCCCCAATTTTAAGGTAAACAGAATTTGAAACAAGTAGGATCCCCTCTCTTTACACATAACAAAGTGAAAGTTCAAGAAATTAGTGCACAAAAGTGTCTTGGCCTATTTTAGGTTTGAAATCATCGATTGTTCTAACGGATTCCAATCAAAATCCCTAAGTGATGCCATACTGATCAATCAAGCAACTTTTTCTATTCAAACATCGATTACAAGTGTCAATCATAATCCTATAATTATGTAAATTAGATTTCAATCAAATAAAAACATATTATTCATGGAGATTATATACTTGAACAGGATGAGCAACTAGATACACTACACGAGATCATATTATTCATGGAGATTATGCTAGTAAACATGGCATAGAAATTAAGCTAATGATCATTCAAGCATACAATAGTTCAAAGGCAATGTTCAGTTAATCAGTGACTTCGACAAAGGCTATCAGTGAACTTTTCCCCTAACTAATCAAAAAGTACAAACACTCATGCTAATTCACAGAAAAACTAAGTATAATATCCCATAGGTTCATAAACATTAAAAGAGAAAAAAGAGTACTCGTTTTAAAATTTGAATTGGGTCAAACTCGACCCAACTCCAATCATGTATGCATGAGGGTTTTTTCCCTTTTCTTAAGACATTAATTCTTCTATTTTTGTAAAGGCACCGCCAGAGCTTCTCTTTCAGTGATAGAGACGGAGTCGAGGGTGGGGTTGGATTTTAATCTTTGTCAAATGGGAAAATCGTTATAGGGTTTTGTTGCAGAGAGTGAGAGGATCACGGGGGTGTATTTTATTTTATGCTTCACCGGCGGGATTGGCCAAAAAAAGGCCATGACAGTGGTGGCTAGGGTTTGAGACGGACAGAAAGAGCGAGGGGAAGGGGCGGCCTGAGTTCGGGGAAAATGTCAAGGGGATTAGGGTTTGGGGGGTTGAGGATATAGTTAAAAAAGGAAATTGGGATATCAGCCATTGAAACGTTTGGATGGTAAGGATAAGGCCACGTGGGCATGAGGTGGAGCTGATGTGGAGTGTGAGTTGTATGAGTGCGCAAGTGTATATATGTATATAGAAATAGTATAAAATGTGCATAAACATGTATAAAATGCATATAAAATTTATAGAAAATTGAGAAATTAATTTTAAATGCTAAAATGGCTAATGAAATGTATAAAAATATTATTTTTAAATTTTAAATAATTTGAGCAATTTTGTTGAAAAATAGATGTAATTGCAAAATTTGTAATTGGACATGCACATTTTGTAAAATAGCAGTACTTTGTGATGGTTCTTTCAAAAATGGCCTAACTGGCGTACTTGTGCGAAATGAGGATTTTGAATAGGATTTAAAATAAAAATAATGCATGGCTTATTAGTGCGATTTTGTCTAAAAATAACTATTGAAACATGAGGGACGAAATTGGGTGTCAACAACTGCCCGTCTTTGCATGTGGATGATGAAAGAGTCTTCGGGCAATGATGTTAATAGAGCGGCCAATTTTTTCATGACTCTTGGAGACTGTGTTTAGAAATAGTAAGTGTTTGTGCGGGGTGCTAGATTGTACTGTTGTCGGAATGCCGAATTGTATGTCCTGTGATAAAAGTGAGCCTTTGCAAATAATATTTGTAAATGCATAAATAGACTTTCTTGTCGTTGATCATCTTTCCAGTGCTCTCGTAAAGAGACCTATGTGCTCGTCAGCACTGCTACTACCTCCTCGTAAAGAGAACCTACTGCTACTACCTCTCGTTGTAAGATGTATGCTGACTCATAAAGAGAACCTACTGCTCGTCAGCACTGCTACTGCCGCCTCATAAAGAGAACCTGCATGCATGCCAAGGAAAAGGAAAACTGCTACTGCCTCCTTGTAATGAGAACCTACTGCTACTGCCTCTCGTCGTGAGATGTATGCCTGTCGCGTCGGGCTGTGTACCCTGTGAAAAAAAGTAAAATAGAGTGCACGAAGGTGAAAAGAAGTGTCTCTCATCGAAAGATGTTTTTCTTTATACATCGGCCTGTGTGCCCTTTGCTTTTATAGTGCCTGCGCTCAAAGAAAAATTTTTGAGTTATGTGAGGGGAAGGTTTGGTTTGTGCACCCTTTGTCTGCTCTGCCCCTTATCTTTGCAAAGGGCAGGACCTCGGTCAAGATAAACGAAAATAATGCAAGTATTTTGAAAAATACTTGTAAGAAAAATGTGTTTTATTCCATTGAATCGTAGACTGCGTTGTGTAATACGGGTATAATATTGCAACCGTTGCTTCTCAGACCATACTAGAACCTTTCTTCGGTAAATTTTAAGGAGACCTCAAAATTCTGCCCCAGTTTCTGCACTTTGCTTTCTATTGAAATTTTAGAGGGGATCTCAAAAATTTATGCCCCAGTGTCTAATTGGTGAGGAAAGTTTTTTTTTTTATATTAATGTGACCGAACCTTGGGTAGGCTGCCTACGTATCCTAGCTTGGGGAATCAGGTTGTAACGTAGTTCCAGATTACAGGAGACATTGCATAAATAATAAGGCTATACATTGCAGGTATTTAGACATGGTATCTTTCGATAGCGTCTGCATTGATCGATATTTGGCAAAATTTCTCCGTCCATCTCTGCTAGTACAAATGTTCCTCCAGTCAAACTCGATGAACCATGTACGTCCCTTGCCAATTTGGTGTGAACTTGCCTTTTGCCTCTTCTTGATTAGGGAATATCTTCTTTAGCACCAACTGCACCAGTTTAAAAGGTCTCACTCGAATTCTCTTGTTAAATGCCTTTGACATCCTTATCTGATACAATTGTCCATGACATATCGTATTTAATGTCTTGTCGTCAATAAGTGCTAACTGCTCCATCCTTCCTTTAATCCATTCGGCATCTTTCAACTCTGCTTCTTGTATGATTCTTAGAGATGGTATCTCGACCTCTGGTGGTATCTAGACTAGTAGGTAAGGAGTGGCTCCTGTTAATGTCCTTACAGTATTGCGGTACCCAACAAAGCATACGATAGACTCTCATGCCATTGCTTCGAATTGTCAATCATCTTGCGGAGTATTTTCTTGATGTTCTTGTTGGCTGCCTCAACTACTCCATAGGTCTGTATGCAGTAGAATTACGGTGCTTGATCTTGAAAGTGTCACAAGCTGCTTTCACCAAGTCACTATTGAGATTAGATCCATCGTCGGTAATGATTGACTCGGGAATGCCGAACTGACAGATCATTTTGTCATGGACGAAATCTGCTACCACTTTCTTTGTTACCAACTTGTAAGATGCAGCTTCCACCCATTTGGTAAACTAGTCAAAGGATACCAATATGAATCGATATCTGTTTGATGCAGCAGGTTCAATTGCCCCTATAATGTCTATCCCCCAGGCAGCAAAAGGCCTGGGTGATCCCATGACATTTAGCTCGCTCGGAGGTACTCGGATCATGTCTTCGTGCACTTGGCATTGATGACATTTCTTTGCGTGCTTTATGCAGTCATGCTCCATTGTCATCCAGAAAGAGCCGGCGCTGAAGATTTTTTTTGCGAGCACGAAGTCGTTCATGTGCGGGCTGCATGTTCCAGCATGTACTTCTTCTAGCAGTCTTGCAGCTTCTTTAGCATCTACACATCTCAGCAAACCCAAATCAGGCGTTCTTTTGTACAGGACCTCACCATTCAGAAAGAGACCACTTGTCAATCTCCTCAACGTCTTCTTTTGGAGGCTTGTAGTATTTTCCAGATAAGTGTTGTTCTTGAGGAAATTCTTGATGTCATGGAACCATGGCTTTCCATCAAAATCTTCTTTTACATGAAAACAATATGTTGGTTGTTCTTTCACTGTTGCAGGTATTACATCAATGTAGTTCTTGTCAAGATGCTGAATCATGGAGGATATGGTAGCCAAGGCATCTGCAAAATCATTCTATAGTTTAGGCACGCTCCGAAATTCTATTTTGGCGAACCTCTGGTTTAGTTCTTTTATGCACTCCAAGTATGGAAATATCTTGGAATTCTTTGCTGTCCATTCACTTCGAAGCTGATGTACTAACAGATCAAAATCTCTGATTGCTAACAATTCTTATATGTACATGTCTACCGCCATTCTAAGCTCCAAGATGCAAGCTTCATATTCTGTCATGTTATTGGTGCAAGGGAATCGGAGATTGGCCGTGACAGGATAATGTTGGCCCGTCTCAGAAACCAATACTGCTCCAATGCCGACTCCTTTGAAATTAACTCTCCAATCGTCATACTCTTCTGTAATGTCTTGTCCAATGAACATGACCTCCTCGTATGGGAAATAAGTGTGCAAAGGCTCATAGTCGTCATCTACAGGATTCTCGGCCATGTGATCAGCTAAGGCTTGAGCTTTCACCTCCTTCTGAGTGACAAAGGTGATATCAAATTCACTAAGTAACATTTACCATTTGGCCGATTTCCTGGTAGGCATTGGCTTCTGGAAGATGTACTTGAGAGGGTCCAGTCTTGATATCAACAAGGTCACATAGGATGTCAGATAGTGCCTCAGCTTCTGTGCCATCCAAGTCAATGCACAGCAGGTGCGTTCCAGTAGTGTGTACTTAGTCTCGTACGCACTGAACTTCTTGCTCAAATAATATATTGCTTGTTCTCCTTCCTGTTTCGTCATGCTGCCACAATACACATCTGAATCCCGAATCTACCACTAATAGGTACAATATCAAAGATTTTCCAGGTTCGGGCTGAACCAGCACGTGCGGGCAAGACAGATACTCTTTTATCCTATCAAATGCTTTCTGGCAATCTTCTGTCCACTCGATCACTGCATCTTTCTTTAGTAGTTTGATAATTGGGTCACAGATGATAGTGGACCGAGCTATGAATCGACTGATGTAGTTGAGCCGTCCCAAGAAACTCATGACCTCTTTTTTACTCTTCGACGGTGTTAATTCTCTAATGGCTTTGATCTTAGCTGGATCTAACTCAATGCCTCTTCTGCTGACTATGAAACTTGATAGCTTCCAAGCTGGGACACCAAAAGCACCCTTTGTTGGATTTAACATCAGATTGTATCTACGCAAGCAATAGAAGAACTTGCACTATCCAGATGCTTTAAGCTTCTTCTTAACTTGATAATCACATCATCCATATATACCTCGATCTCTCTATGCATCAAATCATGGAACATAGTAGTTATTGCCCTCATATAAGTAGCTCCGTCATTCTTCAAATCGAACAACATCACTTTGTAGCAAAAAGTTCCCCAAGAAGTTGTGAAAGTTGTCATATCTGCATCCTCCTCATCCATAAGTACTTGACGATAGCCTGCGAAGCAATCTACGAAGGATTATAATTCATGCTTCGCACAATTTTTAATTAAGATGTGTATGTTCAGCAAACGAAAGTCATCTGTTGGACTTACTTTGTTCAAGTCTCAGTAATCTACACACTCTCTGATTTTCCCATCTTTCTTTGTCACTGGAACGATGTTGCTAACCAAGTCGGGTATTTGACTGTATTCCTGAAAAGTGATTCGACTGGATTACATGACCTGCCCAACCATGCTAGCCATATTCTCCACATTGGTGTCTACTAGTACATGTGCTTCGTCTAACACTTTCATCAAGGCATTTCGGTGACTCTCTGATTTCAAAAGCAGATCCATAACATAAATTTGTGCTGGGGTTTTACCCAAATGTTCGACCACAGAGTATTCCTTTGCCTGAACCTTCTTCCCCAACTCTTCAGATTCTTCCTCATCGGGCCCTGTTTTGCCTTGAGCAAGATGCTCGGGAGTTTAAATCCTCCTACTTTTGGTCATTCCTTGTGCTGCAACAGACTCAACCACTGTCTTTCTGTTCTTCTCTGCTTCATAATCCCATGGTATGACTCTGTTATTGTAGGGAGGGATTACATCTACATAGAACTTTGGAGCCACTTCCACTTTGATAGGACCAGGTCCCTTGGCAGCTTGGGCAATGGAAGCAGATGCTGGTGCGACCGTTTTTGCCTTGACAATTGTTCCTTCTAAGTCGCAATGTCTATCAAGTTCGATCAAATTTACCCTGTTGTCTCCATGATTGGGTAGAGAATTATTGTGTATATTCGGTGTCTTCAGGTGTATCACCTTTTGATCGATCAAGTCTTGTATTTTATCCCTTAAAGCAAAGTATCTCTCAGTGTCATGGTCGGGTCCTTTAGAGTGGTAGGCACAGGTTTTGGACAGATCAAAGAACGATGAAATCTTGTCAGGCATTTTAAAGGAAATGGGATATATGTGGCCTGCTGCCTTGAGCCTTTCGAATAGTTGGGTCCAGGATTCAGCCAATGGGGTGTAGTTTCTTCTAGGATTTTGGTTGTTATTTGGGCGTGGCCTTGGTGAGTAAGTGTTGGTGTTTCTGTAGTTTAGGTTTGGTGAGTATGGTTGTCTTTGCGAAGGTGGGTTTTGGAAGGCAGGTTGTGTGTTATATACTGGGTAAGTAGGTGATGTTGGAGCATATGGGTATGGAGGAAGTGGTGTTTGGTAGTAGTGGTTGTGGGTAAGGGCATGGTCAAGGGAGGCAGTGACGAAAAAGACATGTTCTTTCTTTTTCTTGGTTATTCCTACGCTGCCAGTTTGCAGTGCTTTATTGGTGGCCTGCAACACAGCTAAGCTGACAATCTTCCCAGTTTTCAAACCATCTTCATTGATGTCACCAATCTTGATCAACTCTCCGAACTTCTTATCCTGCATATTCAACATCTTGTTCGAGTACACATCTTCTTGTATGCGGATGAAAGTCGCCACTATCTCCATGTCATCCATGGATGGTTGGACCTTCACAGTTTCCGCTCTCCATCTTGTGGAAAATTTTTTAATGGTTTTAGTAGGATTTTTCTTCAACTTTTCCATATGAAATCGATCAGGCATGGCATCAGTGTTATGTCTAAAACTATCAACAAAAGCCCCAACCATTGCTTCCCAACTAGTCCACTTCTTCGACTGCTGTTTAGAATACCATGTCAGTGCATCACCTGTCAAACTGCGATTGAACAACTACATCCTGATATTTTCATCATGTCAAACCCTAACCAGCTTGTCACAGTAAGACCTCAAATGAGCCATAGGGTCACCGCTGCCATCGAACAGATTTAACTTGGATGTCTTGTAACCATCAGGCAACTTCACGTTAGGGTAAAGGCATATATCTTCGTAAGCCAAACCCCTAGACTCTTTGGTTACATGAAACTGCTTGAACTTTTCTACCAACAATTTGACTTGCTCTTTGGTGTTGCCCGCGTCCTCACCTGTCCATGCATACATGTCGTGATCTTTGGTAGGTGAGGCAACATATTTGGTTTTACCAGTAAAAGTGAGGTTAATTTGTGGTGCTTTGTGTAGTGCAACATAGGCAGGGTATGGGATGTATTTCTCAGGAAATAGGGGACCTTTTTCGTGGGGTCCGGTAGGTTTGTTTGGATCAGTAGTTCCATCAGCATAGACAGGGGGAAATCTGGTCTCCAGTTCAAACAACCTTTGCTCCATCTTCGCATACTCCTCATATGCAAGCACACCCTATTTTCCAGGGGTCCCTCCAAAGATGGAATTGGTAGCATTTCAGTCAACCTTGTCAAACTCAGCCATGATATTTTGTTCCGTTCTTGTTATGCATCTCAACCGGTACTGCGGTGCGGCCAGAATGTACAACCAACCTTTTGGGATTGGGAGTAAAATAACATTAAAAAAAGCCAAAGATAAATGTTAGTAGAGCGTTAGAGAATTAAATCTGAAAATATCATGCGATTGTGTCCTATTATGGAGGGGACCTCTTTTTGCCAGAGGTAGGCCTATCAATGATTTGAAGTAACGTTTGTGCCAAGTACGTCGTTTCGTTTGCTTGGGAGTAATCAAGACAAGTCTAAAGACGACACGACTACGAGCCAAGCAAAGAGGTGCTCCTATCAAACATCAACTTCGACACCTTCCTCCTCTTCTTCTTCCTCAAATTCCTCCTCTTCTTCAGATTCCTCCTCTAGTTCCTTTTCTAAACTCTTCGGTGGAGGGATGCTGAATATTTCCATAAGATCATTTCCGTCATCCATGTCACGCAAAGCTTTTGTAAAGAACTCGCAAATCTCTATTCCCATCATTCCCTTCTCTACTAAGGGTAACGTTTTGAAATGCTCTGCCCAACCTTTGAGGAGATCCTTTAAACTTTCTGCTACTTGTCTAGCAGCCAATGTCTTGTTCATCAAAAACTTGCCTTCATCCCCTTTAATCTTGTCCTTGTGTTGCCTTCTCATTTCCATCTCTTGTGTTGCTCTTTGTTCTTTCCTCTTTTGTTCAAGCTTATTTCGCATCCTTTTTTACTTTTATTTAAGACTTGGAGCTTCAGCTTTCCTTTTCAAAGTGATCTTTGATCGGAATCTTTTCCTATTTTCTTCTAGCCAATGTGGATATGTCAGTACGGTTCTAGGATTCACCCTATTGTCTCGAGCACAACGAAACTGTGTCGTTTCTCTCTTTTCCCATATCATCAGTATTGCATCAACCATTAGGCGTTCAAGGTCATTCATGTCAGCATAGAAACTCCTTCCTTTTGTCAATTAAGGGAGTTGTTGTGTCATTCCCACTTACCTGAGGATTCTTAAGGGAACATAGTGGTGAGTCCCTCAGAATCCGATTAGTGTCAAGAATGTAGCGTGTTGACCCTGCACAGAGATAGTAAAACAGGCACAATTTTCTATCACCCACTGCACACTTTGCAACTCCTCGAACTTGGTTTACCACCCGTCCATGCCTGTAGGTTTTCTCCATGGTACCGCATCCATCATCCGAATGCCGTGTGTAATGATTCCATTGTTCCTTGGCGCTATTAGTGTGAATGGGCTTATTGTAGTCTTATGTAGATGCTCCATCAACCACATCTGTAGCAAGAAGTTACACCCTTCAAAGAAGTCCGCTCCCTTTTTACACTTGGTTAAAGCTCTGTAGATCTCTCCCACGATCATCAAAACAAAACTTACTTGATGCCTTTGAGCACCTCTACACAAACCTTCAACTACCCACCCCATCCTTATGTCGATCATTCCTTCTTTTTGAGGGAAAATTACGCTTCCAAGAAAATCAATGATGAAAGCCTAGATTCAGTCCCTTCCCAATCTTGGATTCCCGATGCACCTTGCATATTGTGTTGAAGAGTCATGTCCCCAAATTTAGAATACAAAAATTCTAGAGTGACCTTTGCATCTTGAACACCCTTGAAGTATGCGCATAGGGAACTTGTAGAAGTTTGAAGAATTCCTTAGGTTGTACTTCTCTTGGGTAAATCATGGCTTCAGGCCCAGGTGTCAACCCTGCTAAACCTCCAATTTATTCTAACATTGGTGCCAGTTCTATTCCATTGAAGTGAAATACTACCCTTTTGTAATCTCAAAAATGAGTGGCCATTTCAACCAGACCCAATTTCGTTGTGTGCCCCATAAGGGATACCAAGTCCCCCCAACAAATTCCTGACACGCACCATGCTAGCTATAGCCAAGTCGTCCCACCAATGCCTGATCAGATAAGGAGTTTGGAAGATAGTGTCAAAATGGAGTGTACCTCTTCCAGCCATAGTTTGGAAGACAGTATGCTCCTTCTCCAGCCTGGTTCTCTTTGCTTCTCGTGCAATCTCCTTGATTTTTTCCATAGCTTTGGTTAAGTATCCCTTGACCGCAGCTTGGTGCAAGATGTCTACTTCGACACATTAACAATTCCATTGTTCAAGTTTTTCCACCAACGCCTCTACCTTTTCTTCTAACTCTAATGCACGTTTCCTCCACATCTCGATCTCTTCTCTATTTTTCTTGTCCATTTTAACAGCTTTCAACATGAACTCATGGTATCGAACTTGAGCCTCCACTTCTCTATCTCTTATGTCATTCCCTAGACATGGACCCACTACCACATTTCCCTTTATGCTGGAACGCAACCAACTGATGTAATTTGGTTTGCATCCAGCGTTGTATCTGTCCGATGCTATTGATTTCTCCTCCATGCCTTGTCTATCTACCCAGGATTTCCTAATGCTTTTAACTCTAAGTACAATGTCTTTAGTATAGTCAAACTGGTAGGCCTTCGTGTCTGGTACAAGTGGCACGATTTGTTTTCTCCCTGCCTGCCTCATTACGCTTAGTGGTTGCTAGGGTTGGAGGCCTCGCAATCCTATAAGTATCACAAAGGACGCCTTCTTAGAGCTGATGATACATTCTGGTAAATGGAACTAAGTGAACATCCATTAAATCGAATACTCCATTATATTTTCAAACAATTTTACCTGTTTTTCTGTGCTGCTCGACTGCTAGAATTTTGGACCCCCGTACCGTTCTCCAACCAAGTAATTTGAACCGGTCGGCCTGGATAATTCTTCTGAACCTCCAATCTTTCTCAAATGTTCCTTGAACCAGGCTTGCAATAGAAGATTACACCCCTGAAACTATTTAGCTCCCTTTTTGCAACAACCAAAATACCGATAAATATCTGCCACAATCATAGGGAATATAGTGTAGCGATAACAATCAATCCCATTGAACATTGTATCAATAGACATGACAAGCCTCGAAAATATTTTGTGATCCGAGCTTTCAGGAAACACCATTATCCCTAAGAAACAAATGGCAAATGGAAATGGTCTAGCCCTCATCCAGTCACTGTAGGATATGAATTCTTTTTTACAGTCATTGAAAGCACCTAAATGCTCGAACTATTTGTAGAGAAAGGAAAAGGGTATTTTCTTTTGTTGCAAAAATTCCACGTCAACACTTGCTACCATCCCCAATTTGTCACGAAACTCTCCAGGTGTTGGGATGTCGGGAGCTAAAATGCGACCCCCTTGCCACCTATGTCTATCCAAACCTGAATGTGATATGAATCCCCCTATTTCTTCCAATAAGAGTGTCATCTCAATGTCTCCAAATCTAAATATATTTAGTTTTTCATCCCAAAACGACACCAACGCCTTATTCATTTCCCTACAAGACTCCATTTCTAGCAAAGATACCAAATGCCCCAAATGTTTACTGCTTCTGTCTGTTCATCCAATGACAAGTTGTTCAACCAATTAGTCAACATAGGAGGTGCACCCAAAGCCATCCCAAATCGGTGGAATTTTGGACTCATGAAGACCTATAAAAAGGGAAGAAATAAATGAATAAAAATTCACAACCCTTTTTTTTTTAAGAACAATTCGACAATTAAAATGTTTACTTATTTTCACCTCTCTTTTCTTTTCTCTCTTCGATTTTTCCTCTTCTTTTCATTTCTTTTCTCTCAAATGCACATAGATATGTTCAAACGTCCTTTTGGGGTCGAAAATCCGTCGAGTTGTTTGAACAAGTTGAAAACTAGCCGGCTTACGGGAAGCCCTTCCTACGGCATGATGCATGCATTTTTACATTTCAAGCGTGGTGTAGTTCTAGACAAGGTTCCTCGAGGCAGACGACCAAGCGGTAGGAACATTTAAAATTGTTGGTTGTACCACGGACCAACTATATTCCAATCGTTCCCCCTAAAAAGGGGTTTTTTTAAGGTGGAACAACCAAGAGACCCATGTAATCGCTCATGTGTGTGCAAAGTGTCAGTTTTCAGGAGTGGAGGAGTATGACTGAAAATGCAAGAAAATATTAAAATATATTTCATAAAAATATAATAATAAGAGAGAAAACCAAAAAAGAGAGAATTTAGTTTCGTAATAATAATAATAACAATGCTAATAATAATAAATAGAAAGAAATAACAACAATATTCAAATCCCAAAGTTTAAAACTCTTTGTGGTTAGGACTTTGAGTATCCCCAGTGGAGTCTCAATTCTGTTGCACCTCCCCTTTTTACCTAACTTGTAGTGAACCAAGGCTCGGGTTTGACTAGGTAACTCAGTTGAGTTGGTTTTGGAGCCGCCACCAAATATAGTTATCTAAGGTGTATTAGGTCACCTAAAGTCTACGGATCATTAATTTACTTCAAGAGTCATGCTTCACGGAGATTCAATGGGTAAGAAGTACAAATGACTCAGGGAGGAAGGTGTTATGCACTTCTCCAAGTCCCACGGAAGGTAGTACCCGCCCAGGTTTTAATTTTGCGATGTTAGAGAATAATAAGGTAAAAATGCATTCTTTATTCTAAAAGTCATATTTTTAGGCTTAAGGCTAAAATCAAGATCAATTATGGCAACAGGAGTATTTACTCAAATAGTTTAACATAGGCAGTGAAATATGATCCAAACAGGTTTTTGGGCCTCTTAGTATTTGCAGAAATGTCCTAAGCCCCATGCCAAATTACACATTTGGCCACTGATTTTGCAAGTATTGAATTAAGCAAGCTAAAATCGCAAGAAATATGTTAAAACAGTTTCTTTGTGCAAATTCAGTACTTAGACCAATTTGCAAAATGGGCAAGTTTTCCAAAATATTTTTAAATTGACACAAAACCTAATTTGTGGTTAATATGTCAAAAAATGTTAGCCACTGAGGGTCGGCGTTATTTTTTCATTACTTGTCAAACCCTAACTTTAATGGCTATTTGATTTTTGGTGTCAGTTTTGAAAATATATATGAGTGGGCTGTTTTCGAAAGAAGGGTGAACCAAGCATACAAATGCAAACAAAGTGTTTTCACGCATAAGTATACATATATAGGCATGCAAATACATGTTTGTGATACCAATAAGCTTTAGAAAAATATGTATAGAGCTTTGTATAGTTGACCCCAAACTTATACTCTCTTGTACACTATTAGATTTGTGTACAAGAGATGTATGTTTTGTAAAAATAGGTTTTAACACATAACTGGCCAGTTTTTAAAACAAGTTTTTGCGCCCGTATTAGTAACCTAAAAAAGGGCAGTTTAGCTTTATGGAAACAGTCTAATTTTAGGCAGTGAGCATACAAATGGCCCTGGTAACTGAAATTTCCAGATTTTCTCATGAAAGAGTTCCGTTAAACAATGCAACATGGAGCTTAAGTGATAATATACTATAGGCATACTGATTCAAACGTCTAACTACCATTTAAACTTAACTTTAATGTTGTCACTTATTTTATTTAAGTATGATGCACACACACAAAGAGGAAAGATAAAGAGAAAGGCTCCTGTATAGCCAAAAGAAAATGACCAGTGAAACCATCATATATACAAGCAGGGTTCTTTAACAATTACACAGAGACAAAGGGTTCTAAAGGGATAAGAACATAAGTAGATTCCATGTTCTTAGGCATTATGCTCAGAATAGCGATCACCAATGATGATACCAGTCATTTACACCTCCAGAACTCTTGTACTATGATTAATTTGGGAGGTATAATCACTGGCTATGTTAAACTTAGCTTCCCTGTAATTGAAAAAACTAGTATGGCCTATCTAGGACCATCCAAATAGGCTGCATGCCAAAGGTTAGCTGGGGTCAAAGAAGAACCCCAAACAAGCATATATACAAACAAAGATCAAGCAGGGCTCATATGCATAGGTAGGTTTAGCAGAGAAGTAGCATGGATTCAATTAGAGAGTTATACCTTGTCAACCACTGTAATAATCAAAGAGATAGTATCTAGGCTGTGGGGGTATGCCTCCAGAATAAGTATCAATATCAAGAGAGAGAGCAAGAGTTCAAGAGGAGTAGAGAGACGTATTGGTAGTGCTTTCAGTTTGTATTGTGTGTTAGAATAAAAGAAATAAGTCAGTTTATATATGTGTGAGGGTGAGGGTCTTAATTTAAACAAACAGGACATAAAAGGCAAGAGAATACTGTCTCCTAGAATTAAAAGGATCCACCTAGGTGGAGTTTCAAGTATGGGTCAATTAGAGCCCCAATTTTGAGGTAAACAGAATTTGAAACAAGTAGGATCCCTTCTCTTTACACATAACAAAGTGTAATTTAAAGAAATCAGTGCACAAAAGTGTCTTAGGCTATTTTAAGGTTGAAATCATGGATTGTTTTAACGGATTCCAATCAAAATCCCTAATTGATACCACACTGATCAATCAAGCAACATTTTCTATTCAAACATCGATAACTTGTTTCAATCATAATCCTTTAATAATGAAAATCAATCTAATCAAAACTTGAACAAGATGATTAACTAGATACACTGCACGAGATCAATTCCTAAATCAAACACGATTTCTAGGTTTAAAGCTAGTAAAGATGGCATAGAAATTAAGCTAATGATCATTCAAGCATACAACAGTTCAAAGAAAATGTTCAGTTTAATTAGTGACTTTAACAAAGGCTACGAGTGAACTTTTGCACTAAATAATCAACAGGTACAAACATTCATTCTTATTCATAAAAAAACTAGGCATAATATCACATAGGTTCATAACCATTAAAAGAGAAAAAGGAGTACTCATTTTAAAATTGGAATCCGGTAAAACTCGACCAAACTCCGATCATGTATGCATGAGGGTTTTTTCCCTTTACTTAAGACAGTAATGCTCTTATTTTTGTAAAGGCACCGCCGGAGCTTCTCTTCCGGTGATATAGATGAAGTCGGGGGTGGAGTTGGATTTTGATCTTTTTCAAATGAGAAAATCATTATAGGGGTTTTGTTTCGGAGAGTGATAGGATCACGGGGGTGTATTTTGTTTTGAGTTTCGCTGGCAGGATTGGGCTGAGAAAAGGCCATAATAGTTGTGGCAAGGATTTGAGACGGAGAGAAATGGCGATGGGAAGGGGCGGCGTCAGTTCGGGGAAAATGACGAGGGGATTAGGGTTTGGGGGTTTTGTTACACACCGTATGCCTAAAGTGACGTATATCATTATAATGACTTGTTAAGAGTGATTTAAATGAGTTTAAAGTCATAATATAATCATATATGATGTTTATATGTTGAATATAAATTTTGAAAAAAATCGGATTTAAGTTGCGGAAAAACCGACTAAGGAATTGCCTTGTAACGAAGCCTTTTCATCAATTAATTCCGTGTGTTATATGAGGTCTTTTGGGGACATATCATATACAAAATTGAAGGTCTTCGAGTGTAGTTTTCAAAACTTTTGACGGTTTGTTAAAAAAATATTAGGATAAAAAGATATGAGCATTAGAAATCAGGCCATAAAAAAGGGACATAAGCGCAAAAGAGGACTAAAACTGAAATGCTTCAAGTATAAAAGAAAAATTCCTTTCATATCTCGTCATTTCTAGAAATCTAAAGAGAGAAACAGTGCTCTCATTAAGTTTTAAGTAACTTTTACGATTTTGAAAGATGGACGTCAATCTTAACTCGAAATTGAAGACGGATTGAGTCAAATGCTCTACGTGATTAAGGTAACGTTATGCTACCTTCAATTTCATCTATAGCTTGAGTTTTAGAATTACTTCATGGCTAAGTAATGTATCCAAATGCTGTATTATAGCTTGTTTAAGCTTTAGAGGGTGTTGAATTCAAGGGAAACAAGGTTTAGAAGTAAGAAGCATCAAAGGTATGTAAGACTAAATCTTTCTTTTGGCAATGCATGTATCGTTTAGCTTTTGAAGCTTTTTCTTAGTTCTAAACTTAGTGTTTCTTGTGAGAAACTTGTATGGTATCAAGGAAACCTTGTATATACTTAATTTGGTACTAAAATCCAAGGTGAAAGACGTCAGACTCAGCAAGACAAAACGTTTCAAAATCTGGAAAATCATATTGATCATAACTCCTTGTAGAAAATTAATATTTAGATGCTTTAAGAATCCCTAGAATTCTAAGACATATATCTACAACTTTCATGAAGACCATGAAGTCTATATCTTTGATCTATACTCTGAAAATTAGGTTGAAAATCAGGACAGTGGTGTTGTCCAGACATTCTATCTGCGGATTTGTTATGTCATTCAATCGTCTCATTTTGTTATCCGTTTAACATGTTTATGTTATCAGTTTATCCGGGTATCCATTCCTGTGAATAGTATAGTGCTGGTTCTGATTTTGCGGATCATCCAGTTTCAGGGGAAACTCTGCCGAATTTTTTACAGAAATTCAAAGAGTTGGACAAATTCTGAGTTCTAGGTTGTGTCTATAATTCTATCCAGCGTTTTCGTATCATTCCTTTGAGTCCATATCTGTTGTTGCCACATGTGTTATGCCTCATACATGCTTATGCTTATATTGTAATCATGTTATATATGATTTGGAGTCCCCCATAGAGGCTGGACATTGGACACACAGTCCGGTCGCGTGTGATGCTACCCGTCTGGGGGATAGAGCCCCTCTGGTTCAGGCGGGAGTTGGAACACCTAGTGTGACTGGGTGTCATTCACACACTCTGACCAGAGAGACTAGATATTACTGGCTGGGGTGGGACATAGCCCATAACACCCACCAGGTTTGTTATATAAACGTATATAGCCACAGTATGCACTGTATGATTATACAGGAGGCTAGTTCAGGTTGTCAGTTACCTGATTTGAGGGGATACAATCCATAACACCAGACAGGTACTAGTTCAGATGTTAACTTACCTGATTTGGGGGGATATAGCCCATAACACCAGACAGGTACCAGTTCAAATAACAGTTCAGCTTTAGCTCAGTACCAGTTATCAGTTCTCAGTTATCAGCCACCAGTTCTTACCGTCAGGATCATTGACAATTATAAGTTCTAGTTTCTAGTTGCAATTTATCAGTCATGTTGCACTAGGTACACCTATGTAAGACACTGGGGTGTGAATAGTGTCCTTACCCGATTTTCAAATCCTAAAACTTGCTTTTAACTTTCAGCGTCTAACTCACAAAGAACCAGGTTCCTTTCAAGTTTCACCTATCTCTAAAACTAAACAACTCTCGGAAGCGTAAAGAACACAGAGCTTTTTACGTGGAAAAATCCTTGCTTAAGGATAAAAAACCACGACCCAAACTATTGGGATTTCAACTCTTCCACTAAAGGAAAATCCGAGCAAGTTTTAGACTACAACGTAATGTAATCAAGGAACTAGAACCCCCTAGTACCTAGAACCTTCACAGCGACACGTTAGCTGGTAAGGTTACCCCTACTTAACCTCAAAAAGTAATCTCTACTTACTGCTTCTAAACAAGCTGATAGATTACAACTCGATAGCCTATAACAAAGAAACTAAAACAACAGACTTATCTATGAAACTCCTCCTTCGTAAGGTTCTGCTGCTCAGCCTTTGTTCTTACACACAAAGCTTCTCACGATCTGATTGTACTTGATATGCTCTGTTGAGATGTCTTTTGTGCGTGTTGAATTTGGCCAAACTAACTTATATTTATAGGAACATAACTCACCCGGATCCAACTAAGTTTAGGATTCTTTTTCCTCATAGAAATCAGTTTAAACAAGGTTACTCATATTTCCTTATTTAAAATCTAAGTTAATTTGCCTTAGTTCCCAATCCATTTTCGTTTAAGAACCGCGTCCTTCTGAGCACCGTTTCTAGCTTCTTCAACTTCCGGTAGGATTGGAACTTTGACTCCAGCTGTTCTCTTCTTTCCTTCTTCAGCTCTGACTAGATTAACTCATTGAACAGCTAACCTTCTCACTTCCACTGTGAACCTTTTCGTGGTCCACTTCGCACCAGGTCCTTTGTCATCGTCAAAACTCATTCTTCAACAAATTCCCCTTTTTGATGATGACAAACCATGTTGTCTCACCGAGGGTTTATACTCTTAAGAACCTATACGTATCAACCATTAACCACGAACCAGGGTAATAACAACTAGGCAAAAATAGGTCACAAACATATAATGAACTAATCAACATCTAACTTCCCCCTTTTGGCGTCATCGAAAAGTTTCACAGTTGTAAGAACCTGCTCAACTTAAATTAAGTCTAGTTGACTCTAGTGCCAAAGGCAGCAAGCCAACCTTTAAACGTGAGGAACCTGTTTCAGACAATAAATACTAGCAGATAGGATATTTATAACAACAAAACTGCCAAACCGGCATAAAACATCCAAACATCATTCAAAATATTACAAACCGAAATATAAAATTGGCTTAAAAACAAGCTATAAAAGAACCAGGAAGGGACTAGGGAAAGGAATTTGTTCAGAATTGGGGAATATCAGGGATGTTAAAGTGAGCAAGCAACAAAGCGAGGTGACGCGAGTTTCCTTCACTTTCACGCTCCAGCTCTGCATCCAGCCTTGTGTTTTCAGCATTCATCCAGGCCAGCTCATCATTTTGCCTTTCAAGCTGCCTCCTGAACCCCTCAGTCCTCCTGTCCATTCTATTATTCCTCCTTTCATCTGCATCATCTTCCATATGCTCTGGTTCATCAGCAGGTTCACCATCCAACACATAGTCACAGGATTTAAGAATGTTCCTCCCAAATTAAGTCATTATTGTCCGGCTCAGTCCACTTACCAACAGGCACCCCAAAGAAATCAAACACCTTCCCCAGAAGAAACCCATAGACCAGCGTATGTTTGCCTAACCCCATATCAGCTACGCTACCTATGTGCTTAATCTTCAATTTAGGCAGATTAATACGAACCTCTCGATCTAGCAGGACCATATAGGTCATATCCAGAAAGTTGGCCTCACTCCTCCATTCTGACCTCTACAGTAGGTTCTTCAGCACAAATTCAAAGAACAAATAGTAGAAGGGTTGCATTGCCTTCTTCTTTACTTGTATAGCCCTTGCCAGTCTAGGTTTCCCAGGAAATTTTTGGGTCACCTCTAAAGCAGACAGACCATCTCCTTTAGCCGGCCACGAGTTCCTCATGTACTCGCTGTAGCCATGAGAAGGAACACCTAAAATCTCACCCAGTTCCACACTATCAAATTGGATCACCAGCCATTTGACTATGGTCGTCACAATACCTTCACTCACTGTGCAATTGGAATAAAATTCTCGAACCTCTTGCTCTCTTAGTTGTCTAGTACGATCACTAAAGAAGGTTCAACCAACCCTAAGCTCTCAACTTGGCACCAAATTGAGTCATCCCTTCCAGCTCAAGATCAGTGAGAATTTTACCCTTCACTAACGGTAGACCTCTAAAGTAGGCCACTCTCATTTTCTTGTCTTCCTTGTCCTTGCCAATCACCAGCTTTGATTTGGAACCTCTCCTACGAACCTCTGTTTCCTCCACAATCCTCTCCTGCTGCTCTCTCACTGAACCTCGAGTAGCAGGTCTCCTAGCATGACTCACTGTCTTGCTGCTGCTTTCTCCCATACCCTCTGCATCTCCAAAACTTCCCATTTTGGAACTACCTACAAATTCTCCTCCCTTTACTAGCCTTCTTTTCTTCACAATTTGTTTTTGTTCCTGAACCACCGACCTCTTTCCCAATCTCCTCTGTTTCTCCACCACCACAACATCTGTCTTACTGGAGGAACCTTCACTAGCTTGAGGAGTAGGATTGGGCATCTAAAGGCTCAGTAAAACCTACACCTTCTATATTCTCTTCCACATAATCATCAAATGTCTCTCAGATATGCGTCATCACCTGCTACAGAATCAGAGAACGAACCAGGTTCTCTTTCAGGTTCCTCAGCAGATTTTTCTTCTCCCTTATCACTAACAGCCTTTTCTACCACAAGAACTGTTGCAGGAACAGGTTCCTCAACAGTGTTCTTAGTTTCTTTAGTAAAAACAACAACAGCATCTGTTGCGACAACTTTCTCAGGATTTTCTACAACTACCTTCTCCGTCTCTCCTACTTCGTTCACAGCATGTTCTTCTAAATCTACAGGCACAGAGGGTACACTAGTATTGACAAGTAGAGTACCAGTAGGAGAACTAGGGTTTACCTTTTCAGTTTCTTTAACGATTTCTTAAACCGTCTCCATGATCGCTTCCTCCGTACCAGTTTCTGGAACACTTTCCCCCTTACTCATTGCTTCCTCCAACAACTTCTTCTGCCTCAGTTTTGCAAACTTTCTCGCCATAGCCACAGAACGACTCGCTGCCTGTTGCTTTGCCTTTTGATTTTGTTTAGAAATTTTGAGTTTTGGAGAAGAGAGTTGAGAATCTACTTTGGAACTGGTCGACATTTTTGTTTCTTTTACAGAGAGTTGTGTTTTTAGAGAGAGAAAATATTTTGAGAGAGTTATTTCTGTTTTACCGATAGAAACAATGTTTCTTTGATCAAATGATGGAATAGAGAAGGGTTTAGGTTTATCGGGAAGGGGAACATGTTGATGGTATTGGAAAAAGCTGCTACTACTTATGACACATAGGAGCTGACGCCATTACGGTTCAAAGAATTTGAATTCTAAAAGTTTTACACTAATCCGGCACCAAGTAAGGGTGATTGGTAACAAATTAGGCCACGTACGACAACGTTATATTCAGTAAGTGATATAGAATGTGTACTTGAATGTCCATGCACCAGTTTCTTCAATTATATCCTAGATTTCAAAAATTTGCCAGTATCTAAGTCATGAAAACAGGTTCCAAACAGGTTAGCAAGCAAAACAATTAAGTTTACGTAATAGAATCAACTAAGCAAAGTTAAGCAAAGTAAAAAAAAGAAAACTTCACTAGCCAATCATTGGGAGAACCAGGTGCTGCTTCGTTTATTGTATCTTGGTCATCCCTAGCTCAAGCCTGTTCTTTTTAAATTGTACCCCGTTCAATGCCTTAGTGAAGATATCTGCAATCTGATCCTCAGTCCTGCAGAAATTCATAGTAATTAGGCCTTTCTAAACATTGTCCCTTAAAAAGTGATGCCTAATATCAATGTGCTTTGTTCTCTTGTGCTGGACCGGGTTCTTGGCAATATTGACTGCACTGATATTTTCACAAAAGATTGGAACTGGTCCACACTTGATTCCAAAGTTGATCCATAATAACTGTGAACAATATAAAGCAGCTGCTACATATTCAGCTTCAGCTGTGGATAATGCCACTGAATTTTGTTTCTTTGTAGCCCATGAAACTAAAAAGGGACCTAGGAAGTGCGGCATCCCAGATGTGCTTTTCCTATCAACCAAGTGACCAGCATAGTCAGCATCAGCATACCCAATAAGATCAAAACTACCCCCTTTTGGGTACCATAAACCAAGATCTTGAGTTCCTTTCAAATATCTCAAGATTCTCTTGACTGCAGTTAAGTGTGACTCCTTTGATTTTGACTGGAACCTTGCACACAACCCCAGACGATAAATAATATCTGGACGACTTGCTGTTAAATACAGCAAAAAACCAATCATTCCTCTGTACTTAGTTTCATCAATCCAAGCACCAGTTTCATCCAGATCTATGTTCATTCTAGGAGCAATGGGTGTGTTCATATCCTTAGCAGACTTCATATCATACTTCTTTAGTAGCTCTTTGATGTACTTCTGCTGGTGGATCATTGTGCCTTCCTGGGATTGCTTGATTTGTAAGCCTAAGAAGAAATTTAGCTCACCCATCATACTCATCTCAAATTCACTTCCCAAAAGGTCGGCAAGCTCCTTGCAAAGGTTCTCATTAGTAGCACCAATGATAATGTCGTCCACATACACTTGAACAATTAGCAGGTCCTTGGCTTTCTTCCTTAAAATCAAAGTATTGTGTATTTTGCCTCTAGTAAACCGATTCTTCAATAAGAACCTAGAAAATCTTTCATATCAAGCCCTAGCAGCATGTTTCAACCCATACAACGCCTTGTCAAGTTTGTAGACATGATCAGGAAACTCTGTACTTTCAAAACCAGGTGGTTGAATCACATACACCTCTTTATTCAAATAACCATTAAGGAATGCATTCTTCACATCCATCTGGTACAGCTTAAACTCCATATAAGCTTCAAACGCAATAAGCATCCTAATGGCCTCCATTCTTGCAACAGGTGCAAAGGGTTCATCATAATCGATTCCTTCTTCTTGGCTATAACCTTGAACCACCATTCATGCCTTGTTCCTTGTTACTATGCCATGTTCATCCAACTTGTTTCTAAAGACCCATTGATACCAATGATAGCCTTGTCCGTTGGTCGAGGAGGGACTAGGTGACATACCTTACTGCGTTCAAACTGATGAAGTTCCTCTTGCATAGCAATCACCCAGTCGGGATCCTCAAGTGCTTCACATACATTCTTTGGTTCTACTGAGGACAAAAACGCAAAGAATACACAGAAGTTCTTCAAAGCTCTTCTAGTAACCACTCCAGTGTTTAGATCAGACATGAGGTTCTCCAGTGGGTGAGAGCGTTGATACCTCTAAGGTTTAGGTTGAATCTGCCGAGTGTCGTTCCCAGGAGGAGTTGAGTCATCTAGGTCTTCTTCATTTCGCTCTTCAATTCCCCCTGTCTGATTGCCTTCTAGTTCCCCCTGAGTTTGATCCTTATCATTCTGATAACTTTTAACTCCATTCAAATTCTCAGGGTCTTCAGCAGGTCTATCTCTTGCAAGACCAATCTCCTAATCATCATCTTCTTGTCTGTTTGTAACACTTTCAGATTCATCAAATACCACATGCACACTTTCTTCTACAGTCAAGGTCCTCTTGTTGAACACTTTATAAACTTCACTTTGTGAAGAATATCCTAAGAAGATGGCTTTATCACTTCTAGCATCAAACTTCCCCAGAGGTTCTTTCCCGTTATTATGCATAAAATACTTGTTCTAGCCATGTCCTCCAAGGACCTGTTCTTGCTCTCCACTACACCATTCTGCTGAGGGGTCCTTGGTGCATAGAAGTTGTGATCCACACAATATTTATTACAATATTCTGCAAACTTAGCATTCTCAAATTCTATACTATGATCGGACCTTATACTCACTAGTTGAAGCCCCAGTTTCTTCTGATTGACTTTGACCCAGTCCTCGAACATATCATATGCTTCATCTTTAGATCTGAGGAACAAGTTCCATATGTATCTGGAGTAATCATCAACTATTACCATTACGAATCTCTTACCTCCTCTTGTCCTTACCCTCATTGGTCCACACAAGTCCATGTGAACCAGCTCAAGTGTATCTGGAGTAATCTTCAACTATGTATTTGACTTGAATGAAGATCTTACATGTTTCTCCCTCACACAAGCATCACAAATCTTGATGTCTTTGAACCTCTTGCTTTGCATTCCATGAACTAGGTCCTTTGACACCAACTTATTCAATGGAGTCAGGCTTGCATGTCCTAGTCTCTTGTGCCACAACTGACTATCATTCTCCAGCATATTCAGACAAGTCAAATTATTCTCAGGAAGAGAACCTAATGTAGCCTTGTACACATTATTAGCTCGTTTCCCTTCCAATATCATTTCACCAGTCTACAGGTTCTTTACAGCGCAACCTACAGAAGTGAAACTCACTAAGTTTCCTCTATCACATAGTTGAGAGATACTTAGAAGATTGTGCCTCAATCCATCCATACAGAGTACATTATCAATTGCATGATTGAGGGATCTCCCAACTTTTCCAATACCAACAATTTCACCGCTCTTGCCTCCTCCAAAAGCCACACTACCCCCCTAGAAATGCTGCGAGTGAGAGAAAGTTTCTTCTATCTCCTGTCATGTGCCTGGAACACCCACTATCAAAAATCCAGCTTGGGTTGTTCCATCTCACTCCAGCCTGCAAAAGAAAATCAAGGGTTAGTAACAGGAACCCAGACAAGCTTGGGTCCTTTTTTGTTATCGAATGGATGAATCAAATCTTTTCTAGCCCAATAAGGTAAAACCATTTTTTTATTCTTTTCACTGCACTTTTTGCAAAACTGCATTCATTCTTGATATGTCCAGTCTTACCACACAAGAAGCAGAGTTTGTTGCAAGGGAGTCCTACATATTTACTATTAGGGTTCCAAGCAGACAAAGGTTTCCTATGTCCTAATCCAGTTTTACCTCTATTATGATTTTCATGCAACCAATTCAAAGCTTCAGAAGACTTGTTCCATTTAGTGAGTCTGGTGAGCTTAGATTTAGCTTTTTCAACCTTTTCCTGAAGAACCCAGTTCTTCTCAGTTTCATGATGCAGAGCCTGGTTTATCTTTTCAAGCTCAGTTTCAAGGTTGATTTGAGCCTAAGTAACTCCTTGCTTACCAGACGCTTCTTTCAATTTTTGATTCTCAAGTTCGAGTGCAGAACCTAGCTTCTTCTCACAAAGCACCTGTTCCTTTAATTGAAGAGTTTCTAATTCAAGGGCTGAGATTTTCTGTTTTAGTTCAAAAACTTGAGTTTCACTAGCAGTTAATTCCTTTTTAAGATCAGATTTATCTTTTTCCAAGTTTTTATTTTTCATTGAAAAATCAGACACAAGTGACATTAGTTGGTCCTTCTCAAAAAGTGCTTGTTCCTTTTCAGACCTCAAAGTTTCAATCTCTTCAATTAAAGTCAAGGCAAGCAAATTTAATTCCATGGGAGAATTTTATGAAGTCTAGGTTTTAGTTCATCGAGACTTACCTCAGGTGTATCATCGTTCGAAGATTCATTATCCTCCATTATTTCCAATGGAGAAGCATCTTCTGGTTCTTCATCACTTTCCCTTTCAGAAGGTCCCCATATTGCATAGAAAGCCTCTTTCTTCTTTCTCCTTAATGCTCTGAAGTTGGGAGGACGTTTGGTCTTCTTAGGTTCATTCTCCTTGGAAGCTCCAGACCTTTTCTACTCAATATTCCACAATGGGGCAATCCTTTATAGCATGATCCTTCTTATTACACTTAAAAAACCCTGAGTAGTAAGGATTTTCAATTATGTTCTTCTTGGCAGCAATGGCTCTGGTTCTTCTTCTTTCGAAGCCTAATGTCTTTCGTACAGCATTGACCAGAGCCATCTCATGCTCAGATACTTCATACTTAGAGCCTCCAGTTGCTTCTAGAGCTAGGTTCTTCTCCTTCTTAGGTTCCACCTTCATCCTTGACTATTTCATAAGCTCATAGGTTTTTAGACTACCAACGAGTTCGTCTAGTTCAATCTTATCTAGTTCCTTGGACTCAATGATAGCTATAACCTTTGATTACCATGAATCAGGTAGAATCCTGATCACTTTTTCGACCAAATCTTCATTAGTTAGAAATATACGTAGTGACTTCATCTCTTTTGTTATGATCGTGAACCTGGTCATCATATCCTGGATAGACTCAGGTTCACCCATAGAAAACAACTCGAACTTTCTTTTCAGCGTCTGGATCCTTGACTTCTTTACACGTGAAGTTCCTTCATGAGCAATTTATAGAGCATCCCAAATCTCTTTGGCAGTCTTGTATGAAGAAACTCTGTTGTACTCATCAGGACCAAGTCCACATATGATGAGCCTCTTAGCTTTTGCATTCTTCTCCACCATCTTGAAATCAGCATCAGTATAGTCAGATATCTCTTTGGGAACAGTTTACTGATTGGGTTGCTGACCAACAGTTTTGCTTGGAATAGGAGGTCCATCCCTGGTAATGATCCATAGCTGGAAGTCTTCAGCTAGAATAAAGTCTTCCATTCTTCCTTTCCACCATCCATAGTATTGGCCATTAAATTGAGGAGGCCTGTTGACATATTGTCCTTCGATGATTATCGGTGGTGCTCTTATTGTTCAAATCTTTCTCAAGATGTTAATCTTTCTTCGAGAAAACATGCTCTGGTACCACTTATTGCACTTGGTGAACCTATGTAAGACAGTAGAAGGGGGGTGAATAGTTTCCTTACCCGATTTTCAAATCCTAAAACTTTCTTTTAACTTTCAGCGCCTAACTCACAAAGAAACAGGTTCCTTGCAGGTTTCACCTATCTCTAAAATTAAACAACTTGCAGAAATGTAAAGAACACAGAGATTTTTACGTGGAAAAATCCTTGCTCAAGGGACAAAAAACCACAACCCAAACTCTTGGGATTTCAACTCTTCCACTAAAGGAAAACCCGAGCAAGTTTTAGACTACAACGTAATGTAATCAAGGAACTAGAACCCCTAGTACCTAGAACCTTCACAGCCATACGTTAGCTGGTAAGGTTACCTCTACTTAACCTCAAAAAGTAATCTCTACTTAATGCTTCTAAACAAGCTGATAGATTACAACTCGATAGCCTATAACAAAGAAACTAAAACAACAGACTTATCTATGAAACTGCTCCTTCGTAAGGTTCTGCTGCTCAGCCTTTGTTCTTATGCACAAAGCTTCTCACGATCTGATTGTACTTGATATGCTCTGTTGAGATGTCTTTTGTGCGTGTTGAATTTGGCCAAACTAACTTGTATTTATAGGAACTTAACTCAGCTGGATCCAACTAAGTTTAGGATTCCTTTTCCTCATTAAAATCAGTTTAAACAAGGTTACCCATATTTCCTTATTTAAAGTCCAAGTTAATTTGCCTTAGTTCCCAATCCATTTTCATTTAGGAACCGCGTCCTTCTCAGCACCGCTTCTAGCTTCTTCAACTACCGGTACGATTGGAACTTTGACTCCAGTTGTTCTCTTCTTTCCTTCTTCAGCTCTGACTAGATTAACCCGTTGAACAACTGACCTTCTCACTTCAACTGTGAACCTTTTCGTGGTCCACTTCGCACCAGGTCCTTTGTCATTGTCAAACTCATCCTTAAACAAGTCATATTACAATTAATTATCAGTATAGTTCAGCTTAGTCTTCATTTTCAGATTCAGCTAGACTTCAGTTTATATTCAGATCATGTTTAGTACGTTCTTCAGATTTCCAGCTATATTGCTATGCTGCAGCTCATATTTACATATTTATATTCCAGCCTTACAGTTTCATTCAGCTATGATATATTATATGCTCATGGCTTACATACTTGGTACATATCGCACTCACGCCCTTTTCTGGGGCGCTCTGTTTCATGTTGCGCAGGTGCAGATAGATCAATGCTTGGACCACATTAGTAGGCAATCTATCAGCTATTGGAATCACTCCGCTTACTCTCGGAGTTACTTATCTTTTGGTATGTGTACAATCAGGCAGTTTGGGTATGGCGAGGCCTTATCTCATCCTTTATATATTAAGTTCAGCACTCTTAGAGGCCTGTAAATATGTCTCTATGTGGTTCTGTCAGTATGTTATGTACGTAGCTTATGATAGCCTTGTCATCTTTCCAGACATTATGTTTTCGGTAAATATATATGTATTCATAACCAAGTTTCCAGCTCATCTCTATAGTTCATAGATTATTAGTCGGTTTAGCGATGATAGACACTTAGTGTTGGTCATCCGTCGCGTCCCTAGGTTGGGTCGTGACAAAAGTGGTATCAGAGCAGTTCAGTCCTAGGGTGTCTACAAGCCGTGTCTAGGAGTGTCTTGCTCAGGAGTATGTTGCGCGCCATACTTTTGAACAGGAGCCTACAAGGAACTTCAGGACAGTTGTCTTTCTTTTTTCTCTAGATCGTGCAATAGAGCCATGATTATAGAATAAACGATACTGCTGAAGAAACTAACAGCTGCCCAGAAGGGCAAGGCTATTGCTGGCCAGGGTACTAGTAGAGTGCCACCTTAGGTGGATGAGAGTGAGGAGTTCAGACCTGAGGCTTCATAGATCCCTTCAGTTCAGGGCAATATTATAGGTATTGAAGCTGCCATACCTCCAGCTCCTCAGCCTGATAGTCAGGGGCAGGAAGTGAGGGATGCCATCAGATTATTGACCAGTGTTGTAGTTGCTCAGACTAGACAGCATAGTGTAGATGCCCAGGGAGATACTAGATCCAGGATCAAGGATTTTATCCGACTAGAACCTCCAGTCTTTACTGGATCCCGTGCAAGAGAGGACCCTCAGGATTTTCTAGTGAGGATAGCCAGGGTGTTGAGGGTCATGCACGTGTCAGACACAGAGTCAGTAGAGTTAGCTGCATTCTGATTGCATGACCTAGCAGCAGAGTGGTATCAGACATGGGAGCTATCTAGAGGGTCAGATAATACTCCAGCGACTTGGAAGGAATTCTCTGATGCCTTCCTTCATCAGTATATGCCCATAGAGACACAAAGAGCACGTGCTGATCAGTTTCTGACCTTGAGACAGGGAAGTTTGAGTGTAGAAGAGTATAATTATCGCCTTAATTCTTTAGCAAGGTTTGCCCCCACTGTGGTAGCAAGTATGGAGGATAGAATTCAAAGGTATGTAGTGGGACTTGGTCCACATTTGGTGAACGAGTGTATGACAGTTGTTATGCATCCAGGTATTATATCACGTATTCAGGCATTTGCTTCATCACTTGAGGATAGGAAATAGAAACAGAGGGTCGACAGGAATAGAGTGTTACATAAGAGGGACAAACTGTTTGGTTCATTCGGAGAGACATCCGGAGCGAGTAGGTAGCAGAGTGTTAGACAACCACCAGCTAGTATACCTCCAGGGTCTCGTGGCCCGAGATCTGATAGACCTCCTAAGTCCAGATCTAGTTACGCATCACAGACTTTGGGATTTAAGCGTCGTGGTACTTCTGTACAGGCCGGTTAGACATATCCCAGATGTTCGGATTTTGGTAGACGCCACTTTGGTCCATGTCAGTTAGGAGTTGATACTTGTTATATTTGTCACGAGGCAGGCCATTTCACGAGAGATTTCCCGACTATGGGTGGTAGTTGTGTAGCCCAGCTAGCTAGATCAGCAGTTGCTTCCTCAGCTCCAGCACGCCTTCAGGGGCTTGTTCTTCAGGAAGACACCTGCATAACTGAAAGAACTTAAGGAGAAACTGAAGGATTTGTTAGATAAAGGCCTCATCGAACCCAGCATTTCCCCGTGGGGAGGCTCAGTATTATTTGTGAAAAAGAAAGATGACTCTCTACACATGTGCATAGATTATAGACTGCTAAATAAAATCACAATCAAGAATAAATACCCTTTGCCCAATATTGATGACTTGTTCGACCAGCTCCAGGGTGCCAAGTACTTCTCGAAGATAGATTTGCGATCAGGCTATCATCAGGTTAGAGTAAGAGAATCTAATATACCTAAGACTGCATTCAGGACTAGGTACGGCCATTATGAGTTTTTAGTGATATCGTCTGTATTCACTAATGCCCCTACAGTATTTATGGATCTGATGAACAGTGTACTTAGGGCTTACTTGGATTTATTTGTAATTGTATTTATTGATGATATTCTCATTTATTCAAAGTTTGAATCAGAGCATGCAGAGCACCTACGCACAGTATTGGGTACTCTTTGGGACGAACAATTATATGCTAAGTTCTCAAAGTGTGAATTCTGGTCAGATTCAGTGGCATTTCTTGGCCATATAGTTTCAGCATAAGGAATTAACGTAGATGGCCAGAAGATCGAGGTTGTGTAGAATTGGCCTAGACCTACGACGCCAGCTGAAGTACGTAGTTTTCTGGGGTTGGCATGTTATTACAAAAGCTTCGTAGAGGGTTTTTCCTCCATTGCAGCTCCACCAAATTGACACAGAAAACAGATAAATTTCAGTGGTCTGATTCTTACGAGCACAGCTTCTAAGAACAAACAAGTTGATAACAACTCCAATACTTACACTTCCAGAGGGATCTGAGGGCTATGTCATTTACTGTGACGGTTCTCGAATTGGTCTTGGCTGTGTATTGATGCAGCACGAAAGAGTAATTGCCTATTCTTCCAGGCAGCTGAAAAAGCACGAGCAGAACTACCCTACTCATGATTTAGAGCTTGCAGCAGTCATCCATGCATTGAAGATTTGGAGACATTATTTGTACGGTGTTCATGTTGATATTTATACAAACCACAAGAACCTCAAATATGTATTTAAGCAGAAGGAGCAAAACCTACGACAGAGGCGGTGGCTAGAGTTGTTGAAGGACTACGACATGGACATTCTTTATCATCCGGGTAAAGCGAATGTTGTTGCTGATGCCCTTAGTCATAAGTCCATGGGTAATTTATCTTAATTACAGCAACAGAAGAGAAACTTAGCTCATGCACTCCACCATTAAGGCAGTTTGGGAATCGAATTAATAGATTCAGATGATGCAGAAGTTACAGTTAATAACACAGCTACTACTTGCCTAGTAACAGAAGTAAACCAGCACCAGTATGAGGATCTTGTTCTAGTTGAATACAAACAGATAGCCAGAAGAAAATTGAAATTACCATACAGGTTACTAGTGACGGGGTTCTCATGTATAAAGATAGACTTTGCATTCCTGATGTTGCAGATTTACGCGGATGGATTATGACTGAGGCACACTATTCCAGGTATAATGCTCATCCAGGTTCGACTAAGATGTACCATGATCTTAAACAAATTTATTGTAGGGACGGAATAAAACGTGACATAGCAGAGTTTGTGGCTCAGTATCCTAACTGCCAGTAGGTTAAAGTCGAGCATAAAAAACCTAGTGGCTTGTTACAGGTAATAGTGATTTCATCATGGAAATGGGAAACTGTAAATATGGACTTCATTACAGGCTTGCCCCGTACGCGGAGCAGGTATGACTCTATTTGGGTTATAGTTGACAGGCTTACTAAATCAGCGCATTTCTTGCCTGTTAGAACTACATATACAACAGAGGATTATGCCAGACATTATATCAGAGAGATAGTGCACTACATGGTATTCCAGTATCTATTATTTCAGATAGGGGCGCACCAGTGTACAGCTAATTTCTAGCAATCGTTCCAGACAGGTTTAGGGACACAGGTGAATCCGAGCACAAACTTTCATCCTAAGACATATGGACAGGCTGAGCAGACCATTCGGATATTAGAAGATATGCTTAGAGCTTACGTGTTAGATTTTGGAGGCAGTTGGAGTGATCATCTACTGTTGATAGAGTTTGCATATAATAATAGCTATCATTCTAGCATACAGATGGGGCCATATGAAGCTTTGTACTGGCGCAAATACAGGTCTCCTATAGGATGGTTTGAGGTTGGCGAGTCCCAATTAATAGGTCCAAATTTAATCCAACAGGCAGTTGATAAAGTCAAGTTAATCAGGGAAAGATTATTAGCAGCAGAGAGTAGGCAGAAGTCCTATGCAGATATCCACGTCGAAATTTAGAATTTCATATTGGCAATTGGGTATTCCTGAAAGTATCGCCAATGAAAGGCGTTATGAGATTCAGAAAGAAGGGCAAGCTTAGCCCTAGATTCATTGGTCCATATCAGGTTATCAGGCGAGTTGGGTGTGTTGCCTACGAATTAGACCTTCCAGCAGACCTTCAGGAGGTCCATCCAGTATTTCATGTTTCCATGCTCGGAAAAATATGTCGGAGATCCTTCTAAAGTTGTATCAATAGATGAGGTTCAGATCACAAATCAGTTGACTTATGAAGAGGTGCCAGTTGCAATTTTAGATAGATAGATTCGTCGACTAAGGACGAAAGACATTCCTTTAGTTAAGATGCTATAGCAAAGCAATAATGTAGGTGAAATAACGTGGGAAGTTGAAAATGACATGAGAGCAAAATATCCACATCTCTTTACTACTTCAGATATGTAACAGATCGTTGCTCAATGTTTCTACATACTTCATTTAACATTCGAGGACGATTGTTCCTAACAGGAGAATATTGTTACACATCATATGCCTAAAGTGACGTATATCATTCTAATGACTTGTTAAGAGTGATTTAAATGAGTTTAAAGTCATAATATAATCATATATGATGTTTATATGTTGACTTTAAAGTTTGGGAAAAAACGGATTTAAGTTGCGGAAAAACAGACTAAGGAATTGTCTTGCAACGAAGTTGTTCATCAATTAATTCCGTGTGTTATATGAGGTCTTTTGGGGACATATAATATACCAAATTGAAGATCTTAGAGTTTAGTTTCCAACACTTTTGACGGTTTGTTCATACAATATTAGGATAAAAAGATATGAGCATTAGAAATTAGGCCAGAAAAAGGGACATAAGCGCAAAAGAGGACTAAAACTGAAATGTTTTAAGTATAAAAGGAAAATTCCTTTCATATCTCATAATTTCCAGAAATCTAAAGAGAGAAACAGTGCTATCATTGAGTTTTAAGCAAATTTTATGATTTAAAGGTAATCAAGACCATTAAGAACTGTCCAATTACGAGCCACAGTCGAATCACGATATTCCTATAAAGACACTAAATCAGATTAAGTCTCACGACCCAACCTAGCACCGCAATGGATAACCAACACTGAGTGTAGATCATCGCTAAACCTACTAATAATCTATAAATAATAGACATGAGCTGGCAACCTAGTTATAAATACATACATATTTACTGAAAACATAAAGTCTGAGAGGACAACAAGGCTATCACACACTGACAAACACAACATGCTAGCTATCACAGGCTGACATACAAAACATATTGAATGAACCACACATGGACATATCTACAGGCCTCTAAGAGTGCTGAACTGAATATACAAAGGACGGGACTAGGCCCCGCCATACCTACTAGGTGTTTGTCCAACATTCTAAAAGTAGTACAACAGCTGGTAGATAGCCTACTAACGTGGCTCAAGGTTTGATCTCTCTGCATATGTGCATCATGAAATACAGCGCCCAAGAGAGGACGTGAGTACGATATGTACAAAGTATGTAAAGAATGAGCATATAATATATCTTAGCTAAATGAAACTGTAAGGATGGAATATAAATATGTAAATATATGCTAGAGCATGGCAATGCAGTTGGAAGTCTGAGATACGAGCTAAACATGATCCAAATATAAACTGAAGTCTAGCTGAATCTAAAACTGAAGGCTGAGCTAAACTATACTTATAACTGATTGTGATATGACTGATAACTAATAACTGGTAACTAGAAACTGGGAACTGATAGTTGTCAACTGATATTGACATTAAGAACTGATAGTTAATAACTGGTACTGAGCTAAAACTGAACTGTTATCTAACCTAGTATCTGTCTGGTGTTATTGGTCGTATCCCCCAAAATCAGGTAACTCAATATCTGAACTAGCCTAATGTATTGTCATGTGGTGCATATTGTTGCTATATACACGTATATAACAAACCTGGCGGGTGTTATTGGCTATGTCCCCCTGCCACTATTATCTAATCTTTCTGGTCAGAGTACGTGAATGACACCTGGTCACATTAGGTGTTTCAACTCGCGCCTAAACTAGAGAGGCTATATCCCCTAGACGGGTAGTATTGCACGTGACCAGACTGTGTGTCCAATGTCAAGCCTCTTTAGGAGACTCCAAATCACACATAATATGATCAAAATATAAGAATAAACATGCATAAGGCATAACACATGTGGAAAAAATAGATATGAACTCAAAAGAATGATAAGAAAACCTTAGATGGAATAATAGACACAACCTAGAACTCTGAATTTGTCTAACTCTTTGAATTTCTATAAAATTTTCGGCAGAGTTTCCCCTAAAACTCAATGATCCAAAAAAATAAAACCAGCACTATAACATACATGGAAATGGATACACGGCTAAACTGATAACATAAAAAGATTAAATGGATAACAAGATGAGACGACCGGACGTCATAACAAATCTGCGAATAGAATCTTTTAACAGCACTACTGCCCCTTTCTTGCAGCCTAACATTCAAGGTTAAAATCAAAGTTATAGACTTTATAGTCTTCATAAAAATTGTAGATATATGTCTTTCAATTTCAGAAAATCTTTAATCATCTCAATATCAATTTTGTACAAATAGTTATGCTCAAACTACTAACAATTATCTGTAGATAAAAAAAAATTTAGATTTTGAAACATTTCTTGTTGCTGATTTGGACCTCTTTCATCATGTTTTTACTTCTAAACCTTGTTTCCCTTTAGTTCTACACCTTCCAAAGCTTAAACAAGCTATAACACATCATAAACGCACTTTTCTTAGCCATTAAGTAGTTCTAAAACTCAAGCTATAGATGAAATTGAAGGTAGCATAACGTTACCGTAACCGCATAGAGCGTTTTGATGCAATCCGTCTTCAATTTCGAGTTAAGATTGACGTTCTTCCTTCAAAACCATAAAAATGGCTTCCAACCCTCAAGAAGGAATTGTTTCCCCCGTGTGTTTTCTTAAAATGATGAGAAAAGAGATAAGTTTCTCTTTTATAATAAAAATATTTCACTTCTAGCCTTCTTTTGCGCTTATGTCCCTTCTTCTGGCCTGACTTCTGACGCTCATATCATTTTATACAGATGTTGTATGAACAAACGGCCAAAAGTGTTGGAAACTACACTCCAAAACCTTCAATTTGGTATCTTATATGTCCCAAAAAGACCTCATATAACACACGGAAGTAATTGCTCAAAAACTTCGTTACAAGGCAAATTCTTAGTCAGTTTTTTCGCAAATTAAATCCGATTTTTCCCAAACTTTATATTCAACATATAAACGTCATATATAGTCATATTATGATTTTGAACTTACTTAAATAATTCTTAATATGTCATTAATATAATATACGTCACTTTAGACATACGGGGTGCAACAATATCCCCCCTTTAGGAACATTCGTCCTCGAATGTTAAATGAAGTATGTAGAAGCATTAAGCAACAATCTGTTACATACCTAAAATAGTAAAGAGATGTGGATATTTGGATCTCATATTGCTTCTTCATAGCACCTTAAGTGAAGGAATGTCTTTCGTCCTTAGCCGATGAATCTGCCTATCTAAATTTGTAACAGGTACCTCTTCATAAGTCAACTGCTCTGTGATCTGAACATCATCTACTTGTAAAACTCTAGAAGGATCTACGACACATTTTCTGAGCATGGAAACATGGAATATTGTATATACCTCCTGAAGGTCTACTGGAAAGTCTAACTCGTAGGCAACCCGCCAATCTCGGCTGATAATCTGATATTGACCTATGAATCTAGGGCTAAGCTTTCCCTTCTTGCCGAATCTCAGGGCGCCTTACATAGGCGATACCTTCAATAATACCCAATCGCTAATCTAAAATTCTAAATCTTGACGCCGGTTATCTGCATAGGACTTTTGTCTGCTCTGCGCTACTAATAATCTTTTCCTGATCAACTTGACTTTATCAACTGCTTGCTGAAAAAGTCTAGACCTATCAATTGAGACTCACCAACCTCGAACCATCCTATAGGTGACCAACATTTGCGCCCATACAAAGCTTTATATGGCGCCATCTGTATGCTAGAATGATAGCTATTGTTGTATCCAAACTCTATCAACGGTAGATGTTCACTTCAGCTGCCTCTAAAATCTAACACACAAGCTCTAAGCAATCTTCTAACATCTGAATGGGCCGCTCAGCCTGTCTGTCTGTCTGGGGATGAAATGTTGTACTCAGCTTCACCTGTGTCCCTAAACTTGTCTAGAATGATCGCTAGAAATTAGCTGTAAACTATGTGCCCCTGTCTGAAATGATAGATATTAGAATACTGTGTAGGCGCACTATACCTCTGATATAAAGTCTGGCATAATCCTCCGCTGCATATGTAGTTCTAACAGGCAAGAAATGAGCTGATTTAGTATGCCTGTCAACTATAACCCAGATAGAGCCATACCTGCTCCGAGTACGTCTCAAGCCTGTAATGAAGTCCGTATTAACTGCTTCCCATTTCCATGATGTAATCTCTATTTCCTGCAATAAGCCACTAGGTTTTTGATGCTCGACTTTAACCTATTGGCAATTAGGACACTAAGCCACAAGTTCTGCTATGCCATGCTTCATTCTGTCCCACCAGTAAATCTTCTTAAGATCATGGTACATCTTCATGCTTCATTCTGTCCCACCAGTAAATCTGCTTAAGATCATGGTACATCTTAGTCGAACCTTGATGAACAGTGTATCTGGATTAATGTGCATCTATCATAATCTGTCCACGTAAATCTGCTACATTAGGAACATAAAGTCTGTCTTTATACATGAGAACCCGGTCACCAGTAACCCTGTATGGTGATTTCTGTTTTCTTCTGGCTATCTGTTTGTATTTAACAAGAACTGGATCCTCATACTGGCGCTGTTTTACTTCTGTCAGTAGGAAAGTAGTGGTTGTGTTCTCAACTGTAACTCCTGCATCCTCTGAATCTATTAATCTGACTCCCTGGCAGGCAAACTGGTGGAGTGCACGAGCTAACTTTATCTTATGTTGCTGTAAATAAGATAAACTACCCATGCACTTATGACTAAGGGTATCAGCAACAATATTCGCTTTACCTGGATAATAAAGAATGTCCACGTCGTAGTCCTTCCGCAACTCTAGCCACCGCCTCTGTCATAAATTTTAGCTCCTTCTGCTTAAATATATACTAAAGGCTCTTATTGACATTTAGCCCACTTGGGGGCTATTTCTTTACCTTTTAGGTGTGTGAGGCTCACATATATAAGCCTAACACTTAGTTTATTTTCAGCACCTTACATCATAAGAAAAGAAACGCAGCTTTTTGCTATTCCTAATACATGTTGGAAAACTTGTTCTTTTTGAGTGAAATTGAATTGAACTTGTTCCTTTCCATTAATCATTCAACTTTCAATTCCTAGTTGTCTTGAGGGTTGTTGCGTTGTATAGATCCTCTTTGGCTTCATCAAGAAGGTAAGTAGACTAGTTCCTACTTTTAATTCTCGATAGATCAACGAGTGTCTTGCTTTTATCCTTTAATTTCAATTTTTGTTGTTAATCTTGCATGAGTTGGTATTCAGAGCTTGAAAAGGGTTTGTTTCTACATCCCCAATCTTGTTCTTCGTGCCTTAGTTAGGTTCTTATTTTAGGTTTCCAATTAATTTTTCGTTTTTGATTTAAAAAGAAAAAAGAAAAATATGGAAAAAAAATTCAGCCGTATTTATTATTATGGATGATCATACACACCTAGGGTACAAGGAAACTTTAATAAAGAAGTGGTTTGTTTGAATCTTGAAGTTTGAAATGATCTTGAAGAGTTTCTTGAAGATTCTTGGTGTGTTTCTTGATTTTCATCCGTTCTTGATTTTTCTTGAAGGATAATACTTGAAAACATTAGAACCTTGTAAGAAGTATTAGGGCAGCATGTATTGATCATTCTTATTCCCTTTGGAACGTGATTCTTGGTAGAAAATTGTTAGATCTTGAACAACAACTTTTTGTTCTTGAGTTTGGTTGAAAGAACTCATTTTTGATCTTGAATCCTTAGCCTTTCTACACGTTTTTGATCTTGTTATTTTTGCTGAAAATTTTGGTGTTAAGGAGGCTTAAAAAATGGTTGCATATAGGGGAAAGAAGGAGGAGAACCTAAGCCTAATTCAAGAAGGAAACAAATCCCAATTCAAAAGGGAGAAGTTTACCCACTTTCCATATAAGGAAATTAGTTTTCCTTAGGCTTTAGGAGAAGGTTTCCCACATTTTTCTTAGGAAAAAAACAGCATACTAGGCGTGTCAAAGTAGGTGGGAAAAGTGGTAAAAGTTGTCCAAGTTTGAGTTGGAAAGCAAGGGAAAATAGGGAAAACTTAACCTACTCAAATAAAGCTTGTCTTGGGGGCCTATTTAAGGGCAGAAAATCAGATTTCCTTATTTCTTTGTGAACATCACTTCTAATTAGTAATTCTTAGGTTATTCTTCTACTTAAGTGTTAATAACAAATCCTTGAGCTTGTAGGACATCATGCTAAAACTAAGAATTTCAACTTTCGTAGTTGATTCTTTGACTTCCCGTGCTCACTTTAAAAGTTGTCCGCCTATAGAGTCTCGAAAATTCACTCACCCCGAAGAGAACTAGTTAATTTGTGAACTTGAAAGGTCATCGAGGAACTTGATCAATTCGAGGAAGCCATTTTGGACAAGTTTGTGAGATCCTACCTTAAATTTTGAGTGAACCCGAGTGTCATTCAAAAGTGAGGGAGCGGGTGAGGTATTTTACTAATCCTAACACGTTCTCTAGTCTTTGTTATTGTGAAGGTACATGGCTACTGAAGGAAATAAGGTTGTGCTCGAGATTACTTTAGCCGATCTCTTGGCTGAAATAAGGGCAATGAGCACACGAATTGAGAATATTGAAAATTCAGCTAGTACTTAGAAGAATGCTGGGGAAGGAACTAGTCATGGTTCGACTGTGAAACCTAAACAATTTGCTGAAATAGCTCGTCGACAAGAGTTGAGACAAAGAGATGCTCGTAATTTGAGAACCTTGGGCGTTCCCCAGGGCAATATACCATCTTTGATGCCAGCCCGGAAAATCACAGCACCGCGGGGGAAATAAGAGCAGCCCATGAGGATGATCAACCCGAGTTAGGGGAATATGACGATGATGATTTTGGGCAGCGAGAACCAAGGGTAAGACAAGCATATGGGGGCTGTGGTAATGTGAGACGCCGTGGCTTTGGTTGAGGTCCTAGAGGGGGCTTTGGGGGCTATGGTGGAAGGAATTTGGAGCCTGACTTTGATGAGTATGCTGATTATTATGAGGGGTATCCCAAACCAGCCCGTGGTGTTCGTGAGAGTGGTCTAAATAGTGTCAAGGTTACCATTCCCACATTCAAGGGAACTAGTGATCCTGACAAAGACTTAGAGTGGAGGCGTCAAGTTGAGAGGATTCTTGATATTAATGACATGACTGAGGAGAATAAAGCTACCTGTGCCGTTGCAGCCTTTGAGTCCTATGCTTCTACTTGGTGGGAGGCTGAGAAATGATCTAGAACCAAACACAATTAGCCCGCGCGCATAACTTGGACGGAATTGAAACAAGTAATGACCCGGAAGTATGTCAATCCAAAGCACAAACAATAGCAACTTCGGAGGTTATATGATGTTTGGCATTTTATGCCAATGTTTCCTAAATATTTCCACATGTTTGAGCTTGTTATTCGCTCGTTTTATAGTTTATGAATGTGGTTTTGCACTAATTTGAGCAAGGAATGATTGGAAATTGATTCAAGATTGGATTGAGCACACGAGGGCACGACACGAGGCGAGATTTCGGACCAAGGAGCAAGCAGTTTTGCCTGGCGCTTTGGGGCACGTGGCGCGCCAGTTATAGCGCCCAGTTCCCCAGCGCGGTTTCCCACGCGGCGCGCCCCTAAGGCGTGCCAATTTCGACGTCTTCTGGTTGTTGTAGCGCGATCGTGGGCACGGGGCGCCCGTTATAGCGCCCGTGGAGCGTTTTGGAACTTCCTGTTTCGTCTAGGCTTAGGTCTAACTTATTACCAGGCCTTTGTAAACCCTATAAATACTCTTTTACTTAGTTTTTGATAGGAGTTCTTACTTTGGAGCAATTTGAGAGCACCATACTTCATTGAACAAGGGTTTATTCCTAATCTTTCATCTATTACATCATTTACATCATTATTACATCAAATCTTTGCCTTGTGATTATGAATATGCGTGGCTAAATATTACGTTCTAGGGTTAGAGTATTACATGAAAGTTGATTGTTTGAAGATTGATTCTCATTAATTGAATCCCATAACGGGTTACTTATTCTTTCTTAATTTCACGTGTATAATTGTTAGAGCTCGATAATTATACATCATCTATGGTTTTTAGATTGAACTCGAAAGAGGGAATTTAATTACGTAATAAGAAAGAATAGAACTAGTTTGTGAACCCGGGCATCGGGGAACCAATTTGTAAGTAAGATAGATATATACTTGCTTGCCTAGTTTATCTTATGACATGATTCGTTAATGCGTGCATGTGATTTAACCCATAGACATATAGGGATTGAAGTAGCTTGCATAGACCGTGGAGAACTGAAAGGTTTTCTCAATTACATTTACTCTGTCAGTTAGTAACCCGGGATTTAATAAGTGGAATCAATTGGATAACTCAACTGGATTGTTCGTAACTCTGACCCTGGACTGTCCTCTTAATATTGTTAACAACCAAAGTATTGCACCATTGCTTGACTACACTTCTAGCACTTTAATTACTGCGTTTTAGTTATAAAAACTCTTACCATCAAAGAAAAAGATCCCAGAGTAGTTTTTTTAGAAATTGTTTGTTAAGTATTAGTCTGCATAGTCCTCGTGGGAACAATACTCGATTTATTACTTTATTACTTGTCGACCGCGTATACTTGCGTGTGCGTTTGGGAGAAACATTATATGACTTGAAACAAGGGCTGAAATCTGTGGAAGAATATCATGATGAATTTGAGAAGATTAGGCTATCACTTGACATGGAAGAAGAAGAAGAGGACGAAGCTATCATACGGTTCAAGAATGGGCTAGATCGTGACATATCTAATCAGTTGAGGCTACACACTTTCTTGACTCTTTATGATGCATTTCTAGCTGCCATTGAAGCCGAGAAGATGATTAAAAAGGAGAAGGAAGCCCGTTATAGAAGTAGTTCTGCTTCTACTCCTAAGAGCCGAAACAAAGAGTGGAGGACACGAAGTACCGGGGCAGCAAGTGTGGGCAATGATGTGCAGAAATCAGCGGACAAAATGATGCTAAAAAGTGATCCCAAGGGGTCGGGAGGTATTTCTTAAACTCAGCTTAATACTCCTAATGCTTCCTCTTTTAAATGTCATAAATGTCAAGGCTATGGGCATTTTGCAAAGGATTGTCCTGTGCAAAAAACCATGCTTATTCTTGATGATGGTACTGTCCGTGAGGCGGAGAGTGATGAGGAGATTGAGGGAGATGAGGGGGCTAATTTGGTTGAGTGTGAGGAAGATGTAGTGGAAGATGAGAGTGTGAACATATTTTTAGTGGTGCGTAGGAATTTGAGCAGAATGAGTGTAGAAAAAGAGGGAGATGTGCAGCGTGAGAACTTGTTTCATGTTAGATGTAGGGTGAGGCGAAAGGTGTGCTCTATGATAATTGATTCGGGTACTTGCACTAATATAGTGAGTCAGACGTTGGTGACTCAACTTAAGCTGCCTACAATTAAGCATCCCCGTCCCTATAAGCTCCAGTGGTTGAGTGAGTGTGGGGAGTTGAAAGTGGTGAAGCAAGCGCTTATTATGTTTAAGGTGGGAGCTTATCAAGATGAGTTCATGTGCGATGTAGTGCCGATGCAGGCTTGCCATTTGTTTCTGGGCAGGCCTTGGCAATTTGATAGGGCTGTCACTCACGATGGTAAGGCCAACACCTACACGGTCAAGTTAGAGGAAAATAGTTATACACTCAAGCCCGTGACACCCAGATAGGTCAGTGATGATTATAGGCGCATGCGAGAGCTGAAAGAAGCGGCTAAAGGAAAGTCACTTACGGAGACTAAGATAGAGGCCAAAACTAACGCTACTACAACATCCCTGCCTAGTAATCTTTGTGGCATGTTACAGCCAGGTGAGTATTTACGATATAACGATGATTCTAAATTGTTATTTTCCTTGTACATAAGGGTGTTTATTTGAGCTCTAATGATGATGTTACTACTATTGTTCACCCTTTGCCTAGTGTTGTTAATTATGTTTTGCAAGAATATGAGGATATGTTTCCCGAGGAGATGCCGAGTGGGCTGCCTCCTTTGAGGGGTGTTGAGTATCAAATAGATTTCATACCAGGCTCACAAATACCTAACAAACCAGCCTATAGGAGCAACCCATGTTGAACCCCAAAAATTACCCTTTCTTTATGAAAAGGATAGGTTTCGGGTATATTTTCAACAAAATGGGACTCCAAAGGGTTTTTCTTTGGAGTCGCCACCTAATTTAAGGATTATTAGGAACCTAAGTTAATTAAAGAGTGCAATTTTATTCTTTATTTAAAAGAAATTAAATAAAAAATCAGAGATTCTTAGGTAAGTGGTTCTATTAAATTCGAAAGAAGATCCCTAGCGGGAGCACTTTCGAAAATCCGCTAAAAGCGGTTAATCCGGCGGTTTTCACGAATTTTGCTTAAAGATAATTAATTTAGGATAAATTTTAAATAAAGATAAATAGATAATAAATAATATAATATAAATAAAATAAGGTTTTAATTATACCGATACTTAGATAAATAAATGACCCAATTTAAGATTAATTAAATGGATAATGAAATAATGATCAATTGATTAATTAATAGAATAAGTAAAGGTTAAATGAAGTTAGATAATTAAATAAAACAAACTAGATAAATAATTGGATTAATTAATTGATTGAATAAATAGATAAATAAATAAGCAAATAAATAACTTAATTAAATAAATGAATACTCATCAATTTTAATTAAATAAAGGAGTAAATAACTGATTAATTAAATAAATAAATGAATAAATATTTAATTGATTAAATAAAGAATTAATTGAAATTAAATAAATTGGATTAAGTAAATAAATCAGGAATCAAAGTTTAATTGATTAACTAAATAAATAAATTAGATTAGATAAATAAATAATTGAATATTTAATATAATAAATAAAGAAGCAACTCAAATGCGAATTAATGCAAGGGTACGATTTTAGTCAAATTTGATTTTTGCACTCATTAATTGACAAATGATTCTAAACATCCATAAATTAATTGGCGATTCGAAAAGAAATGATACAAAGGATTTATATAAAAACAATTTAAGTGATTTACAATAGTTATTCACAATTCAAATATCATTTCTATCCTACCGGGCTACTAATCCGGTCTATGGGAAATCCTATACAACATGCATTTTCTAAGGGAGCGGGGAAAGATGGAGTTTAGAAAGAAGAACCCGGAAGCGCAACTCGTAATTTAACCTTGGACTTTGCGATTTTCATTTTTTCTTTCTTTTCATTTTCGGGGATATCAAGTCCCGAAAATGCGGAGCGGATCAAATAACTCTGAATGCATGGAGCCATCCCATTTGTGAGTTTAGCAACTCGAACTCGTCCCAAGCGGTTTATGCAAAGAAACATAGGGAAATAAGGATTAGTATACGTTCAAGAATTATTTACAAGATTCTACGTTGGTCCTCAATGACCTGGTTTTTCATCACATCATTACAGTCAAACACATAATCAAAGTGATACGACAGATAAGGCAGCTTTCCCATAGACAAATCGAAAAATGTGATACAACAGCCTAGCACACTATTCCATTCGCTAAGATTCCTTCATTCTCCATAAGCAAAGATTTAAGCAACTCAGCTAATCATGAAATAATATGTCGCGCTTTACAGCTTAAACAATACTCAAACTCCGCTTTGATTTGTTATCAAGCCAAACGTCCATTGAGAAAGCTGAAGCTCACGGAATGAATATGAACAAATTATAGATACTAAAGAAATGGAAGGATAGACAAACAGCAATACAATATAACTTTTGTATCTTTCTTCTAGGCTGAGGACATCTAATTCCCAATCCTTCTTTCATTTTATCATAAATAAGATACTCTTCAACAGGGAAAGGAAACAATACAAAGCTGAAGTAAATCTTAAAATGTCAAAGCGTGAAACAAAGTTCAAGATAAAACATTTGATCTCCTCAACAACCGTTCTCCCCATGACAGCTGAGTTTCCAAAACAGTATTTAAGTCAATCTATAAACAAGCTTTCCCAAAGAAGGAACAAAAAGTCTGCTGAATATGACAGAATAGATTGTAACTTGAGACTTAATCTTGAGAGAAAATTTATGAGATCTCAATCGGCACAACATTAATGATTATTTATCGTAACTAAAAAGAACCATTCTATTAGCTTTAAACAAAAGGGATTTTAAAAGCAACAGTCTTTCCTATTTTAGTACCCGAACATATTTATGAAGGGAGTTCTTCCAGAGGGCCTAAATGATTCAGTTCACCAAGAGACTTCATTTTAAAGCATGAACGCGAATCAATAGGAACACAAGCAGGTTCCAAGACTAAACAAAATGCAAGTTTATACGACAAAATTAAAACTTTAATGGTCCTGCCAAAACAATCAAGTTCAAGACCATTCAAGTTTCAAACAAAATTAACCAGTCAGCATCTATGAATTTTAATACTATGTCCCTTTAATACCAAGAAAGATTACCTACTTAGCACCACAATAACAGACCATTAAGGAAGAAGACATAAAACAAACTGGATTGACTCAATGGGATTGCTGCAAACAAACAGATCTAAAACCATGGAACCCAAAAACCAGTCTAGACTTTCTTAACTCCCTGGAACAAAATGAACCAGAGCAACCAGACCAGAAGCTACACTATCTACCTCAAACACCCAGAATAAACAAGACACCAACAACCAAACCACACACCAAACACATACACACCCTGAATACCCCTGCTACACCTCCTGATTTCCTTCATACTCCCTCCTGAACAAACAACCCACAAACACCAGAACACACACTTCGGCACACAAACACATCCCTACTGCATACTCCTGCTACACTCTCACCCAAACTGCTCAAAGATCAAACAAACAAAGACCTTTAACACTAACCAAAACACCCCCCTGGATATCTACCATGACCTGAAACAAACTACAGCTTCTAAACTCAACCTCAAATAACCATCCCCTTCTCCTTGAACCATCACCCCTGCATATTTAGCACACAAATACCAATCTCCAAACACCATCAGAAGAAAACAGACTACTTTATGCCACCTGCAGCAACCAGAAATAACTCATTGCCACCATCAGCCACCATAAACAACTAAAACTTACCCCTGAACATCTACTTCTTCACTAAACTGCACTATTCCCTCATACATTCTCCAGAACAAACTACCAGAACAGCATACAGACCTCACACATACATTTTGCACATATACACACACTGAATATTCTCAAACAGATATCAAGATTCAAACTTTAACTCTTTTAAAGTCCTAGTATTTTTTACAGCTTCAAACATAACAATACCAGTATGCCTATCATTTCAGATTAAACAATGGTGCGCAGAAATGATCGCATATTAAAACTGAATAACGTCGAGGTGAGGTTATTACCTTTTTTAAGGCAGTGGACAAGGGCGTTGATCCGAAGAATACGCGACTCGACTAAGCGACTCAAACAGTGAAGAAACGATACGACCAATCGAATCTTGAACCTTATCTTGATTTCTGAATGAAAATGAAACTGTATGTATATTTTACTCTAAAAAAAACAGAGAGAGTATTTTGGGGTAAGCCAATGCTGCCGTTTTTTATCTCAAAAAATAAATCCCCAAAAAACCCTCCCCCAAAAAATGAACAAAATCAGAATTTATACCTGAAATGCTAGGGTTTGGACTCCAGGTGAAATTCCCAATCGCCCCCATTTCGCTTTCCTTTCCATTATGAAAATGAGGGTGAAAATGGTCCAATCCCACAGGGATTGTACCATTTTCAATCTCATCCACAAGGAATAATCCCGTTTGGCTTAACTCCACGGTTCGGATTGATTTGCATTCAAAATGGATGGATGAGATGAAAGGATCGTACTGGAGAGAGGGTAAAGGGTGGGGGACCAGCTGAGTACGGTTTTTGGACGGATTCGAAGAGGGAATCGACGGGTTTTGAAGGGATTCGGGTCAAGGGGAAACGGGTTGGGATTGCTTGTTGGGTTTCTGAAATGGAGGAGGAGTGTTTGACGTGTATAAGGAAGGGTGTGTATTGTATATATAGGTTTGCGGAAGTAGGCTAATCGGATGGGGCTTGCACATTTAGCCCTCTCTTTTTTAGTTAAACTAATTACATTTATAAGCTGATTTTTAAAGTAAACAATGTGATTTAACCCCTTTTCTTCCAAAAATTTATTAATTTACTTTAGTAAATTTTAATTTTAATAATTGATTTTTATTTAATTAATTGAAATTTCGGGACGAAATTGGGTGTCAACAGCTGCCCCTCTTTACCCGAAAAGGATGAAAGAGTTTTCAGGGTAAAGAAAGTTGACGTGAAAACCAATTTCGTCACGGTAAAGCCAAGACCTCGATCCCAAGGACCGAAATGCGAGGCTTATGGACATGGCCGAACTCTGGTTTCCGAGTTGCCTACATATCTCGGGCTGAAAGAGAATCAGGCCATATGTAGTTCGACGACACTTAGATAAGAAGATTTGCACGATTGACAGAAAAAGGCGCACGAATAGGAAAGAATTCAAACTGACGCCTAATCTGAAATGAAAGATTAGGTAAGAATTTGCTTGTTCGAGTGCGATTCTTCAGATCCTCGTTGACGAGTCTAGCTCATATCAACGATTGCCCCAGTTCACTGCTAAGAAAAAGTTCCACGTTATGCTCCAAATGCTGCTGCGGTATGGCCAAAATTCTGTAAAGACTTAACAAACGGTAAGCGAGCAACTGCTAATAAACTACAATAATTGGAATAAGAAATAAATAAAGGGATAGTATAAAATTATAAATGCAGGTTGCGATATCATCAATAAGTTCTTCCTTCGGCCAACTGACGAGATGCTGCGCCTGGAGAACCTCTAAGCTGATCATTATTCAATATTGCATGACAACCGACATCGCGAAACATTCCGAAAGCGGTGCTTCAGCCGACTTGTCTTAGACTATCATCTACTTGAAAGAAACCTGCATATCCTATTTGTGGATGGAAGGGCCCAATATATCCTATTTGTGGGTGGAAGGACCCAGATATCCTATTCGTGGGTGGAAGGACCCAAATATCCTATTTGTGGGTGGAAGGGCCCAATATATCCTATTTGTGGGTGGAAGAACCCGATATATCCTATTTGTGGGTGGAAGGACCCAATATATCCTATTTGTGGGTGGAAGGACCCAGATATCCTATTCGTGGGTGGAAGAACCCGATATATCCTATTTGTGGGTGGAAGGACCCAGATATCCTATTCGTGGGTGGAAGGGCCCAATATATCCTATTTGTGGGTGGAAGGACCCAGATATCCTATTCGTGGGTGGAAGAACCCGATATATCCTATTTGTGGGTGGAAGGACCCAATATATCCTATTTGTGGGTGGAAGGACCCAGATATCCTATTCGTGGGTGGAAGAACCCGATATATCCTATTTGTGGGTGGAAGGACCCAATATATCCTATTTGTGGGTGGAAGGACCCAAATATCCTATTTGTGGGTGGAAGGGCCCAATATATCCTATTTGTGGGTGGAAGGACCCAGATATCCTATTCGTGGGTGGAAGGACCCGATATATCCTATTTGTGGGTGGAAGGACCCAATATATCCTATTTGTGGGTGGAAGGACCCAGATATCCTATTCGTGGGTGGAAGAACCCGATATATCCTATTTGTGGGTGGAAGGACCCAGATATCCTATTCGTGGGTGGAAGGGCCCAATATATCCTATTTGTGGGTGGAAGGACCCAGATATCCTATTCGTGGGTGGAAGAACCCGATATATCCTATTTGTGGGTGGAAGGACCCAATATATCCTATTTGTGGGTGGAAGGACCCAGATATCCTATTCGTGGGTGGAAGAACCCGATATATCCTATTTGTGGGTGGAAGGACCCAGATATCCTATTCGTGGGTGGAAGGGCCCAATATATCCTATTTGTGGGTGGAAGGACCCAGATATCCTATTCGTGGGTGGAAGAACCCGATATATCCTATTTGTGGGTGGAAGGACCCAATATATCCTATTCGTGGGTGGAAGGGCCCAATATATCCTATTTGTGGGTGGAAGGACCCAGATATCCTATTCGTGGGTGGAAGAACCCGATATATCCTATTTGTGGGTGGAAGGACCCAATATATCCTATTTGTGGGTGGAAGGACCCAGATATCCTATTCGTGGGTGGAAGAACCCGATATATCCTATTTGTGGGTGGATAAACCCTGTATCTTGCAAAATCTGAAATCGTCTGGCCTATGCTGGTGATGCGATAATCGATCAAAAGCTAAAATAGAGTTGTTCTGCATATGCGATAAGGCAAATATTCTTCGAGGAACTAATAGTTGTGAGTTCTTCTCGTTTCGCTGCTTGAGATTTCTGCATTCAAAGAAAAATTGTAAGTACTATAAAATTTCTGGGAAGTTGCGACACTTTGCGTTGCTCCTTCCACCTTGATGCTGAACTTTGCGGTAAATGCAAAATTTGCCCCTGTTTAATCAAAGAACAATTGTTAGTTTTTGATCAAATAACGGTTGGCTTGTTTGAACAACTAATTTGGCTTCGAATCTGCATTTTGCTTGCATGGCGATCAAATGTGTTGTTGTTGCGAAAATCTGACATTCTTGAAACTCTTCTCTTTGCACAAGATAAACCATCTATGACTGCTTTGACTTGGGTTATTTGGGAATAAACGAAATTTCATTGATTTTTGGGACTAAGCCCAATAAAGGTAGCAAAACATAACGTAGTTCATTACAACCAGGATGAATAAAGTTGCAACAGAGTAGTTAAAACATAAGACAGTCGGGCAATAAAATGCCATTTCAAGCTGCAAAAACGCGGTCTTTGCAGTCTTCTTAGCTTGCAAACCGCCTCTTCTTTGAATATCTTGGGGCTGATGCCTCGCCTTTAACAAAAATTGTGCCTGCGGGAGCGATGCTGCAATAACCACTTAATGGATCTTCTTGCACTATTATTTTGCCATTATCAATCAAGCTTTGGATTTTGTATCTCAAGCCACTGCATTCTTCGGTATCATGACCTTGGATATTTGAATGATAAGCACAATGCTTTGACGGATCAAAGTGTGGAGGCAAGTACTTAGGAATTGTTCCTTTCCTTGGTTGCAAAAGTCCTTCGGCTTGCAACTTTTCAAATATGCTCGTCACAGACTCTTCTAGAGGAGTGAATGTATTCGACTTCCTCTTCTTTGACACCGGGTCATCGGAATATGATTGTTGAAATTGACTTTGAGAGCCTTGCAAATTTGAGGGTTTCTCTGATTGAGTGGTGTACCCAAATAAACCAGAAGGGATTTTTTCTGTTGCTATGCCTTCTTCTATCATTTTTCCCAGTTGAATCAATTCAGAGAAAGTGCTTGCATTATTGACAACCATTTTGGCATAGTAGATGCCTTCCTGCATGTCAATGAAAGCTGCTATTAACTTCTTTTCAGACAAGGGAGGATGCATCTTAGAAGCCTCTAGCCTCCACCTCATAGCATATTCTTCAAAAGACTCATGAGACATCCTCTTAATGTTGCGCATATCAAACACATCGGGATCTTCTACTATGTTGAACTTGTATTGTTCCACAAAGTCATGAGCCATATCCTCCCATGTGTGCCATTTGGAAAAATCTTGTTTGGTATACCATGCAAGTGCCATCCCTGATAAACTTTGAATGAAAAATCTCATCCGCAAAGCTTCATTCTTGCCAATTCCAATCAATCTGCTGCAATAATCTTTCAAATGAGCATAGGGATTCTCCTTTCCATCGAAAGTGTTGAATTTTGGTATCTGATACCCATGTGGAAGCTCAATGTCTGGGTGAATGCATAAGTCTTCATAGCATAAACTCTGAATGTTCCTAGAGCGCAACTCATCTTTAATGACCTTGTGCAAATTTCGGATTTGTCTCTGCATGCTATGTAAATCAGTTGTCTCAACTTCTTTTCTAGGCATTTCTCGTGGGCGCACTATCACTTCATTTGATTGACTCCCGACAGCAGGCATAGTGCTAAAAGGTGGTTGGCATAAAGTTGCAGCTGGCCAAGCAATTGGATTGGTAAGATATTCTTGCGGGATTTGTGGATATACGGTATGTATAGGCATTGAGTAATGAGGCATTGTTGAGTAAGGTGGATTAAAGGTAAAGCTTGTATTTGGCAAAGGTTTGCTAGTGTTGACAAAGTTGACAATCCTATTCCTTTGGACCACATGTTCTTCAACATCATCATTCTGCTCTTGCAAGATACCCATACCAGAACTGGCTGGCCGAAGCTGCTTTGCCATGTTGCTTTGTCCTTGATGCAGATTCTCAGCCATTTCAGTGTTCAATGCTAGCCAACCTTTAACAAATGAATTCTACACATTGAACAAAAGCAAGTTAATACGTAAAATGATAATGCATGCATAAAATTTCAAATGTAAAATAGGCCATTAGGCCGAATGGATGGGACCAAAATTCCGACTCAACACATGAGTAAAATATTTAAGAGTTTGAAACTCAATGATCAACAAAATTTGATTTTTCAAGACGCGAATTGAGGAAAACAAGAAAATTTTTACTAAATTAGTATGCGTGCTAGACCATTTTGACACAAATTGCTAAAATGGTCAGCTTATTTTGAACATCAATGCTTTGCTCGACTATCGATTCTTGTTTGTCGCATAACAATCTGTACCAATTCATAGAAAAAACCGCTTCTGATAACTATGAAATCAACATCAATGTCTTCAATTTTCCTTTGCACAATTTTGCCCCAGTTATGATTTCAACATTGCAAAAATTGCCCCAGTTATTACTTTCAAAACTTCAAACTACTTATCAAAAGCTGCCCCGGTTGCAATCTCCCACGTCTTCTACTTGCTTTGCAAAATTTGCCCCAGTTTCTATCTTTGGAAAAATTAAAATTTAAATACTAAAGGGTCGAGCCCGATGGAGGAGCCTACGTATCCCTCCTTGGGAATCAGACCGTGCGTAGTTCTGCTTACATAGAAGAGATTTTCTAAATGATGGTGTAACCGAAACTCGATATGAGTTGCCTACGCTTCCCGCCTTGGGAAACCGGTTACCGTAGTTTGCTTACATAAAAATAGAGTTAACATTCATAATTTGATATTCTTTCTTTCCTTTTCTTTCAACAAGCTAACAAAAGGAAATTACAATAATTACTTCCTAATAATGCGAATAAACTAACTTCTACTTCTGCAATTCTACTGCTTTTCTGGAACTTGATAAACGCCTAAATGCCCTTCTTCGAGGGATTTTCCTTTGCATATGGTAAGATTAAGACAAAAGGTTCGCCAATGCCGTTTGTAGGTAGAATTTTGACATGGCCAGATTTGATCAAGCTTTCAACTTTCTTCTTAAATAAAGTGCATTCTTCAATATTGTGCCCCTCCATCCCTGAATGGTAAGTACAAAATTTTCTCAAATTTTCAGGCTTACGTGACCAACACGGCTTTGGTTTTGCAAGATATACCAAACCGACCTTCAGAAGCCTTTCAAACAGGTTTGCATAAGATCCTGGTATTGGTGTGAATGCAACAGCAGATGCTTTGTGGCTGCTTGACTGAAAACCTGGGTTAACAACCACTTTCTCGATGTTATAAGGTTTTTCTGCTATGGGTGGCAAAGGGCTTGGCGTAACAGCTTTTCCTTTGTCTTTAGATTGCGCCTCAACTAAGCCACACATTCTCTTGTCAGTTATTGCAACCGGCTCCACTTGAAGCTCTGCAGATTTTCTTTTCAATGGACTGCCCTTTGCCAGAATCGGGTTCGAGAATTCATAATGCGTGACAAAGTCCCGGGCTAGTTTATCCCAATTGTCCAATTTCCAAGGACCTCGTATTGCAAACCATGTCAAAGCTGGTTCCTTAAGTGTCCTAGCAAACATCATCAACTTGGTTTCATGGCTTGGTCCATACCTTACGACCCAGCCAAGGTAGGCTTTCAAGTGATCGCGAGGATTTCCTTTTCCGTCATACATTGGTGGATCAGCTGAGTCAAAAACATCCACATGTTCAGCTTCTGCCTCACCTAAGCTTACTTGTGATAGCAGAGCATTCTCATCTATCATTGTGCCATTGCTATCCTTAGCATTGGGAAGCCCTTTCCCGTTGCTTTTCTCATTGCTCATCTTTGAGGAGCCACCAAATTCCTTTTCCAACAGGAATGCATGCAAGTTAGGGAACTGTTGAGCATCACATTTAAATGCTGGAGCTACTTGCATTGTAGGAGGTGCAACAGTATAAATAGGAGCAACAGGAGCGCTTGGTCCTGGGCTTGGCACGTTACGCACTGGATTGCGAGCATCCATGAGCGCGATAACCAATTCAGTAAGGCTAGTGAGTCTCTTTTCCAAACTTGCCACGGTTGCTTCAAGCTTGTTAACCTTGCCTTGGTGGGATCCATCATTTCCAGTCAAGTCAATCACGACATTTTGACGAGCCATATGTCCTGACCTTGATGTTCAAAATAATTAACCCTTTAGCAACGCATACTGAATTTAATAAAATTTATTAAAGCTGAAACTGACGGATCAACTTATTCAAAAATGGAAAAAATCGAGACCGTACTGAAGAGACCCAAAATTTTAGGCAAGACACTCATTTTGTTGAAGCAAACCAGATGCGAAAATGCTTGTTTAACTCTGAAGTTATTTTCAAAAGGAAGACACACTTGCAAATACTTTTAAAATATGACGATAAATAATTTTGCAAAATGAGAAGGCTGGGGTTAAAATAACATTTAAAAGGTGTTTTAAAATAATGGTATGCATGAATTCTAATGATAGATAAATGTGTTCATAAAGCGGTTAACTTTTACAAAAGATAGGTTGAAATAACATAACGTTAATCTTACCATACCACCGAACAAATTCAATCACAGCGCAATCAGTGCCAACAAATTTCAAGCAAGCAGCACATATTTAGCAAGTAATCGCATATTGGACAGATAATTTGACATGTGGCAACCACAAGTAATTGGGCGTAAATAAAAAATGCAAACGCTTCCTAACCTGTAAGGTGCCTCTTTGTGCCAGAGGTGGGCCTAAGACGCGCAAACAAGTGGTAACGAAAAATAGTTCATGCCAGTTTTGAGCAATTCAGATTTAGAGTAAGCGATAAATAGTAACAATAATTGATAACAATCATCTCTCTGCCTTGACACTGCAGTTCCACTATCCCGACTAACTTCCAAAAGTTGGTGTCAACTCGAAATTCTAACACTACTCATGCTCTCCACAACATCTGCACCAAATTTCCGAACCCAAATGCCTAAAACCTGAAACAAACCTCTATACCTTTCGCAAACATCAACGCTCCACCAAGCACAACTTCCAATTATTTCACAACATCCAGGGATGAGATTTCCAATTGCCTTCACAATACCAGACTGCAAATCATGAAAGACGCCAATTGGCCTTTCAAAAATAAAACCTCACTGGTCCTCGGCTTTAGTCAAGCCTCTCAGCTTCCTAGGTTTTGCAAGGCTCACAGACCTTGTTCATAGGGCTCCTCACTGGTCCTCGGCTTTGAACAAACCTCTCAGTTTCCTAGGTAGCCAAGACCGCACTGGTCTTCAAGGAGGGACCCCACTGGTCATTCAAAGACACAGGGGCTTCGCTCTCCTAGTATGCGACAAGCATACTTCAATTTTTATAAAGTTGCAGCTGGATAATCAACATAGGCCTGCACACACGCAAAGCCATTCACGAGAGGGACCCCACTGATCCTTTTAAAGACACCAGGGGCTTCGCCTCTTAGATCTCACTACACCAGGCCATCTTCAAAACACAATTCAACCAAATCCGCCTAACTTTCCCCCCGCCTACAATTCTACCTTGTTCACAAAAAATCTGCATTATGATCTCAATTCTGCTAAATTCTTCCATTTTCTGACCTAAAAGACAACATAGGAGACAAAATTCTAAATCTGATTTTGCTCAAAACATGGTTAGGACTGAGGATTCGTTATCACACAGCACATAATATGCATTGTCGTTGGGTTCAAGAACCCGTTGACAAAAGGGCGGTTTCTTAATTCCTGGAAACGGTATCAAGGACCGGGTCCAAACTAAAGTGTATATGCATGCATGACCTAATCTCCTTCTAAGAGTGGGCTAACGGTTGAGGCTGATTCAGACCTATGCGGGATAAACCTGGCCCCATAAACCAGTAAAACCGGCCATGACAAAACCAGGCAAACCATATCCCAACTAACTTTGGTGACACGAAAGAAGTTTCAAAGAGTGAGGTAAGGGCAATGCCCTTCCTGCATAGCTACCCGTCAAGCGGGTACCCCGTGATGAAATCGAGGAGGTGAAAGAGAATTGACAGGCTCCATGAGGGAGGAAATATGAACGGAATGCAGACTATGCACAAATAAAACATGCTTCAATACATTCATTTCCAACAATTAATTCTACGCATGCAAACAAATAAAGAGTTAAGCTACGCATACATACAATCAACACACATATAAAGAAAGCAGATTCGTGAAAATCTTTTGGTTAGAACCATTTGCGTATCCCCAGCGGAGTCGCCACGCTGTTGAACCCCAAAAATTACCCTTTCTTTATGAAAAGGATAGGTTTCGGGTATATTTTCAACAAAATGGGACTCCAAAGGGTTTTTCTTTGGAGTCGCCACCTAATTTAAGGATTATTAGGAACCTAAGTTAATTAAAGAGTGTAATTTTATTCTTTATTTAAAAGAAATTAAATAAAAAATCAGAGATTCTTAGGTAAGTGGTTCTATTAAATTCGAAAGAAGATCCCTAGCGGGAGCACTTTCGAAAATCCGCTAAAAGCGGTTAATCCGGCGGTTTTCACGAATTTTGCTTAAAGATAATTAATTTAGGATAAATTTTAAATAAAGATAAATAGATAATAAATAATATAATATAAATAAAATAAGGTTTTAATTATACCGATACTTAGATAAATAAATGACCCAATTTAAGATTAATTAAATGGATAATGAAATAATGATCAATTGATTAATTAATAGAATAAGTAAAGGTTAAATGAAGTTAGATAATTAAATAAAACAAACTAGATAAATAATTGGATTAATTAATTGATTGAATAAATAGATAAATAAATAAGCAAATAAATTACTTAATTAAATAAATGAATACTCATCAATTTTAATTAAATAAAGGAGTAAATAACTGATTAATTAAATAAATAAATGAATAAATATTTAATTGATTAAATAAAGAATTAATTGAAATTAAATAAATTGGATTAAGTAAATAAATCAGGAATCAAAGTTTAATTGATTAACTAAATAAATAAATTAGATTAGATAAATAAATAATTGAATATTTAATATAATAAATAAAGAAGCAACTCAAATGCGAATTAATGCAAGGGTACGATTTTAGTCAAATTTGATTTTTGCACTCATTAATTGACAAATGATTCTAAACATCCATAAATTAATTGGCGATTCGAAAAGAAATGATACAAAGGATTTATATAAAAACAATTTAAGTGATTTACAATAGTTATTCACAATTCAAATATCATTTCTATCCTACCGGGCTACTAATCCTGTCTATGGGAAATCCTATACAACATGCATTTTCTAAGGGAGCGGGGAAAGATGGAGTTTAGAAAGAAGAACCCGGAAGCGCAACTCGTAATTTAACCTTGGACTTTGCGATTTTCATTTTTTCTTTCTTTTCATTTTCGGGGATATCAAGTCCCGAAAATGCGGAGCGGATCAAATAACTCTGAATGCATGGAGCCATCCCATTTGTGAGTTTAGCAACTCGAACTCGTCCCAAGCGGTTTATGCAAAGAAACATAGGGAAATAAGGATTAGTATACGTTCAAGAATTATTTACAAGATTCTACGTTGGTCCTCAATGACCTGGTTTTTCATCACATCATTACAGTCAAACACATAATCAAAGTGATACGACAGATAAGGCAGCTTTCCCATAGACAAATCGAAAAATGTGATACAACAGCCTAGCACACTATTCCATTCGCTAAGATTCCTTCATTCTCCATAAGCAAAGATTTAAGCAACTCAGCTAATCATGAAATAATATGTCGCGCTTTACAGCTTAAACAATACTCAAACTCCGCTTTGATTTGTTATCAAGCCAAACGTCCATTGAGAAAGCTGAAGCTCACGGAATGAATATGAACAAATTATAGATACTAAAGAAATGGAAGGATAGACAAACAGCAATACAATATAACTTTTGTATCTTTCTTCTAGGCTGAGGACATCTAATTCCCAATCCTTCTTTCATTTTATCATAAATAAGATACTCTTCAACAGGGAAAGGAAACAATACAAAGCTGAAGTAAATCTTAAAATGTCAAAGCGTGAAACAAAGTTCAAGATAAAACATTTGATCTCCTCAACAACCGTTCTCCCCATGACAGCTGAGTTTCCAAAACAGTATTTAAGTCAATCTATAAACAAGCTTTCCCAAAGAAGGAACAAAAAGTCTGCTGAATATGACAGAATAGATTGTAACTTGAGACTTAATCTTGAGAGAAAATTTATGAGATCTCAATCGGCACAACATAATGATTATTTATCGTAACTAAAAAAGAACCATTCTATTAGCTTTAAACAAAAGGGATTTTAAAAGCAACAGTCTTTCCTATTTTAGTACCCGAACATATTTATGAAGGGAGTTCTTCCAGAGGGCCTAAATGATTCAGTTCACCAAGAGACTTCATTTTAAAGCATGAACGCGAATCAATAGGAACACAAGCAGGTTCCAAGACTAAACAAAATGCAAGTTTATACGACAAAATTAAAACTTTAATGGTCCTGCCAAAACAATCAAGTTCAAGACCATTCAAGTTTCAAACAAAATTAACCAGTCAGCATCTATGAATTTTAATACTATGTCCCTTTAATACCAAGAAAGATTACCTACTTAGCACCACAATAACAGACCATTAAGGAAGAAGACATAAAACAAACTGGATTGACTCAATGGGATTGCTGCAAACAAACAGATCTAAAACCATGGAACCCAAAAACCAGTCTAGACTTTCTTAACTCCCTGGAACAAAATGAACCAGAGCAACCAGACCAGAAGCTACACTATCTACCTCAAACACCCAGAATAAACAAGACACCAACAACCAAACCACACACCAAACACATACACACCCTGAATACCCCTGCTACACCTCCTGATTTCCTTCATACTCCCTCCTGAACAAACAACCCACAAACACCAGAACACACACTTCGGCACACAAACACATCCCTACTGCATACTCCTGCTACACTCTCACCCAAACTGCTCAAAGATCAAACAAACAAAGACCTTTAACACTAACCAAAACACCCCCCTGGATATCTACCATGACCTGAAACAAACTACAGCTTCTAAACTCAACCTCAAATAACCATCCCCTTCTCCTTGAACCATCACCCCTGCATATTTAGCACACAAATACCAATCTCCAAACACCATCAGAAGAAAACAGACTACTTTATGCCACCTGCAGCAACCAGAAATAACTCATTGCCACCATCAGCCACCATAAACAACTAAAACTTACCCCTGAACATCTACTTCTTCACTAAACTGCACTATTCCCTCATACATTCTCCAGAACAAACTACCAGAACAGCATACAGACCTCACACATACATTTTGCACATATACACACACTGAATATTCTCAAACAGATATCAAGATTCAAACTTTAACTCTTTTAAAGTCCTAGTATTTTTTACAGCTTCAAACATAACAATACCAGTATGCCTATCATTTCAGATTAAACAATGGTGCGCAGAAATGATCGCATATTAAAACTGAATAACGTCGAGGTGAGGTTATTACCTTTTTTAAGGCAGTGGACAAGGGCGTTGATCCGAAGAATACGCGACTCGACTAAGCGACTCAAACAGTGAAGAAACGATACGACCAATCGAATCTTGAACCTTATCTTGATTTCTGAATGAAAATGAAACTGTATGTATATTTTACTCTAAAAAAAATAGAGAGAGTATTTTGGGGTAAGCCAATGCTGCCGTTTTTTATCTCAAAAAATAAATCCCCAAAAAACCCTCCCCCAAAAAATGAACAAAATCAGAATTTATACCTGAAATGCTAGGGTTTGGACTCCAGGTGAAATTCCCAATCGCCCCCATTTCGCTTTCCTTTCCATTATGAAATGAGGGTGAAAATGGTCCAATCCCACAGGGATTGTACCATTTTCAATCTCATCCACAAGGAATAATCCCGTTTGGCTTAACTCCACGGTTCGGATTGATTTGCATTCAAAATGGATGGATGAGATGAAAGGATCGTACTGGAGAGAGGGTAAAGGGTGGGGGACCAGCTGAGTACGGTTTTTGGACGGATTCGAAGAGGGAATCGACGGGTTTTGAAGGGATTCGGGTCAAGGGGAAACGGGTTGGGATTGCTTGTTGGGTTTCTGAAATGGAGGAGGAGTGTTTGACGTGTATAAGGAAGGGTGTGTATTGTATATATAGGTTTGCGGAAGTAGGCTAATCGGATGGGGCTTGCACATTTAGCCCTCTCTTTTTTAGTTAAACTAATTACATTTATAAGCTGATTTTTAAAGTAAACAATGTGATTTAACCCCTTTTCTTCCAAAAATTTATTAATTTACTTTAGTAAATTTTAATTTTAATAATTGATTTTTATTTAATTAATTGAAATTTCGGGACGAAATTGGGTGTCAACAACCCAAACAGGGTGATGAGTGGAAGACTGCGTTCAAGACCAAGTTTGGTCTATATGAATGGTTGGTGATGCCCTTTGGCCTCTCCAATGCACCTAGTGCGTTTATGAGACTAATGAATCATGTACTTAAGTCGTTCATTAATAAGTTTATGGTCGTTTACTGTGATGATATTTTGATTTATAGCAAAAGTGTATATGACCATGTTGATCACCTAAGGCAAGTACTTTATGTGTTGAGGGCTGAAAAGCTCTATGCTAATTTTAAAAAGTGTGCCTTTTGTGTAGAGAGAGTTGTCTTTCTTGGCTTTGTAGTTAGTGCTAATGGTATTGAGGTGGATGAGTCTAAGGTTGAATTAGAGATTGGCCTGCTTCAACTAGTGTGACACAAGTTAGGAGTTTCCATGGTCTAGCTAGTTTTTATAGACATTTTGTGAGGGATTTTAGTACTATAGAAAGATCAACCCTTTGTGTGGGGACAGTCTCAAGAGACTATTTTCTATTTCATCTCGGGCTCCAACTCGGACCTAATGTTACTTTATCATCTGGCCGATCTTCATATAACACTACTTCCTCCAAGTCCTCTACTGTTGAATCTTCGACTTTTTGCTAGTTCGATTCTTTAATGCAAGCCGGAATCTCGGCAATGTCCTTATCTGTAGGACTCGGCTCCTCTTCACTTCGTTCAGCTAAGGACTCCGGTTGCTATAATTACTGTTATTCGGCGTCTGGCTTGACATCGCTTTTTTACTACCACCGAATAATATTCAGGAGCAGTCTGTTGTTCACCTCTAACTTTGCAAACTCTCCAAGGGCTTGGAAATTTAACCATTCGGTGTAAGGTAGACGCTACTGCACCCATCGTGTAGATCCACGTCCGACCCATAAAAGTATTGTAGGCTATGTCTCCACCTATCACATGAAAAATGGTCTCATTCTCAACACCCTTCGCGTATGACTTTAATACGATCTCTCCCAAGGTTGTCTCACTTGAATTGTAAAACCCCGGAAGCACTGTAGACTTTGGTATAATTTTTTCTGATAATTGCAACGACTCCATTACTCTGGACTGAATAATATTAACCGAACTGCTTGCATCTATCAATACTCACTTCACATCTGCATCGTCAACTATAATTGTCACTACTAAGGTATCATGGTGTATGTCAACAGCGGGGATATATCCTCTTATCGAAGTCGAGATCCCCAAATACATTGTCATTATTCATATCCTCTTATGTCCGTTTGTCTCATGTAAACAAAACCTTAACAAAACTTTTTTGGCCGTATAAGTTACTCAGTGAACCTTAGCCCCTCCAAAAATTATATTCACCGTTTTCCTAAGTGCCAGGGGCTTTAGAGATTGGGATCCACCTCTATTCTTAATGAAGTTCTCCTTCCCCATTTTTGTCAAGTATTCTGTCAATTCACCTTTCTCTAGCAAATGCGCCACTTCATAGTGTAATGCCTTGCAATCCTTGGTTGCGTGACCATGATCGCTATAGAATACAAACCAAAAAACTCTTGTCCCTCTTGGTCAGATTAGTCTTCATCCTCTTGGAAAATTTCACTATCTTCTTGCCCATTTCTCTTAACACATTGACCAAGCCAGTCGTCGAAAAAGAAAAGTTGTACTCTGAAATCTTAGGAGGCAGTGGGTCCTTTGAAACTAAAAATGGACCCGACGCCTCTTTTTTAGGCTGGCTCCTTGAACTTCCGGCCTCATATTCTTTTTCATTTTGACGAGGGAATCCGTAAGGCTCACACCGAGCCCTAGGATTTTGCCTATCAACTTCCACTCTTCGTGAAGACTCCGGACGACTAGAGCATTTGTTATAAAAAGCCAATTGCAACTCTTTCTCCTCAATCCTAATTTTTGGATTGCACTAACGATAGAGATCGTCCCATGTGGTCGGAGTACATTCCCTCAATCTTTATCTCAACTTTTTGCAAGACTCTGATGCATGACTGTTCAAATTGTTCATAAAAGCAAAACATACCCATCTCTTTGACCTGAGGGATGGTCATCTTTTTCTTGTTTAAACGGTTCATGAACTCCTTAATTATTTTATTCAATCGCTGCTTGATATCCAATATGTCTTCAACTCCCCTCTCAACTTTCTTAGCCCTCGTATGCGCTCTGATGAATTTTGTTGCCATCTCACTAAAGTTTTTGATCTCATTTTCAGGGAATTTAGTATACCACGTCAGGGCTCCCTCCTGAGTGTTTTAAAAAATATCTTCTGACACGCCGAATTAATTTTTTCATTCGTGAGATCGTTCGCATGTACTGCTGTCACAAACAAGGAAATGTGATCCCTCGAGTTAGTAGTTCCATTATATTTGCAGAAATTTTTGGGATACTTAAATTTTTAGGGTATTGGTAGCAGCGCGACTCTTGCCTTAAACGACCGCATTGAAAAAAATTCATAGTCACATCCTTCATTAATACTGGTGCCCCCGAAAACTTTTACATAAATTATTTCATGTCATTAAATCTCTTATCCACCGAAACATTCAACTTCATCTACAATTTAGTCATCATCCACGTTTCTGTCATGATAGTGGTCGGAGCTCCTGCAGCCACGGCGGCCGTACCCGACCCTCCAGATCCGACTCTCGCTCAGGTCCGCTTATTACTGCGCCCTGCGGAACAGAGATCAGAGTGCCTGCGGGGAGTGTCTTCGAGAAGGCAGATGCTCTTTGACTTATATAGCTTGACAGAGCTGCTAACTGTTCAGTTATTTCCTCAAAATGCGTATCTTATTTCTTCATATACTCTCTCAAGAACATATTCATATAGGTCGACGTGGTTTCAACCGAGGTCTTCTTACGAAGCCTTTGACCACGAGGCAAATTTACCTGTAAACCGGATAGACTGTGATTCAGAGACTGATCCCATTCTCGGTGTGATGTTTAACCGGCTGCTTCCCCAGCTGCTGGATTGTTGACCCCCATCAGTGGGATTGGCAGGCAACACACCACTAGTGTTGCTTTGTCTCACGACTTCAGTTGTGTTGCCCTGATTATCTGTCATTGCACACGAACAAATAAAACGTAAGTACAATTAACAACGTATCTCAGAACAAATAGATTGTCTGGGCCCCATGGTGGGCGCCAAATTGTATTTCCTAAAACTCGGTTCCAGGTACTACAATTAAATTTATATTTAGTTGACCATAAACAATCCATTTTATACGATGATTCGTTTGGTAATCTTTAAACCTACATTTAGCAAAGTTGGTCATTTATGCAATTTATAATAACGGAACGAACAGTAAATATATTGGCTAATTGATTAACGATGATAGTATTAAAGATGTAAAAAATCGTAGAGTGGTGATTGTTCTAAGATTGATAGAATAAAATAATGGCAGTGAGCTACAATTTAAAATAATTAACGATGATAATAAAATAAAGTGAATAAATCTTATTGAGTTGAGTAGATCGGGCTCCAGTGAAAAGGATGGATATCTCCTTCTCCAATGCAAAGCGAAAATGACGGCATAAGTGAACATCAACAGTGTATGTAAAGTAACTATGAAGAATAAACAATATATGAGTATATGTTAGAGTGTAATATTTACAAAATTGGGGAGAAGGGTGATGCCTATTTAAAGTTGAAGAGGCCTAGTTCTAGTTGAACACCATCTTTAGCAAGTCTCCCCATGATCTCATAGCATTCTCATTTACTACTAAAGGCCTGATGACACTTATCTCTTGTCTGTGACCGAATTTCTTGTCTCCGGAATCGTCATGTTCAGTAATGTTTAGCTCTTCCTGGTGAAATCTCTTCTGACTTGTCTACGATGTCCATGACATGCTTGCCATATTACTAGACACGTGTCATTGAGTGTCCAGGTTAATTCGGCAAATACAATCATATAACAATAATCTCAAAGAATCTGTATAAAATAAACATAGTGCCGATGAAGATATCTTCAAATTGTATGGACAGAACAGAAAAATTCTCCAAACTATTTGAAAAGCTGCTATTCACATTGTCAAATCAACTTATCCTCTATCTCTAGCCAACAATAGTGGATATTGGGTTTGTCCTTCTCCCTCCCAACAATTATCCACGTTGCATGAGCTTAACCAAAATATCATGCTCTTCAACTAGACCAAAGCCTGGGTTTCACACCCTTTATAAGATTTGTTTTCAACCCTGTTTTTGTTGCAGAAACAACAATCGCTTCTTATGCTTTAAGAGAAACTATCAAAAGGAAGTCCTGCATAGAATTTTAAAGAAGACCAAAATACCCAAAGGAAACTAACAACTTAAACAGTAACAGAAGATAATGATTTTTTTTTATGTAAAGATCACGACTTATTTTCACAGATTAAAGTAAAGAAATGATAAAACACCGAAACAGAAAAGAATGGAAGAATTGAAGCAGATCTTAAGCATCCACAATTGATATATTTTTATCAATTTTTCCAATACATTAAAATTGTTATACCCTATTGCACGATGTAATTTTCCAATGAAGATGTCAAATAACATTCAGCTGTTGGTCAACCATTTGGACTCTTCAAGTCTTCAATCTCGAATAGGAAACTTATTCCACTACTGTGTAGTAATTTCTCATAGTGTGTAAAAAATATGGGCATATCCTAGATGCCACTTAAAGATCAAAGAGAGGCCAAAATAGACGGATGATGTTAACTTTTAAAACTGAAAAGGGGTTAAAAATGGCCTTAGGAGTCAGATTGGTACTGAGCACAAGTTATACTTGGATTAGTAATACAAGTATTAGCAATACAAGGACTTGTGATCATGGTACTAAAATTTAGAACCCTTAAAGTTCAAATTTTGAATCCGCCTCTAAGCTTAATAGATCAAAAGTTAGAAATTTGCGGAGTTTTTTTATTTTTATTACTGTGGTTAGCTTGAGACACATCTGTAAAATTGTTCAAATATTACTTCTCTTCTGTCCGTCTACTTTGTTGATCGATATTATTAATTAATATAGGAAATGACAGAAGTGAAAGATTCCCTAACACAATCGATATAAATTATAATTCTGGGATAAGAATTATAATTCCGGGATAAAATTTGAGATTGTCTTTATCCCATGTTTGGTTAGAGGTATTAGTTAGTACTCGTACCAATTTTATACTAAAATAGTGGGATTAGCTATTCCACATGGAAGGTGAGATTGATAATCCTGGAATAACTCCCTTTGCTACCACACAACCCCTCAAAGAATTGACGCAACGAATTTGTAAAAGCATTGCATCAACAAAGCTGTATTCCACATATTTAATGTCTTTTAATCTATGCGTATATTTGGAGAAGAAAGATGAAGAGAAGTTGTTCCAGGAACAAGGAGGAGTGTATTACTTCTTGGGCAGATAAATGGAGAAGCAATTTTTAGATTTTCATCACACTTAATACGTTAATTACCACAGTTTTAATACTGGTTGTATTGGTTTAAATTGGCAGGGTAACTTTCCGTTCCAATCTTATGGGTCGGATCAGTCAATATGGGTGACCCATGATTCAAATGGGTAATTATCACCGCTGGTTATCCAACTTTTGGTTCATAATGTCAAAGTCACTTACTTTTATTTTGTTATCCAAAAATCACTTAACTTTTCTCTGACTATCACCAAAGTCAGTATTGCCGAAAACTATTAAAAAAAACTCATGTAAAATTCATTAATCAACTCTTAAATTACTAATTAATCTAGTATATATTTTTGGTGAAACAGTACACATAAAAATGTAAGTTAATTCCTGAAGATTTAATGCATTATTAAGAGATATTTGACAAGAAATCCGGTAATTTAAATGCAAAATCTCGATATGTGTAGTTTTTTTAATTGTTGCGTACAAATATAATATTTTATAAAATTTTTTCTTAATATTGTCATTTCAAATTCTTGATTAGGTTCAGTGATTGTTTCCAATAATATGTATTTATTTGGTGATTTCGATATGATAATAAGTTAGATACCTGAAAATTCAACAGGCATGCTGTAGCATTTTATCTATGCATAAAGCAAAAATTCTTATGTTATTTTTTAAAGTTATTTTCTAATATTTGAAACAATACAGTTAACTTTGGATAAACCAAATCATGACGAAGTAGACTTTCAGTTTTTACTCAATGTACATGAAAACCTTATACTCTTCAAACAAATATTTATGTTTAATGAATTGGTTATTTAAGAGTTAATTAGTGTGATTCCAATGAGTTCTGTTATTGTTTTTGGTGAGAGTGACTTTGGTGTTAATCACATCAAAGTTGAGTTGACTTTTAGGTAACAAAACAAAGTTAATTAACTTTTACATAATGCAAAAATTAGGTGACTACCAACATTGCCTCTTGGAAAGATAAGCTGCCAACTTAGGCATGAGTCTTCTTGCCATTTATCATAAGAAATATAAAACATTAAACATGATCAAAGAGAATTGTAAGTTTGCTTTACCATACGAAGAGTGTATGCTATCAGGAAACTACTAGTTCCATATAAGTACAGTTCTTAAATGTCATATGCACATTCCTGCTGAGCATTGAAGATCTTGCGTACGTAACACGTATATGGTGCATCGCCATTAATCGTAATAAAAGGATTCTCTGTATAGTTTATCCTCACATTTCCAAATTATTTTTAACCTTGTTGGAGAAATCAAGTACTAGCTAATTCGTAGGTTCAACCTTCTATAAAGGAAATCATTTTGCAATCCATATAGTTAATAAGCAGAAGCTGTGTGAAAGTTATTCATGGAAACTTATCACAAGGAAATTAAATACATTGAAACCAAATGACATAACAAGTTTAGAAATATAATCATTCAATCTATATAGAAATTACTAGGAGAGCGACCAAGATAATTCCCTTCTAGACAAACATAATCATTCCTTATTTTAGTCGGTGTTAGTAACTGATGACCTAAGAATGTGGGAGAGGTCAAGATGGTTTTCAAGGGCAATAGGTTGTCAGCTAGAAGTGAAGAAATTTTTTCAATCTTGTTGTTTGTTTTGCTGATGCCCTATTTATTTATGGTGATGACTCTGAGAAAACATGTAATAACGAACAAGAGCACCTACAAATTGAACAAACAGATATTCATATTAGCAGGGCAAAGTAACATGGCAGGTCAAGGCGGGGTAACAAACTATTCATGGGATGGTATTGTCCCTCCCGAGTGCCATTCTCATCAAGATATACTTAGGCTTGCGGTGAGTTTGCGTTGGCAAATAGCTAAAGAGCCTTTAAATTATGGGGTTGATTGCCTTCACAATTGTGGAGTTGGCCATGGAATGGCCTTTGCCAATGCAGTTCTTAAGAAGGATCCAAATTTTGGTTTTGTAGGTTTAGTTCCTTGTTCTGTGTCGGGGAAAGGGATCCGCAGCTGGTCACCTGGGAATTTTCCATACGACCAGTTGCTGAGAAGAGTTAATATTTCTCTTAGGGATGGGGGAGAACTTAGAGGACTCTTGTGGTTTCATGGTGAGAGTGATTCAAAGCACAAGTTTGATGCAACACATTACAAGCCTAGACTCCAGAAATTTATTAAAGATTTGCGCACTGACTTGAACTATCCTCTGCTTCCCGTTCTCATGGTAAGAGCGTTTATTGTTTTCCCCATCTCTCGATATTGATGTTTCTTTTGATCATACCATAGCTACATTTTACAAACATTTGGCTGCAAATGTGCCCGAACTTGCTACTTTCGTCTTGATCTATATATCAGATTAACTACGACTTAATGTCATAATTGTGATTACCAAGTCTAATAGCCTAGTGGTATCTGTGGGTTGTCTCCCCTTCACAATTCTCCCCTGTAAATTGATAAAGCAGAAACAAAAAAATTAGTTAGGGTCGGATTTATGCTTTATTGAGTTTTTGCTTTTATAACATTCAACGGAGTCAACATATCTAAATTGTATCTATCCTGGTTTTCAACCTTTTGCTATTTTCTTCATACACCCATGTTTGGATGGCTATGATTCAAAGCTCACCTAGGCATAGTTTTGAATAGTACATGAATTTCAACAATTATTGTCCCAAAAGAGTTTGAGTAGTCTAACAATTATATACTTCGTAGATACATCTTAACGGGTTCCCAAAATAGCACATGTAAAAGAAGGTTTGACCAATTAGTGATCTTCAAATTTATAGATTTTAGTCAGATGTAACTAATTGTTTGAAAGAATGGAGCTATATTCTGATTCAAGTGATTCTGCCGTCTGCATAGGATGATCATCCTATATATTTGTTTTCATTCTTTTTGCAGGTTGTTCTACATATTCCAAAACCACCATTTAAAAGGCTATTCGGTAGGATAGTTCGACAAGCCCAGTTAGAAGTAGAACTCCGAAATGTAGCGAAGGTAGATGCAAATGGACTACCATTGAATCCCGATGGCATTCATCTCGCACTTGCAGCACAAATTCGACTAGGTAATATGTTGGCTGATGCATTTCTCAATTCTAACTTTACATCAGCCCGAAAGAGTTCAAGCAAGGTTTATCATATGATGTCGTCAACTTAAGAAAATCTTTTCCATATGGATCTTTTTTTTTTTTTTTTTTTTTTTTTTTAGTTCCTTTTCAAGCTTAAGAAAAAAATTAGCATAGGTGTTGGATTGTTTCTACCTGGTACTAAATTAAGCACTCTTCCCACTTCAGTTCTGATTATTCGTATTTATGTGACTGAATGTAATCAAAACGAACAATTAATGCATAAGCCCTTTATGCGTAAGTTGCATATGTCATTACTATTACTCCATACCTGTCTCAAAATATTTGTTTTCTTACTAAAAATGGTTGTCTTTTACCCTCAGTAATTATTGTTCTTGAAAATACAACTAGAGATAACATTTCTTGAAGAGAGAATAATAAAGTGGGTAAAATGGTCAATAATCCCCTCATTAATATTTTTTTACAAATAATTTGAGATGAAAGGAGTACAACATAATGTCATTTACTATTACAACAATTAAAATATATGTTTAACTTTGTTATCAGAAGTTCAGAAGTATCAACGCATGAATTTTATATTATTAAAGCCAATGCGATACTTGTCTTGTATGATGTTACTCACTCTTTCGAATTGCTTGTAGCATTCCATATGGTCGGAGCACCCCGCTTATAGATTGAACAAGAAAGACTCCACAAGATGATAACATCATAACAACTTATACCGCTAAGAATGCTTAATACCATTTCGCTGCAGTCAAAAGTATTTTTTGTTTTAACTAATTAGGGAGTCATGAAATTTTATCAATGGAGAAGAGAAAATTGCGAGAAGGAGAATTCATATATGATGAAATACTTTTGGCGTGAAAGGGAGGCCTAAATTGTGTTCTTGATGAAGAAATGTCCACATATACAAAAGTCTTTTATAAAAGGAGATTGAAGCAGCGACAGATCTAGGATTTCAAGAGTATGAGTTCACCACTATTAGGAGCAGCGTTCCAAAAGTTATCGACGAACAACATTCGTCGAATATTTTTTTTTGTTTATATAGGTTAATTATCATTTTATATGATGATACATTAAGGAAAAAAATATTAAAGGACATTTAAATAAAGATTGATCCCTACTTCTATGTGTAAGTAAACCACCGCTTGACCAAGTGAACCCTTGAAACTTTTATAGTATGTGTTCCCAAACATCATAGTCGACATATTTTATAAATTATGTACATAATATATCTAGTTCTGTACTAAAAGTATGGATTCTCCTGAATCGCAAATTGCGGGACAGATCCGCACTTGGATTGATGAGGTATGATTAAATCATATTCCTTTTCCAAATTTTTTCTATTTCTATAATTTAAAAGTTGATAACAATTTTCTGTCTCTAAAGATATTGGTGTTTAAAGGAGCCTCAAGGTTTTATGTTCTTTCTCACCTTTATTTCTTTATTTACTTTTTTTAAAGCTTGCTTTGTCTTAACCGGCATAAATTGTAATTACAACATGCTTTTGCAAACATAATTGATCACACCCAAAACTCATCCCTGAAAGGATAAGTGGTCGTTGTAAATATAATCCAGTTTTAAGTCCGAAGTCGAACCCACAGGGAGCAAAGTCATGTTCTAGTAACTTTAATAGCAAAATATGCAAAGTTCAACATTAATATTTTAAGTTCTGAACTATTATATTAAATAACAATTAACTAAGACAACTAAGAATGACAAAAATCAAACTTGCAGATGTTAATAAGCCTAGGATAATGAATCTCCCAGTTACTGGTATTGTCCTAAGTTCACTTCGAGCATGCACGAGATACAATTCTATTGGCCTTGAACTTAAACTTATGCCCTAGAGTTTCCCGACTACTAGCTACACCGTTCTTGAACTATTTTTTCCAACGTAATCAACACCATTAAGAACTGTCAAATTACGAGCCACAGTCGAATCACGATGTTCCTATAATGACTCTAAATCAGATTAAGTCTCACGACCCAACCTAGCACCGTAACGGATAACCGACACTAAGTGTCGATCATCGCTAAACCTACTAATAATCTATAAATAATCGACATGAGCTGGCAACCTAGTTATAAATACATACATATTTACTGAAAACATAAAGTCTGAGAAGACAACAAGGCTATCACACACTTACAAACATAACATGCTAGCTATCACAGGCTGACATACAAAACATACTGAATGAACCACATAGGGACATATCTACAGGCCTCTAAGAGTGCTGAACTGAATATAAAAAGGATGGGACTAGGCCCCGCTATACCTACTAGGTGTTTGTACAACATACCAAAAGTAGTAAAGTCAGGAAGGAGGTGGAGTGGGTCCAACAGCTGGTAGATAGCCTACTAACGTGGCTCAAGGTTTGATCTCTCTGCATATGTGCATCATGAAATACAGCGCCCAAGAGAGAACGTCAGTACGATATGTACAAAGTATGTAAAGAATGAGCATATAATATATCTTAGCTAAATGAAACTGTAAGGATGGAATATAAATATGTAAATATATGCTAGAGCATGGCAATGCAGTTGGAAGTCTGAGATACGAGCTAAACATGATCCAAATATAAACTGAAGTCTAGCTGAATCTAAAACTGAAGGCTGAGCTAAACTATACTTATAACTGATTGTGATATGACTGATAACTGATAACTGGTAACTAGAAACTGGGAACTGATAGTTGTCAACTGATAATGACATTAAGAACTTATAGTTAATAACTGAGAACTAATAACTGGTACTGAGCTAAAACTGAACTGTTATTTAACTTGGTATCTGTCTGGTGTTATTGGTCGTATCCCCCCAAATCAGGTAACTCAATATCTGAACTAGCCTCATGTATAGTCATGTGGTGCATACTGTTGCTATATACACGTATATAACAAACCTGGCGGGTGTTATGGGCTATGTCCCCCGGCCACTATTATCTAATCTTTCTGGTCAGAGTATGTGAATGACACCTGGTCACACTAGGTGTTTCAACTCGCGCCTAAACTAGAAGGGCTATATCCCAAGACGGGTAGTATCACACGTGACCAGACTGTGTGTCCAATGTCAAGCCTCTTTAGGAGACTCCAAATCACACATAATATGATCACAATATAAGAATAAGCATGCATAAGGCATAACACATGTGGAAAAAATAGATATGAACTCAAAAGAATGATAAAAAAACCTTAGATGGAATAATAGACACAACCTAGAACTTTTAATTTGTCTAACTCTTTGAATTTCTATAAAATTTCCGACAGAGTTTCCCCTAAAACTCAATGATCCAAAAAAATAAAACCAGCACTATAATATACGTGGGAATGGATACACGGCTAAACTGATAACATAAAAGATTAAATGGATGACAAGATGAGACGACCGGACGTCATAACAAATCTGCGAACAGAATCTTTTAACAGCACCACTGCCCCTTTCTTGCAGCCTAACATTCAAGGTTAAAATCAAACTTATAGACTTTATAGTCTTCATAAAAGTTGTAGATATATGTCTTTGAATTTCAGAAAATCATTAATCATCTCAATGTCAATTTTTTACAAATAGTTATGCTCAAACTACTAGCAATTATCTGAAGATAAAAACAATTTTTTAGCTGTTCAAAAATTTCGTGTTGCTGATTTGGACCTCTTTCCTCATGTTTTTACCTCTAAACCTTGTTTCCCTTTAATTCTACACCTTCAAAAGCTTAACCAAGCTATAACACATCATTAAAGCACTTTCTTAGCCATTAAGTAGTTCTAAAACTCAAGCTACAGATTAAATTGAAGGTAGCATAACGTTACCTTAACCGCATAGAACGTTTTGATGCAATCCGTCTTCAATTTCGAGTTAAGATTGACGTTCTTCTTCAAAACCATAAATATGGCTTCAAACCCTCAAGAAGGAATTGAAACCCTCGTGTGTTTTCTTAAAATGACGAGAAAAGACATAACTTTCTCTTTTATAATAAAAATATTTCACTTCTAGCCCTCTTTTGCGCTTATGTCCCTTCTTCTGGCCTGATTTCTGACGCTCATATCATTTTGTACAGACGCTGTATGAACAAACGGACAACAGTGTTTGAAACTACACTCCAAAACCTTCAATTTGGTATCTTATATATCCCAAAAAGACCTCATATAACACACGGAAGTAATTGCTCAAAAAGTTCGTTACAAGGCAAATTCTTAATCAGTTTTTCCGCAAATTAAATCCGATATTTCCCAAACTTTATATTCAACATATAAACGTCATATATAGTCATATTATGATTTTGAACTTACTTAAATAATTCTTAACATGTCATTAATATAATATACGTCACTTTAGACATACGGGGTGCAATAATATCCCCCTTTTAGGAACATTCGTCCTCGAATGTTAAATGAAGTATGTAGAAGCATTAAGCAACGATTTGTTACATACCTAAAATAGTAAAGAGATGTGGATATTTGGTTCTCATATTGCTTCTTCATAGCACCTTAACTGAAGGAATGTCTTTCGTCCTTAGCCGATGAATCTGCCTATCTAAAATTGTAGCTGGCACCTCTTCATAAGTCAACTGCTCTGTGATCTGAACATCATCTACTTGTAAAACCCTAGAAGGATCTACGACAAATTTTCTGAGCATGGAAACATGGAATATTGGATATACCTCCTGAAGGTCTGCTGGAAAGTCTAACTTGTAGGCAACCCGCCAATCTCGTCTGATAATCTGATATGGACCTATGTATCTAGGGCTAAGCTTGACCTTCTTGCCGAATCTCATAGCGTCTTTCATAGGCGATACCTTCAATAATACCCAATCGCCAATCTAAAATTCTAAATCTTGATGCCGGTTATCTGCATAGGACTTTTGTCTGCTCTGTGCTGCTAATAATCTTTTCCTGATCAACTTGACTTTATCAACTGCTTTCTGATAAAGTCTAGTCCTATCAATTGAGACTCACCAACCTCGAACCATCCTATAGGAGACCTGCATTTGCGCCCATACAAAGCTTCATATGGCGCCATCTGTATGCTAGAATGATAGTTATTGTCGTATCCAAACTCTATCAACGGTAGATGTTCACTTCAGCTGCCTCTAAAATCTAACACACAAGCTCTAAGCAATCTTCTAACATCCGAATGGGCTGCTCAGCCTGTCTGTCTGTTTGGGGATGAAATGTTGTACTCAGCTTCACCTGTGTTCCTAAACCTGTCTAGAATGATCGCTAGAAATTAGCTGTAAAATATGTGCCCTTGTCTGAAATGATAGATATTAGAATACTGTGTAGGCGCACTATACCTCTGATATAAAGTCTGGCATAATCCTCTGCTGCATATGTAGTTCTAACAGGCAAGAAATGAGTTGATTTAGTAAGCCTGTCAACTATAACCCAGATAGAGCCATACCTGCTACGAGTACATCTCAAGCCTGTAATGAAGTCCTGATGTAGGGAAAACGCGGAAAGGATTAAAAAGATAAAGAACGAGACGTAACTCGATCTCTAATCCCAAGTAGCAACGGAGAACTTGTTCCGTTACACCCCGAGAGAAGGACAAGAACACCTACGCTATGCAACTACCCTCGAGCCAACTAGGACCCGCAAGTAGAATGATCGGGGCGGGGTTGTTAGGCAACTAGAATCCACTAGAAGTAACAAGTCCCAACTAAGGTTGGTTTTCATAAACCCAAAGAGAATCCACTCTTTACAATATTCAATTCATCATTCAACATAAACTAAGTGTAAAATAAGCTAGGCTTGGATATTTATAGTGTTTTCCCAAGCTTACATAAGACTTAACTACCCTTACTTAATAAGGTTCAACAAATAAGCCACGCAGGGCAAAATAGTAAAAGAACCATAAGTGCCTGGATCATGCTGAAGCTAGGCTGGGCGCCTGGAGCTAGGCGGGGCGCCTGGCTTGGCCTTCAGCTAGGCTGGGCGCCTGGCTAGGCTGGGCGCCTGGCTTGGCCTTCAGCTAGGCGGGGCGCCTGGCTAGGTGGGGCGCCTGGGTGCCTTCCATTCTTAGGCAGTGAGCTTCCTAGGCGGGGCGCCTGGGCTAGGCGGGGCGCCTAGCTATGCTGGGCCTCCTTCCTTCTCCTTAGGCGTGGAGCCTAATGATGAAACCATCCGGAACACTTCCAAAGCCCTTGACTTCAAGTCCTTTGTATCTTCTAAGCTTGGCACATGTCGGAAAGTGTTGGAAAGTGTCTTGGCACGATTTGGGCTTCATCATCCTCCCCTTCTTGAGAAGATTTCGTCCTCGAAATCAATGCGTTCACGTCCTTGGCATCATCTCCTCGAGGTGCCCAATGCTCTCCTCCCTTGTAACTCTTGATCGTCACCTTGACATAGGTCTCTTCCAAGATCTCCCTTGCCTTAACATGGAGCTTAGAACCTACAAGCAACGACAAGCAACACAAGAATTCCTACTTTGAAAGTAGGTTAGTGCAAGAAGTGTGGAAAACACACTCTTGTGATATAACCAAGCATCAATTAAAAGCACAAATATCAAGTCTCCAAAGAGAACAAAAAGTGCTTGGTTAAAGATCATGATGCACCTAACACAATAGTGATCAAATAAGCCATGGGGATATGAAAAATGCAAGATCAAGCTATCAAAATCCCCTTGAACCTTGAGTTCAAGATCAACAAACCAATCTATCCTTGAGGTGTGATCAACGTGTGGAGTGGAGTGAGCCAAGTAACCCAACATGCAAGTAACATCAAGTACTCCACTCCCCTTCTTTAGAGCATACTTATTCACACCAAGGGATTCCCTTTCACCTCCAATTTCATCACCTAAGCAACCCTTCTCAAAAGACAAGCTCTCAAGGAAGGCATTGATGATAGATTCTTCTTCATCATAACCCCAACTAGCAATAGTAGGGTCACTCAACGAACCATCCACCTCACTCAAATTCTCAAACAAGTGGTTGCCTAAGGAATCAAATCCTTCACACCATGGGGGTTCCATTTGACCACCCACCCTAGCCCGATACAAGTCGCTACCACAAATGAGATTATCGTCACACAATGGAAATATAAAAGCATGCATCTCAATATCATGATTAAGCATAGACAAATTATCGAGACTAGGTTCACTTGAGGAGTCATCATAGACAACCTTGTCCAATTCATGCAATTTGGACTCCTCAAGGTCAAGACCATCCTTACCACAACACATTGGTCCACCAAATAGAAGCATATCAATTAGGGAATGGTCAACTACCTCATCTTTCCCTATGTCAAAGGTTGGCGGTGTGTCATAGCAAAGGTCACAATCATGGTCAACTATCAAACCTACACTAGGGAAGGGTTCAATGAACAATGAGCTCACATCATGATGTGGCATAGCATCCCTTCCAACTAGTGTTTCACAAGCACACACAAGTTGACAACTAGACTCTTCACTAGTGGCATATTCACTAGATGCATCACAAACTAGTGTTGAGTCATTACAAGACAAGTAGCTAGTAGGTTCATGAAAAGGTGAAGCAACACTCACATTTGTAGTACTCCCTTGATCACTCACAAGGTTTGAAGTGTCATATGCAACTCCTCCTTCATGAAGCTCACATTGAGGCTCCAATGACTTGTCTTCAAATGTACCTACACAAGAGCTTTCACAAGAAGAGATGGAAGATAAAGAAGGGTTAGAACAATGGGTGCTCTCACTCTCAATTTTTCCTTCCTCACCCCTCATCTCTCTCAATTTTACCTCAAGGTCAAGTGTAGTTTGTGGTGACAATCCCCTCACATCACTCCTCAAAGCCTCTCCTTTTTCCTCTCTTGGATTGTCACCGGTCACTCCCTCACTTCTCTCTATCTTTTCTCTCTCATTTGAAGTGGAGTGACTCTCATTTTCATCATGCATTGGCAAAATAATGAGATTGTTTGCCTCGGGCTCAAGTAGAATGGGCGACTTTGCTTTAGCCACTTCCCTCAACTCCTTCATTCGTTTGTAATCTTCCCTTACTTGCCTTGGAGTCAAAGGTCTAAGCACATACTTTCTCCCATCTTGCTTGACCGTATAGGAGTTGGTCCGGCCATCATGCACTACACACCTATCATGTTGCCATGGTCTCCCAAACAATAAATGGCATGCTTGCATCGGGACCACGTCAAACATGATCTTATCCTTATAGCTCCCAATGCTAAACTCAATCAACGCTTGTTTCACCACCTTTAGTTCACCACACTCGCTAAGCCATTGTAAACGATATGGTTTTGGATGCTTAAGAGTGGGTAACTTCAATTGGGAAATCAAGGTTTGGCTCACTATGTTGGTACAACTCCCCGAATCAACAACCATTGAACATACTTGGCCCATCACTCGGCACCTAGCATGAAAGAGGTTTTCCCTTTGATCATTTTCCACCTCCTCCTCCATAACAATGGTACTCAAGCTTCTCCTAACCACCAAGAACATTTGAGGGCCATCATCCTCTTCTACGGCCTCCTCACAATCAACTTCCTCTTCCCCCTCTACTTCTCCATTTTCGGACTCACTTTCTTGTTCATACACTAAATTGCCAACCACAACCATGTTTCGTTTTGTGGAGCATTCTTTAGCAATATGCCCATAGCCCTTGCACTTATAACATTGAGTAGAAGTAGAAATAGGATTACTCAAGCGAGTTTTAGAAGTACCTTCCAAAGGTGGAGTAGTCTTCTCATATGGCCTCTTCACTTCTTTGCTAGCATTGGCACTTGGAAAGCTTGCATTTGGAGTCTTCCACTCTTTTGGTTGGTTCATGGGAGTAGGAGTGCTACTCTTGTAACGGGTGGACTTTTCTCCCTTAAGCCATTGCTCGGCTTCAATAGCGGCTTCCAATAGATCTTGAAGTGAAGGGTAAGAATGCAACCTCAATTGAGAAGCTATACCATAGCTCAAACCATTTTTGAAACGAATCATGGCTTGCTCTTCATCCTCGGTCTCCATATCTAAGGCCAATCGGGTCTTCTCAAACTCATCATAGTACTCATGAACCGTCTTGACACCTTGCTTTAGATCATAGAGCTTCTTGAGTTGCTCTTGTCGATATCTAGGAGTCACATACTTGGTATTCATGAGGGCCTTCAATTCATTCCATGTCACATTCACATGCACACCCGCTCTTCTTCTTGTTCTCTTTATGGATTCCCACCAAGTAGAAGCGTAAGACTCAAAGGATGAAATAGCATAAGTACCTTTCTTCTCATCGGTCATCTCATTTGTGTCAAACACTCTCTCTATAAGTAGAACCCATTCCATGTACGCCTCCGGATCACAAGCTCCCTTAAAGGATGGAAGATTAAGCTTCACACTATTGAGATTGTTGTTGTTGTCACGCACCCCATAGTTAGGCTCCGGTTGGCCTCCATAGTGGTCATCATGAGCAACATATTCTCTCCTAGCATTCCTTCCATCAAATCTCATGGGTGGCCCTCGACCTCGGCCTCTACCCCGATCCACATTTCGACCCCAATTCATTTGCCTCCTAGGTTGATAATGAGCATCATACCCATAGGCCTCATCACCATACTCGGCTTCCTCCTCTTCTTGAGCCTCAACAACTTGCTCAAGAGGTGGGACAAACCTAACGGGTCTTCGAAGTGGAGCATTTCCTTGGGGATTGCCCAAGTTGAGAGGATTGCTCTCATGTTGGGGATTGCCCAACCCACGCTCTCGTAGAGCTTCAACTTTGCTTTGTTCATACCTCTTGTTTAGCTCAACAAAGTGTCCGGGAGTCATAGGAGTGCTATGACTCGTGCCCTCTCCGGATTCAATTTGGACACTCGGGGTCCTCCTCTCACCGGTCTCAACTTGATTCCTCTCGACGGTTTCAAGTCTCAATGAGATATCCTCCAATTTAGCCATAATAGTGGCCATGAAATGCTTCATGGGATCATCTCCATCGTTTGCCATTGTACCTACAAGAAGCAACAAATGTTAGTAAAAGACCTCACTCACTCCCTCACTTGAGTTCACTCGGATCACTCTTTTGGGGGTGGTGGTGGATATTTCACTCGGACTTGTTACTAAAAGCTTCAAGTAGTTGACTATCAATCCTCAACCCAACCAACTATTCACGAGCCAATTGTACTCCGGGGCGAGTGGAGTTGATATGACTCGATGAACGCTAAGCAATTTAAAGTGAGGACTTGAACCAAAAGATACTACGGATCTTCTTTGAATTCTAGTCTCCTTTCTAGGCACGATGATCCTAATAGCTCAAAGTGATTAGTACTAATCGAGTAGGATTATACTCTAATAGCACTAACCGGAATTAATGCAATCAAACAAAGGGAAATGCCTATGAAAATCTACCCGAAACAACACTTTCAGCACTCAGGTGGGGCGCCTGAACTCAGGAGGGGGCGCCTAACTGTGCAGTGTTCCAGGCGGGGCGCCTGGGTCTAGGCGGGGCACCTGGGACTTAGGCAGTAGCCAAGTCAGGCGGGGCGCCTGGCTTAGGCGGGGCGCCTGGCCTGAAGCCTTTCCCAATTCGTTCCAAACTCGTTTCAAGTCGATTTTCAAGCTCCAAATCCGATGTTTTCAACTTGTTTTCACAATCCAATGATACCCAAAGTTGTTTTTGATCTTCCTTAACAAACCCCAATCACATTAACATCCAAACAATCAATCAAATTCAAGATTCAATGTCAAGAACTCAAGAACAAGGGGTTTTTCAAAGGGTTTTCAAAATGGATTGTGATTCATCAAACTTGGTGTTATCCATACTCAAATCCCACAAAATTGGTATCAAATCGTTTGTTTTTCAATGAAGTTCAATCCCCAATAACAAGTTTTCAATCAAACATCAATCCAACCCAAGAATCAAGCCAAAAATCATCAAGAACAAGTTCTTCAAGGGTTTAAGGGGTTTTGGGGTTTCAATTTTCAAACTCCACCAATCCAAACAATTTTGGTATCCAAGTAACGGGAATTCAATCACGATCAAGAATCTATAACACCCATATCATAAATCATCCAAACCAACAAGATACACCAAATTTTTGTATTTTTCAATTTTTTCAATTTTTTTGTAATTTTCTTCTTTCAATAACTTCAACAACAAGAAAACTAAAAGAAAAGATACTAGGCACGAAGAACCAAGGGTCGGGGGTTTGTAGAAACAAAACCCGAGCCTTGCTCTGATACCAAATGATGTAGGGAAAATGCGGAAAGGATTAAAAAGATAAAGAACGAGACGTAACTCGATCTCTAATCCCAAGTAGCAACGGAGAACTTGTTCCGTTACACCCCGAGAGAAGGACAAGAACACCTACGCTATGCAACTACCCTCGAGCCAACTAGGACCCGCAAGTAGAATGATCGGGGCGGGGTTGTTAGGCAACTAGAATCCACTAGAAGTAACAAGTCCCAACTAAGGTTGGTTTTCATAAACCCAAAGAGAATCCACTCTTTACAATATTCAATTCATCATTCAACATAAACTAAGTGTAAAATAAGCTAGGCTTGGATATTTATAGTGTTTTCCCAAGCTTACATAAGACTTAACTACCCTTACTTAATAAGGTTCAACAAATAAGCCACGCAGGGCAAAATAGTAAAAGAACCATAAGTTCAGCAGCTAGGAGGGGCGCCTGGGGCTGGGAGGGGCGCCTGGATCATGCTGAAGCTAGGCTGGGCGCCTGGAGCTAGGCGGGGCGCCTGGCTTGGCCTTCAGCTAGGCTGGGCGCCTGGCTAGGCTGGGCGCCTGGCTTGGCCTTCAGCTAGGCGGGGCGCCTGGCTAGGTGGGGCGCCTGGGTGCCTTCCATTCTTAGGCAGTGAGCTTCCTAGGCGGGACGCCTGGGCTAGGCGGGGCGCCTAGCTATGCTGGGCCTCCTTCCTTCTCCTTAGGCGTGGAGCCTAATGATGAAACCATCCGGAACACTTCCAAAGCCCTTGACTTCAAGTCCTTTGTATCTTCTAAGCTTGGCACATGTCGGAAAGTGTTGGAAAGTGTCTTGGCACGATTTGGGCTTCATCAAGTCCGTATTAACTGATTCCTATTTCCATGATGTAATCTCTATTTGCTGCAACAAGCCACTAGGTTTTTGATGCTCGACTTTAACCGGTTGGCAATTAGGACACTAAGCCACAAGTTCTGCTATGTCATGCTTCATTCTGTCCCACCAGTAAATCTGCTTAAGATCATGGTACATCTTAGTCGAACCTGGATGAACAGTGTATCTGGATTAATGTGCATCTATCATAATTTGTCCACGTAAATCTGCTACATCAGGAACATAAAGTCTGTCTTTGTACATGAGAACCCGGTCACCAGTAACCCTGTATGGTGATTTCGGTTTTCTTCTGGCTATCTGTCTGTATTTAACTAGAACTGGATCCTCATACTGGCGCTGTTTTACTTCTGTCACTAGGAAAGTAGTGGTTGTGTTCTCAACTGTAACTCCTGCATCCTCTGAATCTATTAATCCGACTCCCTGGAAGGCTAACTGGTGGAGTGCACGAGCTAACCTTATCTTATGTTGCTGTAAATAAGATAAAATACCCATGCACTTATGACTAAGGGTATCAGCAACAACATTCGCTTTACCTGGATGATAAAGAATGTCCACGTCGTAGTCCTTCCGCAACTCTAGCCGCCACCTCTTTCATAGGTTTACCTCATTCTGCTTAAATATATACTAAAGGCTCTTCTTGTCTGTGTAAATATCAACATGAACATCGTACAAATTGATGCAGTCCAGCCTGATCAAGCTACGTTTGTGCCTTCAAGACCATTCACGAGGAGCCTAGCTAAGGAGCTTCATGATGCTCTCTTGATGGAGATGAAGAGCCATGATTGTGCAAGTGTTGAGGAAGGGAGGCGTATGTTAAAAGAGCCTTTGGATTCATTGGTTAGCATTGGAGAAGGGACGTTCTAGAAGAATGCTTGGTGCGTGGTACTCGCGTGGCACGCGACCTATAATTTCTAGACAATTCAGCCGCGTGGAGGGCTCTTTTATTGGCCTTAATGCTGTATTTTTCAGCACTTTTTCATGCTTTTGCATATCTAGACTTATTTATTTAATGGTGCTTATTTAGCCCTGCGTGGCTATTGACATTTAGCCCACTTGGGGGCTATTTCTTTATCTTTCAGGTGTGTGAGGCTCACCTATATAAGCCTAATACTTAGTTTATTTTCATCACCTTACATCATAAGAAAAGAAACACAGCTTTTTGCTATTCCTTATACATGTTGGAAAACTTGTTCTTTTTGAGTGAAATTGAATTGAACTTGTTCCTTTCCATTAATCATTCAACTTTCAATTCCTAGTTGTCTTGAGGGTTGTTGCATAGTATAGGTCCTCTTTGGCTTCATCAAGAAGGTAAGTAGACTAGTTCCTATTTGCAATTCTCGATAGATCAACGAGTGTCTTGCTTTTATCCTTTAATTTCAATTTTCGTTGTTAATCTTGCATCAGTTGGTATTGAGCTTGGAAAGGGTTTGTTTCTACATATCCAATCCTGTTCTTCGTGCCTTAGATTAGGTTCTTAGTTTAGGTTTCCAATTAATTTTTCATTTTTGATTTTTTAAAAAAAAAGAAAAATGTGGAAAAAAAAATTCAGCCGTGTTTATTATTGTGGATGATCATGTGTACCTAGGGTACAAGGAAACTTTACTAAAGAAGTGGTTTGTTTGAATCTTGAAGTTTGAAATGATTCTTGAAGAGTTTCTTGAAGATTCTTGGCGTGTTTCTTGATTTTCATCCGTTCTGGCTTGATTCTTGATTTTTCTTGAAGGAGAATACTTGAAAACATTATAACCTTGAAGTATTAGGGAAGTGTGTATTGATCATTCTTATTCCCTTTGGAACGTGATTCTTGGTAGCAAATTGTTAGATCTTGAACAACAACTTGTTGTTCTTGAGTTTGGTTGAAAGATTTCGTTTTTGATATTGAATCCTTAGCCTTTCTACACGTTTTTGATCTTGTTATTTTTGCTGAAAATTTTGGTGTTAAGGAGGCTTAAAAACGGCTGCATATAGGGGAAAGAAGGAGGAGAACCTAAGCCTAATTCAAGAAGGAAACAAATTCCAATTCAAAAGGGAGAAGTTTACCCACTTTCCATATAAAGAAATTAGTTTTCCTTAGGCTTTAGGAGAAGGTTTCCCACATTTTTCTAAGGAAAAATCAGCATATTAGGCGTGTCAAAGTAGGTGGGAAAAGTGGTAAAAGTTGTCCAAGTTTGAGTTGGAAAGCAAGGGAAAATAGGGAAAACATAGCCTACTCAAATAAGGCTTGTCTTGGGGGCCTATTTAAGGGTAGAAAATCTAATTTCCTTATTTCTTTGTGAACATCACTTCTAATTAGTAATTCTTAGGTAATTCTTCTACTTAAGTGTTAATTACAAATCCTTGAGCTTGTAGGACATCGTGCTAAAACTAAGAATTTCCAACTTTCGTAGTTGATTCTTTGACTTCCCGTGCTTAATTTAAAAGCTGTCCGCCTATAGAGTCTCATAAATTCACTCACTCCGAAGAGAACTAGTTAATTTGTGAACTTGAAAGGTCGTCGAAGAACTTGATCAATTCGAGGAAGCCATTTTGGACAAGTTTGTGAAATCCTACCTTAAATTTTGAGTGAACCCGAGTGTCATTCAAAAGTGAAGGAGCGGGTGAGGTATTTTACTAATCCTAACACGTTCTCTAGTCTTTGTTTTTGTGCAGGTACATGGCTACTGAAGGAAACAAGGTTGTGCCCGAGATTACTTTAGCCGATCTCTTGGCTGAAATAAGGGCAATGAGCACATGAATTGAGAATATTGAAAATTCAGCTAGTACTTAGAAGAATGCTGGGGAAGGAACTAGTCATGGTTCGACTGTGAAACCTAAACAATTTGCTGAAATAGCTCGTCGACAAGAGTTGAGACAAAGGGATGCTCGTAATTTGAGAACCTTGGGCGTTCCCCAGGGCAATATACCACCATTGATGCCAGCTCGGAGAAACATAGCACCGCGGGAGAAATAAGAGCAGCCCATGAGGATGATCAACCCGAGTTAGGGGAATATGACGATGATGATTTTTGGCAGCGAGAACCAAGGGTAAGACAAGCATATGGCGGCCGTGGTAATGTAAGATGCTGTGGCTTTGGTTGAGGTCCTAGAGGGGGCTTTGGGGGCTATGGTGGAAGGAATTTAGAGCCTGAATTTGATGAGTGTGCTGATTATTATGAGGGGTATCCCAAACCAGCTCGTGGTGCTCGTGAGAGTGGTCTAAATAGTGTCAAGGTTACCATTCCCACATTCAAGGGAACTAGTGATCCTGACAAGTTCTTAGAGTGGAGGCGTCAAGTTGAGAGGATTCTTGATATTAATGACATGACTGAGGAGAAGAAAGCTACCTATGCCATTGCAGCCTTTGAGTCCTATGCTTCTACTTGGTGAGAGGCTGAGAAACTATCTAGAACCAGACACAATTAACCCGCACGCATAACTTGAACAGAATTAAAACAAGTAATGACCCAGAAGTATGTCAATCCAAAGCACAAACAATAGCAACTTCGAAGGTTATATGACTTGAAACAAGGGCTGAAAGCTGTTGAAGAATATCATGATGAATTTGAGAAGATTAGGCTATCACTTGACATGGAAGAAGATGAAGAGGACGACGCTATCATACGGTTCAAGAATAGGCTGAATTGTGACATATCTAATCAGTTGAGGCTACACACTTTCTTGACTCTTTATGATGCATTTCTAGCTGCCATTGAAGCCAAGAAGATGATTAAAGAGGTGAAGGCAGCCCGTTATAGAGCTAGTTCTACTTCTACTCCTATGAGCCGAAACAAGGAGTGGAGGACACTAAGTACCGGGGGAGCAAGTGTGGGCCATGATGTGCAGAAATCAACGGACAAAATGACGCCAAAAAGTGATCCTAAGGGGTCGGGAGGTATTTCTAAAACTCAGCTTAATACTCCTAATGCTTCCTCTTTTAAATGTCATAAATGTCAAGGCTATGGGCATTTTGCAAAGGATTGTCCTGTGCAAAAAACCATGCTTATTCTTGATGATGGTACTGTCCGTGAGGCGGAGAGTGATGAGGAGATTGAGGGAGATGAGGGGGCTAATTTGGTTGAGTGTGAGGAAGATGTAGTGGAAGATGAGAGTGTGAACATATTTTTAGTGGTGCGTAGGAATTTGAGCAGAATGAGTGTAGAAAAAGGGGGAGATGTGCAGCGTGAGAACTTGTTTCATGTTAGATGTAGGGTGAGGGGAAAGGTGTGCTCTATGATAATTGATTCGGGTAGTTGCACTAATATAGTGAGTCAGACGTTGGTGACTCAATTTAAGCTGCCTACAATTAAGCATCCCCGTCCCTATAAGCTCCAGTGGTTGAGTGAGTGTGGGGAGTTGAAGGTGGTGAAGCAAGCGCTTATTATGTTTAAGGTGGGAGCTTATCAAGATGAGTTCATGTGTGATGTAGTGCCGATGCAGGCTTGCCATTTGTTGCTGGGCAGGCCTTGGCAATTTGATAAGGGTGTCACTCACGATGGTACAGCCAACACTTACACGGTCAAGTTAGAGGAAAACAGTTATAGACTCAAGCCCTTGACACCCCAACAGGTCAGTGATGATTATAGGCGCATGCGAGAGCTGAAAGAAGCGGCTAAAGGAAAGTCACTTACGGAGACTAAGCTAGAGGCCAAAACTAATGCTACTACACCATCGCTGCCTAGTAATCTTTGTGCCATGTTGTAGCCAGGTGAGTATTTACGATGTAATGATGATTCTAAATTGTTATTTGCCTTGTACATAAGGGTGTTTATTTGAGCTCTAATGATGATGTTACTACTATTTTTCACCCTTTGCCTAGTGTTGTTAATTATGTTTTGCAGGATTATGAGGATATGTTTCCCGAGGAGATGCCGAGTGGGCTGCCTCCTTTGAGGGGAATTGAGCATCAAATAGATTTCATACCGGGCTCACAAATACCTAACAAACCAGCCTATAGGAGAAACCCAAACCGGGTGATGAGTGGAAGACTGCGTTCAAGACCAAGTTTGGTCTATATGAATGGTTGGTGATGCCCTTTAGCCTCTCCAATGCACCTAGTACGTTTATGAGACTAATGAATCATGTACTTAAATCGTTCATTATTAAGTTTGTGGTCGTTTACTTTGATGATATTTTGATTTATAGCAAAAGTGTAGATGACCATGTTGATCACCTAAGGCAAGTACTTTATATGTTGAGGGCGGAAAAGCTCTATGCTAATTTTAAAAAGTGTGCCTTTTGTGTAGAGAGAGTTGTCTTTCTTGGCTTTGTATTTAGTGCTAATGGTGTTGAGGTGGATGAGTCTAAGGTTGAAGCTATTAGAGATTGGCCTGCTTCAACTAGTGTGACACAAGTTAGGAGTTTCCATGGACTAGCTAGTTTCTATAGACATTTTGTGAGGGATTTTAGTACTATGGCAGCACCACTCACTGAGTTAGTAAAGAAAGATCAACCCTTTGTGTGGGGAGAGTCTCAAGAGACGGCTTTCGAAGAGTTGAAGCATAGGCTTAGTTCAGCCCCATTGTTGCAATTGCCCGACTTTAGCAAGGCATATGAGATTGAATGTGATGCCTTGGGGGTTGGGATAGGTGGCGTCCTAATGCAAGATGGGAAACCTATTGCTTATTTTAGTGAGAAGTTGAAGGGGGCTGCCTTGAATTACTCTACGTGTGACAAGGAGTTGTACTCCCTCGTGAGAGCTTTAGCCCATTGGCAGCATTATCTATGGCCTTGGGAGTTTGTCATTAGGAGTGATCATGAGTCGCTCAAGCATCTTAGGGGTCAAGAGTTGCTGAATAAGAGGCATGCCAAATGGGTTGAGTTCATTGAGAGTTTCCCTTACGGAATTTATTACAAAAAGGGAAAGGAGAATGTAGTGGTTGATGCACTTTCTAAGAAGTTTGCTATGGCTACCACTTTAGCATCTAGGCTGATGGGTTTTGAGAGTATTAAGTCTATGTACATGCATGACCCTAAGCTTAAGAGTATGTGTGATGCCATAGCTAGTGGACAACGAATAGAGAAGTATCAATGGCATGATGGGTACCTTTTCAAAAAGGGGATAGTTTGTATACCCGAGTATTCATGGCGTGAGTTGCTAGTGCGTAAGGCACATTGTGGGGGGCTTGATGGGTCACTTTGGGGTAGATAAGACCTTGGCTACACTTGGGGAGCAGTTTCATTGTCCTAAGATGAAGCGTGATTTTGAGCGTGTTTGTGGTGCTTGTTTAGACCGCAAACGGGCTAAGTCTAGGTCTAGTAATCATGGTTTGTACACTCCCTTACCCGTCCCTACTAGTCCTTGGGTAGACATCTCCATGGATTTTGTGATGGGGCTGCCTCGTTCTAGGGGTGGTCATGATAGTATCTATTTGGTTGTTGATAGGTTCTCTAAGATGGCTCATTTTATTCTTTGTAAAAAATGTGATGATGCAAAATATGTTGCTTCCTTGTTTATTGCTAATGTGTTAAAGCTGCATGGTATGCCTCTTACTATTGTTAGTGATAGGGATTCAAAATTTTTTAGTCACTTTTGGAAGTGTTTGTGGGGTGCTCTTGGTACCAAATTGTTATTTTCCATGTCTCATCATCCACAGACTGATGGTCAGACTGAGGTTGTTAACCGAACCTTAGGAGCTCTTCTTAGGGCTATGACCAAAGGTAAAGTGGGGATGTGGGCTGATAGGTTGCCCATTATGGAGTTTGCTTACAATAGAACTGTGCATAGGATGACTAGAATAACTCTATTTGAATGTGTTTATGGCTTTAACCCTTTTATTCTACTTGATCTTACTCCTTTGCCTAGAGATGCAGTTATAATGTTGATGGTGAAAACCGGGCAGTCGCGTTGCTCGAGTTGCATGCTAAGGTAAGGAAGAACTTGGAAGCAGCTTATGAGAAGTGGTGACCAAGAAGAATAAGGGGCGAAAAAGCTGGACTTGAAGAAGGGTGATTGGGTTTGGGTGTACTTCCGAAATGAGAGGTTCCCGCGCTAAAGGAAGGGGAAGCTAGCCCCAAGAGGCGACGGTCCATTCCAAGTGCTTCAAAATATCAATAATAACGCCTATGTTTTAGGCGTGTGAGGCTCACCTATATAAGCCTAACACTTAGTTTATTTTCAGCGCCTTACATCAGAAGAAAAGAAACGCAGCTTTTTGCTATTCCTAATACATGTTGGAAAATTTGTTCTTTTTGAGTGAAATTGAATTGAAATTTTTCCTTCCCATTGATCATTCAACTTTCAATTACTAGTTGTCTTGAGGGTTCTTGCGTAGTATAGGTCCTCTTTCGGTTCATCAAGAAGGTAAGTAGACTACTTCCTACTTGCAATTCTTGATAGATCAACGAGTGTCTTGCTTTTATCCTTTAATTTCAATTTTCGTTGTTAATCTTGCATCAAAAATAATGTCTCCAAATCTTAAATACATGAATGACCGCTGCAAGCTCTAAATTCTGAGTAGGGTAGTTCTGCTCGTGCTTTTTCAGCTGTCTAGAAGCATAAGTAATCACTTTTCTGTGTTGCATCAATACACAACCAAGATGAATTCGAGAAGCATCATAGTAAATGATATAGCTTTCAGAACCTTATTGAAATGTAAGTACTGGAGCTGTTATCAACCTGTTAGATCTTGGGAGTTGTGCTCGCAAGAGTTTGACCATTGAAATTTGGTTCTTTCTCTGTCAATTTTCTCAGTGGAGCTGCAAGGGAGAAAACCCCTCTACGAAGCTTCTGTAATAACCTGCCAAACCTAGAAAAGTATGTACCTAAGTTGGCAACCCCGATCTTCTAGCTATATACTATAATCCCTTCTGCTGAAACTATATGGCAAAGAAATGCCACTGAATTTAACTAGAATTTATTCTTTGAGAACTTAGCATATAATTGATGGTCCCGAAAAGTACCCAACACTGTGTGTAGATGCTCCGCATGTTCTGAATCAGACTTTAAATAGACGAGAATATCGTCAATAAATACAATCACTAATAAAACTAGGTAAGGCCTAAATACGCTACTCATCAGATCCATAAATACTGCAAGGGCATTAGTTAGTTCAAACGACATCACTAAAAACTCATAATGGCCATACCCAGTTCTGAATACAGTCTTAGGTGTATCACATTCTCTGACTCTAACCTGGTGGTAGCCTGATCGCAAATGTATCTTCGAGAAATACTTGGCACCCAGGAGCTGGACGAACAAGTCATCAATCCTAGGCAGAGGGTATTTATTCTTGACTGTGACTTTATTCAGCTGTCTATAATCTATGTACAAGCATAGAGAGCCGTCTTTCTTTTTCACAAATAATATCGGGGCTCCCACCAACAAAATGTTGCATCTTATGAAACTTTTATCTAATAAATCCTTTAGTTGCTCCTTAAGTTATTTTAGTTCTGCTGGTGCCATCCTGTAGGGAGAAATGGATATGGGCTGCGTACCTGGCACTACATCAATAGGAAAGTCAATCTCTCGCTCTGGAGGAAGACCAGGTAACTCATCTGTAAACACATCAGGGAACTCATTCACTACCATAAATTACCCAAGAGTCGACATCTCCTTCTCGGATTCTCGTACATGAACAATATGATATAAGCATCATTTTGCGATTGGCTTCCTTGCCTTAAGGTAAGCAATAAACATACCCATAGGCGATGCAGAAACACCCTGCAACTCTATAGCTAATTCTCCTGAAAAGTGAAACTGGATTGTTTTTGCTCTACATTAACATTAGCATAACAAGAAGACAACCAATCCATACCAAGATTAACATCGAAAACAACCATTTCTAGCTCAATTAATTCAGTTGTAGTGCTACAGTCACCAATAATCATAGTGCAACCTCTATAAACACGCCTACCTACAACTGAATCACCAATGGGAGTGGCTACCTCGAAAGGTCTAATAGCCTGTGGTCTATTTTGAATTTAATAACAACAAAGGGAGTAACGTACAGTAGTGTAGAACAAGGATATACAACACATATACATTGAGAGAATAGGTGCGGTTCTGAGGACTGCCTGTTGTAAGAGCTCCACTTCAGCCTCTACCACGACCTGCTGGTGCCTAAGGAGCTTACCCCTGAGGACGTGCAGGTACTGAGGAAGCTACTGCTGATCTAGTTGGCTGAACTGCACCACTACCATCCTTAGTCGGGCAATCTCTCATGCAATGATTTGCCTCGCTGCAAATATGACAAGTATCAACTCCTAACTGACATAGGCCCAAGTGGCATCTACCACAATCTGGGCATTTGGGATATATCTGACCGACCTGTATGGAAGTACCACGACGCTGAAATCTTGAAGGCTTTGATGTCCGACTAGCTCCAGACAGAGTCTATCAGATCTCGGGCCACAAGACTATGTGACGCAGGGATGCTCACCTATACTTCGTTTGGAAAGGGCTTGAAGATGGGAGCCTTGGAAGCAATTTGAAGAAGTATCATATGCTATCAGCTCCAGGCGCTCCGCTCAAGGAGAAGGGGCTCCGCCCAAATTGCTCACTGCCTCAATTGCCAGGCCCTCCACCTGAACAGTAGGCGTGCCGCCCGAGATGCCACGAAGCCAGGCGCTCCGCCTCCCTCAGCATGCGCTCTGCCCAAATTGCTCACTACCTTAATTACCAGGAGCTCTGCCTAGGCTCCAGGCACTCCGCCCAGCTGTGTTTAGTTCCGGATTTTTTCCTAGACAATTCCTAAAATAGCCCTGCGTGGCTTATCTATTTTTCCCAACTTGTAGGGTGTTTTAGTCATTACTTAGGCATGAGGAAACCCTTATAAATACCTTATTAGCCTCCTTTATTTCATTAACTTAGCTCGAATATTGATGAATGACTTTGAGATTTCTCTCGTAAATGAAAACCCTTTTTAAGTATTGGATCATTTGGTGGATCCAATTGAACCTCTTTCCTTACCCGATCAAACCTTTTGCAAGACTCGGGTGCGTCTTAAGGATAGTTTGCATAGTCTAGGTGTTTCTTGACTCGACCCGAGGGTATTACGAGACTAGTTCCTCGTAGTTACCTCAGTAGTAGTTCGAGATACGTCTTACTTATATCTCGTTCTTGCTTTTTATCGCTTTCATATTTTCCCTGCATCAGTTTGGAATCTGAGCAAGGCTCGGAATTTTTTCTACAGACCCTCGATCCTTGTTCATCGTGCCTTCATTATTATTGAAAAAGAAGAAAAAATATAGAAAAATTGAAAAAGTTGAAAAAAGCAACACCCAAAATATTTGCTAGTGTTTCTTGGATTGATTGACCCATTGAGCGATTGATATTGGAGTTTGTTCTCTATCAAAAACCCGTCGATTTGGTACCAATATCTTGTGAGTTGGAGTTGTGAAACAAAAATTGAAGAATCATATCCATCTTTTAAACCCTAGCTTGAAAGACTTTGAATCATGATTGTGATGTTGATATTGGGTGTTTGATGTTAAAAATTTGTTGGGGTTAGTGAAAAAAACTTTGGGTACCTTTGATTTTGAGAAAACAAGGTGAAATCATCAAAAAGTTGGGGTGATAATTGACGAAACACGTTGTTGGAAAAAGCTGAAGAACAGCGATAAGCGCTCTGCCTCATTTCAGGCGCTACACCTCATTTTAGGCGCTCCGCCTAGCTTGGACACTACCTCAAAATTCAGGCGCTCTGCCTGGGTCACTAGGCGCTCCGCCTGACCCTGTAGCTTGGGTTCCGGTAGTTTGTTTTGTAGGATGTCTTGTTTCTTTGGTTTGCATTGCTTCCGGTTAGTACTATTAAAGTAACATTCCTACTCGATTAGTACTAATTATTTGAGCCTTTAGGATTATTATGCTTAGTGGAGAGTAGAGTTCAAAGAAGACTCATAGAACCATTTGTTTAAAGTCCGCACTTATAGAGCTTAGCATCCATCGAGTTCCATTAACTCCACTCATCCCGAAGAATGCTTGACTTGTGGATTGTTTAATTGTTGATTGGGAATGTGGTTCAACTATGTGATATATTTGGTTCGAGATTGAGTGATAAATCACGCACCACTAAACGAGTGTACCCAAGTGACATTCAAGTGAGTTGTGTATGGGAGGTTGTTTCACTAACTGTGTGCTTGTTTTTGTAGGTATCATAGCCGGTGAAGGTGATGATCCCATTAAGGGTGCTTTGGCTACTATAATGGCCAAGTTGGAAGGCATGAGCCTAAGACTAGAAAATCTTAAAAGAAAGGACCCGAGCGTCCAACTTGAAGCCGGTGAGGGAACAAGTGGCTCAACCATTAACCCAGAACAATTTGCGAATTGGTTAAGCAACAAAGGTTGAAGGATGATCTTGCTCGAAGTGAGCGTGTGTTGGGCAATCCTTAAAAAGTGGGCATTCCCCACCTCTTGGGCAATCCCCAAAGAGAACTTTTTCCACTCCCTAGAGCCCGTAGAAAAATTGCACCTCTTGAGCATGTTGATGAAGCTAAGAAGGGGAGGAACTCGGACTTGATAATGATGACTACGAAGCTCCCTATCCTAATGGGAGAGCAATGAAAGGAGGCCGGGAAGTGAATAGGGGTAGAGGGCGAGGTCGAGGACCTCAAGGGGGTTATGATTGGAGGAATGCGAGAAGGGATTATGATGCTTATGGTGACAATTTTGGGGGCCAATCGGAGCCTTACCGAGGGGGTCGTGACAACAATAATCTTAATAGCGTGAAGCTCACTATTCCTACATTCAAGGGGAGTAGTGACCCGATTGATTTTTGAAAATATTAGCCTATTTTCCTTAATATTTCCACACATTTTGATAATTTATCCACCCATTGCACGAAATAATTGTGATTGTTGCGCTCACTTTTTGTGTTTGTGATTGTAGGAATGATTTGGATGAAGACGAGTTCAAACGGTGTGAAGATGGATAAAATCGAGCAAGAATTGATGAACTTAGCTAATCATGGGATATGGCATTAGACGAAAAGCTATGGAGCAAGCTGCGGATTTGTCATAGCTTTAGGCTTCCAAAAGCCATAAGCCATGCGACGCATGGCCTGCAGCTTCAGACTTTAAAAAGCCACAAACCATACGATGCATGAGCTGTGGCGCACGACTCTCAGAAGCCATGAGGCAAGTTTTAAGTGTGGGGAATGTAGAACAAGTTGACATTGGCATAGTACTTGACAAGTTGAAGGAAAATTCACCTTGACGAAAGAAGAAGACAAAAGTTCGTCGTAAGAAGAGGAGACGTAAATGCTAGAAGTGAGGTTAAAAGTGTTGTCATGCCACGACGTTAACTAAGACGCTTCTCGGGAGGCAACCCGAGCTTTGTATGTAAATGCAAAAATAAAGAAAACAAATAGAAAATGAATAAAAATACAAAAAGAGTCTTGCCGCGACGTTAAATCAAGTGCTTGTTGGGAGGCAACCCAACTTTTATTGTTCTAGTCATTTTACTAAATTAGCATTACGTAGTTTCTTGTTGTTTTTGTAGGGCTCGGGAGTTTCAGATGGTGAGCTAAGTTCAAAGCATCGCTTGGCTCATAGCGTGAAGCGAAAATTTCATCCAAAACAGAAAATCCATGCCAAACACGTCGCATACGCCATGGCGTTGGATGAGACAGAACACACAGAATTTGAAAAGCTATAGCCATGTGTCGCATGGGATATAGCATGCAGCAAAAATTTCAGAAATCATTGAAAAGCCACAACCCAAGCGTTGCTTGGCTTATGGCGCGCAGCAAATTTTCAGTAGAAATTCAGAGAAGGCACAGCCAAGGCGTTGCGTGAGCTGTGGCGTAGCAGAAATAGAATGCGCAGCAACTGAAAAAGCTATAGCCATGTGTTTATGATTGTAGGAATGATATGGATGAAGACGAGTGCAAGCGGAGTGAAGACGGATAAAATCGAGCAAGAATTAATGAACTTAGCTAATCGTGGGATTTGGCATTAGACGGAAAACTATGGAGCAAGCTACAGATTTGTCATAGCTTCAGGCTTCCAAAAGCCATAAGCCATGCGATTCATGGCCTACAGCTTCAGACTTCCAAAAGCCACAAGCCATGTGACGCTTGAGCTGTGGCGCACGACTCTCAGAAGCCATGAGACACGCGAGGCTTTCCTCATGGCTTTTAGTTCTGCGACCCCAACTTTTTCAACTTAGTTTAGGCTTAGGATTAACTTATGGGAAGACTTTGTAAACACTATAAATAGTATTTTATTTTCGTTTTTAAGGAGAGGTCGAATTTCCAGAGCAAGTTTTAGAGTTCTTACACATTGAACCAAGGGTTTAATTCCTTCTCATCATCTATTACAATATTTAATCTTTCTTCCATGAATTCTTGTGTTGTTATTATGAATATGAGTAGCTAAACCTATTTTTCTAGGGTTAGAGCATATACATGGAGGTTGATGTTTAAAAGTTGATTTCTACCTATTAATTTACCATAACAGATTGTTTATTATTTCTTGAGCCTAATTGTTTGGTTATTGAGGCCTGATAATTGAACACTATCTACGGTTTACAAGTTGAACTCGACAGAGGGAACTTGTGAATGCAAATAAGAAAGAATACAGCTTGATTGTGAATCTGGGCATCAGGGAATTGATTTGCGGGTAGGATAGACATATACCTATTCGCGTTGCTTAGCTAAATACAGAGTTTTTTACTGCATGCATGTGATTTAATTCCATAGAAATGTAGGCGTTAGAGTAGCTTGCATAGACTCGTGAAGAATCGACAGGTTTTCACGAATATAATTAACCTATTAGTTAGCAATCTAGGAAATCGAGAAGTAGAATCAACTGGAAAACTCAATTGCATTGTTTGTAGCTCTGACCCTGGACCGTTTCTCTTTTATTGATAACGACCCATAATTTGCTCTATTACTTGACTTCAATTACTTGTTTTTAATATTTCCTTTAGTTAGTAAATATCACAACCACTAATGAAAAAGATCCTTGAATAGTTTTTAGGAAATTGTTTGCTATGATTCTGTCTGAACAATAGTCCTCGAGGGAACGATACTCAATCTTATCACTTTATTACTTGTCGACCACGTATACTTGCATATGCGTTTGGGACCAACAGTGAGAGAAAGGGTGTTTGATACGAATGACATGGCTGAGAAGAAGAAAGCCAAATATGCTATATCTTCCTTTGAATCTTTTGCTTCCACTTGGTGGGAGTCGGTCAAGAGGTCAAGAAGAAGGAATACCTTGCCCGTGAACCTTACTTGGGATGAATTTGACACGTGTGATGGATGAAAAATATGTGATTCCCAAATATCGTCAAGATCAACTTAAATGGCTTTATGAGTTGAAACAAGGCTACAAAACGGTTGAAGAGTACTACAATGAATTTGAGAAAAATCCGAATGGAGTTAGACATGGATGCGGAGAAGGATGAACAAGCCGTCATTCTATTCAAGAATGGGTTGAACCGAGAGTTGGCTTCTCAATTGAGGTTTCACAAGTTTGATTCTCATAATGAACTATTTGATGCCGCGGTTGAAGCTGAGAAATGGATCAAACAAGAGGAGTACACCCGCTATAGGAGTACTGCTTTTACTCCCGTGAGTAAGCAAAAGGAATGGAAGACTCCAAACACAAGTGGTGCAAGTGAAAGTCGAGACGTGAAGAAGACTTATGAGAAACCAATACCAAATGCGGGAGGTTATTCTAAAACTCAATTGAACACTCATACTTCTTCTTCTATTCAATGCCACAAGTGTAAGAGGTATGGTCATTTTTCTAGAGACTGTCCTACTCGAAACACCATGATTGTTATGGATGGTATATGAACAAGACAGTGAACCCAAGGATGAGGGAGTGGAGGAGAGTGAGTTAGTTGAGGGATGAGAGGAAGCGGAAGGAGATGACCCTAACATGTTTCTTGTTGTTAGGAGGAGTTTGAGAGCTATGCTTGTAGAAGAGAGTGAAAATGTGCAAAGAGAAAACCTCTTCCATGCTAGATGTCGTGTGATGGGGCAAGTGTGCTCGATGATCATAAATTTGGGTAGTTGTTCTAATGTGGTAAGTGAAACTTTGGTGTCACAATTGAAATTTCCTACTTTGAAACATCCAAACCCCTACCATTTGTAATGGTTGAGTGAGTGTGGGGAGTTGAAGGTAGTTAAGCAAGTCTTGATAAAGTTCAAGATTAGGAACCACCAAGATGAGTACATGTTTGATGTGGTGCCTATGCAAGCTTTGTCATCTCTTGTTTGGTATGCCATGGCAATATGATCAAAATGTGGTACATGATGACTGTGTCAAAACCTATATGGTCAAGCATAAGGGGAAGAAGTATGTGCTCAAGCCCTTGACACCCAAGCAAGTAAGTGATCATTATAGGCATATGAGAGTTGAAAGAAGCGGCAAAGGCTAAGTCACCCATGGAGACTAGACCTTTGTCCGAGAGCCTAGTTGTGGCTCCACCATCTTCTACCGGTAGCATTTGTGCTATGATGCTACCGGGTGAGCTGTTGAGAGGAAATGATGGAACCAAATTGCTCATTTGCCAAGTGCACAAAGGCATGGTTTTATCTTCTGAATTTAATTATTCTTCTAACACTGTGCTTAGTGCTATTGAAAATATTTTGATGGTTTTTGGGGATATGTTCCCGGATGAGATGCCAAGTGGTCTACCTCCATTAAGGGGGATTGAACATCAAATTGACTTTGTCCCGGGATTTCAAATCTCAAATAAGCCAGCCTATAGAAGCAATCCTGAAGATACAAAGGAGTTACAAAAGCAAGTGGATGAATTACTTACCAAGGGCTTGGTTCGTGAGAGCTTAAGTGTGTGTGTCGTGCCCGTAATACTTGTCTCAAAGAAAGATGGCATATGGAGGATCTGTGAGGATAGTCGTGTTGTTAACAAAATCACGGTAAAGTATCGAAATCCCATACCTCGTTTAGATGATATGCTTGATGAGCTAAGTGGTTCTAGTATCTTCTCAAAGATAGACCTTAGGTCCGGTTACCACCAAATCCGTATGAAACTAGGTGATGAGTGAAAAACCGCATTGAAGACTAAGTTTGGTCTATATAAATTGTTGGTGATGCCATTTGGCATCTCCAATGCACCTAGTACCTTCATGAGGCGAATGAACCATGTGTTGAAACCATTCATCAACAAATTCGTGGTCGTATACTTTGATGACATTTTGATATATAGCAAGTCATTAGACAACCATGTTGATCATTTAAGGTAAGTGCTTGAAGTGTTGAGAGCCGAAAAGCTCTTTTCTAATTTTAAGAAATGTACCTTTGGTTTTGACAGGGTAGTCTTTCTAGGCTTTATTATGAGTACCCAAGGAGTGGAGGTCGATGAGTCCAAGGTAGAGGACATTAGAGATTGGCCTGCTCCCACTACCGTGTCTCAAGTGAGGAGCTTTCATGGCCTTGCTAGCTTCTATAGGAGATTTGCGAATGACTTTAGCTCCTTTTCTGCACTACTCAAGGAGTTGGTAAAGAAAAAAAAGCCTTTTGAGTGGGCAGAACCCTAAGAAAAGGCCTTCCAAGAATTGAAAAGTAGGTTGAGTACCGCCCCTCTATTGCAATTGCACGATTTTGGAAAGGCATTTGAGGTTGAATGTGATGCATCGGGGTTGAGAATTGGAGGTGTTCTTATGCAAGATGGGAAACCTGTCGCCTCCTATTTTTACCCAAACCGGTTAAAGTTCGAAATAGGGCTCGAATTATAGGGTAACTCACGGGTAAAGAGTTGGAGTCGCCACCTAACATATTTTTAACTTGGCGTATAAGGGTACCTATTTTGTTTCTAGCTAATTTTAGCATTAACTCCGAAACTTAGTCTAAGAACTAGAATTTCTAGGTGAGAGGTTCAGGTTAACTTGAGAGGAAGGGGTTAGGCACCTCTCAAGCTCCACCAAATGTGGTTACCGGCCGGACTTATAATTGAGATTCAAAGTAACTAAACAAATAGACTAGACAAATAATTAAACGACTATTATGATATGTATATAATAATTAAGATTAGATAAAAAGCTCTGATACACTAATAGCCTTCCTCCTTAAAGAATTTCACCAAGCAAAATAAATAAATTAGTTAGTATAAAAATAAATATTAAGAGTAAATAATAACAAGTAAGATTAGAAGCATTTTTGGAGAGTTGTTTTGAAGATATTTTTCCAAATGTACCTCGCAAAAAAAAAATGAAGTCAAGTTAGTAAATAATAACGTAATAATAAATAAAGAATAATAATAACTAATAATAATAATAATTAAAGGTATTTCTTCAAATGGTTCTTTTCCAAAATGGATTGTCGTCTATCAACCAATTTTACCTCGCAAAAATATAAGAATATGAGTTAGCAAAAATAATAATAATAATAATAATAATAATAATAGTAGTAGTAGTAGTAGTAGTAGTAGTAGTAATAATAATAATAATAATAATAATAATAATAATAATAATAATAATAATAATAATAATAATAATAATAATAATAATAATAATAATAATAATAGTTTAAAATAAAGGGGGAAAGGGATTTTATAAAAGTGTAGGCTCAGAATATGTATTGCATCAAGCAGAGGTTAAGGATGTCGGTACAGCTGCAAACACGGAGCCGGTCGTGTTCCCGTGCCATGTACCTTCAATCCCACCACTTCACTATTGCTTATTTTGCAAAGTATTATGCATCGTCATTGCCTATTTGTTTTTAGGGACGCGGGGAGTGTAACGGGACTGATTTTAGGCTTCCAAACGTCATTGGCCTAAGTGTAATATCATGTTCAAATCAGTCCTAGTCCTCAAATTAATTATTTAATTTATTTTCCTTGGCCTAGTCCTTGGCTGGTAAGTGCCGAATTAGCATCAATAGATGTCCTGCAATTGTTGTCATATCTCAAAAATATGGTCAGTAGTAAGTCATCAACAGCAATAGCATGAGAAACAAACTAGAATAACAATTGTAATACACAAGACAATGTGGGTCCCCCCCCCCAAATACCACTATCAAACTCCAAGATCCAGCAATGAGGAAAAGTCTCCAAAACCATCAACTGCAACAGAAAGTTTTAGGGAAAAAACCAAACGAGAAACAGAGAAAGCAAACAGCGAAGTGTATAGGTCAAAGAACAATAAGGCATCACTGACTAAAATTCCTGCCAGCTTCTGATGGTCACGACGAACGGAATAGTGACCCATCAGAAGGAGCAACGTAAATTCAAACAACCCAGTAGTCAGCATCCCAAACAAGCGAGGGAACCAATTCCACACAAAACAACAGTGCTATCCCCAGTCAAAAGTTTCAAAGAGACTATGGTGAAGCAAATACACAGATCAGGGAAGGAGGAGCGACTCCCAGCCACAATAGCGTCACTATGACTACTCCCCAACATCTCCACTTTCAATTCGCCGGCGAAACTGAGAACATCGGTCATAATGATTTTTTCGGCCAAAGAACAGAGTCGTTGGATGTCCTTTTTTTCCTATCCACAACACTTGATAACAAACAGTAGAACACAAATAGAAATCAAAGAAATAAATATGTGAAGGACGTTTCAATTTATCCCCATTCCCTCAGTTTGTATATTTCAGTGATAATGGTGTTTTTCACCACTGTTGGTGGTGGTTAATTCCACTGCTGCTAGTGTTCGTTGTTACTGCTCCGTTCTGATGACGGTGGTGATGGGTACTCCCACCACTGCTCCGATCATCCCCTCTCCCAATTCCCTTCTCGCTGGTTTTAATTTGTCTATGGGCGTGTACGTGTCTATGATTGTGTCTAATCGTTTCTTTTGTTATTGGAATGGGTGGTGTAAAGAAGGTAAATTGAGATGGAGGAGACCCATTTTAGTCTGTGAGAATGGGTACTGTGGTGAATCTGGGTGTGGGTGTGTTTATGTGGTACTATGTGTTTTTGTAATCGGGTAGGGAAAGAGATGGTTTTCTTTGTGTGTAAGATTTGTGTGTGGTGTTGTAGGAGAAGAAGACAATGGAGAAGTGGCGTTGACGCCTGTATGGTACTGTATGTGCGTGTGTATAGGTGATGATTGTATCTTTTTGGATGGTGGTTCTACCACTATTTCTGGTGGTGTTGAAGAAAGAAGGTCCAGGGAGGGGGAGTGTGCCTATGTGCACTGTATATCTGATGGGGAGAAAGGGAGTATGGAGTGTCTACATTTTTTTAGCGTGTGATGATGTCTGTAAGTACTGATAATTGTATGTGTTTAAAGGATTGAAAAAATAATTAGGGGCTGATTTGGGGAGAGATTTTGGGGGGATAATTTTTAAGGATTAGGGAGGAGATTGAGGGATTTTGAATTTCTTCCAAAACGAGGAAGGCTAGAGAGTGATTTGGGGGGGAAATAAGATATGGGGAGATGAACTTGGGCGGATTGTAAAAACATGGATGATTTGGTAAAACGATATCTCAGTCAAAATATTCAGAACATGAATTTCATTAGAAATGCAGTCTATGTGCAAAATAATATATTTTGTATAAGAAATATGTAGAAAAATATTTGGTGCAATTGAACGAATCTAGACGAACACATGTCTAGGTTCAAAGTAAAAGTGTAATTTAATAAGTAAGATAAATAATAAACGAAGAATTTTGATAGGAATTTTGAAATATAGAAGAATTAAAAATAAAAAGAAATTTGGATGCTTTCTTTTTAATTGGCCAATATTCAACTTAATGGTGCAAAAAATGAAATATAAATATACATATCGTATAAAATGCAAAAATAATTATTAAATGATACTCAAATAAAATTATTTAAATATAAATAATCATAGATAATTACTAATTTGCACAAATTGAAACAAATTTTACATGTAGCATAAATGATGCAATTATGTGACATATTAAATTGCGCAAATATTTATATTTTGACAAATAGCCTAGATGATGCAAAATTACGTAATTTAGTCACATTTAAGTATGTAATATATAAGTAGGGGATAACACACGTAAATGCATGCTTTCTAATGCACATTTGATAGCGAAATTGTACCTTTAGGTTGATTTATAGCCGATTTTAGAAAAAGTAGGGACAAAATTAGGTGTCAACAGCTGCCCCTCTTTGCCCGGGGATGATGAAAGAGTCTTCGGACAAAGATAGTTGACGGAGTAGCCAATTTTGTCACGACTGGTAGGTAAAAATGATTGAAGAGGAAATGGGAGTTTTGGGGTGTTTTTGGCCGAACCCCGGTCTCCGAGTTGTCTTCATATCTCGGGTTTCACGAGAATCAGGCCGGTTCTAGAATGGTATGTTGCCTGCGTGGGATATTCATGGCGCACGATTTTGGATGTGAAGACTAAACTTATCCAAGTATGTAAAGTTTAGATTCATGTTTGCATTGCCTTTTGGCGAGATAAATGAAGAAATGAGGCAGACGTATTATCAAAGATGAGATAACATCAACAGATCGAGCGTGGAAAAAAAGGCTTATAATCATCCTAGTTATGAAAATGTGGCGCGCTACACACCCATAAAAAGGAGTTTATACGTACATAGTTTCCACTTTGTCTCGATAAGTGAGTAAACTCGCCTCCAATATTGCGTTGACTGAGCTGGGAAGAATTTTTGGAACGAATTTTATGAATGCGCACGACTCAAACAGATGGACACGATTAAGCACGAACACATGCACGATTGACGCAGATAGTCTTGAATAGGCAAAGTAAGCATTAGCTGGAAGGAAATACCAAATAACATCCTAATTCGCAATGAAGGATTAGGCAGATTACTTGTGAGGGCATGAAGTGATCGGCTTTTAGGCATGTCAGAATTCAACAGAATAGGTATTTTGCAGGCAGGACAAAGGCGTTGTCGAAGTCGAGATAACATCGATAGATCGAGTGTGGTGAAATAGGCTCGTAAACGTCCTATGAAGATGTGGTGCATGACACACCCATAAAGAGGGGTTTACATAAGCATATTTTCCACTATAACTCGATAGGGGAGTTATCTTGGCCTAAACATTCTCTTGAATGAACTAAGGAATAAAGCACGATGAATATGCATGATTCAAACAGGTAGGCACGAGTAGGAAGGGATACGGAGCTGGTACCCAATCAGCAATGAAAGGTTGGGTAGGTCACTGGTGCGAGTACGGAACTGTAGCTTTGAACGTATTGGAACTCGGCAAACTAAGCAACTTGCGGGTGTAGCGAAAGCATTGACTGTAGAATTAAGCCTTTCGAATTGGATCTTTTGGATGATGCTTTGTGGTTGCACAATTGGTAGTGATTTTGGGAACAGGTGTGAGAGTAGGTTGCAGGGGTTTCTCGAGAGATCGGAGAGTCCCTGTAGCAAAATCAAGACAAATGCAGAGATAAAAATAAAGATAAAGTAAACTTCCCTGTTGAGTTGAGCTCTCCTTTGTCTGGTCCTCTTTCAAGTGCTCAGTGCTAGGGAGTATGTGCCTCTCCTCTGGGGGGATATCCATTTTCTAAGTGCTTCTCGTTAAGAGGTAGTTGCTTTGTCGTGCTGAACTGTTGTGGGATCCTCTTGCTAGTTTGACGCCGGATTGTATGTCAATTTCTTTTCGTCTTTCGTATTTAGCTGTATATCTCTTCATGCAGGGTTGCCTATCATTCTTTCATTTCGGTTGCACCCCTTTGTCATGTTTTCCTTTCAACGAGTTCTCTACCTCCCAGGCTGTCTTCTTGTTACAATGTCAAAATTAACGTTGGGCTCTGTACCCTCCGTGGTGTCAGTCTCGAAATTAGGCTTTGTGCCCTCCGTCGATGCATCGGGCTGTGTACCTTCAGCAAATTTAAATGCAAATCGATATCGGGCAGTGTACCCTCAACCGACACTTCGGGCAGTGTACCCTCAGCTAATTTAAATGCAAATCGATATCAAGCAGTGTACCCTCAACCGACGCTTCGGGCTGTGTACCCTCAAAAAATTTAAATGCAAGTCGATATCGGGCTGTGTACCCTTAACTGACGCTTCGGGTTGTGTACCCTCAGCAAATTTAAATGCAAATCGATATCGACCTGTGTACCCTCAACCGACGCTTCGGGTTGTGTACCCTCAGCAAATTTAAATGCAAATCGATATCGGGCTGTGTACCCTCAACCGATGCTTCGGGCTATGTACCCTCAACAAATTTAAATGCGAATCAATATCGGGCTGTGAACCCTCAACTGACGCTTCGGGCTGTGTACCCTCAGCAAATTTAAATGCAGACCGATATCAGGTTGTGTACCCTCAACCGATGCTTCGGGTTGTGTACCCTCAGCAAATTTAAATGCAAATCGGTATCGGTCTGTGTATCCTCAACCGATGCTTCGGTCTGTGTACCCTCAGCAAATTTAAATGAAAATTGGTATCGGGCTGTGTACCCTCAACCGACGCTTCGAGCTGTGCACCCTCGGCTAATTTAAAGTGCAAAATTTGGCATCGGGCTATATACCCTCAGTCGATGCATCAAGAGTAAAGTGCAACAAGTAGAAGGCTAATGTTATGACATGCGATGTGCTAAGGAGGCTATCATATTGCTATTCTAAGGACTTTTCTTGAAATTTTATAGGAGACCTCAAAAATTTCTGCCCCACTGTCAGGTTTGCGTCGTTTGGAATTTTTGAGGGGATCCTCAAAAATTCTACCCCAGTTTATTGTTTATGATAGATCACCGAGAAAAGGTAGTTGCATTGCACTGAACACCAATCTGTTGGCTAGAGTTTGCATTCATCCTTTGGTGTGGTGATTGGATGGATTGATGACTATGAGTATGTTGATATTTTCAGACTGAGGGTTTGATATTTTGATTTTGCTGGATTTTGAGATTGTCTAGAATTGTATTTGTCTTGGGTTGTGATGGGGGGCCTTCATGTTTCGTACTTTTCTATTCGACAGTCATGAAGCTAACTTTGATGGATTGGCCTTTGTAGAAAGTGTGTTTGTGGTTTGGGGTTAGAGTTTCCCTTTGTTGGTTTTTGTTGTACCATTGTCTTGTTGGTAAATCGGACTCTGAACTTTGTGTTTCAGTGTTGGATGTCTTGCGGTATCATAGAATGGGAATGTTTGAGTGATGAATGTAGATCTTGATGGATCGAACTTAGGAATTGGTATCCAGGGAGTGGTTTGTTTGTTAGATGCAATAACTTTTGACAGAGCTAAAGGAATAAGGCGTGAGGTTTTTCCTTTTTGTATGTCTTCGATAGTGTTGAGCCTGATAAGGTTGTAGTTGGAAGTCTTGACGGAGGGAGATTGTTTATTGTGTCAGTTGGGCGCAGTGTCTTTTGACTGAGCCAAAGGAATAAAGATGTGAGGTTCAGTGTCCAAATGCGAAGCAACCGTAAGAAAGTGGTGAAATGCACAGAATAGTGTGGGCATGTTAGCAAAGACTTGACACAAAAATCTATCATGACAGCTATGTGTCTTTCAAAGAGGTTCTCAACGTCTTTCATACTCGTCGACCTATTGCTGCAATATAGTCCTTCCACCAACCTTCATTGTTGGATAATATCTCATTGCTGAGCCATTGAACTCAATGTAGGTTGCCTACGTATCATTGCCAGATTGTATATCCTGCATTCAAGGTGAGCCTTGCAAGAACAGTGTATGTATAAACAAATATAAAACGTACCTTCCTGTTGGGCTGGATTGTCTTACCAAGATTCCTCATCTAATGAAGGTGTGTTTGTTACCTCTGACTGTGTATCCTTCGCTGTGCCAAGCGTAAAATTCGACATCGGGATATGTACTCTTAGTTGAGGCATCGGGTTGTGTACCCTCCGCAAGAATTAAAATGACAAAATCGACATCGAGCTGTGTATCCTCAGTCGATGCATCGGGCCGTGTACCCTCCGCAAAATTAAAATTCCAGAATCGATGTCGGGCTGTGTATCCTCAGTCGACGCATCAGGTTTTGTACCCTCCGCAAATTTAAAATGACAAAATCGACATCGGGATTTGTACCCAAAGTCGACGCATCGGACTGTGCACCCTCCGAAAAATTAAAATAGCAGAATCTACATCGGTCTGTGTACCCTCAGTCGACGCATCGGGCTGTGTACCCTCCGCTAAATTAAAATAACAACAATCGACATCGAGCTGCGCACCCTCAGTCGACGCATCAGGCTGTGTACCCTCTGATAAATTAAAATAACAAAATCGACATCAGGCTGGGTACCCTCAGGCGACGCATCAGGGTGTATACCCTCCGCTAAATTAACATGACAAAATCGACATCGGGCTGTGTACCCTCAGTCGACGCATCGAGCTGTGTACCCTCCGCTAAATTAAAAATGACAAAATCGACATCAGGCTGTGTACCTTCAGTCGATGCATTGGGCTGTGTACCCTTCGCTAAATTAAACTGACAAAATCGACATCGGGTTGTGTACCCTCAGTCGATGCATCGGGCTGTGTAGCCTCCGCTAAATTTAAAATGGAGAAATCGACATCAGGATGTGTACCCTTAGTCGACGCATCGGGCTGTGTACCTCCGCACCCTCAGTCGATGAATCGGGCTGTGTACCCTACGTTAAATTAAAATTACAAAATCGACATCAGGTTGTGTACCCTCAATCGACATATCGGGCTCTGTACCCTCCACTAAATTAAAAATGACAAAATCAAAATCGGGCTGTGTACCCTTAGTCGATGCATCGGGCTGTGTACCCTCCGCTAAATTAAAGTGTACTAAGAGAAATTGGATAACCTTTTGTCGGAATATGTTTGTCATGTGTTTTTGGGTCGCATACCCTTCGTGCCTGCATTCAAAGAAAGATCGGTGAGTTGCATGGGGTGGTTTGGTTTGTGCATTCTTGTCTTGCCTTATGCCCGCTTCTTGTGATTGTCGGGACCTCGGCCGAGCTGATAGGGATATGTATAAAGTGGTAAATAATGCGAATATTTTGAAAAACTTTTATGAGAAGAAAACGAAACGAAATATTTTATCTCATTGATTCACAAGTTGCATTGTGTAAAGTCATGGTTGTTGCTCCTTAGGCTGTTCCAAATGCTATTAAATGAATTTTGAGGGCGTCCTCAAAATTCTAACCCAGTTTGTCTGTTCTTGAAATTTTTGAGAGGGTCTCAAAAATTTCTGCCCCAGTGTCAACTATGTTTGTCCTTTCGGAATTTTTGAGATTTCCTCAAAAATTCTGCCCCAGTGTCTGCTTTATGGGAAAATGAATTTTTTATATTTATGCGACCGAACCTTGGGTAGGTTGACTACGTATCCCCCTTGGGAAATCAGGTCGTAACGTAATTCCAGATTACATGATTTATTGGAGAATAATAAAACCACTAACTAATGCAGGTTCTATACATGGTATCTTTTGAAGGCGTCTGAGTTGAAGGATTTCAGCCAAACTTCTCCGTCCATTTCTGCTAGTACCAGTGCTCCTCCAGTTAGAACTCGGTGAACCATGTACGACCCTTGCCATATTGGTGCAAACTTGCCTTTCGCTTCTTCCTGATTAGGAAATATATTATTCAGCACTAATTGTCCAGGGTCGAAAGATCTTTCTCGAACTTTCTTGTTAAATTCTTTAGTCATTCTCCTCTGATATAACTGCACATGACATACTGCATTTAGTCTCTTTCCATCGATGAATGCTAATTGTTCTATTCTTCCTTTGACCCATTCAGTGTCTTTCAACTGTGTCTCTTGAATGATCCTCAAAGATGGTATCTCGACTTCCGCTGTTATCACTGCCTCTGTTGACGTTCTTACTGTGGTGCGATACCCTAACAAAGCATAGGGTAAGTTCTCATGCCATTGCTTTGAATTGTGTGTCATCTTGAACAATCTTCTTGATGTTCTTGTTGGCTGCCTGAACTGCACCATTTATTTGGGGTCTATATGTGGTGGAATTACAATTCTTGATCTTGAAAACTTCACAAGTTGCTTTCATTAGGTCACTATTGAGATTTGACCCATTGTCGGTGACGATCGACTCGGGAATGCCGAATCGACTGATCATTTTGTCACAAACAAAGTTTGCAACCACTTTCTTTGTCACTGACTTGTATGATGCAGCTTCTACCCATTTGGTAAAGTAATCAATAGCTACCAGTATGAAATGGTGTCCATTTGATATAGCCGATTCGATTGGTCCTATGACATACATTCCCCAGGCAGTGAAAGGCCAAGGTGATCCCATGACATTTAATTCACTAAGAGGCATTCAAATCATATCTCTGTGGACTTGGAATTGATGATATTTCTTTGTGTGCCTTATGAAATCGTGCTCCAATGTCATCCAGAAATAGCCAGCCCTCAAGATCTTCTTTGAAATCACGAAGCCGTTCATGTGTGGGCCGCACGTTCCAGAGTGTATTTCTTCTACCAGCCTGACAGCTTCCTTGGCGTCTACACATCTTAACAACCCTAGATCAGGTGTCTTTTTATATCAGATCTCGCCGTTAAAGAAGAAACCACTTTCCAACCTCCTCAATGTCTTCTTTTGGAGGCTCGTTGCATCTTTTGGGTAAGTGACATCCTTGAGAAATCCCTTGATGTCATAGAACCAAGGTTGCCCGTTTGATTCTTCTTCCACATGGTAACAACATGCAGGTTGCTTCCTCACCGCCACCGGTATTGAGTCGATGTAATTTTTGTCAGGATATTTGATCATGGAAGATAAGGTGGCTGACACGACCCGGAATCCGGTTAGGCCGTGCGGGCACCCGACATCCTCCCCTAGACCCATCGGGCGAACCCTTACCAATTAAATTAGGAAAATAAATATAATAGTTCATAAATAAGGACAAGACTTAAAAAAACACACAGACATATTGACACTTCTAAGCTGTACGAAAGAAAATTACAGCTAACTACCCAACATACTAAATTTAGGGCTATCCAGACTAGACATCTAAGAGTACAGAAGAAGACAAATACATCCTGAAGGGAGCAATATGCAACTGAAATAATAAACATAAAACTGGTGGCCATCCAGAATAAAAGCTGGCTCACCCTGACAGCTGAAGTCGTCTTTGCTCCTTCACAACGTGGCGAATTCAATCCTGGAGCAAACCTACCGAAACGAAATAGATAGACAAAAACAAACAACAAACAAGGGTGAGTCAAAAGGACTCAATAAGTAGGGCAGACTAGCCACCTCAAAGAATAGGATAGCTAGCCAGGGAGAAAGGAAATAGATAAACAAAATTCCTCTTATTTAAATTATATGAAAAGTCAGAGCCAGATAATAACTAGAAACACGTATGGAATCACAAACTCATTAAAACCAGGAACGTAAGATAGCCAGAACATATAGGTATCCCGAACATATCAACAATTAGAAATACATCATGTTGTGACGTGCAACCTGATCCATATATTCATACTGTCTCGGCGTGAAAACCGATTCGTATATTTATACCGTTGCGGCGTGCAACCCGATCCCCGCAACTCAGAATACAAGCCAGAAATATATGGACAAACTGAAATATGTCCACAATATGGTATACATACCGCATACACAAAACACAGCATGATAGTCACACAATAGTCAGCATGCGGTGCAATGAAATAGGATGAATGCGGTATGATGCAATGGTGTCATATGTTCCAAATAGATGGAGCGGAATCCTCCTGCTCCGGGGCGGAATCCTCCTACCCTCAATATGATGCAATAGAGCGGAATCCTCCTGCTCCGAGAGCGGAATCCTCCTACCCTCAATATGATGCAATGGAGCGGAATCCTCCTGCTCCGAGGGCGGAATCCTCCTACCCTCAATATGATGCAATGGAGCGGAATCCTCCTTCTCCGAGGGCGGAATCCTCCTACCCTTAATATGATGCAATGTGCATACGAATGCAACATGATGCAATAATAACCCATCACCAGCGCAGGACTCTCATCGACAGCTGGAACGTATATATCAACTCACAACCAAAGTACAATACTCAGATTCTCAATGCAATACCAATAACAGGACATAACATATAATATAGAATATAAATCCAAAGCTAAGGCATAATGAGTACGCCTATCGGCAGCTACACACGTAAGGAACATGTGGTAGGAAATCCACGAGGCCAGGTGCCTCCAAAGAAATGGATATAAACACTTACGTTGTTACAAAGTTAGTACAGCCACTCAGTAACCGCTTTGTCCTTTGGATTCATTGCCAAACGATCCCGCTGTGTTCAATAACCAGAAAAATATATCACATAAGGCTAAAGGCTTCATTCCTCACATCTTAGGGCAACCCGGTTAGGAACCTGATACCCTATTCGCATACGCAGCACGCAGGCCAGGCATATATACAGGGTCTAAGGTCACATAACAAAACCCCAAATAAATTACATTTATATGATGTCCATAACTCACTGAGTATGAATATATATTCAATTTCATTATCGGGGTCCATTTGACCCTTTAAACTATTAATTGAATTTATTAGGACGATATCTAATATCTCAATTTCTACCGTCAAAATATATTTAAACACACGTAATAAACTCAAATAATATATAAGGATCATTACCTGAATGTTTCAGGGTGAAAATTCTACTTTTTCCCGGCCCCTTTTCTCATTTTCTGGCATTTTTTCCTGATAATTTCCTCTGTTTCTCGTTTTCTCTCATTCTGTGTCGTTTTTCTATTTATACAAAAGATGAGCTTATATAAAGCTCATCTTAACCGCCATCATGTTCCTTTTCTTTCGTTCTTTATAATTTTTGTCTTATTCTGTTTTTTTTGTTTTCTTTTATTTTATTTTCTTTTCGCGATGAAATTAAAACGATACTCTACGATATTCAAAATAATTCCAACTTTTGCGTACAAGTTATACAAAATATATGTAACATACTCGCGAAGGCGGATTTCAAATCGGACTCCGAAACTCAAGATGCGAATTTAAATGAAAAAAGTCAAATTTTTTAACTTTCGGCATTTTAGCGGAAACTAGCCGAAAAATATCGAAATTCACTTTTGAAAGTTCAAGGTCATAAATAATTATACGAACCCAATGGCGCTTTCGGATTTCGAATCGGAGCTCATTCGGCAAAATCGAGCTCGAAAATCTCTTTTTAATATTTATCGCCAATAAAACCTGAAACCTTCCTGCGATCCCTACCAAACGAGGTCTGATTTAGCTCAAATTTTACAGACAGGTCCTAATGGACATTACAAATATTTTTAAATTATCGGCACGCCAATCAGAGTCCTATCTTTCGAAATGACTAACCGAGGTCGTTTCAGTGGCCAAAGCATCTACAAACTCATTTTATAACCTAGGTACATGCCGGAACTCTATTTTGGTGAATCTTTGCTTCAACTCTTTTATGCACTCGAGGTATGGTAAAATCTTGGAATTCTTTATCGTCATTCTAAGACCCAGGATCCTTGCTGCACTTGGTGAATCAACAAATCAGAATCTCCAATTCCTTGCTGCTCTTGTATGTTCATGTCTACCGTCATTCTGAGACCTAGGATCCAAGCTTCATAATGTTGATCAATCTTTAAAACTAACATTGCTCCAACACCGGCTCCATTTAAATTTACTGCTCCATCGAAGAATAGTCTCCAACCATCATACTCCTCTATGATACCTTCCCCTACGAACATGACTTCTTCATCGGGGAAATAAGTGTGAACAGGTTCATAAACAACACCCACTGGATTTTCGGCCATATGATCTGCTAAAGCCTGAGCCTTCACCGCCTTTTGAGTGACAAAAGTAATGTCGAATTCACTGAGCAGCATTTGCCATTTAGCAAATTTTCTAGTAGGCATTGGCTTTTGGAAGATATACTTGAGAGGATCCATCCTTGATATCAGCAAAGTTAAATAGGACGTCAAGTAGTGCCTCAGCTTTTGTGCTATCCAGGTCAGTGCACGACAAGTGCGTTCCAGTAGTGTGTATTTGGCTTTGTAGGGAGTAAATTTCTTACTAAGGTAGTATATTGCCTGCTCTTTTCTTCCAGTTGAGTCATGTTGCCCAACACATAACCAAACGCTGAATCTACCACAGACAGGTACAAGATCAAAGGTCGCCCAGGTTCAGGTGGAACCAGCACAGGTGGGCAAGACAAGTATTCTTTTATCCGATCAAATGCTTTTTGGCAATCTTCCGTCCATTCGATCGCTGCGTCTTTCTACAATAGCTTGATGATTGGTTCGAAGATGACCGTGGATTGAGCTATGAATCAGCTGATGTAATTGAGGCTTCCGAAGAAACTCATGACCTCTTTCTTTCTCTTTGGTGGCGGCAGTTCTTTAATGGCTTTGATCTTGGATGGATCGAATTCGATGCCTCTTTTTCTGATGATGAAACCTAGAAGCTGCCCTGCTGAAACACCAAATGCACATTTTGCTGGATTTCGTTTTAAGTTATATCTATGCAAGCGATTGCATAAACTTGGACTTGATGATCACGTCATCTATATATACCTCAATTTCTTTATGGATCAGGTCATGGAACATAGTTGTCATTGCCCTCATGTAATTTGCCCCAGCATTATTCAACACAAATGGCATAACCTTGAAGCAATAAGTCCCCCAAGATGTAGTGAAATCTGTTTTCACGGTGTCTTCCTCATCCACAAGCACCTGATGATAGCCGGCAAAACAATCCACGAAAGACTGTAGTTCATGTATCGCACCGTTATCAATCAAGATGTGTACATTCGGCAAAGGGAAATCATCTTTAGATCTTGCCCTATTTAGATCTCTGTAATCAACACAAACTCTAAGTTTCCCATCTTTCTTTGGCACTGGGACAATGTTGGCTAGCCAAGTTGGGTATTTGACTGTTTTCAAAATCCCGGCATTGAGCTGCTTAGTTACCTCTTCTCCAATCTTCAACAAGGTAGATGACTTGAATGTTCGGGCTTTTTGCTGCACTGGCGGAAAGCCCGGATTGAAGGGCAATTTGTGAGCTACCACATCTGTGCTTACGCCAGTCATGTCATCATACGGCCATGCGAATACGTCCTCGTATTCTTTAAGAAACTCGGTATACCGCTTTTTATCTTCGGCGGTGAGATGCACATTAATTCTTGTCTCTTTTACAGTTTCGTCGTCCCCCAGATTTATCACCTCAGTTTCTTCTAGATTTGGTTTGGGCTTATTTTCAAATCTCTCAATTTCCTCTTGTGTGGTCTCATCAAAATCATCATAGTAAAAATCAGTTTCCTCAAGCTCCATAGTTTCATTACACGTTGCGGTTGTGGACTCAATGGGATTATTAGTTTTAATGCTGAAAAAATAAAATATTGCGAAATTAAAAGATTAAACAAAAGTTAAAGGAAATAGTGCGACATTTTATTTATGAATCCTTGCAAAACAAAGTTTATAGGGAGACATGTGAGAAAGATAACAGATGCAAGATCCATGACTCAAAGTCGGGTTTTACTTTAGAAAGCATGAAATAAACTCTATCCCTCAGCTCTACCAAGGTCCAAGGTAAGCTCGGGCCCGGTTGATGATCCAGTTGTTCAGTGCAGCTCCAGATTCAGCTTTTGCCAACCCAGGAGGTTCAACATGCTCTTCTAGGATCACATAGCAGTCTTCATCAGATATGAACAGCTTTTGCACTCCTGCCAGCAAATCCTCTTCAGCATCAACGATCTTCCGTTCAACTCCTTGCGCTGCAGATACCTCCCCCTTGCGACCATCCATGTATCCAGACGAGACGAAAATATGTAGGAGAGTCTTTGCACTTTTCATGTAGAATTTGAAGTCTAGTGATGCTTCTTCCATGCTCTCCTCATAAGTCACAATGTATCTTATGCCAGCTTTCTAGTTGTCGGGCCTCATCACAATTTGAATTGCCTCGGTCATGCCGTCAAGGTTCTTGCCTAAACCTTTCCCAGGTTCATAGCCTTGCATTATCATGATGCCTACAACCCTGTTTCTAGGCCATTTTGCAAGTTGTGGGAGTATATACAGCTCTTCGATCACCACCTCAATAGGTTCGGGATGTAACGACCCTCAAATAGTCGTTACGGGATCCGGGACCTCGATTTGCATGTCGACAATCCCAAAAGGTCCGTTAGGTCATTTATGACCCGTCTGTGAAATCTGAGTCGAAACGGATTCCGTTTGATAGGTTTTCGAGAAAAGGATCCGTTTATGAAATTTCGGAAAGGAATTTGGGGTTTCGATAGGTCGTTTTGAGTAAACGAACCCCGATGGAAAATCCGAGCTCACCATTAGGTCTGTCTCGTCATTTATGATATGTAGCAACCTTCAAAATTGAAAACGGACCTCGTTTGATAGGACTTTGATAAAGTCCCCGTTTCGGAAGTTTAAAAGAGTTAAAAGAGGTTTCCGAGCTCGATTTGAGCAAATGAGCTCCGATAAGAGATCTGAAAGTTCTGTTAGGTTCGTATAGTCATTTGTGACTTGTAGCAACTTTCGGAATTGGATTCCGAGGTCGTTTGGTTAAATTTCACTATTTTGGCGAAAGTCGAAAATTGAACCTTTGTCGTGGGACCCACTTTTTGAGTTCTGGAGGTCCGAATTGAGTTCCGTCTTGACGAGCATGTCACCCAAGTATTTTATGGCTTGTGTGCAAAATTTAGGATCATTCCGAGCTTCGTAGGGTCCCGTTTTGCCCCTAAAACAGTAGAAAATCTGGTGCGACTTTTCTGTTCTGTTTTGGCGCAAACAGCCGGATAAAAGCTGCTTTTCCGGCCAATCCCTAAGGAATTAGGAAAAACTCAAAACATGAAAGTTGTAGCCCTTTGAGTTTTGGTTCTAATGGCACCAGTTTCAGGTCATTTGCACATTCCTATCAAATGTTATTATTTTTTCAAAAGAAGCTCTCACAGAGGCAAAAAAACTGCTATAAAAAAGGCCATTTCGGGCCATTTCGGTTCATAACTTATAAAAATCATTTGGTGAGCTCTTGAGGCGATTTTTGGGTATTTCTTGAAGACCCAATCATACTTACACTTAAGGTAAGCCCTTTCAATCCATCTTTATGTTGATTAACACAAGAATCAAAGGGTTGATTCTTGGAAATGGGTTAGAACCCTAGATTCTTAAGAATTGGGGAAAGACATCGAGCAAGGCTCGCATGTGGAATCTAAGTGTACTTTTGGACTTACGGGAGCGTGGGGAGTCCGGAAGAGTACATTTTGTAAATTTAGGGCTCGGCCCTACCCGGGGGTATTTTGGTAATTTTTACCCTAGGATGCCTATAGGCTTAAATAGCTATAATTGAGCACTCATATGTGCTATATCTTGTCTTAATAGACCTAGTGGAGAGTCCTTCGCGGACAAGGCGAGCGGGAAAGGAGATTCTTCCCGGCATTTGAGCCCGAATTTCGAGGTAAGTGAGACTTGACCTCTATTGTGCTTGTGGACTCTTCCTTCATGCTAGTATGCTTCATGTACGCATATATATACCTAACAATGGTTAGGATTAATGATGTGAATTACTTGCTATTATTGTTTGTTATAAATAGCGAGATTGTGACTCGACCGAGGTATGTGCCGGTCTAAACGCTACGTCGAGGTAGCTTAAATTTATATCGTAGTAACGCTTGCTACGCCATGCTTAGATAGCAAGAACTTGGGACATGGCCGAGGATGTTGCCGGCATGTCATGATAAATGTCTTGCCGAGGATTTTGCCGGCTTTTGTATGATATTGGTACTTGATTTGTTCACGTGCCGGGTTGGGTAGTGCTGTCTATACGAAACCTTGGGTTGGACGACATGGGAGTAGGGATTGTACCCCCAAACTGTGGTCGGGTTAACCTTCGCCTTACGTTCAGCTAGCATAACCAACCTGGGTTACGGTGACTGTGAAATATTATCGTTATTAATATTTCTGTTATTATTTCTGTTATTGTTATTAGTGTCGTGGATATTAATACTGTTAGAGGGACACTTGACAGGGGGTGTGGTGTCGCCTATACTATGAGATGTGTCACACTTGACAGGGGGTGTGGTGTGGACACTTGATCTTTGAGATGTGACACACTTGACAGGGGGTGTGGTAAGGTCACTTGATTTATTGAGATACGACGCACTTGACAGGGGGTGTGGTGCGATCGTAGACAGATTTGAGATGAGCCAACGACTACGGGTCGTTGGTCTACTTATTCATGATTGTGATAGTGACTTTGGGTCACGGTATATGGTTGATACTTAGTAGTGGTGTTGCTAGTCCATCGTAGGTCTAGGTTAGTCGGCACGGGAGTAGAGATTGGATGATGCCGGGCAAATTGGAGCAAAAGTGCCAACCATCAAGAGCCAAGCTCAAGAGCACAAGGAGTATACATGGGCTCCCGAGGAGGACCCGAGAGTGATTTGGAGTCATGTACTTGATCACCATCGAGGGAGGACCAACTACGGACCAAGGAGGAACACCTAGAGTCCATTTTGAGCCATTTCAAGACCTCCCAAGATGAGGCGGACCGCCTACACAAAGAGGCGGACCTCCTAAACAAAGTCAAGTTTCAGGATCCAAGGAGGCGGACTGCCTGAAGTCACTAGGCGGACCGCCTAGTTGGCTGCCACTCTCTGGAAGTTGGAAATAGGCGGAGCGCCTAGAGGGGGAGGCGGACCGCCTACCCCTGTGTGTGTATTACGGGATTTTCCTACATTTTGATGTGTATTTCCTACTTTAGCCCTAAGTGGCCTTTATTGTTTTAACCCACTTTGGGGGTATTTTAGACATTACATAGGGCATAGGAGAAGACTATAAATAGCTACCTTAGTCTTTCATTTCATTTACACAATCTTGAATATTGAAGAAACTTGAGCAATGCTCTCATTTGAACCCTTGTTGGGAACTTGAATTCAATTGGTGGAATCCAATTTGAACTTCATCCATCTTTGATCATTCTATTTGCAAGAGCCGGGTGCCTCTTGAGGATAGTTGCATAGTATAGGTGATCCTTGACTTCACCCGGGGTGTATCGAGACGAGTTCCTCGGTGCTACTTAGGTAAACGTTCAATCCTCGTCTTGCTCCTTATCTCGATATATTCATCGATATCGCCTATCTTGTTTTAGCTTCCGCATTTTCATATCGTTTCTAGCTTCCGCTCGATTTTCCCTGCATCAGTTGTTATCAGAGCACGGCTAGGCTTCGTTCTTACGAATCCTCGGTCTTGTTCTTATCGTTGTTATCATTGTGTTGTTTGTTCTTGAAATTAGAAGAAAAACAAAAAAATTCAAAAATTTGAAAACTACAAAAAAATTGCTAGAAATCGTTCGTTGTTACGATTTTGTTGGTTTTGATTATCGGGGATTGTTTGTTTATGTATTCTCGACAATTGGGTACCAACAAAACACGTTTTGGAGTTGAAAATCAAATTTGTGAAAATCAAACCCAAAAGTTGAAATTTCACAAAATTGACAAAAAACTTGTTGGATTCAAACACCCAAACATTGAAAATCATTGGGGTTCGATATATGTTTGATTCCCGTTCTTTTGGTACCAAAATATCTTGATTTGGTGTTGTGATTCGAAAATTTGAAGAATCAAATCTCAAAATTTTCAAAACCCTTGAAACTTGGCTTCAAGAATCGAAATCGATTATTTGTTGTTTGATTGGGGTTAAAAACTATTGGGGTTTGTTTGTAATCATCCTATACACCTTTGGGTACCATTAGATTGGAAAGACAATGTGTTTTGGTTGGAAATTTGGGTGCTAAAAGATCAAAAACGCGGAGTGCAACGCTGCAGGAAAAGCAAGTAGGCGGACCGCCTACATTTTGAGGCGGACCGCCTCCATCTGTGCAGCTCTCTGTATTTGTCCAGGCGGACCGCCCACCTGGGGAGGCGGAGCGCCTCTTTCTGGAGCGTGCCCGGATTGTAGTTTTTCGTAGGTTTTCGCTTTTTGTTGGCTTGTATCCCTTCCGGCTAGTACTTTTCAAGTAACACTCCTACTTTACTAGTACTAGTTCATTGAGCGTATAGGGTTCTCGTGCTTAGAGGAGAGTAGACCTCAAAGAAGACTCGTAGTTTGATTTTGCTTCAAGTGCGCACCTAAATAGCCTAGCGTTCATCGAGTCCCATCAATTCCACTCTTCCCGAAGAGTATTTGGTTCTTGTGAACTTGGTTGGTGATGTAGGGAAAAACGCGGAAAGATAAAAAGATAAAGAACGAGACGTAACTCGATCTCTAATCCCAAGTAGCAACGGAGAACTTGTTCCGATACACCCCGGGAGAAGGACAAGAACACCTACGCTATGCAACTACCCTCGAGCCACACCTGGAGCTCGCAAATAGAATGATCGGGGCGGGGTTGTTAGGCAACTAGAATCCACTAGAAGTAACAAGTCCCAACTAAGGTTGGTTTTCATAAACCCAAAGAGAATCCACTCTTTACAATATTCAATTCATCATTCAACATAAACTAAGTGTAAAATAAGCTAGGCTTGGATATTTATAGTGTTTTCCCAAGCTTACATAAGACTTAACTACCCTTACTTAATAAGGTTCAACAAATAAGCCACGCAGGGCAAAATAGTAAAAGAACCATAAGTTCAGCAGCTAGGAGGGGCGCCTGGGGCTGGGAGGGGTGCCTGGATCATGCTGACGCTAGGCTGGGCGCCTGGAGCTAGGCGGGGCGCCTGGCTTGGCCTTCAGTCAGGCGGGGCGCCTGGCCTTCAGTCAGGCGGGGCGCCTGGCTAGGTGGGGCGCCTGGGTGCCTTCCATTCTTAGGCAGTGAGCTCCCTAGGCGGGGCGCCTGGGCTAGGCGGGGCGCCTAGTTGTGCTGGGCCTCCTTCCTTCTCTTTAGGCGTGGAGCCTAATGATGAAACCATCCGGAACACTTCCAAAGCCCTTGACTTCAAGTCCATTGTATCTTCCAAGCTTGGCACATGTCGGAAAGTGTTGGAAAGTGTCTTGGCACGATTTGGGCTTCATCATCCTCCCCTTCTTGAGAAGATTTCGTCCTCGAAATCAATGCGTCCAAGTCCTTGGCATCATCTCCTCGAGGTGCCCAATGCTCTCCTCCCTTGTAACTCTTGATCGTCACCTTGACATAGGTCTCTTCCAAGATCTCCCTTGCCTTAACATGGAGCTTAGAACCTACAAGCAACGACAAGAAAACACAAGAACTCCTACTTTGAAAGTAGGTTAGTGCAAGAAGTGTGGAAAACACACTCTTGTGATATAACCAAGCATCAATTAAAAGCACAAATATCAAGTCTCCAAAGAGAACAATAAGTACTTGGTTAAAGATCATCATGCACCTAACACAATAGTGATCAAATAAGCCATGGGGATATGAAAAATGCAAGATCAAGCTATCAAAATCCCCTTGAACCTTAAGCTCACGATCAACAAACCAATCTATCCTCGAGGTGTGATCAACATGTGGAGTGGAGTGAGTCAAGTAACGCAACATGCAAGTAACATCAAGTACTTCACTCCCCTTCTTTAGAGCATACTTACTCACACCAAGGGATTCCCTTTCAACTCCAACTTCATCACCTAAGCAACCCTTCTCAAAAGACAAGCTCTCAAGGAAGGCATTGATGATAGATTCTTCTTCATCATAACCCCAACTAGCATTAGTAGGGTCACTCAAAGAACCATCCACCTCACCCAATTTCTCAATCAATGGGTTGCCTAAGGAATCAATTCCTTCACACCATGGGGGTTCTAATTTGCTATTCACCCTAGTCCGATACAAGTCATTACCACTAATGAGAATGCCTTCAAACAATGGGTTAGTATAAACACGCATCTCACTATCATGATCAAGCATAGACAAGTTATCAAGACTAGGTTCACTTGAGGAGTCATCGTAGACAACCTTGTCCAATTCATGCAATTTGGACTCCTCAAGGTCAAGACCATCTTTACCACAACACATGGGTCCACCAATAAGAAGCATATCAATTAGGGAATGGTCAACTACCTCATCTTTCCCTAGGTCAAAGGTTGGCGGTGTGTCATAGCAAAGGTCACAATCATGGTCAACTATCAAATCTACACTAGGGAAGGGTTCAATGAACAATGAGCTCACATCATGATGTGGCATAGCATCCCTTCCAACTAGTGTTTCACAAGCACACACAAGTTGACAACTAGACTCTTCACTAGTGGCATATTCACTAGATGCATCACAAGCTCCAACTAGTGTTGAGTCATTACAAGACAAGTAGCTAGTAGGCTCATGAAAAGGTGAAGCAACACTTACATTTGTAGTACTTTCTTGATCACTCACAAGATTTGAAGTGTCATATGCAACTCCTCCTTCATGAGGCTCACATTGAGGCTCCAATGACTTGTCTTCAATTGTACCTACACAAGAACTTTCACAAGAAGAGATAGAAGATAAAGAAGGGTTAGGATAATGGGTGCTCTCACTCTCAATTTTTCCTTCCTCACCTCTCATCTCTCTCAATTTTACCTCATGGTCAAGTGTAGTTTGTGGTGACAATCCCCTCACATCACTCCTCAAATCCTCTCCTTTTTCCTCTCTTGGATTGTCACCGGTCACTCCCTCACTTCTCTCTATCTTTTCTCTCTCATTTGAAGTGGAGTGACTCTCATTTTCATCATGCGTTGGCAAAACAATAAAATTGTTTGCCTCGGGTTCAAGTTCAATGGGTGACTTTGCTTTAGCCACTTCCCTCAACTCCTTCATTCGTTTGTAGTCTTCCCTCACTTGCCTTGGAGTCAAAGGTCTAAGCACATACTTTCTCCCATCTTGCTTAACCGTATAGGAGTTGGTCCGGCCATCATGCACTACACACCTATCATGTTGCCATGGTCTCCCAAACAATAAATGGCATGCTTGCATCGGGACCACATCAAACATGACCTTATCTTTATAGCTCCCAACGCTAAACTCAATCAACGCTTGTTTCACCACCTTTAGTTCACCACACTCGCTAAGCCATTGTAAACGATATGGTTTTGGATGCTTTAGAGTGGGTAACTTCAATTGGGAAATCAAGGTTTGGCTCACTATGTTGGTGCAACTCCCCGAATCAACAACCATTGAACATACTTGGCCCAACACTCGGCACCTAGCATGAAAGAGGTTTTCCCTTTGATCATTTTCCACCTCCTCCTCCATTACAATGGTACTCAAGCTTCTCCTAACCACCAAGAACATTTGAGGGCCATCATCCTCTTCTCCGGCCTCCTCACAATCAACTTCCTCTTCCCCCTCTACTTCTCCATTTTCGGACTCACTTTCTTGTTCATACACTAAATTGCCAACCACAACCATGTTTCGTTTTGTGGAGCATTCTTTAGCAATATGCCCATAGCCCTTGCACTTATAACATTGAGTAGAAGTAGAAATAGGATTACTCAAGCGAGTTTTAGAAGTACCTTCCAAAGGTGGAGTAGTCTTCTCATATGGCTTCTTCACTTCTTTACTAACATTGGCACTTGGAAAGCTTGCATTTGGAGTCTTCCACTGTTTTGGTTGGTTCATGGGAGTAGGAGTGCTACTCTTGTAACGGGTGGACTTTTCTCCCTTAAGCCATTGCTCGGCTTCAATAGCGGCTTCCAATAGATCTTGAAGTGAAGGATAAGAATGCAACCTCAATTGAGAAGCTATACCATAGCTCAAGCCATTCTTGAAACGGATCATGGCTTGCTCTTCATCCTCGGTCTCCATATCTAAGGCCAATCGGGTCTTCTCAAACTCATCATAGTACTCATGAACCGTCTTGACACCTTGCTTTAGATCATAGAGCTTCTTGAGTTGCTCTTGTCGATATCTAGGAGTCACATACTTGGTATTCATGAGGGCCTTCAATTCATTCCATGTCACATTCACATGCACACCCGCTCTTCTTCTTGTCCTCTTTATGGATTCCCACCAAGTAGAAGCATAAGACTCAAAGGATGAAATAGCATAAGTACCTTTCTTCTCATCGGTCATCTCATTTGTGTCAAACACTCTCTCTATAAGTAGAACCCATTCCATGTATGCCTCCGGATCACAAGCTCCCTTAAAGGATGGAAGATTAAGCTTCACACTATTGAGATTGTTGTTGTTGTCACGCACCCCATAGTTAGGCTCCGGTTGGCCTCCATAGTGGTCATCATGAGCAACATATTCTCTTCTAGCATTCCTTCCATCAAATCTCATGGGTGGCCCTCGACCTCGGCCTCTACCCCTATCCACATTTCGACCCCAATTCATTTGCCTCCTAGGTTGATATTGAGCATCATACCCATAGGCCTCATCACCATACTCGGCTTCCTCCTCTTCTTGAGCCTCAACAACTTGCTCAAGAGGTGGGACAAACCTAACGGGTCTTCGAAGTGGAGCATTTCCTTGGGGATTGCCCAAGTTGAGAGGATTGCTCTCATGTTGGGGATTGCCCAACCCACGCTCTCGTAGAGCTTCAACTTTGCTTTGTTCATACCTCTTGTTTAGCTCAACAAAGTGTCCGGGAGTCATAGGAGTGCTATGACTCGTGCCCTCTCCGGATTCAATTTGGACACTCGGGGTCCTCCTTTCACCGGTCTCAACTTGATTCCTTTCGACGGTTTCAAGTCTCAATGAGATATCCTCCAATTTAGCCATAATGGTGGCCATGAAATGCTTCATGGGATCATCTCCATCGTTTGCCATTGTACCTACAAGAAGCAACAAACGTTAGTAAAAGACCTCACTCACTCCCTCACTTGAGTTCACTCGGATCACTCTTTTGGGGGTGGCGGTGGATATTTCACTCGGACTTGTTACCAAAAGCTTCAAGTAGTTGACTATCAATCCTCAACCCAACCAACTATTCACAAGCCAATTGTACTCCGGGGCGAGTGGAGTTAATATGACTCGATGTACGTTAAGCACTTTGAAGTGAGGACTTGAACCAAAAGAGGCTACGGATCTTCTTTGAATTTCTAGTCTCCTTTCTAGGCACGATGATCCTAATAGCTCAAAGTGATTAGTACTAATCGAGTAGGATTATACTCTAGTAGCACTAACCAGAATTAATGCAATCAAACAAAGGGAAATGCCTATGAAAATCTACCCGAAACAACACTTTCAGCACTCAGGTGGGGCGCCTGAACTCAGGAGGGGGCGCCTAACTGTGCAGTGTTCCAGGCGGGGCGCCTGGGTCTAGGCGGGGCGCCTGGGACTTAGGCAGTAGCCAAGTCAGGCGGGGCGCCTGGCTTAGGCGGGGCGCCTGGCCTGAAGCCTTTCCCAACTCGTTCCAAACTCGTTTCAAGTCGATTTTCAAGCTCCAATTCCGATGTTTTCAACTTGTTTTCACAATCCAATGATACCCAAAGTTGATTTTGATCTTCCTTAACAAACCCCAATCACATTAACATCCAAACAATCAATCAAATTCAAGATTCAATGTCAAGAACTCAAGAACAAGGGGGTTTTCAAAGGGTTTTCAAAATGGGTTGTGATTCATCAAACTTGGTGTTATCCATACTCAAATTCCACAAAATTGGTATCAAATCGTTTGTTTTTCAATGAAGTTCAATCCCCAATATCAAGTTTTCAATCAAACATCATTCCAACCCAAGAATCAAGCCAAACATCATCATGAACAAGTTCATCAAGGGTTTAAGGGGTTTTGGGGTTTCAAATTTTCAAACTCCACCAATCCAAACAATTTTGGTATCCAAGTAACGGGAATTCGATCACGATCAAGAATCTATAACACCCATATCATCAATCATCCAAACCAACAAGATACACCAAATTTTTGTGTTTTTCAATTTTTCAATTTTTTTGTGATTTTCTTCTTTCAATAACTTCAACAACAAGAAAACTAAAAGAAAAGATACTAGGCACGAAGAACCAAGGGTCGGGGGTTTGTAGAAACAAAACCCGAGCCTTGCTCTGATACCAAATGATGTAGGGAAAAACGCGGAAAGATAAAAAGATAAAGAACGAGATGTAACTCGATCTCTAATCCCAAGTAGCAACGGAGAACTTGTTCCGATACACCCCGGGAGAAGGACAAGAACACCTACGCTATGCAACTACCCTCGAGCCACACCTGGAGCTCGCAAATAGAATGATCGGGGCGGGGTTGTTAGGCAACTAGAATCCACTAGAAGTAACAAGTCCCAACTAAGGTTGGTTTTCATAAACCCAAAGAGAATCCACTCTTTACAATATTCAATTCATCATTCAACATAAACTAAGTGTAAAATAAGCTAGGCTTGGATATTTATAGTGTTTTCCCAAGCTTACATAAGACTTAACTACCCTTACTTAATAAGGTTCAACAAATAAGCCACGCAGGGCAAAATAGTAAAAGAACCATAAGTTCAGCAGCTAGGAGGGGCGCCTGGGGCTGGGAGGGGCGCCTGGATCATGCTGACGCTAGGCTGGGCGCCTGGAGCTAGGCGGGGCGCCTGGCTTGGCCTTCAGTCAGGCGGGGCGCCTGGCTAGGCGGGGCGCCTGGCTTGGCCTTCAGTCAGGCGGGGCGCCTGGCTAGGTGGGGCGCCTGGGTGCCTTCCATTCTTAGGCAGTGAGCTCCCTAGGCGGGGCGCCTGGGCTAGGCGGGGCGCCTAGTTGTGCTGGGCCTCCTTCCTTCTCTTTAGGCGTGGAGCCTAATGATGAAACCATCCGGAACACTTCCAAAGCCCTTGACTTCAAGTCCATTGTATCTTCCAAGCTTGGCACATGTCGGAAAGTGTTGGAAAGTGTCTTGGCACGATTTGGGCTTCATCAGTTGGTTATCGAGGAGGTTGTTCAACTACGAGGAAGCCATTGAATCAAGTTTGAGTGATAAATCCCCCACCACTAAACGAGTGAACCGAGTGACATTCAAAAAGTGAGGGAGTGAGTGAGGTTTTTACTCTAACTTCTTTCTTGTCTTTGATTGATATAGGTACATGGCCGGAGACGTGTACGATACCATTAAGGTACCGGTGAGCACTTTGGTCAACCTCTTGGCCGAGGTGAGATCCATAAGCTCGAGGTTTGATCGCCTCAAAGAGGAACGGACCCCGAGTGTCCAAAATGGTACCGAAAGAGGTACTAGTGATGAAGTGTTGGGCAATCCCCAACCGTTGGGCATTCCCCAACAAGTGGGCATTCCCCACAACTTGGGCATTCCCCAACAAGTGGGCATTCCCCACAACTTGGGAATTCCCCAAGGTGGAGGTGAGCAAGGTGATGTGCTCATGCCTTTGCTAGTTGGAAGTGAAAGTCACTCCCCTCCACATGAGAGGCAAATGGAGGAGAGGAGTGATGTGAGTGAATTGACACCCGAATCTACACTTGGCCTTGGGATGGAAATGAAAGAGGGGGGAGGAGAGGAAATACAAAGTGAGAGTGAGGACACCCTTTGTTCTAACCACGTTTTATTCCCTTCTTCTTCTACTTGTTTGGGCTTATGTGTAGGTACTCTTGGAGGCAAGCTAGTGGTGCCTCAACCGATTACCTTGGAAGAAAGACAAGAGGATGGAAATCTCCATTGTGAGCTTCATGAAGGAAAATTTGAACGCGACACTTCAAGCGATGTGAGTACTCACGGGAGCGACTCAAATGTAAGTGTTACCTTTTCCTTTCATGAACATGTTAGCCCCTTGTCTTGCGTAGACTCCAATCTAGTTGTTGCTTGTAATGTCCCTATTGAACTTGCAACTAGTGAAGAGTCTAATGGTCGACTAGTGTGTGCTTGTGAACCGCTAGTAGAGAGGAATGAAAAGCCACATCATGATGTGAGCCCTGTATTCAAAGGACCTCTCTTTAGTGACAATGAAGTAGTTGACCTTGCTTGTGACCCTTGTTATGACACCCCACCCATATTTGATGAAGGGGAAGAAGAGTTATGTGACTCTACCCTTGTTGGTGTAATTGATTTTGGTAGAATTGTGTGTCGTAGTAAGGATGAGAGTGACCTTGAGGAGTCCAAATTGCATGAATCGGACAAGGTTGTCTATGATTACTCCTCAAGTGAGAGCGAAAACCCTAGTTTTGATACTTCACCTTTACTTGAATCTACGAATGGGATGCGTGCTTTTACTAATCCTTTGTTTGAGGGCGTCCTTATTGGTGGTGGTGAGTTGTATCGAGCTAGAGTTAGGAAGGAGTTGGAACCTCCGTGGTGTGAGGGATTTGATCCCATAGACAACTCTTTGTTTGAAGCTTCGAGTGAGGTAGATGATTCTTCTAGTGACCCTACCCTTGTTGGTTTGGGTTATGATGATGAAGAGGCCATTATTAATGCCTCTCTTGAGAGTTTATCATGTGAGGAGGGTTGTCTCGAAGATGAAATTGGAGGTGAGGAGGTATCTCTTAGTGTGAGTATGAGAGCTCTTAAGAAGGGGAGTGAGGTAATTGATGCTAATTGTGAATTGCACTACTTTGCCTATCCCATCCCGCATGTTAACCACACTTTTAGAATTGAGCATGCCGAACCCATTGTGCCACACTGTGAAAGCATTGCATTAAAGGTTTGGCGTGTCGATCATGAGCTTAGGGGTCATAGGAAACTTGATTGTGTAATCTTGAATATTCTATGTCCTAATGATCTCTTTGCTTGTTATGGTTGTGAGTGCTTGTCATTGGTGAGCCAAGAACTTGTTGTCTCCTTTGGGGACATAAGCTTTTTGATTAGTATTGATACTTGGCTCTATCACAAGAGTGAGTTTTCCACATCCCTTGCATTCACTCTTGTTGGACTTGCCTACTCGCGTAGTGGGACGTTTTGGTGTGCTAATCTTGAACTTAGGGATCATAGGGGTTTTGATAGCTTGCTTTTGCATATCTCATGCGCTATTGATCTCTTTTTTTGTTCTTGTGTTGGGTGCACTTCTTTGTTGAACCAAGTAATTGCTAGTTCCCTTGGGAGCATGAACTTCTTTATGACTATTGATACTTGGTTGTACCATAAGAGTGTGTTTTCCCACACTTGTGGCACTAACCTACTCTTGTAGTAGGAGTTTTGTTTTTGTTTTGTGCTTGTCTTTGATTGTAGGACTTGATGGTTTGATTTCGAGGATGAAATCCTTTCAAGAAGGGGAGGATGATGCCGGACAAATTGGAGCCAAAGTGCCAACCATCAAGAGCCAAGCTCAAGAGTACAAGGAGTATACATGGGCTCCCGAGGAGGACCCGAGAGTGATTTGGAGTCATGTACTTGATCACCATCGAGGGAGGACCAACTACGGACCAAGGAGGAACACCTAGAGTCCATTTTGAGCCATTTCAAGACCTCCCAGGATGAGGCGGACCGCCTACACAAAGAGGCGGACCGCCTAAACAAAGTCAAGTTTCAGGATCCAAGGAGGCGGACCGCCTGAAGTCACTAGGCGGACCGCCTAGTTGGCTGCCACTCTCTGGAAGTTGGAAACAGGCAGAGCGCCTAGAGGGGGAGGCGGACCGCCTACCCCTGTGTGTGCATTACGGGATTTTCCTACATTTTGATGTGTATTTCCTACTTTAGCCCTAAGTGGCCTTTATTGTTTTAACCCACTTTGGGGGTATTTTAGACATTACATAGGGCATAGGAGAAGACTATAAATAGCTACTTTAGTCTTTCATTTCATTTACACAATCTTGAATATTGAAGAAACTTGAGCAATGCTCTCATTTGAACCCTTGTTGGGAACTTGAATTCAATTGGTGGAATCCAATTTGAACTTCATCCATCTTTGATCATTCTATTTGCAAGAGCCGGGTGCCTCTTGAGGATAGTTGCATAGTATAGGTGATCCTTGACTTCACCCGGGGTGTATCGAGACGAGTTCCTCGGTGCTACTTAGGTAAACGTTCAAGCCTCGTCTTGCTCTTTATCTCGATATCTTCATCGATATCGCCTATCTTGTTTTAGCTTCCGCATTTTCATATCGTTTCTAGCTTCCGCTCGATTTTCCCTACATCATTGGACCTCCAAACCGCCGCTGAGTTGACCTATGCCTTACGTTGGATGGGCATAATCCTTGAGACTTCTGGTTACTACTTGTGTGTATGGAATATGTTACATCTATTTGTGATTTCACTACTTTATTGTATGATTACTATAGTATGTTGTTGCTTATGATGCATGTAGCGACTTGTCCCGCAAGGTTACCTTAGCGGGCCTGTCGGTGATCTTACTGAGCTTCGGCTCATAACTTACTCTGCCACGTGCGCAGGTCCTTCATCCAGTCAGCAGCCCGGACGTTAGCGGTTCCCGAGGCTTCTGAGACTTTTGATTGAGGTGAGCCGACCTCACAGACCGTGGTGGCATACCGCCGGAGTCACTTAGAGGTAGGACTCAGATTTCTTTGATGTATATTCATACTTTATTGAGTCACTCTTAGAATGCTCAAATTCTATTGTGGATATATTCTTTTGGACTTCACCCTTTTATATGTTTCATTGGTTCGCCTAGGCAAATGTTGTTTAGGTGCCATCACGAGCCCTTAGAAATTGGGTCGTGACAGTTTGGTATCAGAGCCCTAGGTTCTAATTCGAGTCCTAGGAGTCTTGGAGCAGTGTCTGAGTAGAGTCTTGCTTATGGGTATGTTGTCGACCATACTTATGAGCGAGAGCCTACAAGGGCATGTTAGGAAATGTTTTCCCTTCGTTTCATCTCTATTCGTGCTGAGTAGCTTATATAGGTGCTGACCCTTTTTCGTGTATTGTATCAGATGGCGAGGACGCGAGCATCCTCAGCCAGGAGGGCTGCATCTTCTACACCCGTGTCTGCGGGAGAGCCATCAACACCTACGCAGCCGCCAGCTGCTAAGAAGACTCGGGCAGGTCGCCCGTCAGCCACTAGGCAGGACACAGCTATCCCTGCGGTGTCCGCAGCGACTCTGTCAGCATCTATTCCCCCTGTGCCTTCTGTTGTGCCAGGCACCGTTGTGATCTCTTTACAGGAGTATATGAGACTGATGGCCTTGTCTAGCCATCAGGTCCCTGTCAGAGATGATGTTGCAGCTCCTGTTTCGGCTCCTCAGCCGACCACACCTGTTATGAGCACGCCTACTTCTGAGGGTGCTCCTGATCATATTGCCCAGCCTTCTACTTCTGCTCCTCAGGCAGGTCCTGTTATTTCTACTCCTCCTATGGGTACTGAGGGGGTTGCCAAGAGGATAGAGTCATTCATGATGCTTCAGCCTCCAGAGTTCGACGGTACCTCAGCTACATGTACTGCCCAGAGGTACATTCAGAAGTGTGAGAAGATTTTGACAGTTCTTGGTACTAGAGACACCTTAGGGGTGCAGTGTGCTTCTTTCAGATTATCGGGAGATGCGGAGACATGGTGGGTCTCTATGATGCGGCAGAGGTCTAGTGACCTCCCTTCTTTGTCTTGGGCTGAGTTCGTGTCTATGTTCATGAGCAGGTTCGTGCCCCAGAGTCAGCACGATGCTCAGAGGCGCGAGTTTGAGGGGTTGAGGCAGGGAAACCTGTCTGTTTCAGAGTATGACACCAGGTTCTTGTGGTTGTCTCAGTTTGCGCCGGCTATGGTGGCTCAGGAGAGGGACAAGGTCCTCCGGTTTGTTGAGGGTCTTCATCCCCGCTTGCAGGTAGCTGTTGCCCCTGATATGGGCAACAAGTCATATTTTGAGATAGTTGATGTGGCGCGGCGGATGGAGGATATCTTCGCCAGGGCTGACGCGGAGAGGGCGGCCAAGAGATCGCGTCAGTCTGGTGGGTATAGTGGATCCGCTCAGAGGGGTCAGGGTCATCAGGGCCGTTCTCAGTCTAGGCCCCAGGCTGCTGCTTTGCCTGCCCAGGATTTTTCTTCAGAGACCCCGAGGCCTCAGTCATCCCAGAGGCGGGGTGGCTCTTCGCAGTCTGGTCCGCCGCAATGCGGGAGGTGCCATCAGAGGCATCATGGGAGGTGTTCGTCTGGAGGTGGTCATGGCAGAGGTGGTAGAGGCGGTAGAGGAGGTAGAGGTGATGGATGTTTTGAGTGTGGGTCTCCAGAGCACTATGTCAGGAGTTGCCCTTATGTTTCATCAGGTCGCCAGGGATCCGCAGCTATGGTACCATCTGGTCCTCAGGCCGCCAGGCCCGTTTCTCAGATTCCTCCTAGACAGCAGTCTCAGAGAGCTCCGGGTTCAGGAGGCTCGGCGCAGGTCTATGCTATGACTCGTCAGGATGCTGAGGCATCCAATGATGTCATCACAGGTATTATTTCTGTCTGTGGCCGCGATGCTTATGCTTTTATTGATCCGGGGTCTACCTATTCGTATGTGTCGCCGGGATTTGCCCCTTGCTTGGGCAGGGATCTGGTCTTCTTAGATGATCCCTTTATGGTTGCCACCCCTGTCGGGTCTTCTATATGTGTAGATAGGGGTTATCGGCAGTGTATGATCTCCATCTGTGGTGTAGAGTCCTTAGTGGACCTGATGCTGCTCGATATGTCTGATTTCGATGTCATTATGGGCATGGATTGGCTGGCTTCCTGTCATGCGACTTTGGATTGCCATGCCAAGTCCGTGACGATCGGGGCAGAGGGTGAGTCTCGGGTTGTATGGGGAGGTTCCAGGCCTTCTCCGAAGAGTAGGATCATTTCTTTCTTGGAGGCGCAGAGGATGATATCTAGTGGGTGCGAGGGATATATTGCTTCAGTTCGGGATGTCCGGGCAGAGGAGTTATCCCTTGATAGAGTTCCGGTTGTTTGTGAGTATCCGGATGTGTTTCCTGATGATTTGCCGGGTTTGCCGCCTATGCGGGAGATAGAGTTTTGCATTGATCTATTGCCAGGCACTCAGCCTAAATCTATTCCCCCGTATCGTATGGCTCCTGTTGAGTTGAGGGAGCTGAAGGAGCAGATTCAGGATTTGCTCGATAAGGGCTTCATTAGGCCCAGTGTGTCTCCATGGGGTGCCCCGGTATTATTTGTGAAGAAGAAGGATGGCTCTATGCGGATGTGTATTGATTACCGGCAGCTGAATAAGGTTACTATCAAGAATAGGTATCATTTGCCGCGTATTGATGATTTGTTTGATCAGCTTCAGGGTGCTACCTTCTTCTCGAAGATTGATTTGAGGTCGGGGTATCATCAGTTGAGGATTCGGTCCGAGGACGTTTCCAAGACTGCTTTTCGTACCCGATATGGCCACTATGAGTTTCTGGTGATGTCTTTCGGGCTTACGAGTGCCCCAGCTGCTTTCATGGATCTGATGAACCGAGTGTTCAAGGCCTACCTTGACTCCTTCGTCATTGTGTTTATCGATGATATCTTGGTTTATTCGAGGAGCAGGGAGGAGCATGAGCAGCATTTGAGAGTTGTTCTTCGGACTCTGAGGGATCAGCAGTTGTATGCCAAATTCTCCAAGTGTGAATTTTGGCTCAGTTCTGTATCTTTCCTAGGTCACGTGGTGACCAAGGATGGGGTGTGTGTTGATCCGAAGAAGATAGAGGTCGTTCAGAGTTGGCCTAGGCCTACTTCTCCTACAGAGATTCGGAGTTTCTTAGGCTTGGCAGGTTATTATCGGCGGTTCGTCGAGGGGTTTTCTTCTATTTCAGCACCTCTGACGAAGTTGACCCAGAAGAATGTTCCTTTCCTGTGGTCCGATGCCTGTGAGTCTAGCTTTCAGAAGCTTAAGACTCTGTTGACTTCAGCGCCAGTGTTGGCCTTGCCTAGTGGATCCGGGGGATTCACCGTATATTGTGATGCTTCGGGTGTTGGCCTGGATAGCGTTCTGATGCAGGAGAGTAAGGTGATAGCTTATGCCTCGAGACAGCTGAAGGTCCATGAGAAGAATTATCCTGTCCATGATTTGGAGTTGTTAGCTGTCGTGTTTGCACTGAAGTTGTGGAGGCACTATCTTTATGGCGAGCCATGTGAGATATTCACCGATCATAAGAGTCTCCAGTACTTGTTCACTCAGAAGGACTTGAACGGGAGACAGCGCCGCTTGTTAGAGCTGCTGAAGGATTATGATCTTTCTATCTGGTATCATCCCGGAAAGGCTAATGTTGTAGCCGATGCCTTGAGTAGGAAGTCCATGGGTAGCCTCGCCTATCTTGATGCTGATATGAGGCCGTTGGCCCGTGAGTTGCAGGCTTTGTCCATTAGTGGGGTTCGGTTTGATGATTCTGTTCCAGGCCGGGTGCTTGCATATGTGGGGTCTCAGTCGTCTTTAGCTTCCCAGATTCGGGAAAGGCAGTTCGAGGATCCTTATCTGAGAGATCTCCGGGACAGGGTCCTGAGTGGGGGAGTGTCCTCGTTCGTGATTGGTGATGATGGTGCTTTGCGGCTTAACGGCCGGGTATGTGTTCTAGCCATTGTGGAGCTGAGGCAGATGATTTTGGCAGAGGCTCACAGTTCGAGATATTCCATTCATCCGGGTACTGCGAAGATGTATCATGATCTTCGAGAGCTGTATTGGTGGAAAGGGATGTAGAGGGATGTTGCTGATTATATATCTCGGTGTTTGAATTGCCAGCAGGTGAAGTATGAGCACCGGAGGCCAGCCGGGGTGACCCAGTCTATGCCCATTCCCGAGTGGAAGTGGGAGCAGATCACTATGGATTTCGTAGTTGGTTTGCCGCTGACCGTGGGTAAGCATGATTCGGTGTGGGTAGTAGTTGATCGACTGACGAAGTCGGCTCACTTCATTCCAGTGAGGACTACTTATACCTCGGAGCGTCTGGCTCGTATCTTCATTGAGCAGATTGTGAGATTGCATGGTGCTCCTGTTTCTATCATTTCTGACCGAGGTGCTCAGTTCAGAGCTCAGTTTTGGAGATCTTTTCAGAGAGAGCTGGGTACTCGGGTCGATCTCAGCACTGCATTTCACCCGCAGACTGATGGCCAGTCTGAGCGGACTATTCAGATCCTCGAGGATATGTTGAGGGCGTGTGCTATTGATTTTGGAGGCCATTGGGATAGCCATTTGCTGCTAGCAGAGTTTGCGTATAATAATAGCTATCAGGCTTCTATCCAGATGGCTCCGTTTAAGGCATTGTATGGTCGGAGATGTCGCTCGCCTATCGGTTGGTTCGAGTCTGGTGAGGTCCAGGTGTTGGGGCCCGATTTGGTGCAGCAGACCTTAGATAAGGTCCGGGTTATTCAGGATCGACTCCGCACGGCTCAGAGCCGGCAGATATCGTATGCAGATCGGAGGCGGAGAGATCTTGAGTTCATGGTTGGGGACCGGGTATTCCTCAGAGTGTCGCCCATGAAGGGTGTTATGAGATTTGGGAAGAAAGGCAAGCTCAGTCCTAGGTTCATTGGGCCTTTTGAGATATTGGAGCGCGTTGGCGCCGTTGCTTATAGACTGGCTTTGCCTCCCTCTCTGTCTGTTCATCCGGTGTTCCATGTGTCCATGCTCCGGAAGTATGTTCACGATCTGTCTCATGTGATCGATATGGCTTCCGTGGAGGTAGATGGCGACTTAGCTTATTCGGAGGAGCCTATTGCTATTGTGGCTAGAGAGGTCCGTAAGATGAGATCGAAGCTGATCCCGCTTGTGAGAGTTTAGTGGGGGCATCACTCCATTGCCGAGGCCACTTGGGAGCTTGAGTCCGAGATGCGTGAGAGGCATCCGCGCTTGTTCGATGATTCAGCCTGAATTTGTATTTTTAAGTTTTATTGATTTCGGGTGGTACCGAGGGGTCCTCGAAATCCGTGCCAGCTCCGTGGCTAGTGTGTGGATCCTACCTTAGACTTAGGCTCGTCCGAGGATGGCCGAGAGTCTAAGTGGGGGAGAATGTAACGACCCTCAAATAGTCGTTACGGGATCCGGGACCTCCATTTGCGTGTCGACAGTCCCAAAAGCTCCGTTAGGTCATTTATGACCCGTCTGTGAAATCTGAGTCGAAACGGAGTCCGTTTGATAGGTTTTCGAGAAAAAGATCCGTTTATGAAATTCCGGAAAGGAATTTGGGGTTTCGATAGGTCGTTTTGAGTAAACGAACCCCGATGGAAAATCCGAGCGCACCGTTAGGTCCGTCTCGTCATTTATGATATGTAGCAACCTTCAAAATTGAAAACGGGCCTCGTTTGATAGGACTTTTGATAAAGTCCCCGTTTCTGAAGTTTAAAAGAGTTAAAAGAGGTTTCCGAGCTCGATTTGAGCAAATGAGCTCCGATGAGAGATCCGAAAGTTCCGTTAGGTTCGTATAGTCATTTGTGACTTGTAGCAACTTTCGGAATTGGATTCTGAGGTCGTTTGGTTAAATTTCGCTATTTTGGCGAAAGTCGAAAATTGAACCTTTGCCTTGGGACCCACTTTTTGAGTTCTGGAGGTCCGAATTGAGTTCCGTCTTGACGAGCGTGCCACCCAAGTATTTTATGGCTTGTGTGCAAAATTTGGGATCATTCTGAGCTTCGTAGGGTCCCGTTTTGCCCCTAAAACAGTAGAAAATCTGGTGCGACTTTTCTGTTCTGTTTTGGCGCAAACAGTCGGATAAAAGCTTATTTTCCGGCCAATCTATAAGGAATTAGGAAACACTCAAACTCTTTGAGTTGTGGTTCTAATGGCAGCGGTTTCAGGTCATTTGGACATTCCTATCAAAAGTTATGATTTTTTCAAAAGAAGCTGTCACAGAGGCAAAAAAAACTGCTATAAAAAAGGCAATTTCGGGCCATTTCGGTTCATAACTTATAAAAATCATTTGGTGAGCTCTTGAGGCGATTTTTGGGTATTTCTTGAAGACCCAATCATACTTACACTTAAGGTACGCCCTTTGAATCCATCTTTATGTTGATTAACACAAGAATCAAAGGGTTGATTCTTGGAAATGGGTTAGAACCCTAGATTCTTAAGAATTGGGGAAAGATCGAGCAAGGCTCGCATGTGGAATCTAAGTGTACTTTTGGACTTACGGGAGCGTGGGGAGTCCGGAAAAGTACATTTTGTAAATTTAGGGCTCGGCCCTACCCGGGGGCATTTTGGTAATTTTTGCCCTAGGATGCCTATAGGCTTAAATAGCTATAATTGAGCACTCATATGTGCTATATCTTGTCTTAATAGACCTAGTGGAGAGTCCTTCGCGGACAAGGCGAGCGGGAAAGAAGATTCTTCCCGGCATTTGAGCCCGAATTTCGAGGTAAGTGAGACTTGACCTCTATTGTGCTTGTGGACTCTTCCTTCATGCTAGTATGCTTCATGTACGCATATATATACCTAACAATGGTTAGGATTAATGATGTGAATTACTTGCTATTATTGTTTGTTATAAATAGCGAGATTGTGACTCGACCGAGGTATGTGTCGGTCTAAACGCTATGTCGAGGTAGCTTAAATTTATATCGTAGTAACGCTTGCTACGCCATGCTTAGATAGCAAGAACTTGGGACATGGCCGAGGATGTTGCCGGCATGTCATGATAAATGTCTTGCCGAGGAATTTGCCGGCTTTTGTATGATATTGGTACTTGATTTGTTCACGTGCCGGGTTGGGTAGTGCTGTCTATACGTAACCTTGGGTTGGACGACATGGTAGTAGGGATTGTACCCCCAAACTGTGGTCGGGTTAACCTTCGCCTTACGTTCAGCTAGCAGAACCAACCTGGGTTACGGTGACTGTGAAATATTATCGTTATTAATATTTCTGTTATTATTTCTGTTATTGTTATTAATGTCGTGGATATTAATACTTTTAGAGGGACACTTGACAGGGGGTGTGGTGTCGCCTATACTATGAGATATGTCACACTTGACAGGGGGTGTGGTGTGGACACTTGATCTTTGAGATGTGACACACTTGACAGGGGGTGTGGTGTGGTCACTTGATTTATTGAGATACGACGCACTTGACAGGGGGTGTGGTGCTATCGTAGACAGATTTGAGATGAGCCAACGACTACGGGTCGTTGGTCTACTTATTCATGATTGTGATAGTGACTTCGGGTCACGGTATATGGTTGATACTTAGTAGTGGTATTGCTAGTCCATCGTAGGTCTAGGTTAGTCGGCACGGGAGTAGAGATTGGACCTCCAAACCGCCGCTGAGTTGACCTATGCCTTACGTTGGATGGGCATAATCCTTGAGACTTCTGGTTACTACTTGTGTGTATGGAAAGTGTTACATCTATTTGTGATTTCACTACTTTATTGTATGATTACTATAGTATGTTGTTGCTTATGATGCATGTAGCGACTTGTCCCGCAAGGGTACCTTAGCGGGCCTGTCGGTGATCTTACTGGGCTTCGGCTCATACCTTACTCTGCCACGTGCGCAGGTCCTTCATCCAGTCAGCAGCCCGGACGTTAGCGGTTCCCGAGGCTTCTGAGACTTTTGATTGAGGTGAGCCGACCACACAGACCGTGGTGGCATACCGCCGGAGTCACTTAGAGATAGGACTCAGGTTTCTTTGATGTATATTCATACTTTATTGAGTCACTCTTAGAATGCTCCAATTCTTTTGTGGATATATTCTTTTGGACTTCACCCTTTTATATTTATATATCCATTTATGATCTTTTCACATTATTGTTCTTTTCCGCATCTTGTTTCATTGGTTCGCCTAGGCAAATGTTGTTTAGGTGCCATCACGAGCCCTTGGAAATTGGGTCGTGACACGGGTGTTTTAGGCAGCCACACTTGTTTTCCCTTTGTTTCTTCAGAGATGCGCTTCTAGTTAGGACGAGCATTAGGTGAGTATATCGGTCGCTTCTCTATTTTAGCAGGTATGGTTTCACGAAATTCGCGTGAAGGCACACCCTAGTCAGATATTACTGTTTCCCAGACCAGGTTTCTTCCTTCATAGCCTTTGTCTCGACCATCCCAATAAGCGCTATAAAAGCTTCTCCTCTTCTCTTCAATCCCAGGTGGTGTGTTGACTAATTTAGGAGTGAAGTGTGCAGTATATCTTCCTTGGACTGCGTCTATGAAACCCTAGCTTTTGTTGTAGTTTTTGCGATATCCTCCTGGAGTAACTTGCACTGCTCCCACAAGCTCTACAGTATAGAAAGTCTGCCTATCGGGAACATTCCCTTCAATTGCTGGTATGGTTTATTCATTATAAATGGAGTTGTTCCCTTCGCCAAATACTACCATCTCTTTATTGTCCCATTCGAACTTTACTGTCTGGTGTAATGTAGAAGGCACCGCTCCAGCCATGTCAATCCAAGGTCTCCCCAGCATTAGGTTGTAAGAAGTGGAGATGTCCATGACATGAAATTCAGCATTGAACTCTATGGGACCGACCATGATGGTTAAGTCGATTTCCCTACTAGTGCTTCTTTGCGATCCATCAGACGCCTTTACTTTCATGTCGCTTTCTCTTATCTTGCTTTCATCAATTCCCATTCTTTTTAGAGTGATGAATGGGCATATGTTCAAACCAGAACCTCCGTCGATCAAAACTCTTCCCACAAACCAGTCTTTGCATTTGATAGTGACGTGCAAAGCCTTGTTGTGACTTTACCCTTCAGGAGGCAGTTCATCCTCGTCGAAAGCAATTCGATTGGATTCCATGACTTGCCCGACCATGCTAGCCAGATTCTCAACTGTGGTATCTACCGGGACATGCGCTTCATCAAACACTTTCGTCAAGGCATTTCGGTGGCTCTCCGACTGGAGGAGTCAAGCTGAGACGGAATTTGTGCAGGAGTCTTGCCCAAATGTTCAACCACAGAGTATTCTTTTACCTGCACTTTCTTCCATAGTTCCTCGGACTCCTCCTCGCTGATGCCTCGTCTACCTTGAACAAGATGTTCAGGAGTATAGATCCTCAAACTCCTGGTCATCTCTTGTGCATCAACGGTCTCAACTGTCGATTTACCCTTCTTCTCTGTTTCGTAATCCTATGGTACCTCCTTGTCACTGTACGGCGGAACTACGTCATCATAGAATTTTGGAGCTATTTCTACCTCAACAGACTTAGGTGCTTTAGCCGCTTGGGCAACAGAAGCAGGCGCTAGTGTTGCTTCCTTTGCTTTGACAATGGTTCCCTCCAAATTGTATTTTTTATCTAACTCCATCAAGTTCACCCTATTGTCCCCATGGTTAGGCAAAGGGTTACTGTGCACATTTGAAGTTTTCAAGTGGATCACCTTTTGATTGATCGACTCTTTTCTTTTATATCTCAAGGTATAGCACTTTTCAGTATCATGACCAGGTCCTCCAAAGTTGGTCAAAGTAGGGCGTCATTCTTTCAGGTATTTTGAATAGGACGGGTTGCATGTGGTCAGCCGCTTTGAGCCTTTCAAATAACTGAGTGCAGGATTCGGCAAGTGGGGTATAGTTTCTTTTGGGTCTTGGGTTGTTGTTGGCGTGAGGCCTTAGTGGATAAGTGTTGGTATTCCGATAGTTAGGACTTTGCGGGTATGGTGGTCTTTGTGGTGGTGAGTTTTGGAATATTGGCTGAGTATTGTAGGTGGATATGGGTGGATATGGGTGGAATATATGGGTATGGTGGAGGTGGTCTTTAGTAGTAGTGGTTGTGGGTAGGAGAATGATCGAGTGACGCAGCAATAAAGGAGACGTCGTCCTTATTTTTCTTTGATGTAGTGGTGTTACCAGTTTGTAGGGCTTTGTTAGTGGCTTGAAGTGCGGCCAAGCTAACAATCCTACCAGTCTTCAAACCATCATAAACCATGTCTCCAATCTTGATCAAATCCCCAAACTTCTTGTCTTGCATGTTCAACACCTTGTCAAAGTAGACATCCTCTTGTATGCGGATGAAAGTTGCCACTATCTCTGTGTCTTCCATAGGAGGTCGGACATTGGCGGCTTCACCACTCCATCTAGGCAAATTCTCTAAAGGTCTCGGTGGCTTCTTCTTAAGCTTCTCTAAATAGAACCGATCAGGCATGGCGTCGGTGTTGTGCGTAAAACTATCAAGAAAGTCTCCGGCCATTGCCTCCTAGCTCGTCCACTTCTTTGTTTACTACTTTGAATACCATACCATCGCATCTCCAATCAGACTACCGTTGAACAGTTGCATGCGAATCTTTTAATCATGTCCAACCCCAACTAATTTTCATAATAAGATCTCAAATGAGCCATTGGGTCGCCACTGGCGACGAACATATTGAACGTGGGTGTCTTATAACCTTCAGGCAGCTTCAAATTAGGGTACATGCAGAAGTCTTCATAAGCATGTCCTCTGGTTCCTTTGGTGCCTTGGAATTTCTTAAATTTCTCTACTAGCTACTGGACTTGCTCTTTGGTGCTGTCTGAGTCTTCTTTTGTCCATGTATATATTTCATGATCTTTTGTGGGTGATGCAACGATTTTTGTTTCAACAGTGAAGGTAGGCAGGTTATTTTTTGGTGCTTTTGGTGGTGCAATGTAGGTGGGGTACGGGATGTCTTTTTCAGGGAATAGTGGATCTTTGTCGTGAGGGCGAGCGGTTTTTTTTTGTTCAGTGATCCCATTAGCATGGGTGAGAGAAATCATATTTTCCAACTCAAACTGTCTCTTTTTCAGCTTAGCATAATCTTCATAGGCGACCATACCTTGCTTTTTGGGAGTTCCATTTCCAGCCTTGTCAAACTCAGCCATGATATTGCGTCTCATCCTTGTCCTTATAGGTAAAGGGGGAGGTGTTGGGATTGATCCTCTGGATCTCAACCGGTATTACGGCGCCGCCAAAATGCACAAACAAAATTTTAGGGACTTGGGACTAACACAACAAAAACAAAGAAAAGAATGTGAGTACATGTCAGCATTAATAAAATCGCGTCGTATTATGCAAGGGACCTCTTTTGTGCCAGAGGTAGGCCTATCGAAGATTCGAATTAATGTTTGCACCAAACACATTATTTTGTTTGCATAAGCATAATCCACATAAGTTTTAAAACCCTAAACAATGAAATTTTATTTGATTTGCTTGGCTTTATTACAATCACTAATTGGAGACAATAACTTGACTAAATGGAAAAAAGAAAAAACGACTCGACTTAAAACGACCGGACTATGTGCAAAGCAAAGAGGTTTTGAATCAAGCATCAGCTCCAGCATCTTCTTTCTCCTTCTTCCTTTGACTTCTTCCTTAGGTTTGTGAACCAGATTTATTGGCCGAGGGGCGACGAACATCTCCATCAGGTCCTTCCCAGCTTGCATGTCACCCAGAGCTTTTGTGAAGAATTCGTAGATTTCCACTCCCATTGTCTCCTTTTCTTCTAATGGTACTGACTTAAAATAATCTCCCCATCCCTTGAGCTAGTCTTGCAGATTCCCAGCGGCTTGTCTTGCTGCCATGACTTTGCCTGTCCAATACTTAAGTTCATCCCTTTTGATCCTTTCCTTGTATTGCCTCCTCATCTCCCTCTATTGTGTCACCCTTAACTCCTGCTTATTTTGGTCGAACTTGTGTCGTAGCTTCTTGTACTTCTCAACGTCACTTGGAGCTTTGACTTTTCTTTTCAGCCTAGTCTTTGATCGGAACTTCTCTCTATCTTCGGTGAGCCACTGAGGATAAGTCAAAGTAGCAACGGGGTTCACCCTACTGTCTCGGCCACGACAAAATTTCATAGTAAGTCTTCCTTCCTACATTGTCAATATCGTACCAACCATCGGATGCTCAATGTCTTTTATATCAACGTTGAAACTTCTCCCTTTTGTCAACTGAGGAGTTTGTTGTGTCATCCCTACTTGTCGGAGGACTCTTAGAGGAACATAGTGGTGAGTTCCTTGGAATCCAATCAACGTCAAGAAGGTAGTATCTTGACCTTGTATGGAAACAATGAGACCAACACAGTTTTCAATTACCCATTCTACCTCTTGTAATTCTTCAAATTTTGTGTACCATCCTCGCATGTTTGCGGGGTCCTCCTATACTGTTGTTCCAGCCATGCGGGTGCTATGTGAACGAATGCCTCCGTCTCTTAATGGACTTGGTGCTATCGGACTGATAGGGACATTGTGTAAATGTTCTATCAACCATATTTGAAGCAAATTATTGCACCCCTCGAAGAAGTCTCCTCCTCTTTTGCATTACGTTAAAGCCCTATAAACTTCCCCCAAAATCATTGGCTTCAAACTCGCTTGATGCTTATGAGAGCCTTTGTGTAACCCTTCGACTACTCTTCCCAGCCTTATGTCGATCTTTCTTTCTTTCTAGGGAAAGACCATGCTCCCCAGAAAAGGAACGATAAAAGCATTTGACTCAGTCCACTCCCAATCTTGAATTTCCCATGCCCCAGTCCAATCATGCCTAAGAGTTGGATCTCAACATCTAGAATATAAGTACTTTAAAGTAACTTTTCCATCATGCACTCCCTCGACGTATGGATCATAAGGAGCGTTCAATAGTTCAATGAACTCCTTACGGTCCACGTCTCTGGGATAAATCATGGTCTCGGGTCTAGGCTCTAACCCTGCTAGTCCTCCAAATTCTTCTACCATCGATGCCAACTTCAAACCATTGAAATGAAATACCGCCCTGTTGTAGTCCTAGAAATGTGTAGCAGCCTCGACTAAACCAGGAATGGTGGTGTAAGCCTTGAGAGCCACTAGTTCTCCCAACACCTTTTGAACATGAACCTTACTGACAGCAGGCAAATCTTCCCACCAGAGTCTGATCATGTGAGGAGCTCGGGAAACAGTCTTGAATTGAAGTGTACCACTTGCAGCTATAGTCTGAAAATAAAATAACAAAAGTAAGGAATAACACATTCTTATAGTCTTGATCATACTTAGACAAACGATCAATATTTTGCGCAAACATTTCTTCGAATCGATGCAAAGATGCAGTTTTGTTTTTTTTGGGTTAAGAACCCTTTCGACATTTGGACATAGGCTTACGAATGGACTATGACGTGCCAAGGACGTATAGCCTTCCTAGGTTTGTCATGATTCAAGGAAAATAAATACGCGTTTTGCCGCCAATTTTTTTCATAGATTCCCAAAACATATTTGAAATTCGATATATGACGACTTTTGGAAATAAAAGATACAAAAGAAATGAAAATGACACTTGACTAGGCAACACGCTCCCCCTCCAGCCTGGCTCTCTTTTCTTCTCGGGTAATATCCTTGACTTCTTCCATAGCTTTGGTTAAGTATCCTTTGGCCGCCACTAAGTATAAAATGTCCACCTCAGCACACTCGAATTCCATTGTTCAAGCCTCATATCCAACGCCTTTATCTTTCCTTCTAACTCTAATGTACGTTTCTTCCACAACTCGATTACTTCTTTGTTTTCTTTGTCTATTTTGATGGCTTTCACTATGAACTCTCAGTACCGAATTTGAACATCCGCCTCGCGGTGTCTTATGTCGTTCCCTCGATTCGGCCCTACTACCATATTTCCCCTTTGTGCTAGAACGCAACGAGCTATTGTAGTTTCGTTCGCATCCAGCGCTGTATCGGTCTGAGTCTAATGACTCCTTCCCAATGACTTGTCTACTTACCTAGGATTTTCTAATGCTTTTGGCTTTTGGAACAATGTCTTCAGTGTAATCGAACTGATAAGCCTTCGTGTCTGGTATGAGCGGTATGATTTACTTTCTCCCTACTTACCTCATTACTCTTAGTTGTTGATAGGGTTTGAGAACTCTTAATCCCATAAGTATCACAAAGGATGCCTTCTCAGAGCTAATGATGATGTCCGATGAAGGAAAGCAAGTGAGCATCCATTGAATTGAATCCTCCGTTACACTTTAAAACAGCCTTACCCATTTCTCTATGCTGCTTGGCTGCTTCAATTTTGGAACCTCGTACCGTTCTCCAACCAAGTAGTCGGAACTAGTTGGCTTAGACAATTCTTGTGCACCTCACTTTTCTCAAATGCTCCTTGAACCACGCTTGTAGTAGAAGGTTGCAACCTTGAAAATATTTTATTCCTCTTTTCCAACAACTCAAAGCCCGATAAATGTCTGCCACAATCATAGGAACTATAATATAACGATAACCATCAATCCCATTAAATACCGCATCAGTAACCATGACAAGCCTCGAACATATGTCGTGATTCGAGCTTTCGGGGAACACCATAACTCCTAAGAAGCAAACAGCAAATGCAAATGGTCTAGCTCTCCTCCAGTCATTATAGGTCTTGAACTATTTCTTACGGTCGTCGAATGCACTCAAATACCCAAACTTATTGTAAAAATAGTAAAAGGGTATTATCTTTTGTTGTAAAAATTCTATATTCACACTTGTGACCATCCCTAATTTATCACGAAACTCCTCAGGTGTTGGGACACTGGGAGCTAAAATATGTCTCCCCTGCCAACGATGTTTGTCTAGCCCCGAGTGTGACATGAGCCCTCCTATCTCTTCCAGCAAAGGTGTTAACTCAACGTTCCCAAATCTAAACACATTTAGTTTTTTATCCCAAAATGACACCGACGCTTCAATCATTTCTTTACACGGCTCCATTTCTAATAGAGAAACCAAATGACCCAAATGTTGGCGTACATCAGTTTTCTCGCCCAATGACAAGTTATTCCACCAATTAGTTAACAAAGGATGTGTGCCCATAGTCATTCCAAAATGGTGAAACTTTTGACTCATTGTGACCTATAAGGAAAAAAAAAGAAGAAAATAGAGGATTAAAATTCCCCTCCCCTTTCGAGAACAACTAGACAAATCAAAATGCATTTTTATTTTCGTCTCACTTTTCTTTTCCCTCTTTTCTTTTCTTTTATTTTCCCTCAAATGCACATAAGCATGTCCAAACGTTCCTTCGGGGTTAAAAACCCGTCAAGTAGTTTAGAGAAGTTGAAGACTAGTCGGCTCACGGGGAGCCCTTTCTACAGCATGATGCATGCTCATTACATTAAAAGAGTAGTGTAATTCTAGACACTGTTCCCCAAGGTGGACAACCAAGGGGTGGGACTATTTGAAATTTTTTGTTGTACCACAGACCAACTATATTCTAAAACATCCCTCTAAAAGGTTTTTTGAGGTGGGACGACCGTGAGATCCACGTAATCGTCCGTGTGTATGCAAAGTGTCATTTTCCAGGAGTAGAGGAATATGAGTGAAATATGCCAATATTATATCAATTTTCAAGTGCATATAAATAAGTAAAAGAAAAACAAAAGACACCAAGTTAGTAAAGTAGTAATATTATGAATAACAAGATCATAATCATTAAAAATCTCAAAATAAAGACTAGTTATGGTTAGGACTTTGACTTATCCCCAGCGGAGTCGTCATTCTGTCATACCCGGTTTTAAACTTAACTCGGAGGGAGTCAAATTTCAGGTTTGACTAGGTAACTCGTTTGAGTTAAGAATTGGAGTCGCCACCTAGCTTTACACAATGCGACTTGTGACTCAATGGGATAAAATATTTTATTTCATTTTCTTTCTTATAAAAGTTTTCAAAATCATTTGCATTACATGCTACTTTATGCATATCCCTATCAGCTCGACCAAGATCCCGAAACAAGCCAAGAATGCACAAACCAAACCCCCTCCCCCACGTACAACTCATCGGTCTTTCTTTGGATGCAGGCAGGAAAGATACTTAATCAACAATGCACGAAAAATACGCTTCAACGAAAGGTTTGTCATTTACATTAGCTGAGGGCACACAACCCAAAGCGTCGATTGAGGGTACACAGCCCGATATCGATTTGTCATTTACATTAGCCGAGGGCATACATCCCGAGGCGTCCATTGAGGGTACACAGCCCGATATCGATTCGCATTTTTACATTAGCTGAGGGCATACAACCCGAGCCGTCGATTGAGGATACACAGCACGATATCGATTTGCATTTTTTTTACATTAGTCGAGGGCATATAACCCGAGGCGTCGATCGAGGGTACAAAGCCCTATACCGATTCGCATTTTTACATTAGCTGAGGGCATACAACCCGAGGCGTGGGTCGAGGGTACACAGCTCGATATCGATTTGCATATTTACATTAGCTGAGGGCAAACAACCCGAAGCATCGGTTGAGGGTACACGACCTGATATCGATTTGCATTTTAAATTAGCTGAGGGCAACAACCCGAAGCGTCGATTGAGGGTACACAACCCAATATCGATTTGCATTTTTACATTAGCTCAGGGCACACAACCCGAAGCATCGATTGAGTGTACACAGCCCGATATCGATTTGCATTTTACATTAGCTGAGGGCATACAACCCAAAGCGTCGGTTGAGTGTACACAGCCTGAAACACAACTTGAAGTGTCGGTTGAGGGTACACAGCCCGATATCGATTTGCAGTTTTACATTAGCTGAGGGCCCATAACCCGAAGCGTCGGTTGAGTGTACACAGCCCGATATCGATTTGTATTTTAAATTAGCTGAGGGCACACAACCCGAAGCGTCGGTTGAGGGTACATAGCTCGATATCGATTTGCAGTTTTACTTAACTGAGGGCACACATCCCGAAGTGTCGGTTGAGGGTACACAGCCCGATATCGATTTGTATTTTACATCAGTCGAGGGCACACAACTCGAAGCATCGGCTGAGGGTACATAGCCTGATATCGATTTGAATTTTATATTAGCTGAGGGCACACAAGCTGAAGCGTTGGTTGAGGGTACACAACTCGATATCAATTTGCATTTCTATTTTCTTTGCGGAGGGTACACAGCCCAATGCACCGACGGAGGGCATACAGCCCGATGTCGGATCTAACATTTGGCAGCAAAAGACACACAATTATGGCATGGCAGACACAATCTCATATTGCAATAATCCTGGAAAGACAATCCAGCTTGGCGGGAAAGTACGTTTTATATACACATTGTGTTGCAAACACATCTCCATTGCAGGGTACACTCCAAGCAAAGCAAGCATTTAAGCCTGACGCCCTACATCCTCCCCACAGGCTCTTCTATAGTCCTGAAAAAATTGGCTGCACTGTCAACGTCATTGCCCGAAGACTCTTTCATCATCCCTGGGCAAAGAGGGGCAGCTGTTGACACCCAATTTTGACCCTCCTATTTTTAAAAATAACAGTTCTTGAATTTTGCACACTATCGTGTATTCACTATTGCCTGGTCCATTTCTTTCAAATTACCTTCTCGTAATAGCCTGGCAATTGAGGCCATTTTAAAAAGTATCATCTCAACTCATAGCTATTTTTACAACCATTGCTATTACTTCTATTTTGACAAAATTATCCAGAATTGTTTTCAGCCTCTAAATTACAATTTTTATGCATTTTTTGCCTTCCTAATATTTTAAAATTAATTCCCTAATTTTTTTATATTTTTAAAATCTATTTTATACTATTTTTATACCTATTTATACACTATATATATATACACACATATATGCACACACATGCGTACACATTAGCCTATTTTTGCCACCTTCGCGCCTACGTGGCTCAATCCTGAACCTCCGTTGATTTGATCCAACGGCCAGGATCAAGCGATCCCTATACGATCCCCTAAACCCACAAAACCTTTCCTATTACCCAGATCGGACCCTAGAACTGTTTCTGTCTCTCCTCCTTCAGCGCAACAAATCGCCACCCTTTGTCGATCACTTTTTCGGCAATTTTAGCCGGAAAAATTAGGGCAAATAGCATCATTGTATCCCCTTGACATCCGCTACAAAACCCATACAGTTTTGGTGACGTTTGGGTAAGGGCGAGATGTGAACTTCGACAACTGTGACACCACCACCGGGAGACACCTCCGGCGGGGTTCAGGCCATCGATTTAAAGGTGTTATCACCTAAACGGGGTAATAAACCCCATGCAAAGATTAATCTATGACGGTTCGCGATTGACCCGATTCTGGTAAAAGTGTAATGTTATTTTCTTTTCGATTTTTGTGAAATTTGTGTGACCTTACACCTAAAATCTCCTATGTCTCTTTGAATTAGCACGATTATTGTTTCAATTGTTAATCAATTGATTTACATGACTTATGACCTCTATGAACTGTTGATTTGTTTGGACGTCACAATGAGCCTGTTTTACACTTTGATTCTGTGTTATCTCCTTTGAATCTAAAGCTTAGAACTGCATTTGTTTGTGTAAATTGTTTAAATCATCTTACTGTGCATCGCTTGTGTGAATTCAGGGCTTATCTAATTAAAATCTGAACTGGCGGATTAAGTTACACGATTCAAGGGATTTTGATTAATGTTGATTTGAATCTGTGAGTAGAATTTAGAAAGAAATTGGCATGATCATTGACATTTATGTTTTGAAATCTGTTGAAGTTCAAACCTGTTTGTGGGGGGATCTGTGAATCTGGACTAGGTTAAGTTTGAAGGGAGGGGTTCTCAAATCAATTCAGGATTGATTGGCCTTAGAATTTAGGATTAACTGCTCTATTTTTGGAAGATTGACTCAAACTTGTCCCCTGTTATTCTTATAAGGCTATATTCCTTACCTTATTAACATTTACCCATTGGTCTCAAAATCCCTACTACTCACCTATATAAACTCTTCTCTTTCTCGACTAAAGACAAGCAGCTGAACACTGAAAAATTCAGAAACACACACTAGTAGACCTTATAAAATTCCACACAGCTTTTGGCATTCAGTTCTACTTGTTTACTTGCTTTCCTGGCAAGATCACTACTGCTTGTATTGAGTGCTGGTCCTGCTTTCCCTTTCTACTGTCTGCATTCATATTAGCTTCACAATACTCAAAGGTATTCTTTCACCCTCTATCACTTATTACATCTATGTGCTTGTCTTGCTTATGCTTATCTTGTTCCGGCATTACTTGAACTCCTTGTATGCTTGTGTTTTGCCATGGTTCTGGGTTTATTGATAATCCTAAGAAATTCCTGCATATTTAAAAACATGCTTATGTTTATTAAGGAGGTATAGTTTAAAATGATAAGGCTGGTGACCACCCTCTAATAAGCTGTGACATCTATGTGCATATGTGTCTGCTCAGTATGCCCTTACTCTGTCTCTGTTGTGCTTGAATTATTGGCACTTTGCTTTTTTTTGTTGGGTCTGGAAAGTTCTGTCTAAACTTAAAAGCACTTCTGCATCCCTATGATCTACAAAGGGTTATGGTTTCCTGCATGGTTTACCTTGACTTGAACTGCTTCTGTCTAAAGGCCACTCTAGAAAAACTAGGGTGTTTATCCATTACTTAATGATTGGGCTTAGTTCATGGCCCTGCTGACCTTACTTTTTCTGCAGTTTATACAAAGGTAATAGGTTGTAGTTACACCCACTTAATGTGTTTGCAAGCTGGGGAGAAGCTCCGTTCTTCTCTAATTAAAACTATGCCTTAATGAACTGTTTAAAGTACTACTGGACCTCTACTTTATTATTTCCCCTTAGAGACTGTCCCATTTCATGTACATTCTAGGATTGCCTAGCTGTATACATTAAAACAGGGGCTTACAGTGTGTGCATAGACATCCAGGGGCTTATTCCTTAACTCTTTACTTCTGTGTATTGTAAAGCATGACATTTAGGACCTTGCACAAGCATTCTTTGATATTGAAACTGACAGTTGCATTCTATTTCTTAAAACTACATGATCTGTGAATGAGAACACTACATTACGCTTGAAATATTGTGAGAACTCACTGTTTTAATCTAAAAATCACTTGACAGGGGCTGTTTGTGTTATTTGAGTCTAAATTGAACTATTTTTGAAAAGTAGAATCTGCCCCCTTTTTTGTATGAATGATCTGAGCCCAATAACATTTTCAAAATAGGCCTTTATGTGCATAAACTATTATTGACCACTTAAAACGCTCCTATACACTAATCTAATAGTGTATAGGGGTGTATAAAGTACTTGGGGTCACTTGTACACTTTAAAATGGTTTTCTAAAGATATAACTATCATTTAGGTCATATATTTGCATGTCTATACCTATATATAAGTATTGCTATGTGCGACAGCCTTTATTTGCTCTTGTATGCTTCTGTGAACCCGCTCGAAAAAAGCCCTCTTGTCTATATCCATATCCCCCAAAACTCGACCTCTACATAAAAAAGACCATTAAGGTTAGGGCTAGACAATTAATGACGAGTCACACCGACCCTAAATGACCAACATTTTATTTTTAAAATAAATCCCCTTTTGGTTTCTAAGTAAATCTGAATTTATTTGCAAAATGGACTGTTTGTGCAGAACTTTCTCATGTGTAGATTGCATATATGAATTAGAATTGAGTACTCATTTGTATGGTAATACTTATCAACGATTAGGCGTTTGATAAGGCTGTAAACTACGATTAGGCTCAAAAAATAAGTCGTATGTGAGAACTGTTTATATATATTTGCATGAATGTGTTACATTTTGAACTAAGATGCTAAATTAATTCCTAAATTTAGTACCTATGATAATATACACCCTTTTATCCCAAAACTTATACTCGGACGGTAACCACTTTTTGTGGGACTCTAGGAAGTGCCTAACACCTTCTTCTCCGAGTCATTTGGACTTCTTACCCATATAGAATCTCTGTAATGGACTAGTTGACCTTTTGAACTTGACTTTAGACGCTTAGGTGACCTAATATGCCTTAGAAATTATATTAGGTGGCGACTCCAACATCTAAACTCAAACGAGTTCACCCAGTCAAATCCAAAACCCGAATCGCCTCGAGTTGAGTCCAAAATTGGGTATGATAATTAGTTAGTATATCAAAATGAAATAGTAATGATCAAATAAAATAATATAATTAAGGAAGGTTTTCTCGTGGGTGTCTTCTTCGAGATTTACTCATCCAAATGTACCTCGCAAAGAACATAAAAGTAAGTTAGTAAAAATAATAAAAAAGAAGTAATTGATAATAACAATAATAACAATAATAATGTTAATATTAATAATAATAATGTTAATAATGGTAATAATAATAATAATAATAATAATTTAAAATAAAGGGGACAAGGATTTTTATAAAAGTATAGGCTCAGGTATGTATGATTCGGCTAGAGGTTAGGGACGTCGGTGCGGCTGCGAACATGCCGGCGGTCGTGTTGCCATGCGAAGTTCCGGTCCCACCACCCCATCGCCGGCTCGTCTTGCAATTACGGCTCATACACATCATCATAGCCTATTTATTTTTTAGGGACTCCAGGTGTGTAACGGGACTGCATTTAGGCCTCCAAACGTCATTGGCCTTGTAGTATCTGTTCAAATCAGTCCGTAGGCCTCAATAGATGTACATATATTTTTTCATTGGCCGTCATTGATCCGTCTATTCGTTGTTTTTCCATCAAATCATTGTGTAGGCCTCAATATATGTAAAAAATATATTTTCATTGGCTTTCCGGGTAGGGACCTCCAGATCAATGAAGCACCAGGAAACTGCAAAAAAGGCTCAAAATCAACAGTCAAAGTAGTCAAAAAATTCAACCAAATTAACATACTGGGCAAATCCGAAATATAAGTGAGATGACGACATAGCTAAACTAAGTTCAATAGCATAAGATCCTAAAAGGTCCAAATCAATCACAACCCGTTTCAAACGGTATCAGCAACAATAATAAATTGCTGGCGAGAAACTCCGGAAACAACAGTAACATCGACATTGAAACCTCCAAACCAAACAATGACCCAAAACGGTCACCCCTGGTTCCAAAATACGATGGGGATCTGCAAAATCAATAAAACAGAGTAGCAGTGAAAACGAATGGCAAACGACCAACACAAACAAATATTTCAGCGGGAACACCGGTGATGGCAGCGATCTTAGCAGCGAGGAGGAGGGGAGACCCTCAAGCGATGGCAGGCGTCGCTACAAGCCCAACCCCTTTCCCCCATCTCAATTTCTGATTCAAACACCGGAGCAAAAAAATGGCCAAAGGCAAAGGGAGCGTCCGCTGCTGCTACTCGTGTCGCTTTCCCCTGCTTTTTCTTTGTTTTCCAGTGGTGGTGGGGTCGGCTGGATTTGTATGTTTGGTGTGGCTGTATAATGGAGGGAGAGGAGACGAGTATTGTATGTATGTTGAGGATTACTCGAAAAGGGGAGATGCGTTCTGCTCTTATCCGTGTGTGTGTGTATTGAGTGTGTGAGTTGGTTTTCGGGGAAGAAGAGGGAAAAAGTGGGGTCTGCTTCTATTCTTGTTTTTCATGTCGATGATGATGATGAAATGGAGAGGGGGTGGTCATGTGTTGTATGGATTGTGTTGGGGAAGATAACAGAGGGAGTAATTGATGTGTGTATGGAATGTAGTGTGTATGGTCTCCTAGTGTTGAGTGTGGATGTGTGTATATGTGCTGATCGTATATAGGATTGGGGGAAGATTATTGGGTAATTTTGAGTGATTCAGGGATTGGAAAAGATTAGGGGAGATTTGGGGAGTGATTGGAGGGATTCAAATAATTGTAGGGAGTGAATTTTGGTAATGGGAGATTTTGAAAAGAGAATAAAATCAAGGAGAAGATTTGGTAAATGTTTCTTCATAAAATCAACTGACAAGAGTGTATTTGGTTAAGAAACTTGGCTAGGTTCAAAATACCTTAAAAGTGAGATTTAAACTAATTTAAATTTAAATAGTCATAAAATACGGGTACGTTTATGTGTGTGTGTGTGTGGGTGTGTGTGTATATATATATATATATATATATATATATATATATTATAAAGACAAAATGCACATACGACAATTAAAATGTCCAATAAAATTAATTATAGATAACTGCAAATAATCATTAAATATTATTTATACAGCAAGTTGTATAAGTAACCACAATTTGACAAATAGTCTAAATGATAAAAATTTCATAATATAATCACAGTTAGATATATATTGTATAAGTATGAGATAACATGCATAAAATGCACATATAAAGGAAATTGGGATGCAAATTAAACTAATTAAATATGAATAGCCACAAATATTCATTAAATGCTATAAATGTACCAAAATTATGCAAACAACCACATTTAAAAAATAGCCTAAATGATGTAAGTTTACGTAATATAGCCACACTTAAATATATAATATATAAATAGAGGATAACACACGCAAATGCATGATTTCTAATGCGTACTTTGCACAAATAGTCACATTGCACCCTTCAATTGAATTATAGCCAATTTTAGAAAAAGGAGGGACAAAATTAGGTGTCAACAAATGTGCACGATTCAAACAGATGGGCACGATCAAGCACGAGAACACGCATGATTGACACGGATAAGCTTGAACGGGAAGGAACACAAACTGACATCTAATAAGTAATGAGAGATTAGGTAGATCCCTTGTGTGAGTAGGGAAATGTAGATTTGAGCGCTTTGGAAATAGAAAAAATAGGAATAGCAAAGACATTGTTGAGAGGACTGAGCTCCTTGAATTGGTTTTTGGGATGAGGCCTTGTATGTATTTGAGGTTTTGTGGTTGCACAATTTCGTGTGCAGTAGTAATTTTTTGGAGCAAGTGTGGAGGTATGGGAAATGGAGCGGGGTAGCTTTTAGAGCTTTTAGAAATGGAGCTCCTTAGAGATTGTTTTGCAGTAAAATCAAGATAAGTGAAAAATAGAGAAAAAGATAGAGACAAAGTAAACTTCCCTATTGAGCTGAGTAGCTTTTTTGGTCTGTTTTCGAGTGCATCCAGTGCTAGGGAATATGCGCCTCTCCTCTAGGGATACTTATTTGCTCATCCGGAGATGCTAAGTGACTTTTGTTATGACATAATTGCTTATCGCGTCAGGCTGTACACCCTGGAACATTGTCGCGCTGTTGCTTGCAATAAGGGTGAGCTATTACAAATAATATTTACAAATGTAATGTAGACTTTCCTGTCGTTGGATCGTCTTTCTAGTGCCTCTCGTATAGAGACCTATGCGCTCGTCAGCACTGCTACTGCCTCCTCGTAATGAAAACCTACTACTACTGCTTCTCGTCGTAAGATGTATTGCTTCCTCGTAAGGAGAACCTACATGCTCGTCAGCACTTCTACTGCCTCCTCGTAAAGAGAACCTACTACTACTACCTCTCTTTGCGAGATGTACTGCCTCCTCGTAATGAGAACCTATGTGCTCGTCAGCGCTGCGACTACCTCCTCGTAATGAGAACCTACTACTATTTCCTCTCAACGTGAGATGTACTGCCTCCTTGTAATGAGAACCCATGTGCTCGTCAGCACTGCTACTGCCTCTCGTCGTGAGATGTTTGCCTGTGGTGTCGGGCTGTGTACCCTATGAACAAAAGTAAAGTGAAGTGCTAAAATATAGAATGATGTTACCGTGCGTATGGTATTACCTGGGGCACTGTCACGCTATTCATCATTTTATTGCGTCTTTGGGTCTTTGGTAAATTTTGAGGTTCACCCTTACCCTCCGTTAAAAGAATGGTGTATCCTCGCCCTTACCGTGATAAGTTCAGCTTACCTATACCCTTATTCACTAACGCCCAGCTGAGTAGGATAAATTTTGTCCATTTGGCACAAAGTAATCCTATTCAGCTGTCCGCATAAGCTAATTTTTCTACCCCACCAATCCTACTCAGCTTCCCTCCCATTTTTAACCTAACCCCACATTTTAAACCAACCCCACATTTTAACCCCACTCCCAATTAACCTAGACGGGTTACTATACATCCAAAATTGACCCCAACAACCCACTGTACAAACCATTTTAGCCTTCAATTATTTCCCCCAAAATTAATCTTTGCTAGGGTTTAATTACTGCAAAGGAATCTGAGTGATTCTTGGGTCCCGACAAAGAACCTGCTGCTACTGCTACATCGAGGTAACTTTATTCATCATTGTTTTCATCTATTTGTTATTTTTTTGTATTGTTAATCGTATTTAGGGATGAGGGTTTAATGTGTCTTTGTTGTTTGATTATGAGCATATTATATAGTGAAAGTGTGTCCTTTTATGGAGTTGTTTGTTCTGGTTGACCCGACCATACTTTAATGTTCCCTTGTACCCATCCTTTAGGGTTCATTAAATTTTTTCAAGTTACAGCTATTCCCTCTTTTTCTATACATTACTGAAGTGGTCCCTGTCTCCATTGTCTTATGTTCCGCATGTGACTAAAGGATGATAATTGAAGAAGTGGATATTGTGTTTAACTATGGGGATAATTGGGTCATTTCCCCTGAGTTGTTGTATAACAAAAGACTGGTGCATAAATGGGAAAAGTATGACTCTACTTTGCTATTTTATGATGACATTATCGAGGAGTTCACTACAAACTTAGGCTTTAGAGTGGTTAAACAGTTGCTGGTAACTGGACCATCGGGTACTTATTACCTAGTTAATGATGGTGAAGGTATAAGGACACTGCAGTATCTCTTCTCTAACCAGTTTAAGGTTATCAATTTCTTTGCTGTTGATGAAAATGAGTTAACTGTTAGGGCACAAAATATTACACACCACCAGGAAAATTACTTGGTAGATGTTGATGAGGGAACTGACCAAGAACACAGTATTAATGACATTCTTGATGTTGAATCTGAACAAGAGGAATATAACCCTGAAGAACTAGAGATTCTTAGTAAAGAAAGGGATAGAGTTGTGGGTAATAGACTTGAGAAGTTCAAGCACTTGGAAAAGGGGATGACATTCAAAGACTTGAAAGAAGCTAGGCAGATTGTGAATTACTATGACGTTGCTAGTAAGAGAGCTATTGAGGTAAAGAAAAGTGACAAGACAAGGATTAGATATGTGTGTCAAGAGGGTTGTCCTTTTGTATGTCTTATTTCAAGGGATGGTAGGAGTGAGGGTTTCAAAATCAAGACTTTGAATTTAGATCACAACTGTGATGAAGTGTTTGAAAACAATAGGGCTGATGCAGTTACCTTAGCCCAATATTTCAAGAACAAAGTCCAAGGTAATCCAAAGTTCAAGGTTAGTGAAATGAGGGGAGAACTGGAAAATGATTTGAGCTTAAATGTGTCAAAATCAAAGTTGAGAAGGGCCAAAAAAATCTGTTTACAAAAACTGGAAGGAAGCTTTATTGATGAATTGAATAAGCTTGAGGCACATAGTCAAGAACTTAAGAAAAGTAATCCTGGTAGTGATGTTGTTATCAACATATCAAAGGATGCACTGTTGGAAGGAAAAACAAGATTCCTGAGGATGTATGTATGTTTCAATGCTTTAAAGCAAGGATGGGAGAGTGGTTTAAGACCATTGATTGGGCTTGATGGTACATTTCTGAGGGGAATATATTCTGGACAGTTGCTGGTAGCCATTGGGCAGGACTCAATGCACCATTTCTACCCTATAGCATGGGCCATAGTGGACAAAGATAATGAAAGGACATGGGCATGGTTCATTGAGCTTCTAAAGAGGTCATTGGAGTGACATGATGGAGCTGGAGTCACTTTTATATCAGATATGCAGAAGGTAAATGTTTATCAATTTTGTTTGTTTCTTTTTCTTGTCATGTGTTTATCCACTGATTTTAATTTTTCTTGTTTACTGGTAGGGACTGTTGAAAGCTGTGAAGAATGTGCTGCCTTAATCTCACCATAGGTACTGTGTAAGACACATTGAGGCCAATTGGTGTAAGAGATGGAAGAGTGGTGAAATGAGAAAGTGTATGTGGTGGTGTGCATGGAGCAGCTATGAAGAGGATTTCACTGACCAGTTGAGAAAGCTGGGAGCACTTTCTGTGGCAGCAGCAAGGGAGTTGGTGAATTATCCTCCCCAAGCTTGGTCAAGGGCTTTCTTTGACACTCAGTGCAAGAACATGATGGTGGATAACAATTTCACTGAGTCATTCAATGCATGGATCCTAGATGCTAGACAGAAGCCCATCATTAAAATGTTGGAGGAGATTAGAATAAAAGTAATAGGATTGCTGGTAGCCAATAAAGATAAGGGAAGGGTGTGGAGTCATGAATTTAGCCCAAACTGTATGAAGTTGTTCCAGGATTATAGAGCAATTGCTCAGGTTTGTAAGGTAGAATTTAATGGAGATAATGGGTATGAGATAACTGAGGGGGATGATAGGCACACTGTGTGCTTGGAAGAAAAAAAGTGTACTTGCAGGGTGTGGGATCTATCTGGGATTCCAGGCCCTCATGCAATCAAGGCCTTGTTGCATAAGAAGGTTGACCCAACAACTGAAATACATTGGTGCCATAGCAGAGAGGCTTATATGCTTACTTATAAGCATAAGCTGCAGCCTGTGAGGGGGCAGAAATTCTGGAAGATTGAGGCCTCACATGCAATGTTACCACCTGAGTTTACAAGACAAGTTGGTAGACCAAGAGTGTTAAGAGTTAGAGAACCTGATGAAGCAAGACTGAGAGCAGTATTGTGGACTGCTGGCAGAAAGGGAACCACCATGACATGCAATAATTGTGGTGAGCCAAATCACAATGCAAGGGGCTGCTTCAAGGTATTGCTTTATTCATTCTTTCCAGTATTTAATGTTGTTCTTTGTTGTTTTATAACTTTTTTAAGTTAAATTGGTTGGCAGGCCAGTACTGATGGCCAGACAAGCCAGTCATCTTAGCCAAGGAAAAGGACTAGATCCAGCCAAGCCAATAATGATGTCCAGAGTTCCCATGCTACTAATGTTGAGGTGGAAGCTGCCACACAGCAATCCCAAGTCAGTGACTATGCTCCTTTTGGCCCTGAAAGTGAAGTTGAAGCTGATGTCCCCTTAAGACCAACTGTTGTGTCTAAGACACAAACCGTAATTGAATTGAGGAAGATTTTTAGGCAACCCAGTGGTAATAGAAAAATTTAGTTCAAAGGAGATGAAACTGGTGCCTGCCTCCCAACTAACTTGGCCTATGAACCAACAAGGGCAACATGGAAGGGCAAAGATGCACTGTTACCAGGTCAGCTGCAGTAGCAGGCCAAAAAGAAAAGGTACAAGCAGATGGCAAGGGGGGGCCCAAAGATGTCAAGAGGGGAATCAAGCATGACAAGAGATGAATCAAGCATGACAACAGCTTCTATTGACCCAACCAACACTGATGCAATTGTTGTTGATGACTGGTCCAATCAGTTAGATTAATGTCTGTTGATGTTTAAGTGTATGTTTAACTTAGGTTTGGATTTGTTGGTTTTTGTGGGTGATAAACCCATACTGTTGCTGCATTGTTATGCAGTTTAAGACTAAGTACTCTTATCTTTTGTTGGGCTGAATGTATCCCTAAACTGCTATGTTGTAGGGTGATAGACCCATACTTTTGCTGCTTTGTTATGCAGTTTAATGGTACATTGATGTTCATGTTGATGATTTAGTGTTTAATTGATCCTATAAGCTTGTTGGTTAAGTTTTAATATTGATGATCATCTTGTTTTAGTCCTTAAACTGATTATGTTTTCGTTTTGTCCTTAAACTGGTTTCTGATGCATTATTCATAAGGGAATAGAAAAAGGAAGGCGCATAGTACAAGGGCAAACATGTTGTAAACGCATAGTTCAAGGGCATTAATGTTACTTAAATCTGAAATGGTACACTAGAACAGGTACAATTAACTGGTTTCTCAAGTGTGTTGAACCGACTTTTTCCCAAGTGCATTGAACATGTTTAATGTCTCTTAAGAACCTGTTCTAAATAGACACTTCAGTTTCCATACACCCCTTCCAAATGGACACTTCAGTTCCCATTTGGTACTATAAATAGGACTCTCAAGTGTGGAACAAAATCAAGAACAAATATATTACCACATTCCTTAACAATGGCTCGTCGACCTAGTAGAAGATCAAAAAGCAATTCAACACAAAGGAGGGCAGTTTCAGAAGTTGAAGACTCAGTTTCAGAAATTGATCAACTAACAAATGATTTGGAACAATTAAGGGCTGAGTTATGGTCATTTAGATTCAAGTTTGAGGAGTTCTTTCAAAATTACGAACAGGGACATGGGAAGAGTCGAGAGGATGCTTAGAGGGCTATTAATCAATAGGGGAATTGATTTCACCGACTATCTCACCAACTCACCTCCACCAGCACCACCAGCACCACCATCACCACCAGCCGAACCAATGTAATTCGGATTTCTTCAACAAAATGCTTCATTATCTCCAAGTAGTAATTTTCATTTTAGTATGTTAAGAATATGTTAAGATATGTAATCCTTCAACATTTAAATGAAGCAGAAGTCAAGAATATTTACCTACAACAAAATCCTTCAAAAAACAAGGCTTACCATAATACAACTTTCATTCATGGTTCAAGATCGGATTACAAACAATGGTTGCCAAATACTTCGTTTCCCACCTTTAACCCCACTTAAGAAAAGCAGAAATAAATCCCCAAATAAACCACAAGACACAAGAATCAGAATCCATTGCTGGAATATTTTCTTCTTCATCGTCCCAATTCTGATGGCATCAACAATAGCAAATTCTTCAAGTTCCTCCACCTTCTTCTTCAAACTTGCAACTTCACGATTAAGGGCGTCATTTTTTCTCTTCAGGTAACTGATAACAACAAAAAATATGGAAGGAAATTCACGGTCCTCCCATTCCCAATAACCACACGATTGAGCCTATAACAATTCCAAAAAAAATTATAGATCCACAATATTATTAAACAACATAAAAACCAATAATTCAAATAAGTAATTACTTACGTCTCGCTTCGAACACTTGAAGAGGCGTTCCCAGCATTCATATAAGTCTAAGCCGTGAAATGGTCCGCAACGATTCCACAAAGGCATTTCCTACTCGACCTGTATGAAGTATTAATCGACCCCTCACTCATTATCTCAAGAAAGATTAATTTTTGATAACCTAGTCGAAAAAGCAAACAATTTGATTTGGTAAAAATTGTTGAACAGAGTTCAAATCGGAACCCTAGCAGATGTCCATTTGGGTTAATTGGGTTAAATGTGAGGGTGAGTTATAAAATGGGTTTTAGTGCCTTTATGGTTGGAGGGAAGCTGAGTAGGATTGGTGGGGTAGAAAAATTAGCTTATGTGGACAGCTGAGTAGGATTACTTTGTGCCAAATGGACAAAATTTATCCTACTCAGCTGGGCGTTACTGAATAAGGGTATAGGTAAGCTGAACTTATCACGGTAAGGGCGAGGATACACCATTCTTTTAACGGAGGGTAATTTTAAGTAATAACGCATAGTTCAGGGGTATATTTGACGATTTTCCCTATATTATATGAAACAGACAAAATGCACATACGGCAATTAAAATGTCAAATAAAATTAATTATAGATAACTGCAAATAATAATTAAATATTATTTATACAGCAAGTTGTATAAGTAACCACAATTTGACAAATAGTCTAAATGATGCAAATTTCATCATATAATCACAATTAGATATATATTGTATAAGTATGAGATAACATGCATAAAATGCACATATAAAGGAAATTGGGATGCAAATTAAACTAATTAAATATGAATAGACACAAATATTCATTAAATGCTATAAATGTACCAAAATTATGCAAACAACCACATTTAAAAAATAGCCTAAATGATGTAAGTTTACGTAATATAGCCACACTTAAATATATAATATATAAATAGAGGATAACACACGTAAATGTATGATTTCTAATGCGCATTTTGCACAAATAGTCACAGTGCACCCTTCAATTGAATTATAGCCAATTTTAGAAAAGGAGGGACAAAATTAGGTGTCAACAAATGTGCACGATTCAAACAGATGGGCACGATCAAGCACGAGAACACGCATGATTGACACAGATAAGCTTGAACAGGAAGGAACACAAACTGACATCTAATAAGTAATGAGAGATTAGGTAGATCCCTTGTGTGAGTAGGGAAATGTAGATTTGAGCGCTTTGGAACTCGAAAAAATAGGAACAACAAAGACATTGTTGAGAGGACTGAGCTCCTTGAATTGGGTTTTGGGATGAGGCCTTGTATGTATTTGAGGCTTTGTGGTTGCACAATTTCGTGTGCGGTAGTAATATTTTGGAGCAAGTGTGGAGGTATGGGAAATGGAGCGGGGTTCGTCGAGAGATTAGAGATTGTTTTGCAGTAAAATCAAGATAAGTGAAAAATAGAGAAAAAGATAGAGACAAAGTAAACTTCCCTATTGAGCAGAGTAGTTTTTTTGGTCTGTTTTCGAGTGCATCCAGTGCTAGGGAATATATGCCTCTCCTCTAGGGATACTTATTTGCTCGTCCGGAGATGCTATGTGACTCTTGTTATGAGATAATTGCTTATCGCGCCAGGCTGTATACCCTGGAACATTGTCGCGCTGTTGCTTGCAATAAGGGTGAGCTATTACAAATAATATTTATAAATGTAATGTAGACTTTCCTGTCGTTGGATCGTCTCTCCAGTGCCTCTCGTAAAGAGACCTATGTGCTCGTCAGCACTGCTACTGCCTCCTCGTAATGAAAACCTACTGCTACTGCTTCTCGTCGTAAGATGTATTGCTTCATCATAATGAGAGCCTACGTGCTCGTCAGCACTTCTACTGCCTCCTCATAAAGAGAACCTACTACTACTACCTCTCTTTGCGAGATGTACTGCCTCCTCGTAATGAGAACCTATGTGCTCGTCAGCGCTGCGACTACCTCTTCGTAATGAGAACCTACTACTATTGCCTCTCATCGTGAGATGTACTGCCTCCTTGTAATGAGAACCTATGTGCTCGTCAGCACTGCTACTGCCTCTCGTCGTGAGATGTTTGCCTGTGCTGTCGGGCTGTGTACCCGATGAACAAAAGTAAACTGAAGTGCTAAAATATAGAATGATGTTACCGTGCGTATGGTATTACCTGGGGCACTGTCACGCTATTCATCATTTTATTGCGTCTTTGGGTCTTTGGTGAATTTTGAGGTTCAACCTCAAAATATTGCCCTAGTGTCGGCTTGCGTCTTTTGGAATTTTTGAGGGAGTCCTCAAAATTCTGCCCCAGTTTATTGCCTTTGATAGATTACTGTATCGTAGTAGTGCCTGTGAATCTTGTGATTGTGCTGAAGGACCTGCTCTCAAAGAAAGATTCGTTACCTAAAACAAAGTGGTTGCATTAAAGTATTGGCTTGAATCCGAATTTGTCTTGTAGTGTGATGATTGGGTATTTTGATGACGCTTATTATGTGGATACTAGCATTCTCAGACTGAGGTTGGATTTGTCGGATTTTGAGGCTGTCCAAAATTGTATCTGTCTTGTGTTGTGCTGAGGTGTCTTCATATTTCGTGTTTTTCTTTTCAAAAAGTCATGGAGCTAACTTTGGTGTATTGGTATGTATAGAAAATGTATTTGTGATTCATGAGTTGCGGTTTCTATTTGTTGGTGTCTTGCTTTGGTCAATTAGACTCTGAATTTTATGTTTCGGTACCGGGTATTTTCCAGTGTCATGGTATTTAATGTTTGAGTGTTGAGTTCAGATCTTTGTTGGATCGAATTTTGGAATGGGTATCTAGGGAGTAGTTTGTTTGTTAGGTACAATATCTTTTGATTGAGCTAAATGAGCAAAAGTGTGGGATTTTATCTTTTTGTCTTTCCTTGGTTGTGTTGAGCCTGATATGCTTGTTGTTGAAAGTCTTGACAGAGGGGAGGTTATTTATTGTGTAAGTTGGTTCCGGTGTGAGGTTGTGAGTTTTGCCAGTTTTGGTTGTATAATGATTGGATTTTTTCTCCTGGCTCATGTGTGGGTATACTGCCAACTGGTTTTGTTCGTCCAGACTACAAGTTGTACGGAAGTGGAATTGAGAATGTCCGGGTTCTTAGTGTCACATGTTGGTGGTTTAAAAGACTTTGTTCCAGGAGAAAATATTTTTATCTCGGCTAGCCATTTCGGCTTTTTCTGAATGCATTCTTGACCAATTCTAGTGTTCAAGCGCAAAGCAACCATTATAAAGTGACAACATGCATAAAACAGAGTTTGCACATTAACAAGTTTAAAGCAAGAATGAAACATGAGCTTAAGAGGATGACTATACCGCGGATGATAGATTAGCAATTGAATTTAGAGATTATGATAAATTGTATAGAGATTCGAAAAGATTGCTTGAGTGCTTTATGCAGCAGTCAAGACAAGGATTTTGGTTAAATAAGTGATGCATGTTTAAGCAGGAGATGAGAAATTGAGTGTTAATGAAAGGTGGTAAAGATGCTGTGTAGGGAGTAGGTTGTGTGACTGAAGAGGAGGTCGGCTTTTGTCGACCATCAAGACTTTGAGTGCATTTGTCATCTTTCCTTGCAAATATGTGTGTCATGGTGCTTGTGTTCTTTCAAATATGCCCAATGTCCATCATATTTGTCAACCGACCGCTACAATTTAGTCATTGCACCGACTTTCCTTGTTGGATAATATTTTATTGCCGAGACACCAAATCCCATGTAGATTATCTATGTATCATGTGTATTCTCAGATTCATGCTTCAGTCAAGACCATTTTAGAGGTTGGTCATATCGTATTTTCCTGCTCAAATCTAGTTGTTGTCATGAGAATTTACTCCAATAAAGCTTTCGACCGAAATTGCTCCAAGAAATCTATTTGCTCGTGCTTTTGTATCAAATCAATGCTTGGCCTTCTAAGTGTTTCAAGTAACTTCGTCCTGAGTTCATTGTCTTGTCTTGGTTTAGTCCGTCAGGATATGCTGTTTAAATACCTATGGAATTTTTATTTCTATCATGTAATGTGAGCTTTCGTCACTGCATCTTTGCATTCCTTTCCAATTTGAATCACCCTGCTAATTTTGGTTGTTGTGCACGAACCTTTGTAACATAAATCAGGTCTCTCTCATTTCTCACTTCATTATTGCTTTCTGATAACCCTTTGAATGCCTTTTCGACCATTAATAGGTGCAAGTTTTGAAAATACTTTTGATCGCCTTCGATGCATTACAATGGGGACTGGAGCAACAAAATGATCCCCGGAAATTATGTCAAAAGGCATTGTGGTAAGTCAGGTGTGCCTTTGAGTTTGACTAATATATCTCTCGCCCTGTCAGTTTTCCACTCCAAGTGTATAATGCTTGTTGTAAAAGGCTTTTCTTGTTGACCAATCACTAACAAATGCACTTTGCTTAACCATATCTTTTGCCTTGGTATTCAACTTAAGCCAAACTTTTGGATAACAGGTTTTTGAGTTTTTAAAGGGTAACGAATGATTAGGATATGCTAAAGGTTTCTGATATCAGTATTGGGCATAGAATAGGGAGGTGAGGTGTCTTGTTAGGAGACTGGACTTGGGGAAGGGATTGACTTGGGTAGAAAGAGACTGAGAGTAATAAACAAATTCATGCAATGCACACATATCAAAGAAATGCATCCAATAATACGAAGGACCGTTTTACGCCATGATGATTTAAAAAGAGTTTTGTGCCACATGCATCATTTCATTTACTAACAAAATGCGGAGCCTAAAAGGGAATATTGGACTTTATTACTTCGACTCATATTGAAACAGTGTAAGAGAGAGAAAAGACTAAGATTTGCTAGGAGATTAGATCATGGCCAGGCGAACATCTTTCATGTCGATCCATCCCCTGAAGATTCTTCTTCTTCTTCTTTTTCTTCTTCTTCTTCAAACGAGTCTCCCTCGGACAAGCTTGCTTCTGATGAGTCTCCTTGGAAGATAATGTTGTCTCCAACAGTTAAAAGCCGAGATATGTCAAATATGAGATTCTTTAACATTTCCCAAGCCTTCTTTCCTTGCTCCTCCATTCCTTTGTCAGCCACAGAGTTCATTCCTTCGCTAGCCCATACGCCTATAGACTCTATGCATTTTGTCAATAGTTTTGCCTTATTTCGCCATTTGTCCTTTTCTTTGTCCTATGCTTCAACCAAACTTTGATTTTTTGCTATTTTCTCTCGTGCCCTTGCCAGTAGTTTGTGTAGCCTCTTGTACTCAATTTCTAACTCATCAGTGTTTCTTTTCCTTTTTGTTGTTGCCCTTGGTTGAAACACCCTTGCTTTATCTTTCCTGAGCCAGTCCGGGTAATCTTCATCATGGCCTACATCAAACCTATCTCGTCCAATAGTCTTGAATTCCATTTGATGTCTTGCTTTCCAAAGTTCTAATATCTTGTCTTCGAATGGTATCACTCTTCTGAAAATATCTGCTTTAAAACTTCTGATGTCTGCATTTTGGGGTACAATCTGCTTTCTCCCTGCTTGTCTAAGTTCCTTTAAAGGAGTGTATGGGTAAACTCCTCTAAACCCAACAAAGACAAGAAAAAGAAGCTCCTTCAGATCGTGTGATTACTATAGTGCTGGAAAGTAGCCAAACATCCATTGTATATTTTCGGATATCAACTGAGAAAGAATGTTGTGCCAGCCTTTGGAAGTTGTTGGTCGATCCCCTTTTTCGAGAGCGTTGTCCATGCGGGCAGTATGAGTTAGGATGTACTTTTCTCTTGGTATGTCGTGGAAGACTTGGTCTGTGTTGTTCATCATTTGAAAATGTTCTGTCAACCAAGTTTGTAGGAGCAAATTACAACATTCAAAAAAGTATGCGCCCTTCTTTCTTCTTTCTAAAGCTCGATACACTTCTGCAACAATCATAGGTATCAAAGTGTATCTCTTGTCAAAGTCCTTGAGTAGGGCATCAGCAATTGATACCATGCAAACATCAATTCGTCCTTTCTGTTATGGAAATACGACAGTCCCTAAAAAGCTGGTTACACAAGCAAGCATCCTCTACTCTTGCCAATCTGCCTTGTTAATGCTGAAATTATCTTCGAATTCTTGAAATGCTTCTCCGTACCCAAATTTGATATAGAAGGAAGTCAAAGAGATTCCCAACTGCCTTACACTGTCTGTGCATAATTCGGGCTTAAACCCTACCATTTCGAAGAACTCCTCAGGTGTAATGTTCTTAGGCATCAATATCTCATTACTTTTAAATGGAAGTTGAGTCAATCCGCCTATCTCCTCCAGCAACGGTGTCAACTCTACACTTCAAAAATGAAAAAATGCTCGGTGTGCATCCCAATATTGTACTAATGCTTCTACTATCCCTTCACTGCAGTTTGTTCCATTAGTGAAATCTGATTTCCCAACACTACTTTAACTCGGTCTTTTTGATGATTTCTTAGGTTTCCCACCAATCTTTGAGTAACTGAGGGACTCCAGTAACCATGTCGAATGTTCTAGTGGCCATGATCTTTTAAAAAGATGAAGGATGGAAAAAAAATGCAGGAAGATGCCTAAATTCTACTTGTAAGCAAGTGATTAACGTGTGGCACGAGTTTTTAAAAACAATGCAATATGGAATATGAAGAGAACTGTCGTTGTAGATTGAGAATCCTTTGGATACATTTAGAAGAAGGTTGCTAATGTACTTTTGACATACCAAGGATGTCAAGTCTTTATGTAATGCCTAAAGGATAAATGCGTATTATGTGTCATCCCGTCTATTAAGCGGTCATTTCTGCATCAAATCGGGCTTTTAATGCCTTTTCGGTTACCTTTTGTGTGTTTGAATAGCATTGAATGCAGAATGATTCACATCCCTTAGGAATAAATTGCCGTTTCTAATTCAATTTGGATGTTTGATGCCTCTTAGGTTACCATTTATGCTTTTGAATAGCATTGAATGCAGAATGATTCCAACCGTTCAGGAACAAACAGTCGTTTCTGATTCAATTTGGGCTTTTAATGCCTCTTTAGTTACCTTTTTTGTGCCTTTAATGGCATTGAATGCGGAATTATTCTAACCACTTAGTGGCTTCTGACTCAATTTGGGCTTTTGATGCCTGTTCGGTTGCCTTTGTTCCTTTGAATGGCACTGAATGCAGAATAAATCCAATAAACGATCCATACTTGCACGTTCAATCCTTTAGAAAAATGCAAATAAATCATGTTCAACGCTCTCTGGGGGTCAAAAACTCGTTCGGATTGTTTGAACAAGTTGGCATATTTGACTTAGAAGTAAGTCGTTCAATGATATGTCATGATGCATGATCCTAGAGTTACCAATAAGAGCTGGATTGACTTAGACCGAGTTCTATTATCCTCTCAAGCGGACGACTCGGGAGCGGGAACATCTCGGACCAACCAGATTACAAGTTGTTCCACCTAAAGGATACTTTGTGTGGAAAGAGGCGGTCGTAACCACCGTATCTTTCAACGCACGATTTGAAACTGCCAGGAGTGGCGGAAAGTATGAGCGGTATGCACAAGTTTAAAATGTACCATGTTTGAAAGGAAATGCACATGTTTTTTAAAAATGTGTAAGAGTTTTCAAAAAGGATGCTAATGTTGAAGTAATTCAAGAAAATAAATTTAATATAAAGAAAAACAAAGAAGCATGTTAGTTTCAAGAAATAAGATAATCGATGAAAAATAATATAAAAAATACAAAAAGAATCATGAAGTGAAACTGTTAAAAAGGATTTAACAAACTTGTAGAGAATTTTAAAAATAGTTGAAGTGTGAGGTGTGAAACTTTCTCCTAATAGGAACTTCTAAGAGTGGGTTTCTAGACAAAGACATACTTCCCTCCCTTCTGCCCTCTCCGGCGGACAGTCAAGGAGTGGGAGCATTTAGAATTATTGGTTGTACCACGGACCAACTATATTCGAAATCATTCCCCCTAAAGGATTTTTTAGAGTGAAACGGCTGTGAGATCCACGTAACCGATTATGGTGTGTTCAAGTGTAAAACTTTCCAGGAGTGAAGGAAGTGTAAAGACAACCTAATAAAATTAAAATAATAAAAGATATGTCAAGGAAACTAAGTTTAATTTCTACAAAAAGGAAAAGGAAAAAAGTTAGTCTCAAAAAATATAAACAAAATAAAAGCAAAGAATCCCAATAAAAGTCCGTTATGGTTAGAACCTCGATATCCCCAGCGGAGTCGCCATTCTGTCTTCGCCCATTTTTCTTCGAACCGGTTAGAGTTCGAAATAGGGCTCGACTTACTGGAATTCATAGGTAAGACTTGGAGTCGCCACCTAACATATTTTTTAACTAGGCGTATTAGGGCACCTACTTTCTTTCTAGCCAATTTTAGTGTTAACTCCGACACTTAGTCTACGAATATGAAATTCTAGCTAAGGGTTCAAGTTAACCGGTAAGGAAGGTGTTAGGCACCTCTCGGGTTCCACCAAATGTGGTTACCGGCCGGACTATATAATTGAGATTCAAAAATAAATCTAACTAGACAATTTCTATTATAATATACAAGTTAGATATAATAATTAAAATAAAAGGTTCTTTTTTACGAGTTGCTTTCTTCCAAAATAGACCTTGCTAAATAAATCAATTTAGTTAGTATGCCAAATAAATTAATAATGATAAGGTAAAATAAAAATAATGTAATAATAAGCTGAGCTTGGAATGTTTTCAGAATGTCGTCTTTCATCCAAATTTACCTCGCAAAAATATAAAAAAATGAGTTAGTATTGTAATTAATAAAGCAAAATAATAATAATAATAATAATAATAATAATAATAAAATAAAAGTAAAATAAATTTTGTAAAAGTTTAAGCTCAGGTTTGTAAGGTGTATTGGGTAGAGGTTAGGGATGTCGGTACGGCTGCAAACACGGTAGCTGGCCGATTGCCATGCCAAGCACCGATCCCACTACTCCATTGCCGGCTTATTTTGGAATAAAGCTCATATATGTAATGTCATCATTGCCTATTTTATTTTTTGAAGGGGCAAAAACCGTAAGGGACTGTATCCTTAACATGACGAGACTTATTGGCTTCCAAAATATCATTGGCCTAACACTTTAATATCCGTTCAAATTAGTGTATATGCCTCAAATTAATGGTTTTCATAGGCATGTAATCGGTGTAGTATCCATAAAATTAGTGTATAGGCCTCAAATTAGAATATTTTCATAGGTCAAGTTTAATCAAATAAAGATCCTGATCGGTGCACAACTGAGCACAACCAACACCCAGAAACATTGCAAAATTCTCTGAGATGGTGATCAGCAGCAACATAGCAAATCAACAAGAGAGCAAAAGATAAGCAGATCTCAAGAGAAACACAAGCTTGAAACGGGGCAGAGCAATTTCCAAACAACCAACATATCGGGGCAAAACCAAAGAAAAGATCCGGAACCATATTAGACCAAGTTCTCAAACAACCATAACCCACATCAAAAAGCTTCGAAGGCTGACGGGTCTTACATGACGAAAACAGTGGTACATTAGTCAATTAAACAAAATCTATCTCCTAAAATAGTGGCAATGAACAAATGGGCCCTCAAAGCAATTTCTTGTGAGCAGAACAAACATGCAAGATGGAGGAGCGACTACCCATCTGCGTATAATGGTGGAGTTGCTACTACTGCGCCTTCATCATTTCAATTTCTGTTGTGCATCTCCCACCACCGTCCCGTCATGTATTCCCTTCTATTTTTACTGCTTTGGCTCAGCAGCTCCTTCCTCGATATCCCCTATCTCCTTTCTCGATCTATATGTGGTGCCTCCACCACTGTTGGTTATGGTGTGTGTATGTGTATTTTTATCTTGGTGTGTGTATTGGTGGTGATGCCTATCATATACCGGTGTTTGTATGTAATACTCTGTGTGTGTGAGGTTTGTGATGTAATGGTGAGGAAGAGTGTTTGGAGAGAGGAAGAGGATAATGGTGTTGGGGTGCATGTATTGTACTGATTTTTTGGGAGGTGTATCGGAGTGTATATGGAGTAAGGGGAGGAGACCAAAGGAGTATTATTGGTCCGATGGTGAAAGAAATAGACGAGGGGTTGTCTTGTGCGGTGGTCTGTTCACTGGTGTCCCCCCTTCAATGTCAAAACTAAAAGATTATATAACACAATTTTAAGAAAAGAGCTGCGGGGGAATGAGTGAATCAAGGGATCTGATTTTGGGAATGATTTGGGGGGTTTTCTTTAAGTTATAATGGTGTATATGGACTTAAAAATGGAAGAGAGTGAGACATAAGTTGGGGAGAAGGTGACTGTTGGGGAGCGTGCATGGTAGGAAAAGGAAAAGCTAATTTTTACTATGGATTTTATTCAAAATGAATATGAGAAGAAGAGAAATTATGGCACAATTAAAAATAAGAATGTACTTGGTTAGACTTTTAATCTAGGCTCAAAAAATGAATTTGTATTCAAATAATTATGTCAAAATATATGAGATAAAATGGGTGTTGTATAAATAAAATTTGGACGTCATGTTTTGATTAGACTGATAATTATATTAAAGGTGCACGGAAAAAATATGAATATATACATGTATACATATAAATGTACATATATGAAGATAATTGGGTCCAACTAAATTAATTTAAAATAAATAGTCACAAACAATTACTAAATGTTGTAAATGCATTAATTGCACAAACATGCATAATTTTGACATACACTCAAGAAAATAGCTTAAATGATGCAAATTATGTAATATAATCTCAATTAAGTATAGATTGTATAAATAGAGGATAACGCAGATAAATACATGATTTCTAATGCACAATTTGTTTAAACAGCTGGATTGCACCTTCAAGATAAATATAGCCAATTTATAAAAAAGAGGAGGGACAAAATTGGGTGTCAGCAACTGTTCCACTCGTTGCTTCTGGGCCACCAAGCATATGACTGCTATTTCTCGTTGTTCATCCTGGACATCAAGTGAGGCCGCTAAAGCCTTGTTATTTAATTCCTCTTCAACAAATGACCATCGCAGGCCGGGTTCTCCTATCTCCATGGGGATCATAACATTTGTCCCGTATGTTAACGAAAATGGGGTCTCTCCAGTGCTGGCCTTAAATGTGGTACGATATGCCAAGAGAACCCCTGACAATTCCTCCGGTCGCTTTCTCTTGATTTCCTTGAGCCACTTCTTCAGGCTTTCAACTATTGTCTTGTTAGAAGACTCAGCTTGACCGTTGGCTGCAGGATGGTAAGGCGTTGAGGTTATCCTTTCTATCTCCCACTCTCCAGGAAGACGGTGATCTTGTCTCCTATAGATTTTTTTTTTTATTTTTTTAGCAAATTCCACTATGCACATAGCTTAGTGGCTAATTTTATTAATAATAAACACAAAAAATAATGTCTTACAAGAAAATATAAAGTATAAACTAACGCTATGTACGTCTAGCCTATAAAGTGCACTACTTTCCTTTATCATACACATCTCAATGGGTTGAGCACCGAGTACTAATACCACCATTAGAGACGAATACAATAAATTAAAGTAGTACAATACATTAAAAATAACCAAGACTAGACTAAAATTATTCAATGAAGTAACAACTACATATTGTATGAAATTGTTTCTAGCCATCAATTGCGCCTAGCTGAATGAACCAATGTAACAGCTTGTAACACTTTTGTTATGTGTGCAGGACGACTAGCAGAAAATCATATCAAGTTGGTTTCTAGAATAGGACGCTATATCTAGGTCCTTGGCAACCAACAACATCGTTAAAAACATCCCAGCGAGGAAGAATGCAAGCAATACTCAACTGCACTCCACACGCTATTGCATGCTATCAATAACCAGTGCAGCTCCTGTTGTGAATGAATAAGAGACTTCAATAATAGGAGCAGATCCGGACCTCTCAATGAAGTTATTTGTCACTGAAAAATATAACAATTACAGCTCCATCCAATAGGTTGGAACAGGTGGAAGAATAGGTTCTTAAAGCTTGAAACATTCCTTGGAATAGTTCCAAGTATAACCTCCAGCTCGCATGAATCAGCTACACAAGCTAGAGAAATTTGTGCAAAACACGTTAATATGGGCCTCCTTTTGAATGAATCTGTGCGGAGCCTTGTATATTCAACAACCATATGTACATTATTACAGAATTCTGTCTTGAGAAAGCAAAAAAATTATGACTTGAACCGCCTCTAATATACCTACAAAACAAGAAAAAAATGAGAATAAAAAGGTCCACTACAGTCATTCTCCTTTCCCCAATCACTTTTCACCACCACTGATCGAATTGATGGATACTGAGCTTTATCCAAAATTATAATTTGCCTTCCTTTAAGGGAAAATTCATGAAAACTTGTGTAACATAAATCACCCCATCATCTAACACCTTATTAGCAAGATAGTCCGCAAGATGATTCCCTTCTCTAAATGTGTGGGCGATTTTAAACATCCACACCATAATAGAATTAATATCGTCCACAATACTAGAAATTACCTAAGGAGCTTCCTAAAGACCTTCTATTATATTCTTCAATAAGAGTTAATCCGTCTCCAAAATAGCAGGAAATAAACCCAAGGATAGACAACAACGCATAGCTTCCAATATAGCCTTCGCCTTTGCAAAAACATTTGTACAAAATCCTAATGGTCTGGAAACAGCCCTAAAAATGTCACCATTATAATTTCTAATACAAAATTCTAACGACCCCAATCAAGGATTACCACGACACGCTCCATCGGTGTTACATTTGTACCAACCAGTAAGCGGAGGGATCCATCTAACTAATATATGTTTCAATACTGGAGTATGTGACTTTAAGTAATCAATCATTGCATTCACAGATATAGGCACTGTCTTCATAGCAAGAAAGATACTAATTAGAAGCTTATGTAGATTAGATGTTACCTCAAATTCAAGTCGGGCATATGATACTTGACCACCATGCATTAAAGTATTGCGTTGCTTCCAAAATTCCCAAAAATAATATATGGAGCAGCACTCTATAACAACTTGAGAGATGGATGAGCACGAGAAGACCACCATTTAAAAATACTTTGGCATAAATTAAAACTTGCAAGAGAGATACCAGCCGTAGACGAAAAAAATCTCCACAATCTCGCTTCACAAGGACTTGTGAAGAGCACATGCTCCATTGTTTCCTCCCTCGGACTTCTACAACAGTAGCACCTCGAGGCTAAACAACACCCCATCTTTCTAAGCGCATCATCTATTGGGAGTTTAAATTTCCACAAACGCCACATTAAAAAAGAAATTTTAAGTGGAAGGCTTTTCACCCACATTTTCTTATAGCTATCATTCAGAGTAACTCTTTGTCTAAGGGAATTCCATGCTGATTTAATAGAGAACTTACCATTTGGAGTCAATTTCCACCATGCTTTATCATTGCCACCACTATGAACAATAGAAGGCAAGAGAAAATTATGATTCGCAATCAAACTTGGTACTTTTTCTCTAACACGCTCCTCACTCCAACCATTATTACCATCATCATAATCTTCCACTAAATTAAAGCACCCATCGACCATTCATCTATCAGGTAATAGTTTATAAATGGAACCCAAGCCACTCCAATTATTATACAAAAAATGGGAGTTCCCTCCCTTGACTTGCCACAAAATCTGTTGATCTATGCGATCCCTTGCCACGAGTATTTTTTCCAAACATATGACCTATCTGTATATTGAACCACCACAGTTTTTAGCTTCTTGCAATATTTATTTGCCATAAACGTGTCCCACAAGGATGTTTCTATTCTAAAATTCCACCACAATTTACTAAACAATACCATAGAAACATCATGTAATGACTTTAAACCAAGACCTCCCTCTCCTGAAAGAAGACAAAGAGTATCCCAAGAAGGCCAATGTCTTCACAACGTCTCTTGAGTATTTCTCCAACAAATATTAGCAAACAATTTATGCATCTGCTTAATGACACAATTTGGAGGATCTATGGCTGACAACAAATAAATTGGCAAACTCTGCAACACATGTTTTACCAAAATTGTACGACCTCCAATGAAAGCATCTTTCCCTTCCAAGATTGAAGTTGTCTCATAATTTTATCAAGAATATCATCGTAATAATCATTTTTTCTCCTTTCATAGGAAATAAGACATCTGAAATAAGTAAACAGGAAACTACCAATGGGAATCTGTATAATACCATGCACCTGCTGAAAAATATCATAATCAATATTTTTGTGAAGATAAATGACACTCTTCTCTTTATTTACACACTGCCCCGAGGCTTCTTCATAAGAACCCAATGCTCCCATAACTAACCTCAAAGAATTATTGTCGGCATAAGTGAACAACACTCCTATAGATTGAGAGCCGTTGTAGCAAGTGATTTCTACCAGGATGCTGAAACAGCACATGATATTCTTCCAGATGAACTGTATCACCTCCTACTCCCGATTTTGGGTGTAGGCGGCTTCTTCAACCCATTTGGTGAAATAGTCTGTCATGATAAGGAAAAATTTGATGACTTCGGGCGGCTTGGGCATGGGCCCTATGATTTCCATCCCCCATTTCATGAAGGGACATGGAGCTATTACTGAGTGCAGAAGTTCCGCTAGCTGATTAAGTATATGGGAAATCTATGACAACTGTCACATGCTCGAATAAACCTGCTCATGTCATCCTCCATTCAGGGCTAGAAATAGCCTACCCTGATTAATTTATGAGCTAGGGATCTTCCACCAGAATGATTTTCACACTGCCCCTCATGGATTTCTCGTAACACATAATCAATTTGAGATGACCCTAGGCATTTAGCCAAAGACCCACTAAACATTCAGCAGTAGAGTTCTCAATTGTTCAGGCAGCAGCAAGCTGCTTGGGCTCTTAGCCTCTTGCTTTCTTTTCTATCTGCTGGGAGGGTTCGCTTGTCCAAGTATTCCATGATCGGGTGTTGCCAATCCCAGATGAGTCCTGCAATATTGACTTCTTGGCGCTTGACATCTGCATAGGTTAACTCTATAAAGGTTCTCGGGCTGTCTGCATTTATATTTGCAGTGGCCGCTAGACTGGCTAGGGAATCAGCCTCCATATTCTCTTCCCTTGGTATTTGAGTATTCTTCCACTGTTGAAAATTTTTCAGACGCTTCTGCACCCTTTCTAAGTACTCCTGCAAACAAGCATCTTTAGCAGCGTAAGTGTCGGATACCTTGTTGACCACCGGCTGAGAGTCACTAAAGAGGTTGATCTCCCTAGCCCCCAATATGTAGGCGAATTCAAGTGCTTTAATTACGGCTTTATATTTTGCTTCGTTCTTTGTAACCGGCAGACAACTTATAGCCTTCCAAAATATATTCTTGGTCGAGGACTTGATCACGAAACCAAGACCGGCCCCCTTTACATTCGTGACGCCATCAGTGTGGATCACCCATTCCTCGGGAGTAACACCATCCATCATCATGCATTCAGTTTTTGCCTTTGGCATCATATCGACATTGAAGTCAACAAAAAATTTCGCAAGGACCTGTAAATTGATTGCAGTTCGCTGTTGATAAATGATATCGTGTTCTTCTAACTCTACGGCCCAATTGCTAGCCTCCCCGAAAGCTCAGGTTTGTGCAAGATAGTCTATAAAGGGAAAGAAGATACTACGATGATTGTATGACTCTGAAAATACAGCTGCATCTTCCTTGCTGCCATCACCAGAGCTTTTCAAGATGCTGATAATGGGTTTTTGCGTCTAGGAGAGATTTCCTGACGTAGTGTAATGGAGATTGTTGCCCTATTTCTTCTTGTACTAGAACAACACTGACAGCGACTTCAGACACCGCGAGGTATTACGGTTCTCCCTTGTGTGGCTTGGTTAGCAACGAGGGATTAGCCAAATATTATTTCAACTTTCGGAAAGCTTTGTTGCATTGTTCTCTCCACTCAAAAAACTTTTATTCTTCTTCAGAATATTGAAGAACTGGTGACACTTCTCCGAAGATCATGAGATAAACCAGCTGAGCGCGGCTATCCGACCGTTCAGTCTCTTTACCTCTACTTTGTTCTTTCAATACCTCAGGTATGGCCTCAATTGCTTCGATCTTCACGGGGTTGGCATCTATCCCTCTATTAGAGACGATGTAAACCAAGAAACATTTCTGCGGACATGCTAAAAGCACACTTCATCGGGGTTGAGCATCATCCCAAACATATCCAGGATGTCAAATGCTGCTTCCAAGTGGTCGATGTGATCTTTGGCAAACTCCGACTTGACCAGCATATCGTCGATGTAGACCTCCTTGGTTTTTCCAATCTGCTCCTTGAACATTAGGTTCACCAATCTCTAATAGGTAGCTCCAGCATTTTTCAAACTATAGGACATCACCCAGTAACAATAAGTCCCCCTGTCCGTGAGAAAAGAAGTATTTTCTTGATCATCCTGATTCATGATAATCTACTTGTATCCTGAGTATGCATCCAAGAAGCTGAGGGAATCAATGAGTTGATCGTTGTTGGGCAGTGGGAAAGAGTCCTTGGGTCATTTTTTCTTCAGATCTGTGAAGTCAATTCACATTCTCCACTTCACATTCTTCCTCAAGGCCATCACACTGTTGGACAGCCAATCGGGGTACTGGACCTCACGAATGGATCCGTTGTTTAACAACTTCTCGACCTCCTCGTGGACTGCTAGTGATAAGACCCAAACCCCCACAATACCCTTCACTCGGAGCCAAGCTAAGGACATCCAAGGAGTACACCTACACTTGATGAGGAAGGGCCTAGAAGAAGGAAGCGATTGGAAGCCGTTCCGAGTGCTTAAAGTGCAAGGGGAGCAGCCCAGTCATCCAGGCACTCCGCCTGAAGAACCAGGCGCTCCGCCTGAAGAGGCTTAGACCTGGGCGCCCCGCCTGAAGGAGCCAGGCGCTCCGCCTTAGCAAGCCTAGGCCTGGGTGCTCCGCCCAAACTCTGGGCGCCCCGCCTAGGCCACCCCACTGCTTGTTTTTGCGGGCGCTCCGCCCCAATCTTGGGCGCCCCGCCCGGAATGCTGAAGGACGAGATTCCTAGTTATGTTAAGACTATTTTGACCCTACGTGGTCCTATGTTCCTAAGCCTAAGTGTGGGCATATTAGACCTTTCATATGGTGTCTAAAACACCTATAAATATCTAGTTGTCTTATTATTTTCATTAGCTTACCTTTGATGAAAACAAAACACTTGTGTTGAAGAGTTGAACTCTTATTGAATGAAAAACCTTGAATTGGGACTTGTTCTTCCTCTAGCGGATCTAGATGAATTCCAATCCCCCCCGACCATTCTACTTGCGTGCTCACGTTAGCTCGAGGGTAGTTGCCTAGCGTAGGTGTTCTTGACCTCCTCTCGGGGTGTAACGGAACAAGTTCTCCGTTGCTACTTGAGATTTGTGATCGAGATACGTCTCATTCTTATCCTTTTTATTTTCCGCGTTTGATTCTTATCAGTTTGGTATCAGAGCAAGGTTCGGGTATCGTTCCTACGAACCCCGACCCTTGATTCTTCGTGGCTAGTATCTTCTTTTAGTTTTCTTGTTGTTGAAGTTATTGGGAAAAAGAAAATTACAAAAAAAATTAAAAAATTCAAAAAATTCAAAAATCGGTGTAACTTTTTGGTGTTTGTGATTCTTGAAGTGGGTGTTATAGATTATCGATCCTTGTTGAAAACTTGACGATTGGGTACCAAATTTGTTGGGATTGGATTGAATTGAAAATTGAAAACCCCAATTGTTGTTAAACCCTACCAAACCCTTGTTCTTGAGGAAATTGATTGATTTTGGGTTGTGTGTTAATGGGGTTTTGGAATTGATTATTGGGGATTGATCTCTATTGGAAACCGAACAATTTGCAACAAGAATCGTGTGATTCGGAGTTCGGTAACATAACTTTTGAAGAATCGAAACCCACTTTGAAACCTTGAAACCCATGTTGAAACCCAAACTTGAAAACTTTGAATCTTGTTTGAGCCTTATTTTTTGGTTGTTTGGGTGTGAAATTGATTGGGGATTGTAGGTTGTATCAAGGAGCAACTTTGGGTACCTTGGATTTGGCCAAAACACCTTGGAATCAGCCTAGAAATTGGATTGAAAACGAAGAACACGGAGTGAAAAACCCAGGTGTTCTTCGTCCAGGCGCTCCGCCTAAAGTTTGGGCGCCCCGCCTGACTTGTTCTTGCCCCAGGCGCTCCGCCTAAACCCCAGGCGCTCCGCCTGCCCGACCTCACTGCACCAATTTACCAGGCGCTCCGCCTAACATCCTGAAAGGTTGTTTTTGGGTAGTTTCTTCTAGGATTGCTTGTTCTTTGTTGCCTAATATCTTATTAGTGCCTATCTAAGTAATCTTTCTACTTAATTAGCACTAATCTTTCATTGCTTTTAGGTTGATTCGTGCATTAGTTGGAGAGTAGAATCCCAAGAAGAATCCTAGTCTCTTTTTGATTCAAGTCCTCACTTCAAAGTGCCTAGCTTTCATTGAGTCCTATTAACTCTACTCACCCCGAAGTGTGCGTGACTCGTGAATAGTTTGGTTGAGTTGAGGAATTGCTACTCATCTACGTGAAGCTTTGGAACCACAAGTCGAATGAAATACCCACCGTCACTAAACGAGAGAGCCGAATGATCTCAAGTGAGGGAGTGTGTGAGGTTGTTTACTAACGTTTGTTACTTGTGTAGGTACAATGTCTTCCGAAGGAGATGATTTTGCAAAGAGTGCCCTTGCTACTATCCTCGCCAAATTGGATAGTATGCACTTGAGGATTGAAAGCCTCGAAAGGGTGAACTCTAGTGCTCTAGTTGAGCAAGGGACTTCTAATGTCCCATCGGAGAAAGGGACCCCGAGTGTCCAAGTCGAGAAAGGGACCCCGAGTGTCCCGGTTGAAGTCTCAAGTACTCCTAACTTTACTCCGGAGCAAGTTAGCCATGTCATTGAATTGCTCAATCAACAACCGGCAAAGGAGGAGCGAGAGAGACTAGATCAAGTGTTGGGCAATACCCAACGAACGGGCATTCCCCGTATCTTGGATAACCCCCCAAGAAACATTCCACTACCAAGACCCATCCGAAATGTGCAACCTCTTGAGCAAGCCGATGAAGCTCAAGAAGGGGAGGAAGCCGATTATGGTGATGATATGTATGGGTTTGACGATCACTTTCAACCAAGGCGAGGTATGAATTGGGGTCGAAATGTGGATAGAGGTAGGGGCCGAGGTTGAGGGCCACCTATGGGTTATGTTGGAGGGAATGCTAGAAGGGAGTATGGTGTGAATGAAGATCACTATGGGGGCCAACCGGAGCCTTTCCGTGGAGGTCGTGAGAACACCAACATCAATAGTGTGAAGCTTAATCTTCCAACCTTTAAGGGGAATTGTGATCCGGCGGCTTACATTGAATGGGTACTACACATGGAAAGATTGTTTGACACAAATGAGATGACCGATGAGAAGAAAGGTACCTATGCTATTTCATCCTTTGAATCCTATGCATCTACTTGGTGGGAATCCGTCAAGAGATCAAGGAGGAGAGCGGGGGTTCCCGTGAATGTGGGTTAGAATGACTTGAAGGGTATCATGAGTATCAAGTACATCACTCCTAGATATCGGCAAGAGCAACTCAAGAAACTTTATGAGTTGAAGCAAGGTGTCAAGACGATGCATGAATAATTTGATGAGTTTGAAAGAACTCGAATGGCCTTAGATATTGACACCGAAGATGAAGAGCAAGCCGTGATCCGTTTCATGAATGGTTTGAGCTATGGTATAGCTTCACAATTGAGATTGCATGCTTATCTTTCACTCCAAGAAGTCCTTGATGCCGCTATTCAAGCCGAGCAATGGCTTGAGAAAGAGAAGTCCAACCGTTACAAGAGCAACACTTCTACATCCATGAACAAGTCAAAGGATTGGAAAAATCCCACTCCCAATGCAAAATTCACAAATGCAAGTGGCCCTAGTGGAGCAAGTGTTAGCAAAGATGTGAAGAAGCCGTTTGAGAAGTACACACCTAATGTGGGAGGTAATTCTAAAACCCAATTGAATACTCCTACTTCTTCTTCCATTCAATGTCACAAATGCAAGGGGTATGGACACTTTGCTAAGGAGTGTCCTACGAAGAGGACCATGGTTATTGTTGGTGAAAATGCATATGAACAAGAGAGTGAACCGGAGGACGATGAGGGTATAGAGGGAGATGAGGGAGTAGAAGAGGATGATCTAGATGACACGGTGGAGGATGAGGAGCCTCATACTTTTCTAGTTGTGAGGAGGAGCTTAGGAGCTCTGATTGTGGAGGATGGTGAAACCTTGCAAAGGGAAAACCTTTTCCATGCTAGGTGTCGTGTTAAGGGTGTTGTATGCTCTATGATCATTGACTCCGGGAGTTGTGCTAATGTTGTGAGTCAATCTCTTATAACCCAATTGAAGTTGCCTACCGTGAAGCATCCCAAGCCATATCGATTGCAATGGCTTAGTGAATGTGGGGAGCTAAAGGTAGTAAAGCAAGCAATGATCAAGTTCAAAATGGGTAATTATGTTGATGAACACTTGTTCGACGTTGTGCCCATGCAAGCTTGCCACCTTCTCTTTGGAAGGCCTTGGCAATTTGATCAACAAGCGGTTCATGACGGGCGTGTCAACACTTACACGCTCCAACATGAAGGAAGGAAATTTGTGTTAAAGCCCCTAACTCCCAGACAAGTGAGTGATGACTACAATAGGATGAGGGAGTTGAGGGAGGTGGCAAAGGCCAAGTCAATCATTGAGACTAGCCCTTTGTCCAAAAGCATGGTCGCAATCCCACCTTCTTCTTCTACCGGTGGCATTTGTGCCATGATGCAACCGGGCGAGATCTTAAAGGGAAATGATGGCACCAAGTTTCTCCTATGCCTAGTGCACAAAGGTATGATCCTTAACTCTAATTGTGATTTTTCTTCTAACCCTTTGCCTAGTGTGTTTGAGAATGTTTTGAAGGATTTTGGGGACATGTTCCCGGATGAGATGCCGGATGGGTTGCCTCCTTTGAAGGGTATTGAACATCAAATAGACTTTGTCCCGGGATCTCAAATCCCAAACAAGCCGGCTTATAGGAGCAATCCGGAGGATACAAGAGAATTGCAAAAGCAAGTTGATGAATTGCTCACTAAAGGCTTGGTGAGGGAGAGCTTGAGTCCTTGTGCCGTACCCGTGATCTTTTTTCCCAAAAAGGACGGCACTTGGAGGATGTGCGTTGATTGTCCGGCCGTGAACAAAATAACGGTAAAGTACCGTCATCCCATTCCCCGACTTGATGATATGTTAGATGAATTGAGTCGTTCATGTGTGTTTAGCAAAATTGACCTTAGGTCCGGCTACCATCAAATCCGGATGAAACCGGGTGATGAATGGAAAACCGCATTCAAGACCAAATTTGGTCTCTATGAATGGTTGGTGATGCCCTTTGGGCTCTCCAATTCACCTAGCACCTTTATGAGGCTAATGAACTATGTTCTAAAGCCATTCATCAACAAGTTTGTGGTCGTCTACTTTGACGATATATTGATCTATAGTAAATCAATAGACGATCATGTTGATCACTTTAGGCAAGTGCTTGAAAAGTTGAGAGCCGAAAAGCTCTATGCTAATTTTAAAAAGTGTGCCTTTGGTGTTGAGAAGGTAGTCTTCCTTGGGTTTGTTGTGAGTGCCCAAGGAGTGGAGGTGGATGAGTCTAAGGTAGAGGCCATACGTGATTGGCCTACTCCTACTACCGTGACTCAAGTGAGGAGCTTTCATGGTCTTGCTAGCTTTTATAGGCGATTTGTGAAAGACTTTAGCTCCATTGCCGCTCCACTCACCAAATTGGTGAAGAAGGACCAACCATTTGTTTGGGGAGAGCCTCAAGAGAAGGCCTTCCATGAATTGAAATGTAGGTTGAGTACCGCCCCTCTATTGCAATTGCCCGACTTCGGAAAGGCATTTGAGGTTGAATGTGATGCCTCGGGGGTGGGAATTGGTGGTGTTCTAATGCAAGATAGCAAACCCATCGCCTACTTTAGTGAGAAATTGAAAGGGGCTTCCTTGAACTATTCCACATATGACAAGGAGTTGTATGCCCTTGTGAGAGCCCTTGCCCATTGGCAACACTATCTTTGGCCTCGTGAGTTTGTAATCAAGAGTGACCATGAATCACTCAAGCATTTGAGAGGCCAAGAGAAGCTCAATAAGAGACATGCCAAGTGGGTTGAATTCATTGAGTCCTTTCCCTATGTGATCCAATACAAGAAAGGGAAGGACAATGTTGTGGCGGATGCGCTTTCGAGAAAGTTTGCTCTAGCCACCACTCTCACCTCTAAGCTCATGGGTTTTGAGAGCATTAAATTGATGTATGCTCATGACCCAAAGCTAAAGAGTGTCCATGACACTCTAGAGAAGGGAGAGAGAGTTGAAAAATACCAATGGGTTAATGGATATATCTTCAAAAATGGTAGGGTGTGCATACCCGAGTCCTCTTGGAAGGAGTTGCTTGTGCATGAGGCACATTGCGGGGGACTCATGGGACATTTTGGCACAAGAAAGACTTTGGCGATTCTTAAAGAACAATTTCATTGGCCAAAGATGGGGGTGCAAGTGGAAAAGTTTTGCAACAATTTCCTTGAGTGCAAGCGTGCTAAATCCAAAGCCCACCCCCATGGGTTGTATACCCCTCTCCCCGTACCTACTAGCCCATGGTTGGATATCTCAATGGATTTTGTGATGGGATAACCAAGGACTAGGGGGGGCCATGATAGCATTTATGTTGTTGTGGATAGGTTCTCCAAAATGGCTCATTTCATTCCATGCAAGAAATGTGATGATGCACGACATGTTGCAACTTTGTTTATTGAAAATATTTTGAAGTTGCATGGTGTGCCTCAAACCATAATGAGTGATAGGGACACTAAGTTCCTAAGTCATTTTTGGAGGTGTTTATGGGGTGCTTTAGGCACCAAGCTCTTGTTCTCCACGTCCCACCATTCACAAACCGATGGGCAAACGGAAGTGGTAAACCGAACCTTGGGTGCTCTTCTTAGAGCCATGACCCGAGGTAAGGCCGGGACTTGGATTGATCGTCTACCTCTTATGGAGTTTGCCTACAATCGCACATTGCATAGCATGATAGGCATGACTCCATTCGAGTGTGTCTATGGATTTAACCCCTTGATTCCCCTTGATCTAACCCCTTTGCCAAGGGAAATGGTTGTTAATTTTGAAGGTAAAGCTAGAGCGAAGGCTTTGATGGAGGTTCATGCTAAGGCGAAGAAGAACTTGGAGGAAGCCTATGCAAAGGTAGCCTCTAAGAAAAACAAGGGACGCAAGAAGGTGGAACTCAAGAAGGGTGACTATGTGTGGGTGCACTTCCGGAAAGAAAGGTTTCCAAACCTTAGAAACGGGAAGTTGGCACCCCGTGGAGATGGCCCATTCCAAGTGCTTTCAAAGATAAACAACAATGCCTATGTGGTCGACTTGCCAAGTGAGTATCAAGTTTCTAATACTTTCAATGTTTGTGACTTGGTTCCTTTGGATGTAGGTAATGAAGAGGTCGTGAATGATGATAAAGAGGTCGTGAATGATGCTCCAATTTCGAGGACGAAATCCTCTCAAGAAGGGGAGGATGATAAGACCCAAACCCCCACAAGACCCTTCACTCGGAGCCACGCTAAGGACATCAAAGGAGTACACCTACACTTGATGAGGAAGGGCCTAGAAGAAGGAAGCGATTGGAAGCCGTTCCGAGTGCTTAAAGTGCAAGGGGAGCAGCCCAGTCATCCAGGCGCTCCGCCTGAAGCAGCTTAGACTTGGGCGCCCCGCCTAAAGGAGCCAGGCGCTCCGCCTGAGCAAGCCTAGGCCTGGGCGCTCCGCCCAAACTCTGGGCACCCCGCCTAGGCCACCCCACTGCTTGTTTTTGCGGGCGCTCCGCCCCAATCTTGGGCGCCCCGCCCGGAATGCTGAAGGACGAGATTCCTAGTTATGTTAAGACTATTTTGACCCTACGTGGTCCTATGTTCCTAAGCCTAAGTGTGGGCATATTAGACCTTTGATATGGTGTCTAAAACACCTATAAATAGCTAGTTGTCTTATTATTTTCATTAGCTTACCTTTGATGAAAACAAAACACTTGTGTTGAAGAGTTGAACTCTTATTGAATGAAAAACCTTGAATTGGGACTTGTTCTTCCTCTAGCGGATCTAGATGAGTTCCAATCCCCCTCGACCATTCTACTTGCGTGCTCACGTTAGCTCGAGGGTAGTTGCCTAACGTAGGTGTTCTTGACCTCCTCTCGGGGTGTAACAGAACAAGTTCTCTGTTGCTACTTGAGATTTGTGATCGAGATACGTCTCGTTCTTATCCTTTTTATTTTCCGCGTTTGATTCTTATCAGCTAGCCCTCTCTCATGATTGATCGGTTTTTTCTTCTGTTTAACCAGTTTAAATCTTAGATCAACATTTAACTTGTGTGTGATGATGCTGGTTGATATTTCAGTCATGTTGGTGTGTGTCCATGCGAATGTGCCAGACCGAGCGCACAGGAAATTGGCAAATTCTTGATTTGATTCAGTAGAGAATTTGGACCCTACGTAAAATTTCTAATCTGGGACCCTCTCTTTAGAGATGATTGGGTCGAGGTTGTCGACGGCGGCTTTGGTGGTCTTCTCTTTGTCATCTGAGTCTGGAGGAGTAACGGCTGGCTCCCGGGATCCAGTCCCTTCGTGCCCCTCGGACCCAAACGGTATACTGGTAACTAGGTAGGGGCCAAGCAGCTTTTGCTCCCCCCGAATCTCTTTCACTCCCCAAGGGGTAGGGTACTTGAGGACTTGTTAAGACGACATCACGCGAACTTCATGAATCCATGGTCTTCCCAAGATAATGTTATAAGAGATCGCATGTTATTACTTGGAAGGACGTTATCTTCGTTACCTCGGGAAGGTGCTCTATCACCGACTTCTCGCTGGCGCTATTAAAGCTGGTTATGGTGTATGGGCTGGGAATTATCTGATGTTGCACCTCCATTTGGCAAACATTTTCCTAGCGAATGATGTTCACAGCGCCGCCCAGATCTATCAATACATGCTTAACCTGGGAATCATGCACCTGTAGGGTGACGATCAGGGCATCATGGTGCGGATAGAGGACTTGTTGTATGTCTCTATCGTTGAATTCGATGGCTTTGACACGAGTCCTCTTGGTTATCTCCTGGTCGACCTCAGAAGCCATGACAGTTCTAGTATCGACAGTATCAACTCCAGGCCCCCCAAAGATGGTGTTGATGAGCTTTAGGGCATCCTAAGCTTCTGAAGCCACCTCGTTAGTTCTACTGCCATGCGCAAATCCTCGATGAGCTGTTTGCCTCGACGGTGAACAGAGGAAAACTTCTTCTTGACACCTGCTCATAGTTTCAACTGTATCGATCGAGTTATGAGCCATCTATCGGATCTTGATGATGGCGTACCGTTGCTGCTGTCTGGTGAAGCTGCGTCTTTTCCTTTGCAGAATACCTATAATTGCATGGGCTCTATGGTAGGCGCCAAAATATTTAACCTTAAATTTTATCGTTTAGGTAAAACAATTGAATTTCTTAGAGGGTCACAAGCAATAGAGTAAATACACAGGAAAAGTAAGTAAATTCTGAGAGAAAAGTAATAAGCAAAAAATTAATAATCTTATTCCTTGAGAATAGCCAGATTTTGTATGAATCGCTTGACTTACAATACATTGAGTGGAGGGGTATTTATAGTAGAGATTTACCCAGTCCTAATTATGGTAAAATACAAAGACTAATAAAGTTCATGGGCGTATAAACTCAAGGCGGTGGCATATACAAAATCCTAACTAGGAGACTGTGAACCCTAAGGTGTTGGGATGTATTCCCTGCATCCTTTGCCTGCACCGCCTGAACGGCTGTGGCTCAAGGAATGGATGTATATCCTCTGTGTCCGATGACTTGTATGCTAAGTCTAATCTCTCCAGCTGGTATCGTATCCCCGTAATAGTAGATTATGTATTTTCTTCCCAAACAAGCACCTCCTTCATGTTGGGATATAGCCATCTCTGGGGTTCTACTAAAGGTTTGTAACCCTCCTCCAACTGAATTCTATGCATACACGTTGTCAAGCTAATCCCTTTTATATTAGCAATGGTCTACCCAATAACTTTCTTGCACTATTTCAACACCTGTGCCAATTGCTCTATTTGCCTATCTAACAAAAAGGATGAGATAATAATAGGTTAAGTGGAATTCAATCCCAAGAATACATACCTGAGGTGTGGAGGGAATGACTTAAGTTCCAGCTTTGGTGGTTCTTCAATTGAGGGCTTGACAGGTGGTGTTGTTCATTGAACCAAGTTGAGCGGTTCAAACCTAGGCTCTCTATGTTTGTAACCTTGTCCTTCAAGTTGAAGGACCCACTCTGCCAACTCATCTCCATCTACCATATCTATGTTTATGAAGGATGCCTCCAAAGGATCATTGCCATAATACATCCTATTCACAACGTCACTAAACTCCACAAGCTTTTCCATTGAACAATTGACAAACTCGCTGGGTCTCTTCATGGATTTCTGAACATTGAAGATGACTTCTTCATTATTTAATCTCATTTTTATCTCTCCAATCTCACAATCAACTATAGCTATAGCCTTCCCGGTAGCTAAGAAAGGCCTACCATAAGTTATGGTGGTCTCTTCATCTACTTGGAAGTCGAGAATCACAAAGTCAGTAGGGAGCACAAAGGGATCAACCTACATAGGCCCATCATCTATAATCCCTGCAGGTCATTTTAAACTCATGTCAGATAATTGCGAGCTCATAGACATTGGTCTTGCTCTGCCAATACCAAGTTTATTGTAAATAGCCAGAGGCATCAAATTGATACTGGACCCAAATCTAATAAATCTATTCAAAATGAGTGATTGCCATTTGTTAAGGTAGTTAATTTGAAGATTGAAAAACTAAGGAGCTGGTGAAGAACCTAGTCCTTCAGAGAAGGCATGACTAATCGAAAAGATTAGAAGGTGTAAATCCGTGCAGAACTAGGAAAGGTGGCACATGCGTGTTTACTTATCCTAGTCAGCAAAAAGAAGTTGTATCGACGTTGTCTCTATGAAGTATGAATAAGAGTTTTTACTAAACAAGGAGTATATCACTGGAGATCTTCACTTACCATAAATTGTGAAGATTCCTTGTGAGAAACTACTAGGGTTTATATAACCCTTATAAATGCAAGTAGTTGACGCAGTTGTAATCATTCATTCATAATGAGAGTCAAGAGCAAACAAAAGGAGATCCAGTTATTCTTGAATGTTTGAACAACTGTTGATAACCGTTGAAGTATTCAGAGCATAATTAGTTGTTTGTGTAGGTTCTTTATAATAGTTGTCATATAACTGTGTATTGAGTGTTTTAACAATTTGCTTAGTGTGACAAGCAATTGTAATAGGTGAACTTTGTGAGATTACTTTATAAATCTAGAGTTTAGCTTTGAGAATGATTAGGGTCTAGAGTGTATCCCCTTGGTTATAGAGTTTGTAATCTTAAACTTGCTCGTCGTGTAAGTGGAAGTGTTTTCAAAATCCCAGAGTGTGGGTCGTGGGTTTTCACCCATGAGCAAAGAGTTTTCCATGTAAAAATACCGTGTTATTTACTTTCTGTTTTACTCTTTATTTTTTGTGCTTTTTGACAATCGGAGGACACTATTCAGCCCCCTTCTCTAGTGTCCTTAGTAAGTTCCTAGTTTATAACAAGTGGTATCGGACCGGGTCTTCTCACGATTTGGTTAACACCTAGAGAAGGATCTAATCATGAGTGCACCACCCACTATCACTGAAGGACAGTCTGTTCTAAGGCAACCGCTATTCAATGGACACTACTATGCATAGTGGAAGAACAGAATGGAGAATTATGTTTGTGCTGAGGATTATCAATTGCGGATAATTTTTTCTGATGGAAATTTGGTCCCAACTGAGACGGTTGGTGAAGGAGCTACTGCTCATACTGAACCTAAGGAAAGGTCTGAATACAATGAAGCTGACTACATGATGATAGAAAAGAATCACAAGGCAAAGAGGCTTGTTTTGCGGACTTGGTTCTGAGGATTTCAATAGAGTTTCTTCCTATAAAACTACTAAAGAAATTCGGGATGCTCTCAACGAAAAGAATTCTCAAAAGAAAATATGAATTGTTCACCATGAGTGAGAAGGAATTAATTCAAGATATGATGACAAGACTGACTGTTAATACAAATGAGATGAGATCCTTGGATATGGAGCAGGCTAAGGTTGAAATGGTAGATAAGTTGCTGAATGTTCTTTCAGAGGCTTGGGAACCCAAGATGATTGCTATTGTCGAGTCAAACAACTCAAATCCATCAAGATGAAAGAACTGGTAGGTAGCTTGAAAACTCATCAGATGATGAAGGAATGCAAGAGTAAGTCAGGGCCCCAAGAAGGAAAAGAATCTTGCTTTAGAGGCAGTCGAAGAAATAGAGGTTGATTTGCAGACTATTGAATTAGCAATGGCTAGTGCTCTTAGGCAACAATTAAAACTTGCAAAATTCAAAGGGTTCAAAAAAACACAAACGATAGTTCTAGGAAGAGGAATATAGTTGACAGTCCAGACTATTCAGGCTGCTTCAAGTGTTTTAAAAAGCATCATGCAGTTATGGATTGTCCCATGTGGGAAATTGAGTGGATGAAGAACAGGCTTCAAAGGAGAAGGAAAAGGACAATACCAAGGACAAAGACAAATATAAGGAAAAAAGGAAGACCAGACGTCCACCGAACTTCAGGGCTGAAAGAAGGAGGCCTTTTATGCGACTTGGGGACCAACTGACAGTGAATCTGATAAAGGGAGTCTGATTATGAATCACAACTAGCACTAACGGGATTAACCTATGAGGACACAAGAAATGCTGTCCTTTAAAATTATTGAAGGAAGGAATCCCTTCAAACTTCCCTTATTTGAAGGAGTTTACTACAAAGAGTGGAGAAAACAGATGAAGCTATACTTTCAAGCTATGTACTATAGTCTCTAGATAATTATGTAAAGAGGACCTCATGTACCTGTTAAGAGAGCTGCAAATGGGTCCTTGGTGCCAAAGTTGGTAGAGGAACTGGATCCGAAAGACTCGGATTGGCTTCAAGCAAATGCTAAAGCCATATTGGCTTTGAAGAATGGGATGACCTTTGATGTACTTACCAAAGTGTTAGAATGCACTATACCTAAGGAGATATGGGAGAAGCTGAAGGAAATCTACAATTGAGACAGTCAGAAGAAGGAAGCTGCTCTCATGGCTACTAATGAGGAAGAGTCTGCTCATGCAGCTGTGGCAAGTCTTTCTGATCTGAAAGAAAACATGTATACTTACTAACCTGAGAGTCTGGTTTTAATAACCGCCACTTTAATTGAGGGTTATGAAAAGTTAAAAGCTGAGAAGTACCAACTATCAGTAGTTGTGTCTGAATTAAAACTACAGTGCAAGAACTTGGAAGAATCTAATGTTGAACTTGAAGAAACCAATGCTTCTCAAAGTGGACAGGCTCTTGTATCTTTTACTAAAATCTCAGAACATAAACTAGTAATTGGAAAAATGAGAGAGGCCAGTACAAAACAAATAATCAGTGAAGTTCAGACCTTCCTTTAGAATAAGTTTAAAAGGGCAAACGAAATTATTTATCAGGAAACTGAAAAGAACAGAGTGCTCAAAGAAAAGTTTGAAAAGGTTGATTATGAACTTACTAGGCTTACAAAAAGGAACAAGTCCTCTGAAGCAATGAACAGGGTTCTTGAAAATCAGAACAATGGAAAGAAGAGCCTAGGCTTTAGAAAACCACTGCCTCACTATAACTCTAAAAGCAAATATTTTTGACTTCGCTATAACATGCTATGCACCTTCTGTGGTAATACAGGTCATTATAAAGAAAATTTCATGGCGGTTAAAAAATCTACAACAAAGAACAAAACATTTGTTTTACCTGATTGGGCTAAGAAGGAAAGAATTCATCCATTCTCTCATAAGAAGGGACCTAAGCTTGTCTGGGTACCTAAAAATAACCCTTAATTTATTTTTCAGGCTGGAGTGAGAGTGAACAACCCAAGCTGGATTCTTGATAATGCTTGTTCAAAGCATATGATAGGAGATAGACGAAACTTTCTCTCACTCGCAGTATTTCAAGGAGGCAGTGTTTCCTTCAAAGGTGGAAAAAGTGGTCAAAATATTGGTATTGGTAAAGTTGGGAGATCACTGGATCATGCCATTGAAAAAGTGTATTGTCTTGATGGGTCGAGACACAATTTTCTAAGTATCTCTCAACTATGTGACAGAGAAAATGAAGTTAGCTTCTCATCTGTAAGATGTATTGTGAAGAATCTACAGAGTGGGGAAGTCGTCATGAAAGGAACGAGAGTGAAAAATGTGTACAAAGCTTCGCTAAGATCTCTTCTTGAAATAACTTGACTTGCTTGAATGTTCAAGAAACTGACTAACAGTTGTGGCACAAAAGATTGGGACATGCAAGTTTAGCTCAACTAAACAAACTTTCATCAAAGGAACTTGTTCGTGGATTTCCCACCTAGAAGTTCAAAGATATCAATATGTGTGATGCTTGTGTAAGGAAAAAACATATGAGATCATCATTCAAGTCAAAGAAAGTGGTTAATACTTCCAAATCACTAGAGCTGGTGCACATGGATTTGTATGGTCCAATGAGAGTTAGAAGTAGGGGAGGAAAGAGGTTCGTATTTGTGATAGTTGATAAGTACTCGAGGTATACAGTGACCTTGTTCCTGACTTCGAATGATGAAGCATTTGACAACTTCAAGGATTGGGCTAGTATTGTGCATAAAAGTCTTGGCTTGGAACTTATAAAAATTAGATCTGATCATGGCACGGAGTTTGAGAATGCGAAGTTTACTGAATTTTGTCTAAATCACAGCATTGATCATAATTTCTCTGCACCAAGAACCCCCCACAGCAAAATAGGGTAGTAGAGAGAAATAACATATTGCTAGAAGATATGGAAAGAACCATGTTGTTGTCAAGTGCATTAGCAAAAACCTTTTGGGTTGAAGTAGTTAATACAGCTTGTTACTTGCTAAACGGATGTTCCATCAGAGCTATTCTTGATAAGACGCCATATGAGCTTCTTAGAGGTAGGAAGACTAACATTGCTCATTTGAAGCCGTTTGGATGAAAATGTTTTTTACACAACAATGGAAAGGAACCCCTTGGGAAATTTGATGCAAGGAGTGATGAAGCAATCTTCATGGGTAACTCTACTCGAAGCAATCTTCATGGGTTACTCTACTCAAAGCAAAGCTTATAAAGTGTTCAACAAACAAACACAATCTGTTGAAGAAAGCATCCATGTTGTGTTTGATAAATCTGACAAGGTGGTTGCTGAAAGAGAAAGAGGGGATTAAACTATAGGTCTTGCTCGAGAAGAGCCTACTGAAGTTATAGAAACTCCAGAAGAAAATGGAGAAATGCAAGAAGCTAATGGTTAACTGACTCAGAGGAAAGAAAAAGTCAACATGGCAGGGGGAACAACTTGTCGTGATGATAAACATGATGTAGAAGATGAACCCACTTAAAATGAAGCTGCAGGTCTTTCTCATCAAATTCAGCAAAGACCATGGAAGCATCAGAGTTCTTATCCGTTGGAGAATGTGCAATCTGAATTAGACACCGGCATCATGACCAGGTCTGCATTGAAGAATTTTTGTGCCTTCCTTTGCATTTGTTTTGGATATTGAACCAAAGAATATTAAGGAAGGATTGGAAGATTCGTACTGGGTGATAGCTATGCAGGAGGACTACATCATTTGAAAGAAGCGAAGTGTGGCACTTAGTTCCTAAGCCAAAGGAGAGAACAACTATGGGAACTAAGTGGGTGCTCAGAAACAAGTTATATGAACATGGCATTTTCACAAGGAACAAAGATAGGCTAGTGGTTCAAGAGGACAGCCAAGAAGAAGGAAATGATTATGATGAAACCTTTGCACCAATAGCAAGGATGGAGGCATAGTACTTTCTTAAATGGTTATCTGAATGAGGAAGTCTATATAATTCAGCCACCTAGCTTTGTGAATATTGAGTTCCCTGATCATGTGTATAAACTTGACAAGGCGCTTTATGGATTGAAGCAGGCACCCAGGGCTTCGTATGAAAGGTTGTCTGGGTTCTTACTTAAGAACAAATTTATAAGAGGAAAGATTAACAACACTGTGTTTCTGAAAAAAGAAAGGAAAGTAGTTGCTTGTAGTTCAAGTTTATGTTGATGACATCATCTTGGGTGCAACAGATGAGAGCTTATGTAAAGGATTTGCTGAACTAATGGGAAGCGAGTTTGAGATGAGCATGATGGGTGAACTTAATTTCTTTCTGGCTTGCAGATCAAACAAACTCCTGAAGGAACCATGATTCATCAACAGAAGTATATCAAAGAATTGCTGAAGAGGTTTGATATGGAAGGAGCTAAGGAAATGACTACTCATATTGCTCCTGGAACAAAGCGGGATATGGACGAACTAGGTACTTCTACAAATAAAATCAAGTATAGAGGAATCATTAGTTTCCTCCTCTATTTAACTTCTAGTCATCCAGACATTGTTTATAGTATAGGACTCTGCGCAAGATTTCAGTCTAAACCCAAGGAGTCTCATTTGACTGCTATCAAGAGAATATTGAGATACTAAAAAAGAATTGAAGACTTATGTCTATGGTATCTCAGGGGTAGTACATTTGAGTGTATTGGTTTTGAAGATGCTGATTATGCAAGGCATCTGGTGAATAGAAAAAACACTTCAGGAATAGCACACTTTCTAGATCCTTGTTTGGTTTCTTGGGCCACAAAGAAATAGAACTCAGTGGCTCTCTTTTCAACTGAAGTTGAATATGTTGTTGCTGCTTCTTGTTGTTCCCAGTGCTGAGGATCAAGCAACAACTGGAAGATTTTTGAAATGTTGTAGATCAAGCAACAACTAGAAGATTTTTTAATCAAGTGTGCACCAGTGCCTATTTTCTGTGACGACACAAGTGATGTCAACATTTCCAAGAACCCAGTTCAGCACAAGAGAACCAAGGAACATTGATATTAGACATCCCTTTTTGAGAGATAATGTTGAAAAAGGTCTAATAACAATGAATTCCTACAGGAATGAAGATCAAATTGCTCACATCTTTACCAAGGCCTTGAACAATGTTCAGTTTGAGAGGAACATATTAGAGTTGGGGATGACCAAAACACATGGATGACTCAACACCTCATTCCAAAAAATTGGCTAGTTAAGTATTTTACTATTTTGTTTGAATCTTGTTACTATCTTAAAGTATACTTGTTTAACTAAGCTTACGCTTGTAGTATTGCCTAATGTGTTCCTATTGAAGGACTTACTAGGCAAAAGAAAGGAACCATATTCAAAACGAGGAACCATATCCAGGTACACTTATGTGGTTATTTTTGTTAAGTATTGTATCAAAAGTAATTGGCTTAGTCGTGCATCATTAATTCTTCTTTGTGTGTAACTGCCCTATTTTCTTTTTATCATTCCTTATCAGTTACAATTTCAAGTTTTAAACCTACCCCACCGTGATTAGAGTCTTTATGACACACTCTTTCATAACCGTCACATCATCAGCTTTTCCCTTTTCCTAAACATTTATAAGGTGTTTTCCTTTTTATGAGTCATCATTACTTTTCCTTTCAAGAATTGTCAAGACACATCTTCACCTCAATTCTCTCCTCACAAACCCTTAGCGATTCCATACTCTCTCTTCCAAAATTCCCAAATACTCAAAATGTCTCCAGCATATTCCTCATCTGCCTCACTCACAAAGACATTAGAAACCCAGGCCTTACAAAGCCCTACTAAGAAACCCACGACAAGTGCATCTACCTTGGTTGAAAGTTTGGCCAAAGCATAGGAAAAAGTTCATAGAAAGATTGGCAAGAAAGTACCAAAGAAGTCTGCGCCAAAATCAACTACTTCGTCTGCAACACCTATCATCTCTTACATGCTACAGAGGTAAGACCTGATATGACTCAAATTAGTTCTGCTGTGCATGATTCCATTTTTATCCCTAAGAAGATAAGTACAAAAATATTAGTCAAAGAGATGGATGAACTAGTTAAATCTGTAGATGTAGTGGAGTCAGGAAGTGATATTGTTAGGGGTAAGGTTGAAGGAGAAAAGGGTAGTGATTTTAGTGTGAGAACTGGTAATCCTAGGGTAGAAACTGATGTTACAATTGTGGTCCACGGTATGGCCAGTGTAGATGCTGTAAAAATTGCACTTGAAAAAATTAAGTCTGTGGAATCTCAGCAGGGCCCAGTCAAAGAACCTAGTCTAGAGGCTGCTCCCTTAGAGAATGTGCGGGAAGAGCTGAATGTCAGTGCTCCAGTTGGTCATGGGAAAAAATCTGCTGAGGTTGCTAAGGAACTTGAAAAAGAACTTGTTTCTTCTTCAATTCCATATGCAGCTGATGATGCAGGACTTGACTTGACTGAATCTAACAAAGAGGAAGCAAGCACAAAGTGGGAGAAAGGCATGGGTTTTGAAAGATTAGATGGTGTTGAAAAGAAAAGAAGCAAGAGGAAGTTTGGAGAGGAAGAAAAAAAAGTTACTAAAGAGGAGGAGGAAGTACTCTTCTTGAGTAAGACGGAGGCTGAGGAGAAGAAAACAAACAAGGGAAAGAAAAGAAAGTTGATGAAAGGGGGAAAAGTTGTGGGAAAAAGTAGGTTGTTAGATGAGAGTTAAGATGATGGGGAAAAGACTGATTCAAACTCAAAAAGCATGCAAGAAAAAACTATGTTTCCTTCGGAAGGTTGCTACCAGATCAGTATTGAAACAACAGGAAGAAAAACTGCAAAAATTTGATGAGAAGAAGAAGGCTGAAAAGGTGGCAGAGTAAGAAGCAAGCCCCTGTTGTGAGGAAGAGTTTAGAAAATGAGAGTAGTGATAAGGATAGTGATTATAATGATCCAGATGACTCTCACTCAAAAAACTCTGAGGATTCTAAGAAGAAAAAGGAAGACAAAGAAGAGGTTGGCAGGGTTGTCTTCTATGCTACAAAGTAGGTGTTGCATGGGAGTATTTGATGTGATCTAGACTGAAAATGAAACCTTTAATTGAAAAGGTTAATGCATAAGGTTGGATACAGTTAGTTTTCAAAAGAGAAGAGATACTTATAGGTACAACAGATGAGGGAATTTTATGAGAATTGTAGAGCTGCAGGTAGGAGAGTTTTCTCAGAAGTTGAGGGAATTGATATTGAGTTTGGGAGATCTGAGTTGGGGGTGATATTAGAGGTTCCTGCTGAAGGTTATTGCAGGTACTTGAAGTTAAAATGGCCAAAGAGAACTGACAATGTTACTCCTTTGGATGTAAGTAGGAAGTTCACTGGTAACCCTAGACTTAGAAAAGAAAGAAAGGTTGAGAAGAAGGAGATGGAACAGCTCATCAGCTAATCTTTGAGTTTGTGCACAAGTTTCTTCTACCAAGGGGAGAGGAAAAGTGAGGCATGTGCAGTTGACATGACATACATGGACTTGCTAGACAAATGCGTCAAAATAAATCTGTCGGGACTTATTATAAAACACATTAAGAGGATAATCGACACTGATAAGAAGGGACATTCTCTTGTGCATTCCTACATATTGAAGCAGATATTTGGACACTTTGTTGTGCCTCTCAAGAATGGGAAGAAGCCAACATATTATTAGATGTTTGGCATGAAAGTCTTGAAGACATGTGATTTCTTCAAGAAGAAGAGAGCATCTAAACGTCCAATGTTAGTTAAGATGGAGAAAGCTAATGAAAGTGAGGATTTTAGACCTGAAGAAGCTGATGCAGCTGTGAAGGAACTGGAACAACATCTATTGGAGCCGAATGAGGAGAATGCAGAGCTAAAGAAGCAGTTGAAGCTGAAGGATCAAGAAATTGATCGCTTGACTATTGAGTGCAATAGACATCAGGCTGAGTTAGTAGTTGAAAGGGCCAGCAATTCAAAGAATCTAGAAGCATTTGTCAAGCACTTCAAACTTTGACCTTAGACCTCATTTACTCAGTTCCAGTCTAAGAACCTTACCATTTTCCCTCCTTAGTGATGCATGATTAAGACAATTTTTGTGGTATTCACTTAATGGGCCACATTGTGTTGTGCCCTGGATAATTGATTTTAAATTGCTTGTTGTTTACTTATGCTTTCTTCTATATTGTTGTTTGGTCATGTTGGGCCCTTAGATGTGTTGCCTGTGTTCTTGCTTATGTTAACATGTTGCCTTGTGCTATAGTCTAGACTGTATTAACTTGTTCTTGCAAGATCTTATAATCTTTTCGATGATGCCAAAAGGGGGAAGAAGAAAATGTTGGGATGTTTGTGACCCAATTCATCTGTTTTAAATCTCTTTCAAATTGTTTTTTAATACTTTTGCTTGGTGACTGTATGTATAGGTTCTTTGAGAAAATTTGTTTGTTATCATCAAAAAGGGGGGAATTATTTGAGATGGTTGTTTTGAAGATTGAAAAACTAAGTACCTGGTGAAGAACGTAGTCCTTCAGAGAAGGCATGGCTGATCAAAAAGATTACAAGGTGTAAATCCGTGCAGAACTAGGAAAAGTGGCGCGTGCTTGTTTACTTATCCTAGTCAGCAAAAAGAAGTTGTGTCGAGGCTGTCTCTATGAAGTGTGAACAAAATTGGTACTAAAAAAGGAGTATATCACTGGAGATCTTCACTTACCATAATTGTGAAGATTCCTAGTGAGAAACTACTAAGGTTTACATAACCCCTAATCATTCATTCACAATGAGAGTCGAGAGTAAACAAAAGGCAATCCAGTTATTCTTGTGTGTTTGAACAACTGTTGACAACCATTGAAGAACTCAGAGCATCACTAGTTGTTTGCTTAGGTTCTTTTTTATAGTTGTCATATTACTATATATCGAGTGTTTTACCTATCTGCTTAGTGTGAGAAGCAATTGTAATAGGTGAAATTTGTGAGATTACTTTGTAAAGATTAGCTTTGAGAGTTATCAGGGTCTATAATGTAGCCCCCTGGTTATAGAGTTTGTAATCTAAAACCTGCTTGTTGTGTTAGTGGAAGTATTTTCAAAATCCCAAGTGTGGGTCGTGGTTTTTCTCCCTCGATCAAGGAGTTTTCCACGTAAAAACGTCGTGTTTTACTTTCTATTTTACTCTTTAGTTTTGGTGTTTGTTGGAAATTGTTCTTGTGCTAAAATGACACTATTCAACTTCCCCCCCCCCCTTTCTAGTGTCCTTAGCAGGTGCCTAGAGTATAACACCAATGATGTAAGGTATGGTTTAATTGTCTATGTCTGTCAACTTTTGAAACTACAAGCATATGTCAATGTAACAATAGCCAAATATGGAAAGTCAAATCTTCTGGACGGCAGGTTCTTCATCATCTTGGCATATCCTGGCGTCTCCTTGATTGCATATATCAGAGGAATATTCACTTGAATAAGCTTTAACATCTGCATAAACTTTCTGTACCGGTCCTCCTTTTGGTGCTTTGCCAATCTCTGAGGGTAGGAAGGATATGGTCTCTTTCTCCCATGGATAATAGAAGTCTCTTGCTCTGGTGCCTTTTCTGCTTCCATTTTTGGTCTTGGTTCATCTTCTTTTTCCTTTAGTTTCTCTACTTGTGCTTACTAAACTTCCACCTTTTTAAGATTAAGAGGCTCATCAATATCTGCTCTTGTTGGTATATACTGCAAAGTATCACCGTTGGCTTGTAGAAGCTCTTTTTTTCTATCTGAATCTCTACCATTTCCTGAGACTCAATACCATTAACTATTTGTTGTCCTGGTACTTAGGATTTATAACTGTATTAGCAGGCAAAGCTCCTTGAGGTCTGTGGTTCAAATCCTTAGAAATCTGACCAAATTGTGTCTCAATGTATTTAATAGTAGTGTCATGTGCCGTCAGCTGCTTCAGCATTTTGCCCTGAGTACCCACCAATTGATGAAGCATGCCTTCAATTCTTGACAAACTGTCATCTTTTTTAACTGCTGCTGGCTGTTGTGGTGGTACATATCTCTCCTGCTGAGCCTGCTGATTATATCTAACTTGCATTTGGATCAAACACTGGTTTGATAAAGCACGGGGCGCATAATCCACCATTTGTAGCATCAACTATATGAACCTACTTGGTTACCATCTCATTAATTGTCTTTATCAACAATTACAACTGAGTCATCATTACTTCTAACTGCTCATCTTTGGAAAAATTTGGATCAAATGCAATTGAATGAACAATCGGTGTGATTTGACCAGCCCGAATTCTGCACCATTATCTCCAATAGCTGTCTGGCCTCTGCAAATTTCTTGCTCAATAATGCTCCACCTATGGAAACATCATCATTTTCCTTTAGATTATCATTCAAACCCATGTAAAACCTCGATCACAGCATCTGCTATAGAAACCTATGGTGAGGGCACTTTAACAATAAGCCTTTGAACCGTCCCCACGCTTCTTGCATTGACTCCAAAGGTTTCTACCTGAACATCAGTATTTCATCACTCAACCTTGCAGTTTTGTTAGGCGGAAAGAACTTCTTCAAGAAAAACTAAACAAACTCATACCATCTAGTGATGGAATTTATTGGAAGTAATTCAACAAAGTCATTGCTTCACCGGAGAGTGAAAATGGGAACAACAACTTAATAACATCAAGTAATATACGAGCTTTCTTTTGTATGGCACAAACAGAAAGAAAGTTCTGAATGTGCTGTTGTGGTTCTTCATGTTCGTTCCCAGCGTACAACCTTTTGGTCTGAAGCAGGTTCAACATAGTGTTTGTGATCTAAAAATTCTCTGCTACAATAGTGGGCAAAGCAATGTCAGTTGCCAGGTTATAAGATATGGGCTGAGCCCAATTATTCAGAGCCGCATTTATGTTATCAACCATCTCAACTTCGCTCTATACTTCTTGTCGAACTGGTGGATGTTTAAATTCTAACACTCTCTCAATTTTTGGATCTGGTTGAAATATTTCAGCGGATTTTAAACTTTTCAAAGACACACGCTTATTTAAACACGAGCTAAAAAGTTAGAATCAAGATGACTAAAGTAGAAATTGCTTAAACTTCTAAACATAGCTATTATTTGAAAACTGCAAACTAAACCGATACTCCCTGGCAACGGCGTGAAATATGATCACACCTAAAACTCTTCCTCGAAAGGATAAGCGATCACTGTAAATATAATCCAATTTTAAGTCTGGAGTCGAATCCACAGGGAGCAAAGTGAAGTTCTAGTAATTTTAATGACCAAATATTCAAAGTTTGACAATAATATTTTAAGTTTTTAACTATTAGTTAAATAACAATTAACTAAGACGACTAAGAAAGACAAAAATTGAACATGCAGATGTTAATAAGCCTAGGATAATGAATTCCCCAGTTACTGGTATAGTCTTGAGTTCACGCCAAACTTGCACGAGAATCTATTCTATTGGCCTTGAACTTAAACTTGTTCACTAGATTTTCCAAACTACTAGCAACACCATTCTTGAACTATATTTTTCAAAATAATCAAGACCATTAAGATCTGTCCAATTGCGTGCCGCAGACAAATCACGATATCCCTATAATAACTCTAAAATAGATTAAGAAATCATGTATCATAACCTGAAGTACTGTTGTTTGGCTGATCCTAACCTAACCGTCTTTCTCAAGATCATTCAAGTAAAAAAGGGCACAAACAATTGCAGGCCTAAACAATTGAATTCAATAATACCGCCAAATAAATAGAATATTATGTCAATCAATTTCAAGAGTAACTAAAAAGAACCCAATAACGGATTCATCGAAATCCTAGATTATAAATTTAGTTACTCGTAACTGTACTAAATAACAATAAATCCATAGTCAAAACATCCATAGGAAAAAAGAAGTAAATAAAAACACTTTTGATTATTCAATTCTAACAAGTTTTTTGATGTTTTTCAAAGCTCCAAAGTGCTTCAATAATAACGGCCTTGCCTTCCCAGGTCAAGATAGGTCATAAAAGAGGCAATGGAAGCTTTTATACCCTTCAGGAAATAAGCAAATAGTCCAAAACACCTTTAAATTTTCGCCCAGTTTTTCTTCTTTCCGTAGCGCCTGTATGCTACGGGGACTCAATTTCTTTGAAAAATTTAGCTCACGTTGTGCTCGCGTATTAGGCCTAAATTAGTTGCATTTTTTCTTCACTTCTAGGCAGATCTATCTCTCTAATGTTACTCGCGTGTCACAGGACCACCTGGAATCACTAATTACTTCAAATTTTCATGCCAAACTAGCACTTTCGCCTCAATTCATCATGTTCACTTCGTATAACACCAAACAACTCAATTAGTATCAATTCATGTTAGTTTTACATATAAACTCTTGAAATAACTACCACAACATGGTAAAAATGCCCTCAAAAAATTGATAAAACAGCCTAACATCACCACCCCACACTTAGACTTTTGCTCGTCCTCGAGAAAAGACTAGACATCAAACCTGATACACAAGTAAGTATTTAAGATCATTTAGAACAACTTGTCAAGCAATTATACGAAGAAAGCAGCCACTAGACTCAAACTCACTTCCCTTCGTTCATAATCACGTATTGAAAGTCGAAACCTTGCAAGTTCATAGACTCCAATGTATCTCACCAACAAGGAATCACCCCACACTCACACTTGTCATGCAATGAATGAAAAACATTGGGTCGCAGCATGAAAAGCTCTCACGCTCATAAACGAATTTCACATACATACAAGACAGTACCATATGGTTGCCTATTTTGTCTCTCTCTGCTAATGTAGGCATCTCAAACCAAGATCAAGTAGGTTAGAGCAATGGCGGACCCACTTTATGCCAATAGTGGTCATGCGACCATCCTTCGACAAAAAATAATTCTATGTATAAAGGCCAAATATTGATTTGTACGTTTATGTATCATATGTTTAACGCTCTTCTAACAAAAGAGAGACTTGGCGTAGCGGTTAAGGTTTCTCAGCGTAAGCTAGAGAGCTCAGGTTTGAATGCTATGACAAACTTATTTTAGCCCTTTAAAGTTTGAAAATGCTTGGTAAGAATCCTAGCTACGCTACTGGGCTAGAGTGACTAAGAAAACAAGGCATACCATTCTTTCCTACCTCAAGAATATCCTAGGATTTCACTTCAAGGACAAGCCGGACAAGTTTTAGACTAAACTGCATACATGAAATTAAACAAATGCCTCATCTCACTATGTACATGAAATCTATAGTTCACTCAATTTCATTCTCAAATAAAAAATTATAAGCTCAGAAAGGAGGTTCGAGAACAAAAACAGTGATTCTCACACGACAGTACTTTCCAATGATCCGAACTTTCTCTCTTTGCTTACCATTTTATTTTTCAATCCCCATATTCTTCATTCTTTTTTTATTTTTTTTTATTTTGTATTGAAATACTATCTAAAAATTGCATGGTTTAAAAGAAATAACTCAACGGGAAAGAACCAAGGCCTAGAAAACCCATAAGATTATTAATGTTATAATAAAAAATCTTAAACAAATAAACAGTAATCCACCCCACACTTAAGAAATCACATTCTCCTCAATGCAGCAATTTATAAAACAAGGGTGAATAGATACTCTATGGGGCTCTGAGCCCGAAGAATTGGCACAAAGGGTAGCGTCATCGGATCCACATCATTGCAAGACTTCTACTCGTCATCGTCATCATCATTTGCAGGCTCAACGTCCATAAGGTACATGGTACTTAGACTTTCCCCCAAGTAGAACTTCATCTTCAAATATAAAGGGTTGCAAAGCACCCCACACTTAGAATCTATACTATTCAAAATATGCAAAACAAAAATCTCACCGACAATTAACCTTCGAAAGCAAATAAAACGAAAATAAGCAACAAAATTAGGTTTCCTCCCAATCAGCGCCTTATTTAACATCATGGGACGATGCGTTCCAACATCCTTACTTTTTTGCACCACCTCGAGCTTATGAACTGAATCCCATTTTTTATTTTAATTTTTTGTTGTGCTCCCGGGGTTGCGGTAAGAATCTGACTGGGCCAAGAACCAAATATCACATATTATATTTTTTGACTTTCAATCAAGGAATGTCGTCTTGGTTAGATGGCAATACAAATTCCAGGATGAAAGCTCCATGCACCTTTTCCATTGACTTTTCTATTGACTGGGAATGATCGATTTCCATGTCTCTATTCAAACACAATATTTAGAAGTGTCTGAATTGCGGCCTAATGAGCTTAACTCCTATAGTATTTCATTTTTGACATCCTCACTTTCGCACACACTATAGTTTTCGACATCATTCACTACCATAAGATCAAAAGGTTGAAATTTCCCTCTTTGTTCCTCTTCCCTTTTGATGGCCAAGTCATTTTTTAGACTATTGTGCCAAAATTTCTCCATGAAATTTTTACTTTCACTTCTTTCTTCAAGGAAGCACCTCATCATATATTTAGAACTCACCATATTCCATAAACAAATAAATATGCATAAGAACTAAGAAATTTTTCAAATTTAAGCTTAAAAATATTTACACTTATAATTTAAAGATTCAACAACTTTAATCTACTAAAAATTGAACCTTTTGCTCCCTAGTAATGGCGCCAAAATTTGATCACGCCAAAAACTCGTCATCGAAAGGATAAGTGGTCGCTACAAAAATAATTTAGTTTTAAGTCCGCCGTTTGAATCCACATGGAGCAAAGTCAAGTTCTTGTAACTTTAATAGCCAAAAATTGAAAGTTCAAAAATAATATTTTAAGTTACGAGCTATTAATTTAAATAACAATCAACTAAGACAACTAAGAATGACAAAAAATAGAACTTGCAAATGTTAATAAGCCTAGGATAAAGAATCCCCAATTACTGGTATGGTCCTGAGTTCACACCAAATTTGCACGAAATAATGAATCCCCCACACCGTTCTTGAACTATTTTTGCCAAAATAATCAAGACCATTAATATCTGTCTAATCATGGGCCACAGTCGAATCACGATATCCCTATAATGATTCTAAATCATATTAAGTAATCCCTTATCAAAACCTAAATTATTGTTCTTTGACTGACCCTAACCTAAATGTCTTTCCCAATATCATTCAACTAAAAAGGGCATAAACAGCTGCAGGCCTAAACAATTGAATTCAATAAAAACACAGTCAAACAAAGAGAATATTATACCAACCAATTTTCGAGTAACTCAAAACTACCCAATAATTGGTTCATCAAAATTCTAGAGTAGAAATTTAGCTACTCATGAATTTACTAAATAATAATAAATCCATAGTTAAAACAACGTCCATACGAAAAAGAGAATAAGAAAACTTGCCTTCAGCTCCAGCAGATTTGATGCTTCTCCAAGCTCCAAAGTGCTTCAACAATGATGTTCTAGCCTTCCCAAGTCAAGATAAATCGTAAAACAGGCAAGGGAAGCTTTTATACACTGTAGGAAAATAAGAAAATAGTCCAAAATAGCCTTAAATTTTTGCCCAATTTTTTTGCTTCGTGTGGCGCCGGCGTGCCAGGAGAACATAATTTCTTTTGACAATTCAGCTCATGTGGTTCTCACGTATTAGGTCTAAATGAGATGAAATTTTTCTTCATTTCTAAGAAAAAAACTCTATTTATTCTCATGTTATTCGTGTGCCACACGGATTCCTTCTTGCTTCAACTTCGACTCTCATGCTACTCGCGTGGCACAGGACCACTTGGAATCTTTAGTATCTTCAATTTTCATGTCAAACTTGTACTTTAGCTTCAATTCACCATGTTCACTTCCTATAACACCAAACAACTTAATTAGTATCAATTCATGTTAGTTTTATATATAAACTATTAAATAGTTCGTTTTATATATAAACTATTAAATAACTATCAGAACATGGTAAAATACCTTCAAAATATAGGTAAAATAGCCAAAACATCAATAATTAATCGAAATGAAAGGTTCTTACACATATGTTTAACATATCTTTGTGGGCACGATAAACAGAAAAGTCTATGTTTGGGCTTGGTACTGCTCGGTAAATAACTTTTACATGGATGTTTCATTCAAGTATAACTCTCTTTGTGTATGTTAATTGTTTGTTTTCATCCTAAGATTTTCCTTAGCAAGAATATTTAATTATTTAATTTGCTAGCTGTATGCTGTAGATTATGGGGCTCATAAACTCGGAGAGCACAATCATGTTGAGGTACATTCTAACTTGGCTCTAGAATCTAGAAAAGCTTTCAAAGTAAAGCAATACTCCCTTAGATTTTTGTTATCTCATTTATATTACTCAAATTCAAACACAAACAGATTATATTGTAAAGCAAAGGCTGATTTTATTTTGATAAGAAAAGAACTGCAAACTACCTCTATTCTAATGTTAGATTAATTAGTAAAATGAGGTAATAACGATAGGAAGCAGTATCTGGAAGTAGTGATTGATCTAAATGAGGTTTTTGCAATTGGTTTCGCTAAGCGGCGAACATGAGGATTTGTTAAAGTGGCTATTTTATTAGAGTAATCATGAATTATCATTATATGCTTAATGTACATTCATATTCTTTTTAACTGTTTGTTCATATTTTTCGTGACAAAATTCTTACCTATAGGGCACAGTACCGTATTCATATATATCTAAGTTGAGATAAAAGAGGCAAAATGACCTCTTTCATATGAAAGAGATGTGTACACATATTTTGTCGATGTGTACACATCTGTCGAGATGTGTAGATGGTAAAATATCCCAATATTAGAATAGTGGGGCGGTAGGGTGGTGGTGGAGGGCGGTAGAAGGTGATGGTGGGTGGTGGAAATGTGTGGTGGGTGTTGGTGGAGTAGTGCGGTGGGAGTGGTGCGGTGGAGGGTGATAGAAGTTGGTGGTGGGTGCTGGAAGGTGGTAGCAAGTGGTGGTGAGTGGTGGAGGGTAGTAGGGAATGGTAGAGGGTGGTGGAGGGTGATGGGGTGGAGGGTGGTGGTGGATGGGCGGGGCGAGGTGGGTGGGGGCACATGGGTGTTGGGGGCCGATGGGGGGTGAGGGCCTGGAGGGGGAGATGAGAAGGTGGAGGCTTTGTGCAAATAAAAAAACTTTCGAGCTTTTAAAATATTTGTCATTGGTCTAATCTTAAAAGTGTCCCTCCCACCCATTTTTTGAGATCTAAGTCTCTTTTACTTATTTAAGGACTTAGAAGTCTTTTCAATCCAAAAACCCCAAGTAACTTACTCATTATAAGAATGTAATTAAATTTCCTGTTATGGGATGAGTGAAACGATATTCTTTCTTTAAGATTTATGAAAAGTTTGTCAAATTTAGTTTTTAGAAGTTCATCAAATTTCAGATGGGGTTTATAATTTTGTTTTATTTCTCCTAATCTAAATGTTTCGCCCCACGTTATTTACTCTAGAATGTAGTTACTTGAGAACATCTCTGGGTGCATTCTTCAATAAAATTCTCGAAGGCTGATTTTTGTGTTTTATTTGTGGAAATCTTTTCAGGATGAAAAGTTGTTCAGTAGCATAACAAAGATATTAGATGTATTAGAATATTTTGATCTAATGTATTATTTTGATGAAACGAAAGTGCACCAAAAGTTTGTGGCTTGACAAATTAGTGTTAATGATTTCAGAAAACTTGTTGTCTTGATATAAAGATATATTTTTATTGATTTAGTTAAACATCATTATGAATGTACATTTTTAGTTATAATTTTGTTAGTTGCAATTTTATACTATATAAAGTTGTTCAACAATATTAAGTGGAAGTTATAACTAATAAATGAAATAGAATATTCGATAAAATTTTGTGAATTTCAATAGTGATAATTTTGCATATTTGCTAATGTAATACTGCATCTGTCTCAATTTATATATCGTAGTTTGACTTTACGTAGAATTTAAAAAATAATGATTGACGTAAAAAAAGTAAGAGAAAGTGATGCAACCCAAATTGCATCGAGACCATTCACTCGAAGTCAAGCCAAGGATATACAAGACGATCACTTACACTTGGTTTGGAAAGGCATGGATGATATGAGCTCGGAGGATGACTTGAAGAATTTGAGCTCAATCAAAGAGGAAACAGGGCTGGAAACAGTGCAGGAAGCAGAGGAGCGAAACAGGGCAAAACAGGGGAACACCTTCTGAGCTCACTGCCTGAAGAAAGACTTTTGTTCTTCGTGATCGCGTGCTCACCTTCGCGATCGCGAAGACACTTTGTTTGATCTTCGCGACAGCGTGAGCAATGGCGCGATCGCGCGCCTCAGCAAGCAAGTGTTCATCGCGATCGCATTACCAGTGGCGCGATCGCGCAGAGGACTTGTTGGGCAGCAGACCAGAATTCGATTAAACATTGTAAAGGGGTGCTATAAATAGACCCCTCCTTCATTTATTGTCTTTTACCTTACTTTGAACACAAAAACATTGAATGAGCATAGCTCTTGAACCTTGTAACCATTTTGGCTTGAATCAATTGGATGAATCCAAGTTGCTCTTCAATCCGTCTTTGATCATTCTATTTGCTCGAGCCTCGTGTCCCTTGAGGATAGTTGCATAGCATAGGTGATCCTTGCCAACGTTTGGGGTGTAACGAAACATAGTTCTTCGTTGCTACTCGAACAATTGTGTGATTCTTCGTCTCGTTTTTATCTCTTTATCGCTTTCGTAGTTTCGATTGTATCAGTTGGTATCAGAGCAAGGCTAGGGTTGCGTTCTTACGAACTCTCGTCCTACTCTTCGTGGTTGTCATCTTTGTTTCTTGTTTATTTCCTTGTTCTTGTTCTTGTTATTTGAAAAAGAAGAAAAAAATTCACAAATTAGAAAATCACAAAAAAATTGCTAGAAATCGTTTGTTGTTGTCATCTATCGGGGTTTGTTTGAATACGTATTCTCTTTGATTGGGTACCAAAAAAACACCATTTCAAATTGAGAATCAAAGTTTGGAAAATTTAAACCCTAGGTTGAAGATTTTACAAAATTTGCTAGAACTCGATTGATGTTATGAATTCTTGGTTGTTTTCCCGTCATTTTGATACCACCATAACATCATTTGGAGTATGGGAATGAAAATCAAAATTTTGAATCTTGAAGGTTTTGAAAATTTTTGAAGAACTTGTCCAAAATCATTGAAACAAGTTGTTTGTTTGATTAAACCATTGGGAATTGTTTACTACAGTTGAAAACACCATTTGGAAGCTTGAAAACTGAAAAATAAGTTGAATTGGGGTTGTTTGTGTGCCAAAACTGAAGTTTACAGTCGGGATTCTGGTTCTATTGAACAGACTTGTGCGATCGCGCAAGGTCTCACGCAAACGCGCCATCTCTGCATTTTAACCCATCGCGATCGCGCCCCTCTGCACGCGATCGCGAAGAGCACCAAATTCCAGAAAATCCTGAATTGGGACAGATTGTTCGCAAAGGTGTCATAACAATTTCCAACCACCAAAACTCCCATAGAATCATTAAATATGGTGAGTTTCTAGATCACAAACCAAAATTCATCCAATTCCGAATCCGTTTAGTGACGATTCGATCTTTGAACATTTGATCGCGTCACTTCCGGTTAGTACTTTGAGGGTAACACTTCTACCTAATTAGTACTAACCCATTGTGCGAATAGGATACTCGTGCCTACAAGGAGAGTGAATTCAAAGAAGATTCGTAGTTAATTGTTTGGTTCAAGTGCGCACCAAATAGCTTAGCGTTTGTCGAGTCCCATTGAATCCACTCTTCCCAAAGAGCATTTGGCTCTTGTGACTTGGAATGATCATTGAGGAGGTTGCGCAACTACGAGGAGGCCATTGATCTCAAGTTTGTGTGAACCTAACCCCCAACTTGAGTGAACCCGAGCGACAAACAAAAGTGAGGGAGTGAGTGAGGACTTTTACTCTAATCTCTTTTCTTGTTTTTGATTTTTGTAGGTACATGGAGGAGGAGAAAGCAAAGAGCACCATTGAGGTTCCAACCGACGTCTTGGCTAGTTTATTAGCCGAGGTGAAGGCCTTAAACCTTAAAATGGAAATTATTGTAAAGGAGAGGACCCCGAGTGTCCAAAAGGATGCCAATGAAGGCACTAGTGATGATTCCATCATGAAACCGGATCAATATGCGGAGCTAGTTCATCGACAACGGATGAGGGATGAGGCTCTTGCTAGAGAAAGAATGTTGGGCAATCCCCAACCCTTGGGCAATCCCCAAGGAGATGTTCCATTCCTAAGGCCTCGGAGAAACATTGCACCCCTTGGACAAGTTGATGAGGTTCAAGAAGGGGAGGGTCTCGGACTTGATGATGATTACTTTGATGCTCCCTATCCAAATAGGAGAGCGATGAATGGAGGCCGAGGTGTAGATAGAGGTCGTGGGCGAGGTCGAGGACCTCCAAGAGCTTATATGGGAAGAAACTTGGGAAGGGAATATGAGGATGTTGATGACAGCTATGGGGTTCAACCGGAACCAAACCGTGGGAGTCATGACACTAATCTAAATAGTGTAAAGATCACTATCCCGCCTTTCAAAGGGGCTAGTGATCCGAAAGCACTTCTTGAATGGAAGGTCCAATTGGAGCGGGTCTTTGACACAAATGATATGACCGAAGAGAAGAAGGCCACTTATGCCATAGCTTCATTTGAGTCCTATGCCTCTACTTGGTGGGAATCCATCAAGCGATCAAGGAGAAGACTTGGGTTGCGGATGAACATCACTTGGGAAGAGTTGAAAGAACTAATGAACAACAAATATGTGACTCCCAAGTATCGACAAGAGCAACTCAAAAGGCTCTATGAATTGAAACAAGGCTACAAGTCCGTTGATGAATATTTCAACCACTTTGAGAAAAACCGGATAGCTCTTGATATGGAAACGGAGGATGAGGAACAAGCTATTATCTGCTTCAAGAGTGGCTTGAGTCGGGAGATTGCTTCCCAATTGAGACTACACATCTTCCACTCTCTACAAGATGTTTGTGATGCCGCGGTTGAGGCCGAAAAGTGGCTCAAAGAAGAGAAGGCTCCTTGCTATAGGAGTACTACCACTACCACTCTATCAACTCGCACCAAGGAATGGAAAAGCCCATATGCTAGTGGAGCAAGTGGGAGTCGAGATGTGAAGAAGCCTTTTGAAAAGGCTACCCCGAGAAGCAACCACAAAGAGGTTGAGGTATTTCTAAAACTACTTTAAATACTCCTTCTTCTTCTTCTTCTTCTTCTGTCCAATGCCACAAATGCAAGGGATATGGCCACTTTGCCAAAGAGTGCCCTACCCGGAAAACAATGATTGTGATGGATGATGGGTTGGTCTATGAGGGTGAAAGTGAGTCTGAGGGTGAAGTTGAGGAGGAGAGTGAGGAAGTTGAGGGTGAAGAGAGAGCGACTGAGGGGGATGATCCTAATATGTTCCTTGTGGTGCATCGCATTTTGGGAACCATGTTGAGTGAGGAGATGGAAGATGAACAAAGGGAAAACTTGTTCCATGCCCGGTGTAGAGTGAAGGGACAAGTTTGTTCCATGATAATTGACTCGGGTAGTTGTGCAAATGTGGTGAGCCAATCCTTGGTCTCACAATTAAAGTTGACTACCATTAAATAACCAAGCCCCTACCGTTTGCAATGGCTAAGTGAGTGTGGGGAGTTGAGGGTAGTGAAGCAAGACTTGATTAGATTCAAGATTGGGAACTATCAAGATGAACATATGTTTGACGTGGTGCCAATGCAAGCTTGCCACCTTTTGTTTGGGAGGCCTTGGCAATACGACAAACAAGTGGTTCATGATGGCCGGGCCAACAATTACACGGTTAGGCATGAGGGAAGGAGGTTTGTGCTTACACCTTTGACCCCAAAGCAAGTAAGTGAAGACTATCGGCGCATGAAAGAGTTGAGGGAAGCGGCGAAGGCCAAGTCCCCGATTGTGGCCAAACCTTTGGCCGAGACTCTACCATCTTCCACCGGTCGCATGTGTGCCATGATCCAACCGGGTGAGTATTTGAGAGGTAATGATGGCACCAAGATGCTCATATGCCTAGTGCACAAAGGTATGGTTTTAAATTCCGAAAGTGATTAGTTATCTAACCCTAACCCTTTGCCTAGTGCCACTGAAAATGTTTTGAAGGTCTACGAGGACATGTTCTCGGATGAGATGCCGGATGGATTACCTCCCTTGAGGGGTATTGAGCATCAAATTGACTTTGTCCCGGGATCTCAAATTCCAAACAAGCCGGCATATAGAAGTAATCCCGAGGACACAAGGGAGTTACAAAAGCAAATTGATGAATTGCTTACCAAAGGCTTGGTGAGGGAAAGTTTGAGTCCTTGTGCCGTGCCCGTGATCCTTGTTCCAAAGAAGGATGGCACTTGGAGGATGTGTGTGGATTATCGAGCGGTCAACAAGATCACGATAAAGTATCGACATCCCATACCTCGTTTGGATGGTATGTTAGATGAGCTTAGTGGTTCTAGCATCTTTTCAAAAATAGACCTTAGGTCCGTCTACCATCAAATCCGGATGAAGCCCGGAGATGAATGGAAAACCGCATTCAAGACCAAGTTTGGTCTATATGAATGGTTGGTAATGCCCTTTGGCCTCTCCAACCCACCTAGTACTTTCATGAGGCTAATGAACCACGTGCTAAAGCCATTCATCAACAAATTTGTGGTCGTCTACTTTGATGACATATTGATTTATAGCAAGTCAATAGATGACCATGTTGGCCACTTGAGTCAAGTCCTTGAAGTGCTACGAGCCGAAAAGCTCTATGCCGACTTTAAGAAATGTGCCTTTTGTGTTGAAAGCTCGGTATAAAAGGGTATTCTGGTAAATTATCAGAGTTTCCTTCTTATTGGGAGGTTAAATTGGCATGGATGTTGTTCCATAGAGTTTATTTAATATCTATTTCTTCAACTGCGATTCTTTGGCTAGCCTGACTAGAAAGTAGTCTAGCTCTGGTAGCCAAGCAATAAGAAGATGAACTTCCTGAAGCTCTAATAATTTCTATCCTCGATCCATTTCCATTTCTTCTTCGTCCGGTACTAGCGAACTTGGGCGGTTGGTAGCTGCTTGTGACGTTCCCTGGGTTGAGCCAGAGTATGTGTTATTATAGCCGGGTAAGCATATTATTTTTTTTGGATATCCGTTTATCCGGGTATCCATTCCTATGTATAGTATAGTGTTGGTTCTGTTTTTGCGGATCATCCAGTTTCAGGGGAAACTCTGCCGAAATTTTTATATAGAAGTACCATCCATCAGGTGGTGGTGTCTACGGCAAAGGTATGGAGTTGTGAACTTATGAGTTGCAGCTGTTTGGCAACTCGAAAGGGTAGTTGGTAGTTTAGGTTTGCCTACGTTCAGCTTTTAGCCAAATCTTCTTTAGTCCAGTAGACTGTCCGGGGATGGTTATTCCTATTCAAATGGCTGCATGAGTTTGTGCTTTAAGTGGAGGAGTCTTCCTCCAAATACTGAATGGTAATATTAAATCTCTGAGGTGTTGATACCACTTTTCTCACTTCCCAAAGTAAGGCCACGACAGAAACCTACAATGAGTGTTGATCATTACTAAACCCACAAATAATCTATTAATGCCAGAGATAAGCTGGGCAACCTGATCATATATAAGCTGGCAATCTGCTGAAAGTATAAAGTCTGGAAAGATGAGACGACTTTAACTTGATGGTAATTAGAACATTGAGCCATAAATTCTGCTATGTCACGCTTCATTCCATCCCACTAATAAATCTGCTTAAGATCATGGTACATCTTAGTCGAACCTGGATGAACAGTGTATTTGAAATAATATGCCTCTATCATAATCTGTCCACGTAAATCTGCAACATCAGGAACACAAAGTCTATCTGTATACATGGAAACACCGTCAGTAGTAACCATGTATGGTGACTCCAATTTTCTTCTGGCTATCTGTCTGTATTCAACTAGAACTGGATCCTCATACTGACGCTGTTTTACTTCATGAAAATTTAGAGTTAAAGGTCTAGTGCAGCTTGTCGACAATCCATCATTGGTATGTATATTTCTTTCATACCTCAACTCTTCGAGAAGTTACTTTAGTGTTATAAGTGAACATGTAATCAACTTTGTTGCTGATATTCTGCCTCAGTTCATGGTCCAACTACATGTCTCTTTTATTTTTACTTTTTCAAGTGAATATATTTCCAATTCAAAGACAATACCTTGAAGTAGATATCCAATCTGAAGATTATTCCTGGTCTGCATCATACTATCCAGTAGTATTTTCGGGATTCTTATCCTTATATGATAGACCCTTTGATATACACTGGGATATGAGTAACTACATTCCCACAAGGAGCTTGCGGAACAACCTTAACATCAACTGAGGTGTTGCATAGTGCGTTCGTAAAAAAAATAATATAGCTTGCATCAAATCTTCTATAGTGAGTAGTGACAAGGTACTTCAAAAGTTCCCTCTATTGCATCAAGCGTGAGTTAATTCTTAGTTCCATCGACCTGTTCTATATCGAAAAGTATATCGACGAGGTGATTCGTTGGTGGAATCATGTTAGCCCATCTAGAGTTGCGTGTATCTTTATTTCAAAAATATAGAACTCTCTTCTTGATCGAGAAAGGGTCAGCTTAGTCAGAATAAACTGGGCAATGATATGATGATATTATCAGGGTATGTTTTATCCATGAGTTTGATGTGCGTGTTATAATTTCGATCCTGTAATCAGGAGATAATGCCCGTGGAGTAGCTTATGAAGGTCGTGCAAGTTCTTTTGCTATCTGTGCGAATTTTTTTCTCTAGATTTAGCCTCGTTCGAGGACGAACGAGAGTTTAAGTGGAGGAAAATGAAACGACCTCGGTCAGTTGTTTCGGAAGTTAGGACTCCGATTGGCGTGCCGATAATTTTAAAATATTTATAATGTCCATTAGGACCTATCTGTAAAATTTGAGCTAAATCAGACCTCGATGGGTAGGCATCGGAAGAAGGTTTCAATTTTTATTGGCGATAAATATTTAAAAGAGATTTTTGAGCTCAGTTTTTGCCGAATGAGCTCCGATTCGAAATCCGAAAGCGTCGTTAGGTTCGTATGATTATTTTTGATTTTTGTAAACTTTCGGAAGTGAATTTCGATGTTGTTCGGCTAGTTTCCGCTAAAATGCCGAAAGTTAAATAATTTGACTTTTTCTATTTAAATTCGCATCTTGAGTTTCGGGAACCCGATTTGAGATCCGCCTTCGTGAGTATGTTACATATATTTTGTATAACTCGTATGCAAAAGTGGGAATTATTTCGAATATTGTAGGGTACTATTTTAATTTTCGTTAAGAAAATAAAATAAAAGAAAACAAAGAAAAAAGAGAAAAAGACAAAATTTATAAGGTTAGGCGGTGGGTCCTTAGCTTAAAGCTAAGGACCAGGTAGTAGTAGTAGTATGAAAACAGAAGCAGAGGAACGAAATGAAATAGAATTAGAGAAACGAGAATACGCAGTGGAAAAATGCCAGAAAATAAGAAAAGGGGCCGGGAAAAATTAGAATTTTCACTCTGAAACATTCAGGTAATGATCCTAATATATTATTTGAGTTTATTACGTGTGTTTAAATATATTTTAACGGTAAAACTTGAAATATTAGACATCATTTTAACAAGATCAATTAATAGTTTGAAGGGTCAAATGGACCCCGATAATGAAATTGATTATATATTCGTACTCAGTGAGTTATGGCCAACATATAAATGTAAATTATTTAGGGTTTGGCTATGTGACCTTAAACCCTGTATATAGGCCTGGCCTGCGTATTGCGTATGCAAATAGGGTATCAGGTTCCTACCTGGATTACCCTAAGATGTGAGGAACGAAGCTTTTATCCTTATTTGATATATTTTTCTGCTTATTGATAGAGTGGGATCGTTTGGCAATGAAACCAAAGGATAAAGCGGTTATTGATTAGCAGCGCTAACTTTTGGAAGAGGTAAGTGTTTATATCCATTTGTTTGGAGGCACCTGGCCTCGTGGATTTTCTACCACGTGTTCCTTACGTGTGTAGCTGCCGATAGGCGTACTCATTACGCCTTAGCTTTGGATTTACATTGTATATTATATGTTATGTCCTATTGTTGGTATTGCAATGAGGATCTGAGCATTGTACCCTGGCTGTAAGTTGGCATCTACTTCCCGGCTGTCGATGAGAGTCCCGCGCCGGTGAAGGGTTATTATTGCATCACATTGCATTCATATGCATTATATGTCATTCTTATGCATTACACTGCATATCATATTCGGTGCAGGAGTATTCCCCCCAAGGAGCAGGAGGATTCCGCTCCATTGTATCATATTGAGGGTAGGAGGATTCCGCCCAAGAGCCGGAGTGTTCCGCTCTTATGTCAGATATTGAGTGCAGGAGTATTCCGCCTTAGCTTTACATTATATCGGGTGCAGGAGTATTCCGCCCCAGGAGAGTGCAGGAGTATTCCGCCTCTGGTTTATATTATATCGGGTGCAGGAGTATTCCGCCCCAGGAGCAGGAGTATTCCGCTCCAGTTGGTTATCAGATTGGATTCCCATCGAATGCAGGAGTATTCCGCTTCGGGATGGGACTACGGGCACATGTGACCCTTCGCACCATATTTCATTTCATTTCATTTCATCTCACTTCATTTCATTCCATTTCAATTCATACCATTGTGTAGACTTACGGTACATGACTACTATGCTGCTTATATGTGCATTGCATATTTGTTGATATGTTTTTGGTACGCATCCTTGGTTGAGTTTATAAGTTTCTTACGTCTTTCCGGTTGTTATTTGGCTCTGTCTTTTTATAATTTAAATAAGAGGAATTTTATTTATCTGTTTCTGCTCTCTGGCTAGCTATCCTATTCTTTGAGGTGGCTAGTCTGCCCCACTTATTGAGTCCTTTTGACTCACCCTTTTTTGTTGTTTGTTTCTTGTCTATCTATTTCGTTTTGGCAGGTTCGCTCCAGGATTTAGTTTGCCACGTTGTGAAGGAGCGAAGACGACTTCAGCTGTGAGGGTGAGCCAGCTTTTATTCCGGATGGCCACCATTTTATTGTTCATTATTTCAGTTGCATTTTGCTCCCTTCAGGAGGTATCTGTCTTCTTTTGTACTCTTAGATGTCTGGTCTGGATAGCCCTAAACCTAGCATGTTGGGTAGACAACTGTAATTTCTTTTGTACATCTTAGAGGTATCAGTATGTCCGTGTTTTTATTTTAAGTCTTGTCCTTATTTGTAAATTATTATTTTTTCCTGATTTAATTGGTAAGGGTTCGCCCGACGGGTCTAGGGTAGGATGTCGGGTGCCCGCTGCTCTTGGGGCGGAATCTTACTACCCTCAATATGATACAATGGAGCGGAGACGATTTCAGCTGTCAGGGTGAGCCAGCTTTTATTCCGTATGGCCACCAGTTTATCGGTTATCATTTCAGTTGCATTTTGCTCCCTTCAGGAGGTATCTATTTTCTTTGTACTCTTACATGTCTAGTCTGGATAGCCCTAAACCTAGTATATTGGGTAGTCAGCTGTAATTTCTTTTGTGCAGCTTAGAGGTATCAGTATGTCTGTGCTCTTTCTAAGTCTTGTTTTTATATATGAATTGGATTATATTTATTTTCCTAATTTAATTGGTAAGGGTTCGCCCGACGGGTCTAGGGGAGGATGTCGGGTGCCCGCACGGCCTAGCCGGATTCCGGGTCGTGTCAGTTGGTATCAACTGACACGACCCGGAATCCGGCTAGGCCGTGCGGGCACCCGACATCCTACCAACTGACACGACCCGGAATCCGGCTAGGCCGTGCGGGCACCCGACATCCTCCCCTAGGGTGAGGGTTATCCAGACTAGACATCTAAGAGTACAAAGAAAACAGATACCTCTTGAAGAGAGCTAAATGCAATGGAATTAATAACCAATAAACTGGTGGCCTTCCGGAATAAAAGCTGGCTCACCCTGATAGCTGAAGTCGTCTTCGCTCCTTCTCAACGTGGCGAACTCAATCCTGGAGCAAACCTGCCGAAACGAAATAGATAGACAAGAAACAAACAACAAACAAGGGTGAGTCAAAAGGACTCAATAAGTGGGGCAGACTAGCCACCTCAAAGAATAGGATAACTAGCCAGGGAGAAAAGAAATAGATAGACCAAATTCTTTTTATTTAAATTATAAAAAGGCAGAGCCAGATAACAATCGAAAACACGTAAGAAACTTATAAAGTCAACCAAGGATGCGTGCCAGAAACATATCAATAAATAAGCAATGCACATATAAGCAGAATAGTAGTCATGTACCGCAAGTCTACACAATGGTAAGAATTGAGATGAAATGAAATGAAGTGAGATGAAATGAAATGAAATATGATGCGAAGGGTCACATGTGCCCGTAATCCCATCTCGAAGCGGAATACTCCTGCATTCGAGGGAATCCAATCTGATAACCAACTGGAGCGGAATACTCCTGCTCCTGGGGGGGAATACTCCTGCACCCGATATAATATAAACCAGAGGCGGAATACTCCTGCACTCTCCTGGGGCGGAATACTCCTGCACCCGATATAATGAAAAGTTGAGGCGGAATACTCCTGCACTCAATTTCTGACATAAGACAGGAATACTCCTGCTCTTGGGGCGGAATCCTCCTACCCTCAATATGATACAATGGAGCGGAATCCTCCTGCTCCTGGGGCGGAATACTCCTGCACCCAATATGATATGCAATGTAACGCATATGAATGACATATAATGCGTATGAATGCAATGTGATGCAATAATAACCCTTCACCGGCGCGGGACTCTCATCGACAGCAGGGAAGTAGATGCCAACTCTGCGCCATTTTGTTTTTCTCTGCTCTGAAATCGTTGTTACTGCGCCACTTATGCATATATGCTAAACTGCCTAACCTTTTTGTTTTGTTTTTTTTGTTTTTGTTTTTTTTTTTTGTTTTCTTTTATCTTATTTTGGTTTGTTAACGAAAATTAAAACGGTACCCTACGATATTCAAAATAATTCCAACTTTTTCATACGAGTTATAAAAAATATATGTAACATATTCGCGAAGGCGGATCTTAAATTGGACTCCCGAAACTCAAGATGCGAATTTACATAGAAAAAGTCAAATTATTTAACTTTCGGCATTTTAGCGGAAACTAGCCGAACCACATCGAAATTCACTTTCGAAAGTTTACAAAAATCACAAATAATCATACGAACCTAACGGTGCTTTCGGATTTCGAATCGGAGCTCATTCGGCAAAACCGAGTTGAAAATCTCTTTTTAATATTTATCGCCAATAAAAACTGAAACCTTCTTCCGATGCCTACCAAACGAGGTCTGATTTAGCTCAAATTTTACAGACATGTTCTAATAGACATTACGAATATTTTAAAATTATCGGCACGCCAATCGGAGTCCTAACTTCCGAAACGACTGGGCGAGGTCGTTTCATTCTCCTTTACTTATACTCTCGTTCGTCATCGAACGAGCCTAAATCTAAAGCAAGATTGACGCTGATAACAAATGAATTTGCACGACCTTCATAAACTATCCCACGGAATTGTTTTTCCTCATGATTACAGAATTAAAAACTATAACACGAACACCGAACTCTTGGAATAAAACATATCTGGATAATATCATAACATCGTTGCCCAACTTATTCTGACTAAGTTGATCCTTCCTCGACAACGAGAAGAGAGTTCTACATTTTCGAAACAAAGATAGACGAAACTTTGAATAGGTTAACATGATTCAGCCGACAATTACTTCTTCGATATACCTTTCGATATAGAACAGGTCGATGGAACTAAGAATTAGCTCATGCTTGATACAATAGGGGAAGCTTTTGAAGTACCTTGTCATTACACACTATAGAAGATTTGATGCAAGCTATATCATTTTTACAAACACACTATGCAACATCTCAGTTGATGTTAGTGTTGTTCCGCAAGCTCTTTGTGGGAATGTAGTTACTCATATCCTAATGTATGTCAAAGGTTCATCTAAACAGGGTCTATCATATAAGGATAAAGATCAAGCAAATACTACTGGATAGTATGATGCAGACCAGGAATGATCTTCAAACTGTACATCTACTTCAGGGTATTGTCTTTGAATTGGAAATATTATGACTTGAAAAAAGTGAAAAATAAAAGAGACATGTAGTTGAATCATGAGCGAAGGCAAAATACCAGCAACAAAGTTGATTACATGAGCACTTACAACGCTAAAGTAATTTCTCAAAGAGTTGAGGTGTGAAGGAGATATACCAATGATAGATGGACGATAAGCTGCATTAGACCTTTAACTCTAAATTTTCATGAAGTAAAACAGCGAAATTATGAGTATCCAGTTCTAGTTGAATACAGGCAGATAGCCAGAAGAAAACCGGAGTCACCATACAGGGTTACTACTGACGGTGTTCTCAATTATAAAGATAGACTTTATGCTTTTAGAAGATAGGTTCGTATATATGATTAGGTTTCCAGCTTATCTCTATCATTAATAGATTATTAGTGGGTTTAGCAATGATCGACACTCATTGTAGATTTCTGCCGTGGCCTTACATTGGGTCGTGAGAAAAGTGGTATCAATACCTCAGAATGAATTCTATAGAATGGCTGAATATGCATTAGAACTAGTTCATGAGCCTTTCGAGAGATTCAGAGATTTATTGATGACCTTTATTTTTCCTTGAAATCCCAGATGGCTCGAGAAATTGAGGTCTGAATTTCATTTGATGTTGTTGTTAATATTGCCCGAAGGTTCGAGGCATACCATAAGTTAGAGCGGGAAGAGTTAGAGCGGGAAAGTAAGAGATCCCACGGCCCTGGTGGGTAACCATGGTACCTCATTTGGAGGTAAAAGTTCTAATTATTTTTGGAGGTCACCTTCCAGGTTATCTCAGCTTGTGTCACTTGATTCTTAGAGTGCGCCAGTAGCTCATCAAGATCAGATTCAGTCTTCTCTTTACAGCTATCAACAATCTTTCCAGCTTCCATTTTTCAGCGAAAATGTGGTATCATTGTCGTGAGTCTGGCTATCCTTTGAGGAGTTTTCCGTTACTCCGACAAGTAGGTAGTCGCCCTTTCTCTCGTCATCTGGCACCTTCACAGTCGCAGGGATTTCATTTAGATCTCAATCAGCCAAAGAAATACCACCATTCAGTAGAGGTCGAGAGCATGGTGACAGTGGTTCTTTAGAAGGTAATTATTAGTATAACGGCTTAGTTCAGCCGCAGAGGTAGTTTTATGAACTACCAGTCTGGCAGGATGCTGCGGTATCCGATATAGTAAACCCTGAGATTTCTTCTTCTCTTAAATGTGAGTAAGATTTGATTCTTTCGATCGATTTGGAAATGGTGTGTCTTATCATGTTTCGATGGTTTCTTGGATATTGACTTAATTAAGAATTGGCTGCGGTAGAGGGGCGAGCTTCTGGTATGATTTATTCCTGGCATTGGTCAGACCCTACTAATTTATCTGGTCTAAACATAAGAAATTTGACAGTGAGTGTCGCTATTGTTTATTTAGCATCCTATTGTGCCACCTTCTATTATAATGTCAAGTCAGTCTACCTCTCTTCTCGGAATTTCGTGTTGGTAGGATAGTGGGATCCTAATTCTTCACCATCAGCAAGTGTATCGTTTCTTTTGGTGTAAAGTGATTAGTAAGTAATATTCGATCTGCGTATCTCCTCTTGGTTCAAGACGCTAGTAAAGTCATGCTATCTCATAAGCTTGTCTTAGTTATAAAAAGGGTATTCTGGTAAATTGTCAGAGTTTCCTTCTTATTGGGAGGTTAAATTAGTATGGAAGTTTTCCATAAAGCTTATTTAATGTCTATCTCTTCAATTGCGATTCTTTGGCTCGCCTGACTCGGAAGTAGTCTAGCTTTGGTAGCCAAGTAAATAAGAAGATGAACTTCCTAAAGCTCTAATTATTTCTATCCTCGATTCATTTCCATTTCTTCTTCGTCCGGCACCAGTGAGCTTGGGCGATTGGTAGCCGCTTGTGACGTTCCCTGTGTATACCCAGCGTACGTGTTATTGTAGCCGGGTAAGCATATTATTGTTTTGGATATCAGTTTATCCGGGTACCCATTCCCATGTATAGTATAGTGCTGGTTAGCTGGTACGTCGAAATGATCCCAAATTTTTCAAGTAAGTTATACAAAATATATGTAACATACTCGCGAAGACGGATCTCAAATCGGACTCCCGAAACTCAAGATGCGAATTTAAAGGAAAAAGGTCAAATTATTTAACTTTCGGCATTTTTGCGGAACTAGCTGAACAACATCGAAATTCACTTTCGAAAAATCATAAAAGTCACAAATAATCATACGAACCTAACGGCGCTTTCGGATTTCGAATCGGAGCACATTCGCCCAAACCAAGCTCAAAAATCTCTTTTTAATATTTATTGACAATAAAAACTGAAACCTTCTTCCAATGCCTACCAAACGAGGTCGTTTTTGAAACGATTGATCGAGGTCGTTTCAAAGGCCCCAAGAAAGCCCTGAAGCGTTGGAAGCTATAGTGGAGCAAGGCCTCAAGAAAGCCCTGAAGAGTTGGAGGCTATGGTGGAGGCGTGGCTCCAAGAAAGCCTTGAGGCTGACGAGACAAAAGTTCTCCCAACTAGATTAGGCTTTGGTTTAACTTATCCTAGCACTTTGTAAACAATATAAAACCTCTTTTATTTCGTTCTAGAGAGGGGGTCGAATTCTATGAGCAAGTTTGGAGTTCTTACACTTGGAACCAAAGGTTTAATTCCTTTTCATCATTTATTACAATATTTCATATTTCGTACATGAATTTTTGTGTTGTGATTATGAATATGCGTGGCTAAATCCTTCGTTCTAGGGTTAGAGTATTTCATGAAAGTTGATGTTTGAAGACTGAATTCTATATATTGAAGCCCATAATGGATTATTTATTCTTTCTTGATTTCACTTGTTTAATTATTAGGGCCCAATAATTAGGCATTATCTATGGTTCTTAGATTGAACTCGAAAGAGGAAATTTATGAACGCAATAAGAAAGAGTAAGGCTAGATTGTGAACTCGGGCATCGGGGAACCAATTTGTGAGTAGGATAGACATATACTTGCTCGCCTAGCTTAACTAATTACAGAATTCGTTAATGCGTGCACGTGATTCAACCCATAGACATATAGGGATTGGAGTAGCCTGCATAGACCGTGAAGAATCGAAAGGTTTTCACGGGTACATTTAATCAGTTACTTAGTAATCCGGGATTCGAGGAGTGGAATTAATTGGAAAACTCAACTGGATTGTTCGTAACTCTGACTGTGGACCGTTCTCTTTTATTGATAACAACTTAGAATTTGCTCTGTTGCTTGACTTCAATTATTAGCTTTTAACTATTGCATTTAGTTAGTAAAAAATCTCAACCATTGGAAAAAGATCCCTGAATAGTTCTTAGGAAATTGTTTGCTAGAATTCAGTCGTAACAGTAGTCCTCGTGGGAACGATACACGATTTATCACTTTATTACTTGTCGACCACGTATACTTGCGTGTGTGTTTGGGAGCAACAAGTTTTTGGGGCCGTTGCCGGGGACTAACAATTGACTGATTTCTTTTTGAACGATTACTTATTATCTATTCAGGTTTAATTTTTTGTTGAGTTTCTTTGTGTGGTTTCAGGTAACAGGTTCTGCATCCAAAGGAATAGAAGGAACGAACCACTCGAATCTTTTGATCCCGAGCCTGAAAGGATCTTGAGAAGGGTAAGAAAAGAAGCGAGAGACCGAGAAGCACTAGTAATTGTACTTGCTTCCTTGCCCACTGAAATGGCAGAAGAACGAGCAGTAGCGGTGCGAGATGTTGCTCTTCCTAGCCTAGGGGGAGTGGCGTCTAGCATTGTGAAGCCCGCTATCACCGGGCACTTTGAGATTAAGCCCGGCATGATTCAGTTGCTGCATGTGACTGCGCAATATGCTGGATTACTTCATAAAGATCCGCAGTAAGACATTCAGAATTTCTTTGAGATCAGTAATACTTATACACCATCGGGAGTTCCTACTGAATATGTTTGCTTGAAGTTATTCCCGTTTTCACTGATTGGGGCAGCAAGGAAGTGGTTGAAGGCTGAAAAGCCTGGGTCTATCATTACTTCGGATGATTTGGCTAAGAAGTTCTTGGCTAAGTTTTATCCATCTGCCAAGACAGCCCGGCTGAGGAGTGAAATTATGTCCTTCAGGCAGATAGAAGGAGAGTCTTTGTATTCAGCCTGGGAGCGGTTTAAAGCTTTGCTGAGAGATTGTCCACACCACAACCAATCAAATGAGGTTCTGGAACATACTTTTGTTGAGGGGTTGACTGTGCATACTAAGATCGTGGTAGATGCTGCTGCTGGAGGCCAAGTACTGGCATTAAACTTTGACCAGATCTATGATTTGCTAGACAAGTTTTCGCAGAGCAATCCTGATTTGCAGGGAGGTGGTAGAGCTAATACACAGAAATCTGCTGGGGTACTTCAGTTAGATGCAGTTTCAGAGCTAAGGGCGAAGATGGATGCTATTTCCAATCAAATCAGCAAGCTAGCTCTGCCGCAGACTCAACAACAAGCAGCTCCAGTGCAACAACTTCAAGTCTTTTGTGAGGTTTGTGGAGAGGATCATGCCACTAACATCTGTCGATCTAACCCAGAGTCAGTGTATTATGTGGGTAATTAGAACACGCCACAGGGTCAGAATCGCAATCAATATGGTAATAGCTACAACACCAATTGGCGTAGTCACCCAAACTTTTCTTGGAGGGATAACCATGAGCAACTACAAGGCAATGACAGACCCCAAAATAATCTTCAAAATGCACCACAGCAGGGGTCACAGTCGCAGGCTCAGACACAGCAGCCTAGTTCAGTTGAAGATATGCTTAGAAAAATTATTGCAGGGCAGCAAAAACTCATCGATGAATCAGCAGCTCAGGCACAAACATAAAAGATTTGACCAATGCTCAGAAAGATCTTGAGAGACAAATAGGGCAGCTAGCTGGAGCACAGAATAACAGACCTCGGGGCGCTTTGCCAAGTGATACAGAGAAAAATCCTAAAGAATTTATGCAAGCAGTTACTTTGAGGAATAGAAGAGCTCTAGAAGAAGTTCCCTCAAAGCCAAGGAAGTCTGTTGGCGATTTAGAGCCTAATGCTGATAGAGAGGTGGAGAAAGAAGCTGAGAAAGTGATAGAAAAGCAGCCCGAGCCTGCTATTGTGAGATCGCCACCACCTTTCCCTCAGAGACTTCAGAAGCAGAAAGTTGATGCAGCATGCAAGAAACTTCGGAGATCTTGAGTTAGATTCAGGTAAATATTCCTTTGGTGGACCTTTTGCGGGATGTTCCCAAATATGCTAAATACATCAAGGATATTGTTGCTAACAAGAGAAGACTGACTGAGTTCGAGACATTTGCACTCACTGAGGAGTGCAGTTCTAGAGTTAGAAGCAAGCTTTCTCAGAAATTGAAGGATCTTGACAGTTTTACTATTCCCCTGAAAATTGGAGAGCATGAGGTTGGACGAGCTTTTGTGACTTGGGTGCTAGTGTGAATTTAATGCCTTCATCAGTTTTTAGAAAGCTAGGCCTAGGTGAACCACGACCAACTACTGTGCCTCTGCAACTGGCTGATAGATCTTTGACATGCCCCGAGGGGATTATTGCGGATGTGCTTGTACAAGTGTGTCAGTTTATACTACCTGTGGACTTCATTATTCTTGACTATGAAGCTGATCCTGAGGTTCCTCTCATCTTGGGAAGAGGATTTTTTGCTACTGCTGATGCTGTCATTAGAGTTAGAGCTGGAAAGATGATTATGAAGGTAAATGGTGAAGAAGCTGTATTCAATGTGTTCAAAGCTACCCAGCTTCCTCCCCTCTATGAAGAGGTTTCCATGGTGAAAGTGGTAGATGAATAGTTGACTGCTGATGAGAGGTCATTCTCTGCCTCTAATGTTGATTCTCTGGAAAGGGCACTCTTATGTGATGATGATGATATCCTGAAGGATGATGCAATTGAAGAATATGTGGAGATTCTTAATATGCAGAGTAAATTCATCCCAGGGTGGAAGAAATTTGAGGAGCTTGATAGACCGTTGACCTTAACTCCTGCTAAACCGTGTATTCAGAAGGCTCCTACTCTTGAACTCAAACCTTTACCTGCGCATTTGCGTTATGCTTATTTGGGTGAGGGTAATACCTTGCCCGTAATCCTTTCTTCTTTGTTATCTGATGTGCAGGTTGAAAAGGTGTTGAGAGTACTACGAGAGCGCAAGAGAGCTATTGGCTGGACCATTGCTGATATTAGAGGGATTAGTCCTTCTTTCTGCATGCACAAAATTCTTTTGGAGGAAGGCCATAAGCTATCTATAGAGCAGCAGAGGAGATTAAATCCAAATCATGAAGGAGGTGGTGAAGAAAGAAATTATCAAGTGGCTCGATGCTGGTATTATTTTTCCTATCTCTGACAGCAAGTGGGTGAGTCCAGTGCAATGTGTTCCTATAGAAAGCTGAACAAGGCAACCATGAAAGACCACTTCCCACTGCCCTTTATTGATCAAATGCTTGATAGACTTGCTGGGCATGAGTATTATTGCTTCTTGGATGGGTATTCGGGCTACAATTAGATTGTGATAGATCCTGAAGATCAAGACAAGACTACATTTACTTGTCCATATGGAACCTATGCATTCAGGAGGATGGCTATTTTCACCGACATGGTGGAAAAATTTGTTGAGGTGTTCATGGATGATTTTTCGGTAGTTGGTGATTGCTTTGATGGCTGCTTGAAGAATTTTGACGCTGTGCTGAGCCGTTGTGAAGAAACAAATTTGGTGCTGAATTGGGAAAAATGTCTCTTTATGGTTCAAGAAGGCATAGTACTTGGGCACAAGGTGTCAAAGCAAGGGACCGAGGTAGATAAAGCGAAGATTGAGGCTATTGAGAAATTACCACCACCTATCTCTGTTAAGGGGGTGCATAGTTTCTTGGGACATGCAGGTTTCTATAGGCGTTTCATAAAGGACTTCTCCAAAATTGCTAATACCATGTGCAAGTTGTTGGAGAAGGATGTGAAATTTGAGTTTAATGATGCTTGTCTCAAGGCATTTGAATAATTGAAGAAAAGGTTGGTGACTGCACCAATCATCATTGCTCCTGACTGGTCTTTGCAATTTGAATTGATGTGTGATGCGAGTGATAGTGCAATTGGGGCTGTTCTAGGCCAAAGAATTGGAAGAATCTTTCACTCCAGCTATTATGCAAGCAAGACTCTTGATGCAGCCCAATCCAATTATACCACCATTGAGAAGGAGCTGCTAGCCGTTGTGTATGCTTTTGATAAATTCAGATCTTATTTGGTTGGCACTCGTGTTGTTGTCTACACTGATCATGCCGCAATCCAGTATTTGTTTGAGAAGAAGGATTCCAAGCCTAGGCTAATTCGATGGGTTCTCCTATTGCAAGAGTTTGATGTTGAAATTCGAGATCGCAAGGGGACCGAGAATCAAGTAGCTGATAACTTGTCAAGGCTGGAAAATAGAGATCATGTAGATAAAGGACCTGAGATTAAAGAAGTATTTCCAGACGAGAAACTTTTTTCTCTGCAGGTAACCAAGGTGCCCTAGTATGCTGATATTGTGAACTTGTTGGTGAGTAATGTTTATCCGCCTGACGCTACAGCTGAAAAGAGAAGGAGACTTATCCATGATAGCAGATTTTATGTGTGGGATGAGCCGTATTTGTATAAAATTGGTCCAGACCAACTGGCGAGGAGATATATCCCAAGTGAGAAAGTCGAGTCAGTGCTGCAGAGTTGTCATTCATCTCCTTATGGTGGTCATCATAGTGGTGATAGGACAGCTGCGAAGGTGCTTCAATCGGGGTTCTTTGGGCCTACTCTATTCAAGGATGCTCATGCCTTTGTTAAACAGTGTGATCGTTGCCAAAGAACCAGTAATATTTCAAGGCGTCACGAGATGCCCTTGAATAGCATCTTGGAGATTGAGTTGTTCGATTGTTGGGGAATTGATTTCATGGGTCCGTTTCCACCTTCTAATGACAACAAATACATACTTGTAGCAGTCGACTGTGTGTCCAAATGGGTGGAAGCTGTTGCACTTCCAACCAATGATGCGAGTCTGGTAGTCAAGTTCTTGATGAAAAATATTTTTACTTGCTTTGGGACCCCACGGGCCATCATCAGTGATGAAGGTAGGCATTTTTGCAATCGATTGTTAAATAAACTTTTGGCCAAGTGTGGGGTGCGTCACAAGGTAGCTACTACTTATCATCCTCAAACGAGTTGCCAAGTGGAGGTGTCGAATAGGGAGATAAAGCAGATTCTTGAGAAAACTGTGAATACTTCAAGGAATGATTGGTCTATGAAGCTCGATAACGCTCTTTGGGCTTATAGAACGGCTTTTAAAACACCTATTGGAACCTCTCCATATAGGTTGGTTTACGGAAAAGCCTGTCACTTGCCTGTCGAGTTAGAACATAAGGCGTTCTGGGCAATTAAGAAGCTAAACTCGGATATGGAAATGGCAGGCGAAAAGAGGATGCTTCAGTTGCATGAACTAGATGAGTTCCGGTTCCACGCGTATGAGAATGCAAAATTGCATAAGGAGCGGACGAAGAGATGGCATGACAAGCACATTGAGCCGCGTCAATTTGAGCCGGGCCAGTTGGTATTGTTGTTCAATTCTAGATTGAAATTATATCCGGAAAAGCTGAAATCAAGATGGTCGGGCCCCTTTGAGGTAGTTCGGGTTACGGCACATGGAGCGGTTGAATTAAGAGCCCCTGATTCCGAGAAGTCATTTTTAGTGAACGGGCAAAGAGTTAAGCCATATTAGGGAGGTTTGGTGGATCATCGTACCTCCGTTTCATTGCGAGAACCGTGAATTGTAACCGTCGTGCCACGACGTAAACCAAGGCCCTTCTCGGGAGACAACCCGAGCTTTGTATGTAGACACAAAAATCAAAGAAAATAAAAAAAATATAAAAAAGAATCAAACTACAAAAAGAGTCGTGCCGCGACGTTAAATCAAGCGCTAGTTTGGAGGCAACCCAATTTTTATTGTTTTCGCCATTTTATTTCATTAAGTATTATGTAGTCTCGTTGTTTTTGCAGGGCTCGGGACAGTAGGAAGGTGGATCATATTCGGGGAGTGCGAAATGATGGTGAGGAAGTGAGCGTCGCTTTGAGAACAACTTTCGAAGGCTACATTACTAGGTAAAATTTGTATTGGGTGAAAACATGGGCAAAGCGTCGCTTCCACAGTGGCTTTGAATCACGCAGTGAGCTCCAAAAAGATCGAAGCTTTCACCAGGCATCGCCCCTGGTAAGCTTCCAACTGCATCCAAGCAAAGCCAGAGCGTCGCCCCTACGATCGCATGGCGTACATCAGTGAGCCACATAAGCAGTGCTGCGATCGTGAGGCGTCGCTCCTGCCAAAGCCTCCAAACTGAATGCAAAAGTCCACAAAGCGTCGCCCTATGATCGCTCTTGGTTGATCAGTGAGCTTCAAAAAGATCGAAGCTTTACCCAGGCGTCGCCTCAGGTAAGCTTTCACTGCACACAAAGTAGAGGCCCAGCGTCGCTCCTGCCATCGCCTTGGGTTAGGCAGTGGACTCGCTTCACGCCGGGCTTTCTCAAAGCGTCGCTTCAGGTAAGTTCAACTGGAAATTTCGCGGGTCAACCCAATATTGACCCGTTGACCCGCGAGAATTTAAACATAAAACAAAGGATTTCTTTCCCTCTCCCAGTCCCTTTCACGTTCAAACAACAGAGCAAACACAAAATAATCACCTAGGGCATAACAAAACATCCTAACAACATCAATTCGGACTCCAATTCTTTTTGCATTAATCCGAAAATTGCTCAGGTATGCTCTCTGCTTCTTGTTCCCTTCCACAGTTTTTAATTCCCTGTCCTATCATCATCAGTGTTCTTCAAGTCACGGCTGCATTAATGGTTAATGTAAATTGGGCAGCGTAGTTCGATTGTTTTAATTATAATTGGTGTTGAGATGTGCTTGGATTCTAAAAGTGATCTCCCAAAAATTTGGGAGGGTTCAATATTTTTAAATATCAATAAACTTAGAAATTAATCCCAGAGCACACCACATGTTTGATAAATTGCCTAAGTGACTAAACGTTTCAATTATGTGAAGTCTGAGTAACATAAAGCTTTGTAGGCATAACTTAAACTACTTGATGCTCTAAAAATGTAGAATTGATCGCGATTCTGTGGGATTTGAATTGCTCAAAGCACCTTGGTTAAAAAAGTACCGCTGCCCCGTTAATTTTTACCTTGGTTAAGTTTGTTGCGTTAGTATCGTCAAGTAGCTTTGTGTATGGTAATATAGTTAGGTGTAACTGTGGGGTTCTCGCTCACCATTTGCACACATTGCTTAAGCGTACACTAGCTATGGATAGAATTGTTTCATGAGTAGCCCTGGGAAGTCTGAGTACCAGGACACTAACATGCCACTTCAACGCGCTTCAAGCGTCTATGTGTATTGGAATCTAACAATAGAACATTATGGTGCAGGCACTATGGCGAAAACAACACAAAAAGCCTCTTCTTCCTCTGCGACACCTGCTGCACCAAGGCAAAAGCTAGGAGTCACCTCGACTAGTAAAGCCCCCAAGGGCAAGGCTAAGGCCAAAGCAAAGAGCAAGGCAAAACCAAAGATGCCAAAGGGTGAGGTCACTATTCCACGACCCGGGGGGAAAACACAGTTTGGATTGCCATTTGTAAAGAAGGGGGAGAGCGTGGATTGGTATAAAAATTTCAAGTTGGCCGGCTACATTCTCGAACTCGCCATTGATGAAACTAAATTGATGAGGTGGTTTAGAAGTATCAGAGATTCTATTCACACCATGAAATGGGGATCTATTATTGATAGTCCGGGGGATGCCAAACTTGATCTCGTGATGGAATTATATGCCAATTGGGACGTGGAACAACCGGAGGAGCTAGTGAAAGTTCGAGGGAAATCTGTGAGGCTAGATGCATCGGCCCTTTGCACCTTTTTAGGTGTAGAGGATCATGACCTTGACGACTTGCGGGAATCCATTCGCAAGCCGGATTACAAGGCGTTGAGGCAGACCCTATGTGGTGGTGATGAGAGCCATAGGTGGGGCAGAAAGAAGCAAATGGGCCGACACAAATCTATGCAATTTTGTAGGTTTCAAAAGGAAGCCCGAGTTTGGCTCAAAGTGATCAATGCACGAATGTTTCCTTCTGACCACTTTACTGATGTGACTAAAGTGAAGCCGTGCATAGTCTACTTTTTCATGACGGGGAAACCTGTCAACATTGGGTATTATATGCTCAAGGCTATGAAGGAGACACGCACAAACAAGTCAAAGCGGTTGCCTTTTGCTGGTGTACTCACACAGTACTTGATGAAAGAAGGTGTCCCTGTTGATACCGTTGGTGATAGGATTGTCCCGGCCTTGGAGAGAAAGTCTGATATTTCTACAGTGATGAACCCGAGTACAAATACTTACAAAATGTCCAATGAGGAGCGGCACGATGTGCAGGATAACTTGGAGCGCCGCAAATACTTAATGATAGAATATTTGGCAAAGAATGCGGGCATGGATATGGCAGCCCTTGATCGCCAGCTTCCATTGTTGGAGTCTTCTAAAAGGCTATTGGGCATGACGCAGACTGTAGAGTTCCCACCTAGGGAGGATGAGAACACTGATTCTGACGTGGTTTAGGCAGATCCTGGTAGTAACGAGGGAGAGTGGACTGAAGAGGAAGATGGTGAAGAAGAGGAAGAGGATGCGCGCACTCCACCACATAGGCCTAGAGATTCTTCGAGGGCTCCGGCAGTTGCCCCTACCACTACTTCTCCGGTAGCTGCTGATGTTGAGACTCCCGCACATACTGAGCAGGAGGACTCTGAGGATGCAGATGATGAGACCTAGGCCAGTGGGCCTTCAGGGAAGTTCTTTTCACTCTTGCACTTTAGTTTTGTTCGCAATGAGGACATTGCTTGCTTTTAAGTGTGGGGTGGGGGAAACTTCCAAAATTTTGAGGTTATGGATGATTGTACCTCTAGGTATTTAATTTTCGCAATTTTTATTTTTGTCACTCGAATTTATTTTTATTTGTTTCTTGCTTTAATATATAAAAAAATTAAAAAAAAAAATTAGAAAACTAATGAAAAATTCAAAAGAGATTTTAGTTTTAGTTTTAGTTAGTGGTACAGTCATCCGCCCTGTGGTTTTTCTTATGGCCTTGGTTCTTTTCCACGGGTAGACCTTTGAACCGGGTAAATTTTTATTTTTAGGAGTAGTTTAGATTAGTAGTAGTTAGTAGAATAGTTTAGGAAAATTAATAGAATGCTAGGTGCCTTTAGTTTGTTTGATACCGGCGAATTTGGACTTGAGCATGTGCTATTTGTGAATTCCTTTTTGGTTTAAAAAAAATAAATTTGTGATGAATGCCTAGAAAAATTTGAATGAACTTTTGAGACTCTTAAGTTCAACTACTTGACTCTTCGTGAACTATTGTGCCTTAGTACTTAAATTTCCAAAGTTGCATCTTGTTTGCTTTAACCGAGAGTTGGAATGAAACGGTCTTTAGTGAACCATGTGCAATGTGAGTTGTGAGTATCCTTTCTTATGTTCCGTGCCACATATTGATGTCTAGAACTTGCCCCGTGTGTGTTCGAAGCGAAATCCTAGGTTCGTTTTAGTCGGGAGATGATACAGGCATTTCTTTGATAAGCCCTTATAGCCTTGATTAGCCTACCCTTGAATATTATCCTTCTTAATCCCTTTTGAGCCTATTGATCTTTTTGTTGGCACCCACATTTCAAGCCTTACCCCTTTTGTTCTTAACTGTCTCTTTTTGAACCCTTAACTCTTTATAGCACTTTAATGGAAATATTTGATTGTTTGGGGGAGTTGTGGTTGGATGATTGGGTGGCTTTTGAGTGGAACCAATGAAAGAAAATAATATGGTGCATTTTAAAAAAAAGAAAAAAGATAATCATTGGCAAGGTTGAGAAAAATATTGAAAAGAAAAATATGAAATGAAAAAGAAAAAAATATAAGAAAACAAAAGAAAGAAAAGAAAATTCTCAATCCTTGCTAGTGAGTGTGCAAAAGTAAAGTTGCTAATTGCTTAAATTTTAGAGGGAATTTCTTGTGTAATTTTTGGGTGGCTGCTTGGTTGGTTTTGAAAAGAATGGTGAAAATAAACATTAAAGTGATGTATTAAAGTGCTTAGAGAAGTAGTCACTAGTTATCCATATATATCCTACCCGTCCTTTAGCCTATATTACAACCTTTAAAGTCCTAGTTAATCCCGATTGGATCGAGCTTACATTAGTAGAGTTCTACACTACGGGCAAGCCTAGTTAATCCTGATTGTATGTGGCACGTGAACTTCTTTTAAGAGCGAATGAATTCTTCCTATATTATGTCCCTCATTTATTCTTAAAATTTATTCTTTGTGTGATATTTGAGACACTCTCTTGATTCGGTGAGGGCACATGGTTTGCACGAGATTGGTGAAATTTTGACTTCTTGGTTGAGTGAATGGGTGTGATTTTGTGAAAGCTTGGTTTCATTGAGTCGGTTTTTGAGGTTGAGATGTCTTAGGTTGGTCGTTCTAGTATTTTAAAACATGGTGAATTTTTGGCATGTGTTGAGGGTCACAAGGTATGTATATGCACTTGTCTAATGGTCGGTATCAACCATAATCATAGGTAGACCTGTTCTATTGAGTGTTAGGATCTAGTTGGGAATTAGTTTTTGATGATTGCTCGAGGGCGAGCAAAGGTCTAAGTATGGGGTGGTGATGTTTGGCAATATTTACCTATTTTACCTTAACATATTCTCACATTTTAGTACTTTATGCGCTCGTTATATGTAATAAATGTGTTTCTTGTGCTCACTTATCGTATTTATGATTTTAAGAATGGTGCGGATGAATTCGAGGCAAGAACGAGCAAATTAGAGTTTGGAGGGGGTCGAACAACCAACTAGATTAGGCTTTGGTTTAACTTATCCTAGCACTTTGTAAACAATATAAAACCTCTTTTATTTCGTTCTAGAGAGGGGGTCGAATTCTATGAGCAAGTTTGGAGTTCTTACACTTGGAACCAAAGGTTTAATTCCTTTTCATCATTTATTACAATATTTCATATTTCGTACATGAATTTTTGTGTTGTGATTATGAATATGCGTGGCTAAATCCTTCGTTCTAGGGTTAGAGTATTTCATGAAAGTTGATGTTTGAATATTGAATTCTATATATTGAAGCCCATAATGGATTATTTATTCTTTCTTGATTTCACTTGTTTAATTATTAGGGCCCAATAATTAGGCATTATCTATGGTTCTTAGATTGAACTCGAAAGAGGGAATTTATGAACGCAATAAGATAGAGTATGGCTAGATTGTGAACCCGGGCATCGGGGAACCAATTTGTGAGTAGGATAGACATATACTTGCTCGCCTAGCTTAACTAATTACAGAATTCGTTAATGCGTGCACGTGATTTAACCCATAGACATATAGGGATTGGAGTAGCCTGCATAGACCGTGAAGAATCGAAAGGTAATTCATGGGTACATTTAATCTGTTAGTTAGTAATCCGGGATTCGAGGAGTGGAATCAATTGGAAAACTCAACTGGCTTTTTCGTAACTCTGACCCTCGACCGTTCTCTTTTATTGATAACAACTTAGAATTTGCTCTATTACTTGACTTCAGTTGTTTGCTTTTAATTATTGCATTTAGTTAGTAAAAAATCTCAACTATTGGAAAAAGATCCCTGAATAGTTCTTAGGAAATTGTTTGCTAGAATTCAGTCGTAACAATAGTCCTCATGGGAACGATACTCGATTTATCACTTTATTACTTGTCGACCACGTGTACTTGCGTGTGCGTTTGGGCGCAACATTTATCAGGGTGAAAAAACTCGATTTGGATAGTGAAACATCAAAACCATATGTTGGGGGATAATTACTGAATACTTGGATCTTTATATTGATAGGTTTTCGTACTTTCAGTTTATGGGTTATGTGAATGATTTGGGTTACGTTAGTGAACATGGTTCTATATTTATAAGACATAATTTGACAGAAGTTAAGAGGGACAGAGATATGATGGGAATTCGTGAAATATTAAAAATTGGGATTTGTTTGAGGTATTTGTGGCTCACATGGCTCAAGAACCTAGAGTGGCCCCCCTCCAAATAGAATATCAAAGCAATGTTTGGGAGTGGGTCGACATTGGTCCAATATTTGATAATGGAAGGGTTAGGGTGGACAGTGGTCCAACTTTTCATTATGGTGCGGAAGGAGTAACTTGGGGAATGTGAGTACTTGGGCACATCTAAAAAAAAGCACGTAAAGTGGCTAAAAAGACAGCACCTAAAGTGGCTAAAAAAAGTTCCCAAGTCCACTCTTGTACATCTGAATCTGGCAGCAGAACTAAACATAGCTCATATTCAGATCATCAAGAGTTGTTTGAGGAAGGGGAGAAGATTATGGTAGTGATGTGCATGAGAAGTATAGGGATTTTAGGAAGATAAGAAGGACTGCACAGAGAAGAAAGAAGAAACATTGTGCTCCTGACCCTGATCCTATCCAGAATAAGGCTAGTAGTATGTTTCTTTTTTGTTTTTTTTTGGTAATCTAATCCTTAATTTCTTTTTCTTTACAGTAACTTTTTGTTTGGTTGTTAATCTATCCAGAAAGGTAAAGGTTGGCCATATGCGGGGCATGATGAGTGTACATCTAGAATTAAAGAGAGTTTGGAGGATACACTTGGTGGTGATGAGCCATATTACCCTTCAGATAATGCTGCTAGATTTGAAACATATTCTGATCCAGATGATACATCTGAAGGAGAGGTTCAACAGTCAGCTAAAGCAAGAAGAAGAACGACTAGAAAATGAGTAATCTTTGATCCTACTTGCAAGACAGCTGTCTGGGAAACTGGCCTTGCCTTTGAATCTGTTACTCAGTTTAGGGAAGCTTTAACTAGGAATGCTGTTGCTGAGAGGGTTAGATAAGTTTGTCAATGAAAAAAAGAGGGTGGGGGTTAAGTGCAAGGGAGGTGATTGTCCTTGGCTCCTATATGCTAGTTATGACTCTAAGACTAAGGATTTTGTAGTTAAAAACTTCAAATTAGTCCACAAATATGACCCTACAAACAAGGCTAAACTTTGCAACTCAAAATTCTTGGCCAAGCACTACAATAAGAGGGTAAAAGAACAACCTAAAATGAGAGTATTTGAACTGCAAGCCATTATAAGGAAGGAGTTAGATTTGCATATGGGGGGAACTATTTGTAGAAGGGCAAGAAACATGATGTTGAAAGAGTTAATGGGTGATCATGTGAGGGAATTTGCTAGAATTTTCGATTATAGGGATAAATTGTTAAGAACCAATCATGGTAGTACATGGGGTGAAAATGTTTAACAGCTTCTACATATGTTTTGCATATGTGTTGATGCATGTAAAAAGGCTTACAAGGTAGGTTCGAGACTTTGTATTTGGTTGGATTGTTGGTTTTTAAAAGAAATTTGCCAAGGTCAACTACTTGTAGCAGTGTGTAAAGATAGGAACAATCAAATGATGGCATTGGCTTGGGCAGTCGTTGAGATTGAAAATAAGCATATCTGGACATAGATCTTGAAGATTTTAAAGCATGATCTTGAACTTGGAGATGTCACAAACTTGGCACTTATTACAGTCATTCAAAAGGTTACTCTTCTGTTTCTTTTTAGTTTACTGTAATTAGTACTTTAATTTCTTGTTAATTTACAGTAACTTTTTTATTAATTTCTTGTTAGTTTACTGTAATTTGTTTCTTATTTGCTATTAAGAATCTATAATGCTTTTCTTATTATGTTGATAACTTGAAGGATCTGGACAAGGTAATCAGAGATGAGCCTTCTTGTGAACACAGAGAGTGTTCTAGACACATTCTAGCAAATTGGTCCAAGAGGTAGAAAGGGATTGAGAGGAGGAACTACCTCTAGAGAATTGCTAGGGCCACTTTTGAGGTGGAATTAAGAAGGGAGTTAGCTGCCATTGAAATGTGGGGGAATAAGTGTGTTGATCAGCTGCTGTATTACAACTTAGAAAGGTGGAGCAAAGTTTATTTCTAGTACTTTAGCAATTGTGACAGTGTAGATAATAACATTACAAAATCATTCATGCTTGGATATTAGAAGCGAGGCACAAGACTATAATCAGTATGCTAGAAGAAATAAGGCTGAAGATGATGAAAGGAATAAGGGGTATTGAGGGAGTATGGCTTAGGTGAGAGTGGTGTCATTTCCCTAATGGCACAGAAAATGCTTGAAGATAACACAACAAAGTCTATGAAGTGGAGCCTGGTACGGAATGGTGAAAAGGGGTCTGAAGTCCTTGATGGAAAATATACCCATGAGGTGAAAATCAAGAACAAAACATACTCCTGTAGATTATGGATGCTTAAGGGCATACCGTGTCCTTATGCAATAGCTGCACTTCAACATAAAAACCTTGACCGCATCAACTATGTGGCATATTGGTACACCAAAGAGATTTACCTGAAAACATACTCTTACTTGATGCAGCCTGTCCTGAATATGAATATGTGCCAAGAGTCATAAAACCCTAAGGTTATACCACAAGTAGTTAGGAAGATGTCAGGTAGGCCCAGAAAAGTGAGAAGGAAAGAACCGGGTGAAAACAAGACAGGAAAGCTGTCCAAGAGAGGGATGGAAATGACTTGTAGCAACTGTCATGACAATGGTAATAATAATAAAGGATTCCACAAGGGGAAGGGATAGAGGAAAGGTAACTTTAACTGTCTATTTTTTATTTTTTATTTTTGGTTTTTGTTCTTCTTGATAAGTAACTAAATTGTTTCTTAGAAATTTCTTGGGCTAGGATGTTGGTTCTTCTAAACAACCCCCAAATAGTATATGAATGGGAAGGGGTAGACCAAAGTGTACTAAAGAAAAGGTGAGTTTGCCAGTGAAACTATATTATTTTTGTCCTTTCTTAGTATTTATATTGTCTACTAATGTTTTTGTTTGTGTAAGGATATTGGTGCTAGCACTGGAATAGGTAGAACACCATATCAAAGGCCAAGGATGGTTGAAATAGGGATATTGCACACTGTTTAGACCTAAATTTGGTCTTTTAGGTAAAACATTTGAATTTGTTAGAGGGTCACAAGTAATACAGTAAATGTGCAGGAAAAGTAAGTAAATATTGAGAGAAAAGTAATAAGCAAGTAGTAATAATTTTATTCCTAGAGAATAGTCGGATTCGATGTGAGTCGCTTGATGTACAATACAATAAGAGGATGGGTATTTATAGTAGAGATTTACCCAGTCCTAATTATGATAAAATACCAGAACTAATAAGGCTCATGGGCCTATAAACTCAAGGCAGTGGTATATACAAAATCCTAACTAGGAGACTATAACCCTAAGGCGGTGGGATGTATACCTTTCATCCTACGCCCGTACCAGCTTAACGGTGATAGCTTAAGGAGCAGGCGTGTATCCTTGTGACTTATAGGCTAAGTCTAATTTTGCAAGCTGGACTCTTATCCCTGTAATAGTAGGTGGCGTATTTTTGCCCACACAGTCAATCCCCCCACTTGCGGACTGTTGTCGTAAGCAATCAGGTAGTGAAAGAGATATGCTGAAACGACCTCGGTCAATCATTTCGGAAGTTAGGACTCCGATTGGCGTGCCGATAATTTTAAAAATATTCGTAATGTTCATTAGGACCTGTCTGTAAAATTTGAGCTAAATCAAACCTCGTTTGGTAGGCATCGGAAGAAGGTTTCAGTTTTTATTGGCGATAAATATTAAAAAGAGATTTTCGAGCTCGGTTTTGCCGAATGAGCTCCGATTCGAAATCCGAAAGCACTGTTAGGTTTGTATGATTATTTGTGACTTTTGTAATTTTTCGAAAGTGAATTTCGATGTTGTTCGGCTAGTTTCCGCTAAAATGCCGAAAGTTAAATAATTTGATTTCTTTTCATTTAAATTCGCATTTTGAGTTTCGGGAGTAATTTGAGATCCGCCTTCGCGAGTATGTTACATATATTTTGTATAACTTGTATGCAAAAGTTGGAATTATTTCGAATATCATAGGGTACCGTTTTAATTTTCATCGAGAAAAGAAAATAAAATAAAAGAAAAAACCAAAAAAAAAAAGAGAAAGCAAAATGGAATATAAAGGTGGGTGGTGGTTACTGGAGATATTTATCCCTAGCACACCCCAGTATGAAAGAAACAGAAACATACAAAGAAAAATGCAGAAGGAAAAATAAGAAATGACGCAGGGAAATAATGCCAGAAAATGAGAAAATGAGCCGGAGAAAAGTAGAATTTTCACTCTGAAACATTCAGGTAATGGTCCTAATATATTATTTGAGTTTATTACGTGTGTTTGAATATATTTTGACGGTAAAACTTGGAATATTAGACATCGCCCCAATGACGTAAATTGATAGTTTAAAGGGTCAAATGGACCCCGATAATGGAATTGATTATATATTCGTACTCAGTGAGTTATGGGCAACTTATAAATGTCATTTATTTGGGGTTTGGTTATGTTGCCTTAAACCCTGTATATAGGCCTGGCCTACGTATTGCGTATGCGAATAGGGTATCAGGTTCTTAACCAGATTGCCCTAAGATGTGAGGAATGAAGCCTTCAGCCTAATTTGATATATTTTTCTGCTTATTGAATAGAGTGGGATCGTTTGGCAATGAAACCAAAGGACAAGCGGTTATTGAGTGGATGTACTAACTTTGTAACAAGGTAAGTGTTTATATCCATTTCTTTGGAGGCACCTGGCCTCGTGGATTTTCTACCACGTGTTCCTTACGTGTGTAGCTGCCGATAGGCGTACTCATTATGCCTTAGCTTTGGATTTATATTATATATTATATATTACGTCCTGTTATTGGTATTGCATTTAGAATCTGAGTATTGTACTTTGGTTGTGAGTTGGTATATACTTTCCAGCTGTCGATGAGATTCCCGCGCTGGTGATGGGTTATTATTGCATCATGTTGCATTCGTATACACATTGCATCATATTGAGGGTAGGAGGATTCCGCCCTCGGAGCAGGAGGATTCCGCTCCATTGCATTATATTGAGGGTAGGAGGATTCCGCCCTCGGAGCAGGAGGATTTCGCTCCATTGCATCATATTAAGGGTAGGAGGATTCCGCCCTCGGAGCAGGAGGATTCCGCTCCATCGCATCATATTGAGAGTAGGAGGATTCCGCCCTCGGAGCAGGAGGATTCCGCTCTATTGCATCATATTGAGGGTAGGAGGATTCCGCCCCCGGAGCAGGAGGATTCCGCTCCATCTATTTGGCACATGTGACACCATTGCATCATACTGCATTCATCCCATTTCATTGCACCGCGTGCTGACTATTGTGTGACTATCGTGTTGTTTTTTATATATGCGGTATGTATACCGTATCTCAGTTTGCCTATATATTTCTGGCTCGTATCCCGGGTTGCACGCCGCAACAGTATAAATATACGGATCGGGTTGCACGCCGTAACAGTATAAATATACGAATCGGATTGCACGCCGCAACAGTATGAATATATGGATCGGGTTGCATGCCGCAACAGGATGTATTTCTGATTGTCGACATGTTCAGGATATCTATATGTTCTGCCTACCTTATGTCCCTCAATGTTTATGATTCCATACCTGTTTTCAGTTATTATTTGGCTTTGCCTGTTTATATTTCAAATAAGATGGATTTAGTTTATATGTTTTTCTTCTCCCTGGCTAGCTATCCTATTCTTTGAGGTGGCTAGTCTGCCCCACTTATTGAGTCCTTTTGACTCACCCTTGTTTGTTGTTTGTTTCTTGTCTATCTATTTCGTTTCGGCAGGTTCGCTCTAGGATTGAGTTTGCCACGTTGTGAAGGATCGAAGACGACTTCAGCTGTCAGGGTGAGCCAGCTTTTATTCCGGATGGCCACCACTTTATTGGTTATTATTTCAGTTGCATTTTGCTCCCTTCAGGAGGTATCTGTTTTCTTTGTACTCTTAGATGTTTAGTCTGGATAGCCCTAAACCTTGTATGTTGGGTAGTCAGCTATAATTCTTTTGTACAACTTAGAGGTATCAGTATGTTTATATTTTTTTTAGTCTTGTCCTTATTTATGAATTATTATAATTATTTTCCTAATTTAATTGGTAAGGGTTCGCCCGACGGGTCTGGGGGAGGATGTCGGGTGCCCGCATGGTCTAACCGGATTCCGGGTCGTGTCATATGCAAAAAGGGATGTGAAAAGATATCTCACTGACTCCTGAAACTCGCAGTCTCCTTGACCGAGACTAACGCTTGATTTCTTTGAGAATTCGTTGTGTCTTCATCTGATTGGTTGATGTCGATTCTATGTACCTTTCCAAGAACCCCTTTTACTGTGCTGAATCGTTTCATATCTCCAGACTATAATTATGTTTGACCGCTGCACACATCATCTCTATCTCATTTCGCCTATAAATAGGGGCTTCACGATAATAGCGAAATCAAAAATCTTCTTCAGAAAAATACTTCATCCTTTCCAAAGCTTTCTTTATTAGAAAATAATTCCTTCATATTCAAAAATGTTTGCCTTAGATCCTTCTCCAATATTTTTAGAAATACTCCTTCTTTCAGAATGGATGGTGCATGAGAAAACTATAAATGAGGGAATTCGTAAAGCCCTTCTTTTTTGTTTCTCCATCCATATTGGATGAAAGGAGTCCCCCGAGTCATGAAGACTGATCGGGATTCTAATGACGTTTTTTAGAATGTTTTCATTGTGGCATGTACACTGATTTCGATGTTCTCTTCTTCTCATACGGAAGTTGATGTAACATTCCTCTTGTCATGCAGGCTCAGGAGGCATAACCTTTTAAGCTGTCGTGAGGCTTCTCTTCGGGGACGTCGTAGACATTTAGGTAGCTCCTTCAATAGCGTCGGGTTGAGGCTCCGTTGCATGGAAGGCAAGAGGATATAGCGTCATTCCATCAACCGGTTAAGGTGTCACCAAGTTCTAAATCTGCTCACGATTCATGGCTTTCACCTTGCTCGTTTGGTTCGGCTAGATTGCTGTTGCAACATCTCATGGGCGACTGGCTGTGGAATACCCGAGGGAAGACTTACCACTGTGGTAGGTTCCCAGCGCAAAACCTCTCGTCTTCGATAAGCTCCCAATTACTTTTGAAAATCTGCGGGTTGTGCACTCCCATTTTACCAGCGGGGGTAGAAGCAGGTCTTTGGGTCTAATTGATTGGATAGGAGAAGGTTCCACCTGTGCTCAAACGTTTTCGAGACCTTTGCTGTTGACAGGTTGTCAGGCCCTGGCTATATTAGCGCCTGTGCGCCAAAGACTGCTCGGGCTGAGATATCTCCTGGTGCCTAGGAGACCTTCGGTTTGCTTGTCAGCTTGCAGCTACAATCCAGATGGATTGACTTCGGCCGTGCAAATTTGGGGGAACTTGTAGTTTTTAGCCTTTTTAATTTTTTAAGAATATTAGTAATGAGCAGTTTTTTATTCGAAAGAACTTAATTTTATATTATGAGCCTACGGGCTGTTGATACTAATGAAACAGTCGTTCATCAATGTTTTATGCGTACTTGCGTAGTTACTTATAGTGTAGTTAAGAAGCCTGTGTTTGGGGTGCCTTTCTAGGCTAGTGTCTTTTAAGAAAGATCGGCGCACTATTGGGCGCTTCATTTCCATCAGTAATCAACGGCTTCTATCGCGCCTGTGATAGACGGCTTTTTTGCGCCCGCAATGGACATCTTTAGCCCATGATACAGAACGAGCAATTTTGTGTCCAAGCATGAATATTTACGCTTGTTTACTCGAGTATTTTAAGACTTTCTGGTACAATGTCGGCGGGTATCCCCACCAGCATGTTGGTGCAATTTTGTTGAATTTACGATTTCAACTTACGAAATAATGCCTAGCGACTAAACTAGAAGTGATCTAGCTTTAAGCGAGTAGTTTACCCTACTTTAGTCATGAAATGTGAGTGTATTACTTCAACTTAAGTTGTGCCGGGGCTATGAATATTTGGATCATAGATGGATCTGATTGCAAAACTGACTAAACAGAATAGTAGTTTTATTATTAAAAGGGGGGCACTGAACCTGAATTGTTGCGGGTGAACACATGTAACATGATTGATAAGTATGAAAATATTGTAATCAAAATTCGAAAAAGAAACTAACGACTTAATTAAAGTAAATACTTGGAAAGAATTTTACTTTCTAAGTTGAATGGTTGCTGCTTCTTTCACGCCTTTGAGAGGTTCTATGTAAAGTAAATTCCCCGATGCTCCTTTGTTAGGGGGTGTTGAACCTTGAGATGTGACATGTAGGCCGCTGATCACCTGATGATATAACTCACCATTGATTAAACAATAATGAACCTCCTGCCTCCATAGCTATCTTCTTTCTGCCTTGTCTTCGGGAAGTGCTCCCTTCTCCAAGTAGTTAATCAGCGTGTGACGCTGCTCTGAAGTTGATCTAGTGTTTGGAACTTCCAGGTTCAGCAGGTACGTGGGGGTTAGATCAATCACTATTTGCTGGTCGTCTGAATCGGTGTGCGAATCTTCAGACGCTTCGTCAGAATTTCAACATTCCTCCCGAAAAACGAACTCCTACTTGTGAAAGGTTTTCAAAAGCGTCTTCATTTTTGCCTATAGATCCAGCATACAGATGTCCTCTGCGGTAAAAACCACATTTGCTCAATAAACCACTAACCGACAGCTGCTATAGAGACTGATCTCTCTGGCCTAATGTGTAGGCTACGTCAAGCGCTTGAATTATAGCTTCATATTCTGCTTTAATACTCAGACGTTTTGCGGCCTTGCAGAATACCTTACCGGTGGGTGTTTTAATCCATAAATCAAGGTTGATTTCTTTTTCTTCGAGGTCTACATCGGTATGGATTACCCAGTGCCCAGATTCGGTCGCCTCTGCACTCTTGATCGACTCATTTGCCTTCGACGCCAATTTGTCCACAAAATCTGCGGTGAAACCTTCAAGAGCTTGTGACCTGACGGTCTCTCATGGTTGATAAGTGATATCATATTCTGCTACCTCCTCGGCCCATTCATCCAGCCTCTTCGAGAGTCCAAGACTGGCCAGAATATTCCGCAGCGGTATGGACGAAATCACACTGACCGTATGATTAAGGAAATATGGACGTAGTTCCTGTATTGCTATGATTACGGCCGCCACGAACTGGTCCACTAATGAGAGACGTCTGTCCGCCGATAGGAATCCCTTACTGGCATATTTTATGGGGAACTGCCTCTCATCTTATTCTTGCTCTAGGACTGCATTCCATGCTATTTCCGAGATTGTGACATATAGCAACAAGTGTTCTCCCTAGAGTGGTTCAGTTATCATCGAAAGCTACAGGAGATGCATCTTTGTTCGGGTAAGAACCTGACAGTAATGTACTTGCCACAAAGTTTTCTCGTGCTTTACCAATATTTTGGAGAGGTTATAACATAATTCTGCTGCCTTGGGAATTAGGTGACTCATCTCTGAAACCCGTTCTCTCAGCTCCCCGATCGTTATGTTGGCATTCTGTTTAATAGACCCATCCTAGAAAGACTCTTCATCGATCATATTTACTTCGACTATGGGCCCTTTATAGAAGCTTTTGTTGGGTACAAGTTAACTTTCAGACAAGGACCGCTCACTCCGTAAGTCGTTGATCCCGCTTCAGGTCGGGTATCTGAAGACTTAATGAATTGTTAAGGAGACTCCCTTTATGCTGTGTATCCACGGTTGCCCCATGATGATATCATATGAAAGACTACAAGCTAGTACCTGAAAAGGTGTAATCCTCGTCACGCCCGGAATATGAACCGGCAGAGCTAGTTCTCCGACAGGTTATTTCACAAAAGCCATTGAAGTTGGTTATCTTGCAGGGGCTCGGAATCATCGGGTGGTGCTATCCTACCTTCTGTAATACCCCCCGCCAGATAATGTTAACGTCGCTCCTTGGGTCGACTAAAGCCAGCTCGATCTGGAGGTCAAGCACCTTGATTGAGAAAATGAGTACGCCTTGGTGTTTCCCTTCCTTTTCCACTGGGCTGAACGCAATCGGACTAACAAGTAGTTTGGGCACTTTAGTCCCCAAAGTTGTAACAGATCGCATTGATGGTTTGCTTGCCTTCAGGGTCTAGTGCTCTTGATTGTCTCGCTTTTTCTTCAATCAAATCCTTGAGGTTCCCTTCCTTAAATAAGTGCTCAATTTCCAACATCAGAGCCTTGCCGTCGACCGTGGCATGACCGTTGCTTCAATGAAAGTTTCAATAAGCCGTTGGGTTCCTTTTGATTGCTTATTTTATAGAGGGCAACCACCGTACTTTTGGGCCTAGTTTTCCAAAGTGATTGGCAACCAGCTCTATAGCGTTGACCTGCAGTAAAAAGTCTCTTAAACTGCATGTCCTTGCATGTTTCTCCTAGGGCCCGGTCCCCCGGGAATTGCCTGGTTAGAGTTTTTCCTTTTATTCTTCTTTCATCACCTTCTCCCTCAAAGGATGGACTTCATGCTTGCTTCCGCCATTCAGCTTCGAGGTTTTGCAAGTTCTCTAGCTCATGGCGGAGCTTTTTAGTGTACCTCTGATGTAAAGCACTCCATGTTGATATGGGGTGTTGAGTTAAACTCTACTGTAACTCCCTAGTGGCTAACGAGTCTCTAGAATTCAGGCTTTTTACTAAAGGCTACCACAACAATGTTATCGGGAACTGGAGGAAGCTCCATGTGTTCTGTCTGAAATCTTTCCAGGTAGTCCTTCAGCAACTCGTCGTCCCGCTGTCGGATCTCGAAGAAATCATCCATGTGCTTCCTCCCGCTTGGGGGCTCAAGAGTGTGCCTTCTTGAATAAATCTTGCATCTGAGTGAATGACTCGATTGACCCTATGGGAAGCTGAGTGTACCATGCGAGGGCATCTTTAGTTAAGGTCGAGCCAAATCTATTCACTTGAGTGGATTGGGTTTCTGCTTCATAAATCTTGTTGCTCTTGACGGTTGTATATTATCCATCGATATGCTCGTCCAGATCAGTAGTTCCGTCGTACTTAAGATTATCCGACAGGCGGAAATACTTTGGTATACAAAGCGGTGCAACACTTGCTTTATACACATATTTGCAGAACTTTTGCTAAACTATGGTGGTAACCTGGGGTGGAGTATTCGGTATGTTACCGATCTGATCGTTGATGGCCTTCATCTCTTTCAAAATGTCCTAAATGAGAGGTATTCCTTTGATATCTAGATTATTGACTGTTGTCGAGCTTCCATGAGCGGTGTCTAAGTCGAGCCAGCGATTAGGAATGGATGTTGGTGACTGGTTTACAAGTGCTGGTCCTCGCGGGGATGCTGGCCTTTGGTTCATGCCTTTGACCATGTTGGATGAGTTCTGCTCTGCCCGTTCTGATAATGTGTTGAGGAGATCGACGAGGAAACCTTTAAGCTCAGAATTACCTCATCATGGTTGATCGTCCTTGCTATCGCTGGCGACCTGGACTGGTTCCTTGGCAGGGTCCTTTGATTGATACTTAGGATCATTAGGATCTCATGCGGAATCATCTGCCGAGTTGGTGGTGTTCTTTGCAACATTGTCGTTGTCGTATAACATGACTGCGCCTTTTTCCTGGTAGAAACCTACAATTGTCTAGGTCTTACGGTGGGCGCCAAACTGTTTAGGCCTAAATTTGGTCGTTTAGGTAAAACAATTGAATTTGCTAGAGGCCAAAAGCAATACAGTAAATACATAGGAAAAGAAAGTAAATATTAAGAAAAAAGTAATAAGCAAGAAAGTAATAATTTTATTCCTTGAGAATAGCCGGATTCGGTGTGAATTGCTTGATGTTCAATACAATGAGAGGAGGGGTATTTATAATAGAGATTTACCAAGTCCTAATTATGGTAAAGTACAAAGACTAATAAGGCTCATGGGCCTATAAATTCAAGGCAGCGGTATGAACAAAACCCTAACTAGGAGACTATAACCCTAAGGCGATAGGATGTATACCCTTCATCCTACGCCCGTACTGGTTTAGCGATCGTGGCTTAGGGAGCAGGCGTGTATCCTATGTGCCCAGTGACTTATAGGTTAAGTCTGATCTCACCAGCTGGACTCGTACCTCCGTAATACTATGTGGCCTATTTTTCCCCACACATACTGATAGTGGCTTCAAGATCCATAATGTAAGTAGGATTTCACTAACTAGTTCACAATTAAGATATTTAACATGTTCTAATTGTATTTTATGTGAGCATCCTGGAATGTATTCTTCAAGGTTAGTAAATGTAAGGTCTTCAGCAGAAGTGACTAGTAATCTTGGGTTTAAACCAGCATGTGGTCTAAAATGGAAAGGCAGGACAACCATGACCTCAAAGGAAACTTCAAGAGATGAGAGACAATAATGTCAGTGAAAGAAGGTTCGAGAAACCAAAATTGACCGAAGAGAACTTGACCGCACAATATGACAATGTTTGAAGCGTGTTTAGTTGGTTGTACAGTTTTTAGAAACTCCAAGTGAGATGAGAGACTTTTATCTTGACTGTGATGGTCCATCTTCTAGTAGTCCTAATCTTGATTGTATGGGCTATAATAATGAAGAAGCTATTATGGACACCTTTATTGGGAGTTTGTCTAGTGAGAAGGATTGTGTTTGAGGTGAATGTGGAGGTGACCAGGTACCTCTTGGTATGAGCAAGAGTGCTTCTAAAAAGGGGAGTGGAGTAATTGATACTAGTTGTAGGTTGAACTATTTTGCTTCCTCCAACCCATATGTTGATTACACGTTGAGTGTTGAGCATGCCAAATCTGATGTGTCACATTGTGACAGTAATGCATTGAAGGCTTGGTGTGATGGTTATGAGCGTAGAGATGATAGGTTCCTTGATTACTTGATCTTGCATGATCCATGCTCTATTAATCTCTTTGCTTGTTATGGTTGTAAGTGTTTGACATTGTTTCACCAAGAACTTGTTGTTTCCTTTGGAGACATAGACTTTCTCAATGAAATTGATGCTTGGCTCTATCATAAAACTGTGTTATCCACATCACTTGTACTCGCTCTTGTTGAGCTTACCTACTCTTGTAGTAGGACGTTTTGGTGTGTTAATCATGAACTTCGGGATCATAGGAATTTTGATAGCATGTTCCGTGTCCTATTTATCTCTTTGTTTGTTCTTGTGTTGGGTGCACTTTCTTATTGAGTCAAGTACTTGTTCTTTCCTTTGGAGACATGAGCTTTTTCATTATTATTAATGCTTGGCTCTATCTTAAGAATGTGTTTTCCACACTATTTGTACTAACCTACTCTTATAGTAGGAGATTTTGGTTATATTTATCTATGCTTGTAGGTCTTGATGGTTTGATTTCGAGGATAAAATCTTCTCAAGAAGGGGAGGATGATGAGGGGCAAACTGAGCAAAGACACCAACCATCAAGAGCCAAGCTTGTAGGATGCAAAGGACGGGAGGTCAAGAGCTTCGGAAGAGAGTTCGAAAGTAATTTGAAGATGTGTCGCTTGGTCTCAGCCTTGGGCGCTCCTCCTCAGGACCAGGCACTCTTCCTAGAAGCCTCACTGGCCATTGATCCAAGTGCTCCTCCTGAGAATCTGGGAGCTCCTCATTAGAATCCAAGTGCTCCTCCTAATAATCCAGGCGCTCCTCGTCACGCTCCTCAGTATTGAGGCGCTCCGCCTCAGCTTCTCACTGCCCAATTGTCTAGGCGCTCCTCCTTGATCCAGGCGCTTCTCCTCAGCGGTCAATTGCATTATGGGATTTTCTAGTTATTTTCTATTTTAGCCCTGCATGGCTTATTATGTTTTGACCCAACTTGTGGGCTTAATGTCATTTATTCCTAAGTGAGGTGAACCTATAAATACCTCCTAGGTCTTCTTATTTCATAAGTTAATTTGGATTAGTCTTGAATAGAGAAGAAGGAAAGAGAGGCTTTGCCTTCTTTGAAGAAGCTTGAAGCTTCATGTATTTCTTTAAACCTGGAATCCATGGAAGATTATCCTAGTATGATTCCTTGAGCGATTTAAGTCTCTCTTTCTTCCTTGGAATCAATCTATAAATGTGAGTTTGATTCATTCTTTCTTCTATTTCTATTCTCTCAAATCTCAACTTTCTTTTTATCTCGTTTATTTGCTTCCGCGTCTATCATTATTTAGCTTCCGCGTTTTTACCTTGTATCAATCAGTCACTAATTTCAGTTAAGGTCGGATGTTTGAAAGCAAAGGTTACTTTATTCTTAATTAATTTCATTAATTTCTCCATTTATTTTAGTTTCCCTTTTTCTCCATTAAGTTTTGTTGTTCAGAAAAAGTTAATTATTTATGCTACCCTTTTATTTTTTAGTTGGTAGAATGCCTCATAGGAGCTTGAATTTGAGTACGTTTTGTATGGAAGACCAAGAGAATGAAGAAGTGCGTTTTAATAATGGATTCGTGTTGCCGTTGATGACATCTTGGACAACAAGGAACCATGGTAGGAGACACTGGGTTTGTCCATACTATGGGGTAAGTTATAAGTATTTTTAAGCATTGATTTGTAAGGGTTCAAGAATTGTACACCGATTAATATTTTTTTTGGAAAGGTGAAAGATCTTGTGATTTTTAGTGCTGGAAGGATGTTGAAAGTGATCCAAGCTCAAAGTTTTTTGTTCCTAAACTAATTGAGAAAATTGGTGAACTAGAGGCATCACTGGAAACCAATGGAAAACTTGACAATGCCATCCAATAAAGTTGTAAACAACATTGAAAGGGAGGAGATGAACATGATGAACGCTGAATTGGAGAAGTTACTTGCAGAAATTTAGAAAATGAAAGAGAAAGACAAGAAAGGGAGGACCAAGTTGGATTAGTAACAATAGATTTTCTATAGAGTTAAGTTTTCCAATCCATGGAGGTTCTAACTCATTCCTTACTCTAGCTTGATTCAAATCACCATCACTATTGAAGATTCCCTCGAATAAAGGATTAATATAGGTATATTTCTCAAGTTCACTACCCAACAAAGGTGAGGTATCCAAGCTAGAGCCAACATCTATACTCGAGGAGTCATCAAACACAATCCTATCCATCTCATACACTAGAGAATCCTCAAGGTCATTTCTATCCTTACTATGACACATGAGACCACCATTATCAAATAAACCATCAAAGGGAAGAATATGATATTCATTCAACTTATATTCTCCTCTATCAAATATAGGTGGTGTATCATAAAAAGGTTCACAAACAAGGTCAACTGCAACTTCTTCACTAAAGAGATGTTCATTAAATACTGAGCTCACATCATGATGTGGCTTATCGACCCTCTCAACTAGTGGTTCACAATCACACACAAGTTGACCAACCGACTCTACACTAGTTGCAAACACATTGTAGTCATACAGATTATCAACTACCATGGAGCTTTCACAAACAATATCACAAGACAAGGTCGTAACATGCTCATGGAAAAAAGAACTAACACTTACACTTTTGTTGCCATCTTGCTCACTCAAAGCACTTCAAGTGCCATGACTAGTCTCTCAACCTTGTAGCTCAAAATAGGAATCTTCTTCACCTTTCCTTTCCACTTTGGAACATGATTGAGGCTCCATTGGTTTGCCTCAAAGAATGCCTACACAATAACTCACACAAGTAGAAGAAAAAGATAAAGAGTTAGTGTTAGAATAAGGGGCGCCCTCACTCTCCGTGATTCTTTTTCCCTCTCTCTTCATCCTAATTTTTCTTTCAAGGTTGGGTGTAGATTTGGGTAGTGACAACTCACTCACATTACTCAACACAACCTCTCATTTTTCAATCGAGAGTTTTCACCGGTCACTCCCTTACTCCTCTCAATCTTTTTTCTCTCATATTCGGGCGAGTTGGGATGAGGCCTAAGAATGTCTTTAGCCGAAGTAGGTGGACTCTTTACATCAACCCGGAATCTAGAACTTAGAGAATCATCACTTGATGTCTCCCTCTTCTTTGTAAACCACTCGATTTTGAATCTTGCAGTTTTGGATTCACCTTGTTCACACTTGTCAACCCTTTACTCGCATTTGTCCCACTTCTTCTTGTGTTTGTATGACTTCTTGAATGCACTATTTCAACCATGGAATGAAGTTCTCGCTCCTCGCTACTTTGAATAGCCAAAGAATGTGCATTAGTAGGCAACTTGTCTCTTACCCGGTAAGGTGTAAAGTCATAGACCTTTTGACCCATGCAAACAAGATACGCATCATTCATAACATTATATCGCACCCTCTTGTCATGCAACCATTGCTCACCTAGCCATATATCAACATGCCGCATGGGATACACATCACACAAAATATAACACTCATAACTCTTATGAGATATGAGCACCCGAGCTTTCTTGGAAACACACACTCCATTATACTCATAAGGATGTTCTAGCTCATGGCATGGTATACTTAACCTGTCAACCAAAGAGGTGCTAATGCTATTGGAATCGGTCACACCAACTTTGATCAAGTCCCTTCATACCCATTTACATCAACAACGAATCTACGTCTACCCAAGTTTTGTAGATGTACATCAAAGAAAGAACTTGAATGCCCACGAGTATCAACACCATCAACTTGGGCCTCCCTTATCCCTCCTCTACTAGCAACATTGCTAGAGTAACTTCCACTTCGGTCACTCTTCCAACATTAGATGTGTTGTTGAAAGTCGAGGAAGAAGTTTCACCATTGAATCTATAAGAATTTCTCCTAGGGGTAGGAGTGTGGTAGAAACTCTTTCCCCTTATCTTGGTTCCATAACCCATAACACTACTCCTACTACAACTATCCAAGCCCCTCATGACATTCTTAGAACAAGACAAATCTATTATAGCAAAAGCAACACTTTTTCTCACAATAGGCATCAAATTGCATTTCGCATGGGAATTAGGAGTATTGAGCCCTTTAGCACAAATAGAAGATGTAAACATCCCTTTCCCCATGGAACAACTACCACCTCTTCCCAAACCAATGGAAATACCACTACTACTCACTTGTTTATGCATAGAAACACCAAGAGAAGATGCAAATGAACAATTTCTATAATCAACTTCATCATCAATTCTCTCTATGTCACTATCTACATTTTCAAGTTCATCACACGAAGAGTAAGTAGGAACATTGTACCTTGAGGTGTCACTATCTTCAAATTCTTGGCTAGAAGCATTAGAATCTTCATATTCATCTTCAAAAGCTTCATAGTCTCCATATGATGCAGGCCGCATCCATGTTGATCAAGTACTCAACCCATTGAAGCCATTGACACGAAGCCAAGCCAAGCTCTTGCATGATGTGCACATTCAGCTGGCGTGGTCGAGAGGAAGTACCTGTTCAGATGCTAACTGGCCGAGCACAAGATACGAAGGCTTTATCTGCAAGCTCGAGCCCAAAGAAGGAAGTGAACGAACACTCAATCTTGACGCCGAGCAGTGATTGACCGAAGGACTGCAATTGTGCCCAAGGTAAGTGTGTGTCCGTTTTCAAATGTGCCGAGCTGAGTAACCGAGCTCCAAAGCCAAGAGAGTCGAGCACAAGAACTACTTCGGTCTTGCATGGCCTTGTCTTATTGGTCGCCTGTGACCATAATTACTTTAGTGCCCTTGGGGCTATCTATATAAACTCCTTAGTGTAGTTCATTTTGGGAGTTATTTATTGATGAATATTGTTATAGTTGTTGCTATTGAGACTTCGATGAGATCTGAACCCCATCGTGGGATTTATAAGAACTTGGGTCAATCGGTATACCCGTTTGAACAACTTTTTCTTTGATCATTCAGTTTGCAAAAAGCATGAATGTCTTCTCGAGGATTGTTACCTAGTATATGTGTATCTTTTGCTTTTCGTTGTTTGGTCCGAGACTAGTTCCTCAGAATCATTCAAACGAAGTTAGGATCTGTCTTGCTTCTATCTTTGTTTCTTGTTTTCTGATGTTCTTCATTTGCTAAGCTTCTTCCTCAATTTGGCTTGCACTATTTTTAGTATCAGAGCAAGGTTTAGGCTTATTTTTACAACCCCAAACTTTTCTACGTTATCTTTTAAATTTTCGTGCGTTTTTATCTTTGTTCTTGTTTGTGTTCTTGTTATCACTGTTTGTGTTTATTTTTTTAAAAAAAAGTAGAAAGAAGAAAATAATTCAAATTTTTTGTTTGATTGCTGGTTGTTTGGATTAAACAACCACAGATTCTTGTTCACCATTGTTTGGAGGATCGAACAGTACCCGTCGTACATCATCTGTCGACTAGGGTTTCTTGATGTTCTTGAAATGTTTTTGACATGGTGGTACTGCTTCAAAAAAAAAAACCAGTGAGTTTTGGTTGTTATCGTTGAATACTGGTGGTTATTGTTCAATTTGGGTCGAGTTTTGAGCTTAAAAATTGAAGTTCCATCATTTAGCCACCATCTGTACGTCGGAAACTTGTTGCATTGTAACAGTGTACGGACGACGAAGTTAAAGCTGTTCTTAGCTTGGCTCGGAACTAAGGTTACTTCTGCTCATTGAATGATTTAACGAAAGAAAAATGACCTGAATCTTGTTAAGTCAGTAGGCTGTGAACAATCTTGGGATCCGTTCGTCAGAATTATTGATTTCACTGTTCCATTGAAGAAAAAAGGGTAAAGTGTTAATATCAAAACCCTAGGTGAAAATTTCGTCGGCAAGAAAGAAGAAAAAGTGGATCTCTATGATCAAGACATTAGAGTGGAGATCATAGGGGTTGTTATTACTAATTCTAGTTTCTTTGGTTGCAGGTACAAACTGGAGACATGTACATACTATTTGGACTACTTTCTTCTTTTGTTTCCTGGTAACAAGCTGAGGAACAATGGTAGAGCACCGGTGCTCTATAAGTGTTATGCTGGTGGAACACTGGTGCTTCACGGCCATAGTTGACTTTTTCTATGTGCCTATGCTGGATCAATACAGGAAAGGATAAAGTGGACTATTTGGATTACTTTCATATTCATACAAACTGGGATCCTCTTTCATTATACCATGCTTCTCTTTAAGCTTGTTCTCTTGATCCAGTTTATATACTTCATTTTGCTAAGGTGTTTTTTAAACTGCATATTTACTTAGCTCAAAATCATCCTGGAAGAATGCTGCTCACAATAGTGTTTGTTCAAGGATTATCACAATCTTTCACTCAACATGATTGGATGCTCATTGTTTTGCTGAATTCTCAAGGAGATCTACACTGCCTCAACCAGCTGGGAGATACAAAGATGCTGCCTGTGCTTCAAGTAGAGAACCAAGTTATGAGGCATTTGAATATCTTCCAAGTTCTTGGCCGATTGACCAAACTCATGCATTGCATGCTATACTTCTGCTCACTACTACTCCTACTTTGGCTGCACTTATTGAAGCTTCATACATCTTGTAAGAAACAAGAAGTGAGACTAGTTCTCTACCTAGATTGTACTCTTTGTTTTGATAGTTCTCTAGATCCTACTTCTCATTCTCATTGGCATCAAGATTATGACTTATTTTCATTCTACTTGGTGGTATTAATGCCCAATGGCATTCAACCCAAGAGAGTGTGGATAGGAAGTAAACTTGGTGTAATTTTAGAAGGAAGTAGACTACATTTGGTATTTGCACATGTTTGGTGCACACTTTGTAAGACATTGTATTTTGATTTACTTATTAATAAAATGGTCACTAGGTGCAATGCCTAGTTGACTCTTGATTTTTTAAAAAAAAAAAAAATAAAAAAAAATAATAATAATAATAATAATAATCGTACCAAGAGACAAGTGAGGGTTGCTCAGTTGGTAAAGCACCTCCACCCACGACCGGTAGGTCCCGGGTTCGAGTCACGCTGGAGGGGAAGTGTGGAAACACTATAGATCCTCTAAAAATGGGTGGAAAAAAAAATTCGTACCAAGAAGGGACCACTTTTGTCCGTATAAGGGTGACGTGTCCGAGGTTTCCAAATGAGGAAATGAAGGGTAGATTATCCTAGGATATCTTCTTTCTTGTGGTCGATAATTCTCGTTAGTGGATCTCTGGAGTAAATCTTTCTACTTGAAGTCGTACTAACTTGTTTGGGCTTATAGGAACTCATGTGTGGGGTGACCAAAGTCCAAAATATTGTAGAAATGCTTTGACCTCCTGTGCGCAGTTAAATAGCGTATGTTCTATCGAGTCAAAATCCATTCACTCTTCCCAAAGGAGACAGTGTGACTTGTCGAAATTCAAAGGATCTCAGAGAGATTGATCAAATCAAGGAAGCCATTGGCAATAAGTTCTTGAGTGACCGGACCTATAAAATGAGTGGACCCGAGCGCCACCCAATAAAAGTGAGGGAGTGTGTGAGGTGATTTCTAACATTTAGCATTTTCTTGGTCTTTGATTTGTGCATATACCATAACTTGCAATGGAAGCGAAGGAAAAGTCGTTGAATTGCTCGAGGTGTCGTTAGCCGATATCCTGGCTGGGAAACTATGCATCAGTGCTGAGGTGAGAGGAGTGAGTGCTCGAGTAGCAAATCTCGAGCAAGAAAAAGTGTATATGGCCTTGCCTGGGTCCGGTGCTGGTACTAGCAACTCTACTCTTATAAAATCAAAGCAATTTGCTAAGCTGGTTCGTCAACAACAGTTGAAGAACGAGGCAGCTCGAAATGAAGCTATGGGCAATCCTCGAGCTGAGCAACACTTGGGCATTCCCCAAGCTGGGCAACACGACTTGTGCAATCCCCAAATAGAACAACAAAACTTGGGCAATCCCCAAGCTGATCATCAAAACGTGGGCATTCCCCGAGGTGATAGATTACCACTTCCAAGGGCCCGAAGACAAGTCAAGGTCGTTGATGAATGGGTCGATGATGGAGAGTTTCCCGAGGTTGAAGCTAAATATGAACCACTGTTCGTTCAACGAAGGCAGGTTCATCGAGGTCGTGGAAACATCCGAGGTCGAGGCTGAGGTGCAAATATTGATAGATATTTTGAGCGTGAGGCTGATGATTATTATGATGAGTATCCAAAATTGATCTGAGGTGCTCGTGATTAAAATTTGAATAGTGTCAAGATCACTATTCTACCTTTCAGAGGAACTAGTGATCCGGATCAATATCTTTAACAGAAGAGTCGTTTGGAACGAATCTTTAAAACAAATGAGATGACGGAAGAGAGAAAACCTGCACATGCTATTGCTTCATTCGAAGCATATGCATCAACATGGTGGGAAGCTGACAAGTGAATGAGGAGAAGAAATATCTATCCAGAGATTCTCACTTGGGCACAGTTGAAGAGAGTGATGGATGCTAAGTATGTGACTGCCAAATATAGCCAAGAGAAACTTCGGAAGCTCTACGATTAGAAACAGGGGTCCAAATCGATCGAAGAGTATTATGATGAGTTCGAAAAGATTCGATTGGCTCTTGATGTGGAAGAAGATGATGAGCAAGCCATCATTCAGCTCAAAAATAGTGTGACTCAAGAAGTGTCATCTCAAATGAGACTGTATATGTATCAAACATTGGAAGATGTATTCCATGCAGCCATTGATGCTAAGAAATGGGTGAAGAACGACCAAGCAAGCCAGTACCGAGTAGTCACTACTTCAAATCCTTTGAACCGAGGTAAAGATTGGAAGCGTCCGAACCCAGTAAGTGCAACCACTCTCCGAGATCAGAAGAGACCCTTCGTAAGAGGAGTGACCATTAACAACTCCAAGGAAGTGGGAGGTAAATTTCAACTCAATACTCCTAGTGCTTCAAACATTAAGTGTTATAAATGTATGGGTTATGGTCAAATGGCAAATAAGTGTCCAACTCGCAAAGTTATGCTTTTGCTCGAAGATGGAACCGTCCATGAGCAAATGAGTGACACTGAGGAAGAAAATAGAGAGGAGACCGGTCAAGCTAAAATTGATGATGGTCGTGAAGCAGCAGAAGCTGACCACCCAGAAATGTTTCTTGTGGTTCATAGGAAATTGAGCTGAATGACTCTTGAAGAAGAGGACAACCAAAGGGAAAATCTTTTTCATGCAAGGTGTCGAGTGAGGGTAAAGTTTGCTCAATGATTATTAATTCAGGTAGTTGTGCGAATGTGGTGAGCCAAACCTTGGTTTTACAAACGGGACTGCCTACCTTGAAGCACCCTCATCCCTACCATTTGCAGTGGTTGAATTAATGTGGAGAATTGAAGGTTGTCAAGCAGGTGTGGATCAAGTTCAAAGTAGGAGATTATAAAGATGAGATGATGTTCGATGTGATATCGATGCAGGCTTGCCATTTGTTATCAACCATACCAGTATGATCGATCGGTTATTCATAATGGATGGTCCAACACTTACACTGATAAGCTCGGATGAGAGAGTTTCATACTCAAACCATTGCCTCCAAAACAAGTCAGTGAGGACTATAAAAGAATGAAGGAGCTGAAAGAAGCGGCCAAAGCAAAGTCTCCCATGGGGACACCAATTGTGGCCGAGGACAGACATTCACCGCCCGAGAAAAACAATATTTGTGCAATCATGCAACCGGGTGAGTATCTATAAGGCAATGACAATGGTCGTTTGATGATTTGCCTCGTGCACAAGTGCATATTTCTAAACTCTAATTATGATTTTAACGATAACCCTTTGTCAAGTGTTGTTTAAAGTGTTTTGCAGGACTTCGAGGACATATTTCCTGAAGAAATGCCAAGTGGATTGCCTCCGTTGAGAGGAATTGAGCACCAAATTGACATCGTTCCGGGGTCTCAAATCCCCAACAAACCTACATATCGGTGTAATCCCAAAGACACCAAAGAGCTTCAAAGGCAGGTGGAAGAATTGCTGAACAAGGGCCTTGTTCGAGAGAGCTTGAGTCCTTGCGTCATTTTTGTTATCCTTGTCCCAAAGAAAGATGGAACATGGCGAATGTGTGTTGATTGCCGAGCAGGCAACAAGATAATGGTAAAGTATCTTCATTATATCCCTCTATTTGATGACATGCTAGATGAGTTGAGTGGTTCTTCATGCTTTTCAAAGATAGACCTCAGGTCCGGTTACCACGAAATACGAATAAAACCGGGTGATGAGTGGAAGACCACATTCAAGACCAAATTCGGTCTCTATGAATGGTTAGTGATGCCTTTTGGCCTTTCTAATGCACCAAGCACTTTCATGCGATTGATGAACCATATGCTTAAACCATTCATAAATAAGTTTTTTGTTGTTTACTTCGATGACATACTTGTTTATAGTAAATCTGTGGATGAACATGTTGAACACTTAAGGCTAGTGCTTAATAAACTTAGAGAAGAGAAGTTGTATGCTAACTTCAAAAAGTGTGCCTTTTTGTGTTGAGCGTGTAGTCTTTCTAGGATTTGTTGTGAGTGCTAATGGTGTTGAAGTCGATGAGTCAAAAGTCGCGGCTATCAAAGATTGGCCGACTCCAACCTCGGTATCTCAAGTTCGTAGCTTCCATGGATTAGCTAACTTTTATCGAAGGGTTGTTCGTGAATTTAGCACTGTGGAAGCCCCTTCAACAAAGTTGGTAAAGAAAGACCATCCGTTTGTGTAGGGAGAGTCCCAAGAGAGGGCTTTCCAAGTGTTGAGCGGAGGCTAAGTTATGCCCTGTTGCTGCAACTCCCTGACTTCGGCAAAGCGTTCAAGGTTGAATGTGATGCGTCTGGAGTTGGGATCGGAGGAGTGCTTAAGGAAGAATCGAAGCTGATCGCTTACTTCAGAGAAAAGCTTAAACGAACAACCTTGAACTACTTTACTTATGACAAGGAGTTGTATGCCCTCGTTCGAGCACTCGCTCATTGGCAACATTATCTATGGCCCCGTGAGTTTGTGATTAAGAGTGATTATGAATCTTTGAAATATCTCCGAGGCCAGGAAAAATTAATCCGAAGACATGCCAAGTCGGTGGAATTCATTGAAGGCTTTCCCTATGTAATTCATTACAAAAGGGAAAAGACAATGTTGTGGCCGACGCGCTATTAAGGAAATTTACCTTGGAGACCAATCTCGCCTCGAGGCTCATGGGATTTGAAAGAATAAAGTCAATGTATGATGGTGATCCCAAGCTGCAAAGCATCCGTGACACGATCCTGAATGGCCGAAGGGTTGAGAAATATCAGTGGCACGATGGCTACCTCTTCAAGAATGGGCGGGTTTGTATGCCTATGTCATCGTGGAGAGAGCTTTTGGTTCGAGAAGCTCACTCCGTGGGCATAATGGGACACTTTAGTTTCGATAAAACTCTCGGTATCTTAACCGAGTAGTTTCACTGGCCCAAAATGCGAAGGGATGTGGAAAAGCTTTGCAATGCTTGTATAGATTGCAAGAGAACTAAATCGAGGTCCAACCCTCATGGTTTATATACTCTGTTACCTGTTCCTAATCGGCCGTGGGTTGATATATCCATGGATTTTGTTATGGGGCTACAGAGGTCGGGGGTGGACATGCTAGCATCTTTGTCGTAGTCGACCGTTTTTCCAAAATGGCTCACTTTGTTCCTTGCAAGAAATGTGATGATGCACAATATGTAGCTACTTTGTTTATTTCTAATATGTTGATCTTGGAGATGTCTATGAGGTGCCCTTGGCACCAAATTACTATTCTTGACGTCTCACCATCCTCAGACTGATGGACAGACCGAGGTAGTCAACCGAACCTTGGAAGCTCTGCGAGCTATGACCAAAGGTAAGGTAGGAAACTGAATTGGGCTGATCGGTTGCCCGTGATGAAATTTGCATACAATCGTGTTGTACATCGAATGATTGGAATGACTTCATTTGAGTATGTGTATGGTTTTATCCTTTGATTCCACTTGATATAGCCCTGTTGCCTTGAGATGTTGTTATTGATTTTGAAGGTACTCGCCGAGCTACTGCTTTGCTCGAGCTGCATGCCGAAGTGAAGAAAAATCTTGAGGAAGCTTATGCCAAGGTGGCATACCAAGAAAAACAAGGGGCATAAGAAGCTGGAATTAATGAAGGGAGATTGGGTTTAGGTTCACTTCAGAAAAGAAAGATTCCCGAACAAAAGGAAAGAAAAGTTGGCTCCTAGAGGGATGGTCCGTTTAAACTGATGAACAAGATCAATAGCAATGCATATGTGATCGACCTCCCAGGTGACTATAATGTGTCAAACACCTTTAATATTACTGACTTAACCCCTTGTGTTGTAGGCCAAGCATCGGAGACTTAAGAAGGCTCAACTTCGAGGACGAAATCTTTTAAAGAAGGGGAGGATGATGCAGCTCGAATCCGTGCTGATCAAATACTGAACCCATCAAGGCCAGTGACACGAAGCCAAGCCAAGCTCTTACACAATGTGCACATTCAGCTGACATGGTCGGGAGGAAGTACCTGTTCGGATGCTGAGTGGCCGAGCACAAGATACGAAGGCCTTATCTGCAAGCTCGAGCCTAAAGAAGGAAGTGACCGAACATTCAATCTTGACGTCGAGATGTGATTTACTAAAGGGCTACAATTGTGCCTGAGGCAAGGGAGCGTCCATTTTCAAATGTGTCGAGCTGAGCAACCGAGCGCCGAAGTCAACAGAGCCGAGCACACGAACTATTTGTCCCTACGTGGCCTTGTCTTATTGGTCGCATGTGACCATAAGTACTTTAGTACTCTTGGGGCTATCTATATAAAACCCTTAGTCTAGTTCATTTTTGGAGTTAGTTATTGATGAATATTGTTATAGTTGTTGCTATAGAGACGCCGATGAGAGCTAAACCCCATCGTGGGATTTATAAGAACTTGGGTCAATCGGTGTACCCGTTTGAACAACTTCTTCTTTGATCATTCAGTTTACAAGAAGCATGAATGTCTTCTTGTGGATTGCTACCTAGTATAGGTGTATCTTTTGCTTTCTGTTGTTTGGTCCGAGACTAGTTCCTCGGAATCATTGAAACGAAGTTAAGATCTGTCTTGCTTCTATCTTTGTTTCTTGGATTCCGCTGTTCTTCAGTTGCTAAGCTTTTTCCTCAATTTGGCTTGCACCACCATAAGCCTCATGATCATCATAGTGAACCGCTTCATCAACATAGGAGCCATTGTTTCCTAAATCATCATAGCAAAGCCCATCATCATCATCGTAGGAACTATAGTCTCCAGCATCGTCATAGCAACTCCCACCATCTCCATATGAGTCGTAACCTCCACAATCATCATCCGAGGACATATTGCATAATAAGAGAAGGACCTTACAAATTCACTCCCTCACATGTATCACTCAATATATGAACACTCAATTTTCTTTCCACTTGTGTATAGACTCAAGATTGTTGGCTTTTGTGACCACACTCTATTGTTCTCAAACCTCAAGCCTTTTTCTGCTCAAAGATTGCCTTAATCTTGTAGGAACCACGGTGGTAAGATCATCAACTAATATATCCAAGTACTGGTTCAGAATGGAGTTAATGTGACACGATGTACGAACAGCTATTTAAAGTGCGCATTTTAAGTCAAGAAAGTTCTACGACTAAAGGTGAAGCTCCAAGATGTACGATTTATCCTAAAGGCTCAAAGAACTAATACTAAGTGAGTAGGAAGATTACTCAAGAAGTACGAGTTGGAAGTAGTACAAGCAAAGACCAAACGAAAACCTACGAAAAAACCTACCCAAAAGCTGAACTAGAGGTCAGGCGCTCTGCCTGCCAGTGGAGGCGCTATACCCAACTCAGAGATTAGTTCTTTGCTGAGGCGGTCCGCCCAAGACTCAGGCGCTCTGCCCAGACTGAATTTCATCAACTTTTCCAATACGATTTCTGGTCCGATTTCATCCAAATTTTCAATTGATTCCAAGTTGTTTCTCAAATCTAATGGTACCCAAAGGTGTAGTCAACTATTTTAAGAAATCCCCAATGATTTTCAACCCCAAACAATCAATAACAAGATTCAATTCAAATCTTGAACCAAAATTTCAAGGTTTTCAAAAATTGGGGTTTTGATTATTCAACTTTTGAACCACAACAAAAATAAAGATATTAAGGTACCAAAAGAACGGGAATCTAACATAGAAAAAACCCCAATAACTTTTATTGATTAGGTGTTCAAATCTAACAAGTTCTATCAATTTTTTTGTGATTTTTCAACTTTTCAATTTTTTTCTTCTTTTTCTTTTCTCAAGAACAACAAACAACAAGCACATTAAAGTAAAAGATACGAAGAACAGGATGAGGATTTGTAAGAACAAACCCGAGCCGCGCTCTGATACCAAACTGATACTGGGTAAAAATGCGGAAGCTAAATAACGATAGATGCGGAAGCAAATAAACGAGATAACAAGAAGGTTGAGATTTGGGAGAATAGAAATAGAAGAAAGAATGAATCAAACTCACATATGTAGATTAATTGCAAGGGAGAAAGAGAGACTTTAACCGCTCAAGGAATCATACTAGGATGATCTTCCATGGCTTCCAAGTTTAAAGAGATACTGTAAGCTTCAAACTTCTTCAAAAAGGGCAATGCCTCTCTTTCCTTTCTTCTCTATTCAAGACTAATCCAAATTAACTTATGAAATAAAAAGACCAATGCAGGTTCACTTCACTTAGGAATAAATGACATAACAGCTCACAATTTGGGTCAAAACATAATAAGCCACGCATGGCTAAAATAGGAAATAACTAGAAAATCCCGTAATGCAATTGACAGTTGAGGAGGAGCGCCTGAATCCAGGAGGAGCACCTGGAAAATTGGGTGGTGAGAAGCTGAGGAGGAGAGCCTGGATTCTCAGGAGGAGCACCTGGATCAATGGCCAGTGAGGCTTCTAGGTGGAGCATCTGGACCTGGGGAGGAACACCCAAGGATGAGACCAAGCGAAACATCTTCAAATTGCTTTCGAACTCTCCTCTGAAGCTCTTGACCTCCCGTCATTTGAATCCTTCAAGCTTGGCTCTTGATGGTTGGTGTCATGGCTCAATTTGCCCCGCAACACTGGTTTGCGAGAATTTTGGGGTGCATCCATTAGGGTCCTTATTTTGGTTGAGGAAGAAGGCTAGGGTTCTTGTTGAAGAAGATGTTGAAGTAAAATGTTGTGGGGAGAAACGTTTTTACCATTGGAATGCTTTTAATTAGTTTAAACTATAATTTTTTTTTAAAAATTCAGTTTTATGTTCGAAAACTCGACAACGACGCGCTTAAACAAATAGCGCTTCGAGGAGGGGGTAGAAAAATAACGTTCGAACAAGAGTAGGGGGAGCTAGATCGCCCATAACGTTTAAGGGGGGAAATGATTTTTGGGAACAAGTTTAGGCTTCATTTTAGGTAATATCTCTAAAATATTATTGTAACTATTAAAGTAAATAAGACCCAACAAAGAAAACATAAAGATAGTGCTATTTTGGGTCCAGTTGTTTTTATTAAGATTAAGATGTCTGGACCTGAATGCAGATCTGAATGTTTAAATATTGTCTCTAAATCTTAATATTGTATCAATAAGACAGTTTGTTTTTTCAACATCTGAATGAGTATAATCATTTAAATATAATAATATAGTTTGAAAAACTAAAATAATTAAATATTACATTAATAAATTATAATAGAAATTCTCATTATTAAAAATAAAATTATTATTTATTAAATATTAAATGCGAAATTAACGTCTCATTTGTACCAGAAAAAACAAAGTCTAACCTTCAAATATTGAAAAACTCCTAACTACATTTTTTTTAAAAAAAAACTACTCAATAGCTTCATCATCTTTGCATAAGTCGATTTGCAAGTTGTTCACATATATTGTTCATAATTTGTGAACTTTCAGCTGTCCAATTTGGTCTAGTTGATCCATCCAATAATTCTTCTTGTTGTCCTTCTTCGTCAAATTGAAACGACCTCGGTCAGTCGTTTTGGAAGTTAGGACTCCGATTGGCGTGTCGATAATTTTAAAATATTCGTAAGGTCCATTAGGACCTGTCTGAAAAAGTTGAGTAAATCAGACCTCGTTTGGTAGGCATCGGAAGAAGGTTTTAGTTTTTATTGTCGATAAAATATTAAAAAGAGATTTTTGAGCTCGGATTTGGCGAATGAGCTCTGATTTGAAATTCAAAAGCACTGTTAAGTTCGTATGATTATTTGTGGCATTTGTGATTTTCAAAAGTGAATTTCGATGTTGTTCGGCTAGTTTCCGCTAAAATGCCAAAAGTTAAATAATTTGACCTTTTTCCTTTAAATTCGCATCTTGAGTTTCGGGAGTCCGATTTGAGATCCGTCTTCGCGAGTATGTTACATATATTTTGTATAGCTTACTTGAAAATTTTGGGATCATTTCGACTTCTCTAGGGTTCTATTTTAATTTTAATCGTTGTAGCGAATTTACTAAAAAAATATTTAAATTACATTGTCGGTTGCTAAGGGATTTAATCCCTTAGCATCAGCAAAGTGAATACACGCAGAAACATTCAATAGACACAGAGACAAGAAAAATTAGGAAAAGATAGAGGAAAAAAGGGAAAAAGAAGTGGAAAATAGTGGAATTTCTATCCCAAACCTTCAGGTAATGATGTTAACTAATTGTCTTAGCTGATTACGTGTGTTTGAATATATTTTTACGGTAAAAATAAGGATATTAGATATCGTCCTAATGACGTAAATTGTTAGTTTAAAGGGTCAATTGGACCCCGATGATGGAAATGATTATATATTCGTACTCAGTGAGTTATGGGCAACATATAAATATAATTTATTTAGGGTTTGGTTATGGGACTTGGAACCCTGTACATAGGCCTGGCCTGCGTATTGCGTATGTGAATAGGGTATCAGGTTCTTAACTGGATTGCCCTAAAACATAAGGAATGAAGCCTTCAGCTTTATTTGATATAATTTTTCTGCTTATTGAACAGAAAGAGATCGTTTGGCAGTTAAATCCAAAGGAAAAAGCAGTGGTTGAGTAACAGGAGTAGCTTTGGAATACGGTAAGTGATTATATCCATTTCTTTGGAGGCACCTGGCCTCGTGGATTTTCTAACATGTGTTCTTTACGTGTGTAGCTGCCGATAGGCATACTCATTACGTATTATATGTTATGTCCTATTGCTGGTATTGCATTGAGTATCTGAGCATTGTACTCTGGCTATCATTACAGCATATACATCCCGGTAATCGATGAGAGTCCCGAGCCGGTGAAGGGTCATTACTGCATATACTTCCCGGGATGAGAGTCACGCACCGGTGAAACATCATTATTGTATATATCTCTTGGTAGACGATGAGAGTCCCGCGCCGGAGATAGGTTTCGGGCACATGTGACCCCATTGCATCATGATGCATCATTGCATATCTTATATGCTTTTTTTAGCTGTATAGATTTATTGCATTAATTATCTGTGAATGATTTATCTGGTTGACTGCTATGGCTTCTGTTTTCTTGACTAGCATATCTATTTTTCGTGGTTGCTAGTTTGTCCTCACTTATTGAGTCCTTATGACTCACCCCCTTTTTGTTCTTGTGTTTTCTTTTCGTTCGGCAGATTCTGCTCCAGGACCCAGCCAGTCGCGTCGTGATTGAGGAGTAGTACGTTCTCAGCTGTCTACGGTGAGCCATCTTGTTCATTGCGGCCACCAACTTCAGATATTACAGTTTTCCTTACTTTTGCTCCATTCGGGAGGTGTAAATATCTTTTGGCCTTCTTAGATGTCTGATCTGGAAACCTTTAAAATTGTGTTTTTTGGGCAGTTATTTGTATTGTTCAGACAGCTTGTATATTTGTCTATCCTTGGAAGTTATCTTATGTTGTTAAGGTTTGGTTCATTTTTATTCAAGGTAATTCTTCATAATTTATATCAATTCAGTCAATAGGGTTCGCCCGACAGGTTTAAGGGAGGTAGTCGGGTCCCTGCACGGCCTAACCGAGAATTTGGGTCGTGTCAATCGGTATCAGTGCGAGGTTTAGAGTCTTTCCAGATCATGACAGTGTCTAATAGAGTCTCGCTGATCGGGCGGAGACATCCATACCTATCTACGAGAGGCTATGGTTGCATTTAGGCTGTTTCCTTTCTTTCAATCCCCGTCGTGCATGAGTCTTCTTGTCTGAAGTTAAATATTTTTTTACTTATTATTATTATTTTCCGTAGTAAATGGTGAGAACACGCGCGAATGTTCAGCGAGAGGCGGAGGCACCGGCGATCGCCCCTACGCCTGCTGCTCCACGAAGTGGTGAAGTTGGCCGCGGTAGAGGTCGTGGTCGAGGCAGAGGGAGAGTTGCCCAGGCCAGGAGGATGGTGGATCATGTTGATCCTGCTGCAGAGGTTCCGGTAGTGCCAGCTTTTGTCGGGCAGGGGGAGCAGGGCTTATTCGTTCCCCCCGCACTTCATGACGCTTTTATGAGATTCTTAGCGATGCAGATGCCCCAGGGACCTCCTATTCCTCAGGCTGCCGTAGATGCTCATATTCCTCAGGCTTCTGTAGATGCTCATATTCCTCAGGTTGCTGTAGATGATCCTATCCCTCAGGTTGTCGTAGATGCTCCTATCCCTCAGGCAGCTCCGCAGGCTGCGTAGATATTGGTTCTCAGGTTTAGGAAGCCCCCATTCCAGCTCCACAGGTAGCCCCAGCAGTTCATATTCCAGGTGGTCATGTTCCAGAGGTAGTGGGTGTTATACCTCCGGTTGTTCAGGCTGGTCGGCCAGTCTAGGTAGCAGGTCAGGTTGATGATCCGGCAAGGTTGCATTATTTTACCCCACTTAGTCCTCCGAAGTTCTCTGGTCAGAAATCAGATAAGCTTAAGCCTCGTGAGTTTCTTGATCAATGTCAGCGTATCTTAGAGGCCCTTGGATATCTTGAGCAGTATGGAGCTGATTATACTGCCTTCCAGCTTGAGGGTCCGGCTTTAGCTTGGTGGACCGCACTCCGATCAGCTAGGCAGGGCTTACCTAAGCTGACCTGGAGTGAGTTCTCTTATCGATTCATGGAGATGTTTTTCCCTCGCAGTCAGCAGGATGAGAAGAGGAGACAGTTTGAGAGGATTGGACAGGGTAACCTGTCAGTCACGGAGTACGAGCTTTTATTTTCAGAGATGTCCAGCTATGCTCCAGATCTTGTACAGGAGCCCTCTGAGAGGGTCAGACGTTTTATTGATGGGCTTTCTCCTTATTTGCGGTCCCAGATGGCTCGTGAGGTTGAGGCTGGTACTCTATTTGATGTCGCTGTTGATATTGCCAGGAGGTATGAGGCCTATCATAGGTTGGAGATGGAGGAGTTAGAGCGGGGGAGTAAGAGATCTCGTGGTCCAGGGCATTCTAGTACCTCGTATGGAGGTAGGAGTTATCAGCAGCAGAGTAGGCCTCCTGTCAGACCAGCTCAGTTTCCAACGCGTGGTTTTCAGGACGCGCCAGGACCTCGACGGGGTCATCCCCAGTTTCCTCCTATTAGTCATCAGCAGTTTGTGCACCGCCAGTATGGCCTAGGGTGTTTCCATTGTCGTGAGCTAGGGCATCATAAGAAAGATTGCCCTTAACTCTATAAGCAGGGTAGTAGCAGTTCTTTCCCTCGCCCTCCAGCGCCTATGCAGCAGCAGCCTCAGGGTGCCCCTTTAGGGTCTCAGCCAGCTAAAGGTACACCACCATCTGGTAGAGGTTGGGGTCGTGGTTCAGGTGGTCCCTCCAAGGGTGGATCTCAGGGTGGTAGTTCAGCTCAGCCGCAGAGACAGCTTTATGCACTGCCGGCCAGGCAGGATGCCGAGGCATCACCAATTGTTACGGGTATTTTATCTGTTTGTGGTCGAGATGCATATTCTTTGGTGGATCCAGGATCTACATATTAATATGTATCTCCTTATTTTGCTTCGGGTTTTCATGTTGATTATATGTGTCTTCGTGATCCATTCTGTGTTTCTACTCCTATTGGAGACATTATCATCATGGATCGAGTTTATCCAGCTTTTACCATATCTTTAGGGGGTCGTGAGACACTGGTACATCTTCTAATCCTCGATATGGTTGATTTTGATGTCATTATTGGCATGGATTGGTTGGCGTCGTGTCATGCCACATTAGATTGTCAAGCCAAGTCTCTTCAGTTGTCTCTTCCTTGTTCAGCACCGGTGGTGTGGCAGGGCTCTTATTTGCCACCCATGGGGCATGTTATTTCATTCCTGAAGGCAAGGCGGATGATGGATAAAGGGTGTTCAGCGTATCTTGCCATGGTTCGAGATACCACTGTGGAGATTCGATCTCTTGATTCTATTCCTGTCGTTAGGGACTTCCCTGATGTGTTTCCAGATGATTTGCCAGGACTTCCTCCTGATCGAGAGATCGAGTTTGGTATTGATTTAGTGCCAGGGACTCAGCCTATTTCTATCCCTCCTTATCGCATGGCTCCATCAGAGTTAAAGGAGCTGAAGGACCAGTTCCAAGATTTGATTGATAAAGGGTTCATTAGGCTGAGTATTTCTCCGTGGGGTGCTCCTGTTCTATTCGTGAAAAAGAAAGATGGGATTATGCGGATGTGTATTGATTATCGTCAGCTAAATAAGGTCACCATCAAGAATAAGTATCCCTTGCCTCGCATTGATGATTTGTTTGATCAGTTGCAGGGTGCCAAATTCTTTTCTAAGATCGATCTGCGATCTGGTTATCATCAAAGATTCGTGAGTCAGATATCTTGAAGTCTTCTTTTAGGACTCGTTACGGCCATTATGAGTTCCTAGTTATGTCTTTTGGGCTGACTAGTGCCCCTGCAGCCTTTAAGCCATTCCTTGATTCCTTTGTCATTGTCTTCATTGATGATATTCTTATTTATTCTCGTAGCCCCGAGGAGCATGATTATCATCTAAGGGTGGTTCTTCAGACCCTCCGTGATCGTAAGTTGTATGCAAAGTTCTCGAAATGTGAGTTTTTGCTTGATTCTGCAGCATTTTTGGGTCACGTGGTATCTAGTGAAGGTATCAAGGTTAAGAAGATTGAAGCAGTGCAGAAATGGCCTCGTCCTACCACTCCGACGGAGATTCACAGCTTCCTTGGATTGGCAGGTTATTATCGAAGGTTTGTGGAGAAGTTCTCTACTATTGCAGCTCCCCTGACTCGCCTGACGCAGAAGGCGGTTCAGTTTTGATGGTCCGATGAGTGTGAGGCTAGCTTCCAAAAGCTTAAGGCCTTATTGACTTCAGCTCTAGTGTTATCCCTTCCTTCGGGCACCGGTGGATTCGTAGTTTATTGTGATGCATCTCGTTTGGGCCTTGGTTGTGTCCTTATACAGCACGAGAAGGTAATTGCTTATGCTTCCAGACAATTGAAGCCGAATGAGAAGAATTATCTGACTCACGATTTAGAATTGGCAGCTGTGGTTTTTGCTTTGAAGATATGGAGGCATTATATTTATGGTGAGCCTTGTGAGATTTATACAGATCATAAGAGTCTACAGTATCTTCTCACACAGAAGGATCTTAATGGCCGGCAGCGGAGATGGCTTGAATTTGATTAAAGATTATGATCTCACAATCCATTTTCATCCTGGGAAGGCGAACGTGGTAGCAGATGCTTTGAGCAGGAAGTCCATGGGCAGCATGGCTTTTCTTTATGCTGATATGAGACCATTGGCTCGAGAATTGCAGTCCCTTGGCGACTTTGGCGTGAGATTTCTTCTCTCAGACTCCAGTCGAGTCTTAGCATGTATTGCAGCTCAGTCTTCCTTAGTCAATGAGATTAAGGGAAGACAGTTCGAGGATCCTCATTTGCAGGAGTTGCGTGGTCGTGTCCTAAGTGGAGGAGTTCCCTCCTTCGAGCTTGATTCAAATGGAATTCTTCGGTTTAATGGTCGACTCTGTGTTCCTGATGTTGGGGATTTGAGGCAGTCAGTGCTCGGTGAAGCTCATAGCTCGCCCTATTCTATTCATCCTAGTATTACAAAAATGTATCAGGACCTCCGAGAGCTATATTGGTTGAAGGGGATGAAGAGAGCTGTATTTGATTATGTATCTCGTTGCTTGAACTGTCAGTAGGTTAAGTTCGAGCACCGGAGACCAGCAGGGTTAGCTCAGGCATTGCCCATTCCCGAGTGGAAGTGGGAGCACATCACGATGGATTTTATAGTTGGTCTGCCAAAGACCCTGCGGCGCCACGATTCAGTCTGGGTCATTGTCGACAGACTGACTAAATCAGCTCACTTTATCCCTGTAAAGACTACTGATTCAGCTCCGAGATTAGCTCGGATTTTTATTGAGCAGGGTGGTTAGATTGCATGGTACTCCTGTATCTAATATCTCAGATCGTGGTTCCCAGTTTACTTCTCAGTTCTGGTAGTCTTTTCAGAGAGAGTTGGGGACCCAGGTGCAGCTTAGCACATCATTCCATCCTCAGACTGACGGTCAGTCCGAGCGGGTTATTCAAATTTTAGAGGACATACTGAGAGCTTGTGCATTGGACTTCGGGGGTTACTGGATGATCATTTGGCGTTAGCAGAGTTCTTTTATAATAATTGCTACCAGTCTTCCATTTAGATGGCTCCATTTGAGGCCCTATATGGTCGTCAATGTCGTTCTCCTATTGGCCGGTTTGAATCTTGAAACGTCGAGGTGATGAGGTCAGATATGGTTCGTCAGACTCTTGATGTTGTTCGTTTTATTCAGGATCGTTTACGGACCGCCCAGAGTAGGCAGATTTCATATTCGAACCGGAGGAGCCGAGAGTTAGAGTTCGAGGTCGGGGACAAGGTATTTCTGAAAGTGTCACCGATGCGAGGTGTAAAGTGATTTGGTAGGAAAGGAAAGCTTAGTCCCAGGTTCATTGGCCCTTTCCGTATTGAGAAGCGTATTGGTAATGTAGCTTATCGGCTCGACTTGCCAGCTTCTATGCTAGTTCACCCAGTTTCCCATGTATCGATGCTCCGGAAGTGTATCCGAGATCCTTCCGAAGTGATCGAATTAGGCCCTGCTCAGCTAGATGTGAATCTGGCCTACGAGGAGTTCCCAGTTGCTATAGTTGCGCGTGATGTCCGGAAGCTTCGTTCGAAGCAGATTCCGATGGTTCGAGTACAATGGAATAATCGTCCACATAAGGAGAACACTTGGGAGCTTGAGTCCAGTATGCGTGAGAGGTATCCTTACCTCTTCGACGATTCAGGTTCGAACTTGGTCTTTAAAGCCTAAAAGTTCTTATCATTGTATATGATTTTGGTTTCGTAGTAAATGTCATTGAAAATTGGTGTAAGCATTCTCATTAGAGGTGTGCAATATATTTTAGACTCTTGCTCGTTCGAGGACGAACGAGAACCTAAGTGGAGGAGAATGAAACGACCTCGGTCAGTCGTTTCGGAAGTTAGGACTCTGATTGGTGTGCAGATAATTTTAAAATATTTGTAAGGTCCATTAGGACCTGTCTGTAAAATTAGAGCTAAATCAAACCTCATTTGGTAGGCATCGGAAGAAGGTTTTAGTTTTTATTGTCGATAAAATATTAAAAAGAGATTTTTGAGCTCGGTTTTGGCGAATGAGCTCCGATTCGAAATCCGAAAGCGCCGTTAAGTTCGTTGATTATTTGTGGCATTTGTGATTTTTCAAAAGTGAATTTAGATGTTGTTTGGCTAGTTTCCGCTAAAATGCCGAATGTTAAATAATTTGACCTTTTTCCTTTAAATTCGCATCTTCGTGAGTATGTTACATATATTTTGTATAGCTTACTCAAAAAATTTAGGATCATTTCAACTTCTCTAGGGTTCTATTTTAATTTTAATCGTCGTAGCGAATTTATTAAAAAAAATATTTAAATTACATTGTCAGTTGCTAAGGGATTTAATCCCTTAGCATCAGCAAAGTGAATACACGCATAAACATTCAATAGACACAGAGACAACAAAAATTAGGAAAAGATAGAGGAAAAAGGGAAAAAGGAGTGGAAAACAGTGGAATTTCTATCCTAAATCTTCAGGTAATGATGTTAACTCATTATCTTAGCTTATTACGTGTGTTTGAATATATTTTTACGGTAAAAATAAATATATTAGACATCGTGTTATTTCCCACGATTACACCACTTTACTATTTTAAGGACCAGTTTCTTAAAATGTGTTCCTTTACTCTACGATGTGCGGAATTAAAACTGTAAGTAATTGAACACCAGATATTAGCGTGGAAAAACCCTAGACACGGGATCAAAAAACCACGACCTACTTCTCAAGTAGGATTTCAACTTCACTATGTAAAAAGACCCACTTGGTTACAAGACTCACTCTTACTAACCTAGGACTAACTCTAATCCTTTAGTGATCTTTCTCACGATCAGTGAAGTTGTGTCAAGTCCACGACTTGAACCAGAAAGTTTACAACTCGATTTTTGCTTACTACAATTGAACTAAGACTCGAACTTTTACAAGATTCAATCTAAGGAACAGGTTCTCACTTAGTTCTACTGTAGCTAACTGATTACACAAATAAGCTTATAATACTTCTCAGCTTTTGCTCGATGCTCTATGTATTTGTGTATATTTCTATGGCTGATAGTCTTCACACTTTATAGCTTCCAGCAGCCAAGAAGTCTCAATGAATTAGAATTCCAAAGCTCCCTTGACTTTGAATCCTAATTGGATTCTACCTTCTAGAATCCGAATCCTTTATCCCTTAGTTATGCAATCTTTTCGTATCTGATTAGGCCTGCATAATTACCAAGATATACGTCAGTATTAGGATAAATAATAATATCTCAATTAAATGATTTTGCATGAATTATCTATTCTTCTTCAGTGATTCAAAGGAACAGTTCCTTTGAATCCGTTCCTCAGTCATCAGTCAAAACTCCAAGCTTATCCAAGCTAACACATCGCCCTAATGACGTAAATTGATAGTTTAAAGGGTCGATTGGACCCCGATGATAGAAATGATTATATATTCGTACTCAGTGAATTATGGGCAACATATAAATATAATTTATTTAGGGTTTGGTTATGGGACTTGGAACCCTGTACATAGGCCTGGCCTGCGTATTGCGTATGTGAATAGGGTATCAGGTTCCTAACTGGATTGCCCTAAAACATAAGGAATGAAGCCTTCAGCTTTATTTGATATAATTTTTCTACTTATTGAATAGAAAGAGATCGTTTGGCAGTTAATCCAAAGGAAAAAGCAGTGGTTGAGTAACAGGAATAGCTTTGGAATACGGTAAGTGATTATATCCATTTCTTTTGAGGCACCTGGCCTCGTGGATTTTCTACCACGTGTTCTTTACGTGTGTAGCTGCCGATAGGCGTACTCATTACGCCTTAGCTTTGAATTAGCGCTGTATATTATATGTTATGTCATGTTGCTGGTATTGCATTGAGAATCTGAGCATTGTACTCTGGCTATCATTACTACATATACATCCCGGTAATCGATGAGAGTCCCGAGCCGGTGAAGGGTCATTACTGAATATACTTCCTGGTAGTCGATGATAGTCCCGCGCCGGTGAAAGATCATTATTGTATATATCTCCTGGTAGACGATGAGAGTCCCGCGCCGGAGATAGGTTTCGGGCACATGTGACCCCATTGCATCATGATGCATCATTGCATATCTTATATGCATTTTTTTTAGCTGTATAGATTTATTGCATTATTATCTGTGAATGGTTTATCTAGTTGACTGCTATGGCTTCTATTTCCCTGACTAGCGTATCTATTTTTTGAGGTTGCTAGTTTGTCCTCACTTATTGAGTCCTTATGACTCACCCACTTTTTGTTCTTGTGTTTTCTTTTCGTTCGGCAGATTCTGCTCCAGGACCCAGCCAGTCGCGTCGTGATTGAGGAGTAGTACGTTCTCAACTGTCTACGCTGAGCCATCTTGTTCATTGCGGCTACCAACTTCAGATATTACAATTTTCCTTACTTTTGCTCCCTTCGGGAGGTGTGTATATCTTTTGGCCTTCTTAGATGTCTGATCTGGAAACTTTTAAAACTGTGTTATCTGGGTAGTTATTTGTATTGTTCAGACAGCTTGTATATTTGTCTATCCTTGGGAGTTATCTTATGTTGTTAAAGTTTGGTTCATTTTCATTCAAGGTAATTCTTCACAATTTATATCGATTCAGTCAATAGGGCTCGCCCGACAGGTTTAGGGAGGTGGTCGGGTGCCCGAACGGCCTAACCGAGAATTCGGGTGGTTTCACAAATATTACCTGAGGCAAATCAAACTGATTAAACAAGTCATCATTGATACGCTCCTTCCTGATAAAATTATGATCCGCAAAACACGCAATAACAACATCTCTCTGAACATCAAGGGGATATGGAGCTATCTTTCTAGTATCAAAAATCTTGCGTTTAGAACTCCATAAGTACGTTCAATGCCATTTCTGAATTATGCATGAGCATGATTAAACTTTTCCTCCTTATTTGTGGCACACCTACGTTGATAATCACCTAACCAATATCGAACATTACGATATGGTGATAGAAATCCTCCTGTGTTAGGATAAGCTGCATCACACATATAATACTTACCTGACATTAAAATAAAATATTTATTGATAACAATAAAATATTAAATAATTATTTTAAGAGTTTTAGTTGTATCACTTACTAGGTGGAGGAAATGGAAAGCCATTTTGCGGATTAGATGCAATCTCTGTGAGAACACGCGCATCATGTGCTACCCCTTCCCATCCAGCAAAAGCGTAAAGGAAAACCATATTGAAATCACATATTGCAAACGTATTTTGATAACATTTACCCTTTCCTTTTCCTCGATAAATAATTTGTTTATTTGCTGGAACAACTGCACTTACTAATGTACCATCAAGTGCACCTATTGCTCCTTTCAACAAAATACATATTTATGTAAAAATTTATAAAGAAAACTATTTCATGTGACGTTTTTACGATGATAAAATAACAAATGATACCTTAAAAATTTCCAGTAATCTTTCCTGATTACAAGAATTATCCGGATTCGAATCAGGTGTTGTAGGTGCTATTATCCCTTTTGATAACTTCATCATTGCTTCAAGAACCTCGTGAAAATTTTTTATAAACTGTTTGTGAGGAATGTTGAAATCGTCACTTGATAATCATGAATGGTTCATTATGTCCTATGATGGTTAAAAGAATTGTTATATTTTCTTCAATAGATACATGTTTACTATCTACGAGCCATCCTTTCAATGTAAAATGCTGACATAGCAGTAATGACCCGAGATTTTACAAGTATCATTTTTTTTAGTTATTTCTTTAGTTCTGGTAAATTTATTTTAATTGTTATTATAAAAAACTATTCATATAAATTATGGGTTGGAAGAAGGGGTAGAGATATAATTAGAAATAGTTTTTGGATCAATTTGGCATTACCCGAACTAGTTGATTTTTCTTTTAAATAAAATAAAAGAAAATAGAAGGTGGGAAGTTGGGGGTAACTTCTTATAACATACTAGTATAGTACCCACGCTATGCGCGGTTTGATTAACAAAAACTAATTGTAGAAAGTATTCATGTATTAGCATATACAAATAAATAATACTCAAGAATAATTTTGATAAATTGAAATAGTAAAAGAATCTAAACAATAGAATAAAATCGTAAAAATAAATTTAATTTCAAAGGTAAGAAAGATTCTATATTTTTATTATATTATATTAAATTTTTATTATATTAAATTAAACGGTCGTTCATCAATGTTTTATGCGTACTTGCGTAGTTACTTATAGTGTAGTTAAGAAGCATGTGTTTGGGATGCCTTTCTCTAGTGTTTTTTAAGACAGATGTGCGCACTATTGGGCGCTTCATTTCCATCAGTAATCGACGGCTTCTATCGCGCCTGTGATAGACGGCTTTTTTGCGCCCGCAATGGGACATCTTTAGCCCATGATATAGAACGAGCATTTTTGTGTCCAAACATGAACATTTACGCTTGTTTACTCAAGTATTTTATGACTTTCTGGTACAATGCCGGCGGATATCCCCACTAGCATGTTGGTGCAATTTTGTTGAATTGACGATTTCAACTTACGAAATAATGCCTAGCGACTGAACTAGAAGTGATCTAGCTTTAACCGAGTAGTTTACCCTACTTTAGTCATGAAATGTGAGTATATTACTTCAACTTAAGTTGTACCGCGGCTATGAATATTTTGATCATAGATGGATTTGATTCCAAAACTGACTAAACAGAATAGTAGTTTATTATTAAAAGAGGGGCACTGGACCTGAATTGTTGCGGGTGAACATATGTAACAAGATTGATAAGTATGAAGATATTGTAATCAAAATTTGAAAAGAATCTAAAGACTTAATTAAAGTAAATACTTAGAAAGTATTTCTAAGTTGAATGGTTGCTGCTTCTTTCACGCTTTTGAGTGGTTCTTTGTAAAGTAAATTCCCCGATGCTCCTTTGTCAGGGGGTGTTGAACCTTGAAATGTGACATGTAGGCCGTTGATCACCTGATGATATAACTCACCATTGATTAAACAATAATGAACCGCCTGCCTCCGCAGCTGTCTTCTTTCTGCCTTGTCTTCGGAGAGTGCTCCCTTCTCCAAGTAGTTAATCAGCATGTGACGCTGCTCTGAAGTGGATCTAGTGTTTGGTAATTCCAAGTTCAGCAGGTCTGTGGGGGTTAGCTCAATCACTATTTGTTGGTCGTCTGAATTGGTGCACAAATCTTCAGACGTTTCGTCATCATTTGAACATTCCTCCCGATAAACGAACTCTTACTTGTGAATGTTTTCAAAAGCGTCTTCATTTTTGCCTGTAGATCCAGCATACAGATGTCCTCTGCGGTAAAAACTGCATTTGCTCGATAAACCACTAACCGAGAGTTGCTATAGAGACTGATCTCTCTAGCTCAATATGTAGGCTACGTCAAGAGCTTGAATTATAGCTTCATATTCTGCTTCAATGCTTAGACATTTTGCGGCCTTGCATAATACCTTCCTGGTGGGTGTTTTAATGCATAAATCAAGGTTGACTTCTTTTTCTCCGAGGTCTACATCGGTATGCATTACCCAGTGCCCAGATTCGATCGCCTCTGCACTCTTGATCGACTCATTTTCCTTCCATGTCAATTTGTCCAAAAAATCTACGGTGAAACCTTCCAGAGCTTGTGACCTGATGGTCTCTCGTGGTGGATAAGTGATATCATATTCTGCAAGCTCCTCGGCCCATTCATCGAACCTCTTCGAGTCCAAGACTGGACGGAATATTCCGCAGCGGTATGGACGAAATCACACTGACCGTATGATTAAGGAAATATGGACGCAGTTCCCGTGTTACCATGATTACTGCCGCCACGAACTGGTCCACTAATGAGAGACGTCCGTCCGCCCATAGGAATCCCTTACTGGCATATTATTTGGGGAACTGCCTCTCATCTTATTGTTGCACTAGGACTGCATTCCATGCTATTTCCGAGATTGTGACATATAGCAACAGGTGCTCTCCCTAGACTGGTTCAATTATCGTCGGAAGCTACAGGAGATGCATCTTTTTTCTGGTAAGAACCTGACAGTAATGTACTGGCCACCAAGGTTTCTCGTGATTTACCAATACTTTGGAGAGCTGATAACATAATTCTGCTGCCTTGGGAATTAGGTGACTTATCTCTGAAACCCGTTCTCTTAGCTCCCCGACCATTATGCTGGCATTCTGTTCAATAGACCCATCCCAGAAAGACTCTTCTTCAATCATATGTACTTCGGCTATGGGCCCTTTATGGAAGCTTTTGTTTGGTATAAGGTAACTTTCAGACAAGGACCGCTCACTCCGTAAGTCATTGATCCCGCTTCAGGTCGGGTATCTGAAGACTTAATGAATTGTTAAGGGGACTCCCTTTATGCTGTGTATCCACGGATGTCCCATGATGATATCATATGAAAGACTACAAGCTAGTACCTGAAAAGGTTTAATCCTCGTCACGCCCGGAATATGAACCGGCAGAGCTAGTTCTCCGACCGGTTATTTCACAAAAGCCGTTGAAGCCGATTATCTTGCAGGGGCTCGGAATCATCGGGTGGTGCTATCCTACCTTCTGTAATACTCCCCTCCAGATGATGTTAACGTCGCTCATTGGGTCGACTAAAGCCCGCTCGATCCGGAGGTCAAGCACCTTGATTAAGAAAATGAGTACGCCTTGGTGTTTCCCTTCATTTTCCACTGGGCTGAACGCAATCGGACTAGCAAGTAGTTTGGGCACTTTAGTCCCCAAAGTTGTAACAGATCGCATTAATGGTTTGCTTGCCTTCAGGGCCTAGTGCTCTTGATTGTCTCGCTCTTTCTTCAATCAAATCCTTGAGGTTCCCTTCCTTAAATAAGTGCTCAATTACCAACATCAGAGCCTTGCCGTCGACCGTGGCATGGCCGGTTCCTCAATGAAAGTTTCAATAAGCCGTTGGGTTCCTCTTGATTGCTCATTTTATAGTGGGCGGCCACCGTACTTTTGGGCCTAGTTTTCCAAAGTGATTGGCCACCAGATCTACAGCGTTGACCCGCAGTCCAAAGTCTCTGAAACTGCATGTCCCTGCATGTTTCTCCTAGGGCCCGGTCCCCCGGGAATTTTCTGGTTAGAGTTTTTCCTTTTATTCTTCTTCCATCACCTTCTCCCTCAAGGGATGGACTTCATGCTTGCTTCCGCCATTCAGCTTCGGGGTTTTTCGAGTTCTCTGGCTCAAGGCGGAGCTTTTTAGTGTGCCTCTGATGTAAAGCACTCCATGTTGATATAGGGTGTTGAGTTAAACTCCATTGTAACTCCCTAGTGGCTAACGAATCTCTAGAATTCAGGCTTTTTGCCAAAGGCTACAACAGCAATGTTATCGGGAACTGGAGGAAGCTCCATGTGTTCTGTCTGAAATCTTTCCAGGTAGTCCTTCAGCATCTCGTCGTCCCGCTGTCGAATCTCGAAGAAATCATCCATGTGCGTCTTCCTGCTTGCGGGCTCAAGAGTGTGCCTTCTTGAATAAATCTTGCATCTGAGTGAATGACTCGATTAACCCTATGGGCAGCTGAGTGTACCATGCGAGGGCATCTTTAGTTAAGGTCGAGCCACATCTCTTCACTAGAGCGGATTGGGTTTCTGCTTCATAAATATCGTTGCTCTTGACGGTTGTATAGCATCCATCGATATACTCGTCCAGATTAGTAGTTCCGTCGTACTTAAGGTTATCCGACTAGCGGAAATACTTTGGTATACAAAGCGGTGCAACACTTGCTTTATACGCATATTTGTAGAATTTCTGCTAAACTATGGTGGTAACCTGGGGTGGAGCATCCGGTACGTTACCGATCTGACCGTTGATGGCCTTCATCTCTTTCAGAATGTCCTGAATGAGAGGTATTCCTTTGAGATCTTGATTATTGACTGTTGTCGAGCTTTCATGAGCGGCGTCCATGTTGAGCCAGCGATTACGAATGGATGTTGGTGACTCGTTTATAAGTGTTGGTCCTTGCGGGGATGCTTGGCCTTTGGTTCATGCCTTCGACCATGTTGGATGAGTTCTGCTCTGCCCGTTCTGACAATGTGTTAAGGAGATCGACGAGGAAACCTTTAAGCTCAGAATTACCTCATCGTGGTTTATCGTTCTTGCTATCGCTGGCAACATGGACTGGTTCCTTGGCAGGGTCCTTTGATTGATACTTAGGATCATTAGGATCTCATGCGGAATCATCTGCCGAGTTAGTGGTGTTCTTTGGAACATTGTCGTTGTCGTCTGACATAACTGCGCCTTTTTCCTTGTAGAAACCTACAATTGTCTAGGTCCCACGGTGGGCACCAAACTGTTTAGGCCTAAATTTGGTCTTTTAGGTAAAACAATTGAATTTGTTAGAGGCCACAAGCAATACAGTAAATACACAGGAAAAGAAAGTAAATATTAAGAAAAAAGTAATAAGCAAGAAAGTAATAATTTTATTCCTTGAGAATAGCCGGATTCGGTGTGAATTGCTTGATGTACAATACAATGAGAGGAGGGGTATTTATAATAGAGATTTGCCAATTCTTAATTATGGTAAAGTACAAAGACTAATAAGGCTCATGGGCCTATAAACTCAAGGCAACGGTATGTACAAAACCCTAACTAGGAGACTATAACCATAAGGCGACAGGATGTATACCCTTCATCCTACGCCCGTACTGGCTTGGCGGTCGTGGCTTAGGGAGCAGGCGGGTATCCTATGTGCCCGATGACTTATAGGTTAAGTCTAATCACACCAGCTTGACTCATATCTCCGTAATACTATGTGGCCTATTTTTCCCCACACTTACTAATAGTGGCTTCAAGATCCATAATGTAAGTAGGATTTCACTAACTAGTTCACAGTTAAGATATTTAACATGTTCTAACTGTATTTTATGTGAGCATCCTGGAATGCATTCTTCAAGGTTAGTAAATGTAAGGTCTTCAGCAGAAGTGACTGGTAATCTTGGGTTTAAACCAGCATGTAGTCTAAAATGGAAAGGCAGGACAACCATGACCTCAAAGGCAACTTCAAGAGATGAGAGACAATAATGTCAGTGAAAGAAGGTTCGAGAAACCAAAATAGACCCAAGAGAGCTTCGCCACACAATATGACAATGTTTGAAGCGTGTTTAGTTGGTTGTGCAGTTTTTAGAAACTCCAAGTGAGATGAGAGACTTTTGTCTTGACTCTAATGGTCCATCTTCTAGTAGTCCTAATCTTGATTGTATGGGCTATAATAATAAAGAAGCTATTATGGATACCTTCATTGGGAGTTTGTCTAGTGATAAGGATTGTCTTGGAGGTGAATGTGGAGGTGAGCAGGTACCTCTTGGTGTGAGTAAGAGTGGTTCTAAGAAGGGCAATGGAATTGATGCTAGTTGTAGGTTGAACTATTTTGCTTACTCCAACCCATATGTTGATTACACCTTTAGTGTTGAGCATGCCAAGCCGATGTGTCACATTGTGACAGTAATGCATTGAAGGCTTGGTGTGATGGTTATGAGCTTAGAGATGATAGGTTCCTTGATTACTTGATCTTGCACGATCCATGCTCTATTAATCTCTTTGCTTGTTATGGTTGTAAGTGTTTGACATTGTTTCGCCAAGAACTTGTTGTTTCCTTTGGAGATATAGACTTTCTCAATGAAATTGATGCTTGGCTCTATCATAAAAGTGTGTTATCCACATCACTTGTACTCACTCTTGTTGAGCTTACCTACTCTTGTAGTAAGAAGTTTTGGTGTGTTAATCATGAACTTCAGAATCTTAGGAATTTTGATAGCATGTTCCATGTCTTATTTATCTCTTTGTTTGTTCTTGTGTTGGGTATACTTTCTTATTGAGTCAAGTACTTGTTGTTTCCTTTAGAGACATGAGCTTTTTCATTGTTATTAATGCTTGGCTCTATCATAAGAGTGTATTTTCCACACTATTTGCACTAACCTACTCTTATAGTAGGAGATTTTGGTTATATTTATCTATGCTTGTAGGTCTTGATGGTTTGATTGGGAGGATAAAATCTTCTCAAGAAGGGGAGGATGATGCGGGGCAAACTGAGCAAAGACACCAACCATCAAGAGCCAAGCTTTTAGGAAGCAAAGGACGGGAGGTCAAGAGCTTCGGAGGAGAGTTCGGAAGTAATTTGAAGATGTGTCGCTTGGTCTCAGCCTTGGGTGCTCCTCCTCAGGACCAGGCGCTCTGCCTAGAAGCCTCACTGGCCATTGGTCCAAGTGCTCCTCCTGCGAATCTGGGAGCTCCTCATTAGAATCCAAGCGCTCCTCCTAATAATCCAGGCGCTCCTCGTCATGCTCCTTCTCAGGATTGAGGCGCTCCGCCTCAGCTACTCACTGCCCAATTGTCCAGGTGCTCCTCCTTGATCCAGGCGCTCCTCCTTAGCGGTCAATTGCATTATGGGATTTTCTAGTTATTTTCTATTTTAGCCCTGCATGGCTTATTATGTTTTGACCCAACTTCTGTGCTTTTATGTCATTTATTCCCAAGTGAGGTGAACCTATAAATACCTCCTAGGTCTTCTTATTTCATAAGTTAATTTGGATTAGACTTGAATAGAGAAGAAAGGAAAGAGAGGCATTGCCTTCTTTGAACAAGCTTGAAGCTTCATGTATCTATTTAAACTTGGATTCCATGAAAGATCATCCTAGTATGATTCCTTGAGCGGTTCAACTCTCTCTTTCTCCCTTGGAATCAATCTACGTATGTGAGTTTGATTCATTCTTTATTCTATTTCTATTCTCTCAAATCTCAACTTTCTTTTTATCTCGTTTATTTGCTTCCGCGTCTATCATTATTTAGCTTCCGCGTTTTTACCTTGTATCAATCAGTCACTAATTTCAATTAAGGTCGGATGTTTGAAAGCAAAGGTTACTTTATTCTTAATTAATTTCATTAATTTCTCCATTTATTTTAGTTTCCCTTTTTCTCCATTAATTTTTGTTGATCTGAAAGAGTTAATTATTTCTGCTAACCCTTTTATTTTTCAGTTGGTAGAATGCCTCATAGGAGCTTGAATTTGAGTAAGTTTTGTATGGAAGACCAAGAGAATGAAGAAGTGTTGTTTAATAATGGATTCGTGTTGCCGTTGATGACATCTTGGACAACAAGGAACCATGGTAGGAGACACTGGGTTTATCCATACTATGGGGTAAGTTATAAGTATTTTTAAGCATTGATTTGTAAGGGTCCAAGAATTGTACACCGATTAATATTTTTTTTTTGGAAGGGTGAAAGATCTTGTGATTTTTAGTGCTGGAAGGATGTTGAAACTGATCCAAGTTCAAAGTTTTTGGTTCCTAAACTAATTGAGAAAATGGGTGAACTAGAGGCATCATTGGAAGCCATTGGAAAACTTGACAATGCTAAGCCATCCAATAAAGTTGTAAACAACATTGAAAGGGAGGAGATGAACATGATGAATGCTGAATTGGAGAAGTTAGTTGCAGAAATTCAGAAAATGAAAGAGAAAGCCAAGAAGGGGAGGACCAAGTTGGATTAGTAACAATGGATTGTCCATAGAGTTAAGTTTTCCAATCCATGGAGTTCTAACTCATTCCCTACTCTAGCTTGATTCAAATCACCATCACTATTGAAGATTCCCTCAAATAAAGGATTAGTATAGGCATACTTCTCAAGTTCACTACCCAACAAAGGTGAGGTTTCCAAGCTAGAGCCAACATCTACACTCGAGGAGTCATCAAACATAATCCTATCCATCTCATACACTAGAGAATCCTCAAGGTCATTTCTATCCTCACTATGACACATAAGACCACCATTATCAAATAAACCATCAAAGGGAAGAATATGATATTCATTCAACTCATCTTCTCCTCTATCAAATATAGGTGGTGTATCATAACAAGGTTCACAAACAAAGTCAACTGCAACTTCTTCACTAAAGAGGGGCTCATTGAATACCGAGCTCACATTATGATGTGGCTTATCAGCCCTCTCCACTAGTGGTTCACAATCACACATAAGTTGACCAACCGACTCTACACTAGTTGCAAACACATTGTAGTCATACAGATTATCAACTAGCATAGAGCTTTCACAAACAATATCATAAGACAAGGTTGTAACATGCTCATGGAAAGAAGAACTAACACTTACACTTGCGTTGCCATCTTGCTCACTCAAAGCACTTCAAGTGTCGTGACGAGTCTCTCAACCTTGTAGGTCAAAATGGGAATCTTCTTCACCTTTCCTTTCCACTTTGGAATATGATTGAGGCTCCATTGGTTTGCCTCAAAGAATACCTACACAATAACTCACACAAGTAGAAGAAAAAGATAAAGAGTTAGTGTTAGAATAAGGGGCGCCCTCACTCTCCATGATTCTTTTTCCCTCTCTCTTCTTCCTAATTTTTCTTTCAAGGTTGGGTGTAGATTCGGGTAGTGACAACTCACTCACACCACTCAACACAACCTCTCATTTTTCAATCGAGAGTTTTCACCTGTTACTCCCTTACTCCTCTCAATCTTTTTTCTCTCATATTCGGGCGAGTTGGGATGAGGCCTAAGAATGCCTTTAGCCGAAGTAGGTGGACTCTTTACATCAACCCGGAATCTAGAACTTAGAGAATCATTACTCTATGTCTCCCTCTTCTTTGGTAAACCACTCGATTTTGAATCTTGCAGTTTTGGGTTCACCTTGTTGATACTTGTCAACCCTTTACTCGAATTTGTCCCACTTTTTCTTGTGTTTGTACGACTTCTTGAATGCACTATTTTACCCATGGAATGAAGTTCTCGCTCCTCGCTACTTTGAATAGCCAAAGAATGTGCATTAGTAGGCAACTTGTCTCTTACCCGGTAAGGTGTAAAGTCATAGACATTTTGACCCATGCAAACAAGATAAGCATCATTCATAACATTATATCGCACCCTCTTGTCATACAACCATGGCTCACTTATCCATATATCAACATGCCGCATGGGATACACATCACACCAAACATAACACTCATAACTCTTATGAGATATGAGCACCCGAGCTTTCTTGGAAACCCACACTCCATTATACTCATAAGGATGTTCTAGCTCATGGCATGGTATCCTTAACCTATCAACCAAGAGGTGCTAATGCTATTGGCATCGGTCACACCAACTTTGAGCAAGTTCCCTTCATACCCATTTACCTCAATAACGAATCTACATTTACCCAAGTTTTTTAGATGTACATCAAAGAAAGAACTTGAATGCCCACGAGTATCAACACCATCAACTTGGGCCTCCCTTATCCCTCCTCTACTAGCAACATTGCTAGAGTAACTTCCACTTCCGTCACTCTTCCAATATTAGATGTGTTGTTGAAAGTCGAGGAAGAAGTCTCACCATGAAATCTATAAGAATTTCTCCTAGGGGTAGAAGTGTAGTAGAAACTCTCTCCCCTAATCTTGGTTCCATAACCCATAACACTGCTCCTACTACAACTATCCAAGCCCCTCACGACATTGTTAGAACAAGACAAACCTTTTGTAGAAAAAGCAACACTTTTTCTCACAATAGCCATCAAATTGCATTTCGCATGGGAATTAGGAGTATTGAGCCCTTTAGCACAAATAGAAGATGTATTTGTGCATAGAAATACCAAACCAATGGAAAGACCACTACTACTCCCTTTTTTATGCATAGAAACACCAAGAGAAGATGCAAATGAACAATTTCTATAATCAACTTCATCATCAATTCTCTCTATGTCACTATCTACATTTTCAAGTTCATCACAGAAAGAGTAAGTAGGAACATTATACCTTGAGGTGTCACTATCTTCAAATTCTTGACTAGAGCATTAGAATCTTCATATTCATCTTCAAAAGCTTCATACTCTCCATATGATGCAGCCCAAATCCGTGTTGATCAAGTACTCAACCCATTGAGGCCATTGACACGAAGCCAAGCCAAGCTCTTGCATGATGTGCACATTCAGCTGGCGTGGTCGAGAGGAAGTACCTGTTCAGATGCTAACTGGCCGCGCACAAGATACGAAGTCTTTATCTGCAAGCTCGAGCCCAAAAAAGGAAGTGAACGAACACTCAATCTTGACGCCGAGCAATGATTGACCGAAGGACTACAATTATGCCCAAGGCAAGTGAGCGTCCGTTTTCAAATGGGCCGAGCTGAGTAACCGAGCACTGAAGCCAAGAGATTCGAGAACAAAAACTACTTCGGTCCTGCGTCGCCTTGTCTTATTGGTCGCCTGTGACCATAATTACTTTAGTGCCCTTGGGGCTATCTATATAAACTCCTTAGTGTAGTTCATCTTGGGAATTAGTTATTGATGAATATTGTTATAGCTGTTGCTATTGAGACTTCGATGAGATCCGAACCCCATCGTGGGATTTATAAGAACTTGGCTCAATCGGTATACCCGTTTGAACAATTTTTTCTTTGATCATTCAGTTTGCCAGAAGCATGAATGTCTTCTTGAGGATTGTTGCCTAGTATATGTGTATCTTTTGCTTTCCGTTGTTTGGTCCGAGACTAGTTCCTCAGAATCATTCAAACGAAGTTAGGATCTGTCTTGCTTCTATCTTTGTTTCTTGTTTTTCGATGTTCTTCAGTTGCTAAGCTTCTTCCTCAATTTGGCTTGCACCATTTTTGGTATCAGAGCAAGGTTTTGGCTTATTTTTACAATCCCAATCTTTTCTACGTTATCTTTTAAATTTTCGTGCGTTTGTATCTTTGTTTCCGTTTCGTGTTCTTTTTATCACTGTTTGTGTTTATTTACAAAAAAAAAAAGTAGAAAGAAGAAAATAATTCAAATTTTTTGTTTGATTGTTTGTTGTTTGGATTAAACAACCACAGATTCTTGTTCACCATTGTTTGGAGGATCGAACGAGTACCCGTCGTACATCATCTGTCGACTAGGGTTTCTTGATGTTCTTGAAATGTTTTTGACATGGTGGTACTGCGTCAAAAAAAACCAGTGAGTTTTGGTTGTTATCGTTGAAGACTGGGTGTTATTGTTCGATTTGGGTCGAGTTTTGAGCTTAAAAATTGAAGTTCCGTCATTTAGCCACCATCTGTACGCCGGAAACTTGTTACATTGTAACAGTGTATGGACGACGAAGTTAAAGCTGTTCTTAGCTTGGCTTGGAACTAAGGTTACTTCTGCTCATTGAATGATTTAAAGAAGGAAAAATGACCTGAATCTTGTTAAGTCAGTAGGCTGTGAACAATCTTGGGATCCATACATCAGAATTATTGATTTCACTATTCCATTGAAGAAAAAAGGGTAAAGTGTTAATATCAAAACCCCAGGTGAAAATTTTATCGCCAAGAAAGAGGAAAAAGTGGATAAAGTTAAACCCTAATTCGTACCAAGACCTTTCCAAACGCCCTAGTTTTCTCTCTAGAACTAGGCGATTTCGGCGACCACAAGCTCGGCCACCTTCCCATGGCCATTCCGGCCACTGGACAGCCCCCCACTGGGGTTGTCCAGCCAAATACTACCCCTCCACAACCTCCTAACACAACCATAACACCTACTAATAACAATCCAACCCCATTATCCTATGCCTCGACCCTAAAACCTACTGCACGACCCTTTGTTGTGCCTTCAATTCCTGAGCCTCTAATGGAACTATATCATGGTGAACCCTCATTCATTTGGCAAGACAAAGATGTAGACAATATGGTAATTCATGAAGAATTACAATATGCAGTCGTGGGCAAGTTTTCATATGGCATGCCTGCCTTTCATGAACTTAAAAAGCAACTACCAATTCAATGTGAGCTGAAAGGAGAATGTTCTATAGGTTTTCTTGATCTTAGACATGTTTTGATTAGGGTTTCATTGCTGGAAGATTATGTACATCTCCTATCAAGGCCTGCCTTCTATTTAAAATTCACAAACGTGTATCATCAGATGAGATCATTGAAGTATGATGTGTGGTTTGATCCAAGGGAAGAGACTTCAGTGGCAGTTGCTTGGATCTCCTTTCCAGGCTTGCCACCAGTTTTCTTTGTCAAGGAAGCAGTGTTTGCATTGGCTAGTGCAATTGGCAAGCCTTTGCAATTGGATGCAGCTACAAGGGCAAGAACAAGACCTAGTTGTGCTAAGGTCAAGGTAGAAGTGGACCTACTATCTCCAAGACCTCAAAGAGTGAGGATTGGGATCAAGAATTCGACTACTGGTGATGTTAAGTATAAATGGATCAAGGTTCAATATGACTACTTGCCAAAGTATTGCACTCATTGCAAGTTGCAAGGGCATGATGAAGATCATTGCTTCATATTGCATCCGGAACTTGATGACAAGGTGAATGCAAAAGGGGAGAATGTTGAGAGGAAGCAGCCTCTTAGGATGCTTACAAGTGGTAAGCTTGTGGGCAATGTGAATGATAAGGAAGCTCCAGCTTTGATTAAGAAGTTCAACAAGGGTAATACAGTGCCTGATGCTCGACAAGGTAACACTAGGAAGGGTGTGAATCCTAATAGAAACCCTAATGCTTGGGTGAGAGTTGAGAACAAGAAGAATCAGAACAAGGACGATGTTTAGGTTAAGGGTGATGGTGTTCAAATTCAGAACACGTTTGCAGTTTTAGATGTTGAGGAGGATGAGGTTGTTGAAGTTCAATTAGGAGAGGTGAAAGGTGTGAACTCAGCTAGGAAAATTGTTAATCCGGAACAAGTTGGAAATAGGAGTACAAATTCAAATCAAATTAGGAGTGCAACTCCTAAGGCAATTGATACTGGAGTTAAAAGTACTTGACAATGGGTAGAAGACACTTTTAAAAATAGTTTGAAAGAGAAGGAATTGAGTGAAGCAGCCCAGGATGTTAGGGTTGAAGATGAATACGAGCTGGGAGAATTGAAGGAAGCTGATGGTTCAGACAAAGATCGCGCATTAATTGCGATCCCACAAACTGAAAATTCAGTTCACGAGGTAGATTTGGTTGGTAAACTAAGCGTGTTTAATGAAGATGCATTGAAGGAGCTGAGGGGAATAAATTCTGGGGCTTGGGAGTTAATGCAAAAAGCCCTAGAATTAGTTAAATCTGGTACGGGAAAGGAAGTGGCTTTTATACCTAAGCCACCTTTTCTTCCTGCAGTCGATGTGGGAGAGAACAATATTTTGAATTGTAACTTAAACACGACTGCTTCAACTGTACCTAGCCAAACTCAGGATGAGGACCTTGCTCAAGGCTCTTCCCTGATTCCTTCAGGTGCTACTTCTGATGAAGATGAAGATGATCCTTTAGAAAATATGCCATTGCAACCAATTGTCAGGGAAGCACAAGCTCAGGAAGGAATAAAATTGATGGATGGCCCTTTGAGCCCGGGCAGGCTTGAGCATCAAGAACTTGATGAAGACTCCACTGCTCATAACTTTGAGCAAGTTGCAAGGGAAGCTGATTTGTCTCCAACAAGTGCAAGATCACAGCAGCAGCTGATCCCTCCAGCACCCTTAGAGTTTTCAAATCAATCCAAGCAGGCACAAAAGAGGAACAAGAAGAACTATAGTCAGGATCCTGACAAAATCAAGGCTTTGAGATCAACCTCAACCAAACAGAAATAAATGGATAGGCTCCTCATCTTGAACATAAGGTCAGTTAATACTCAAGAAGCATTTGATAGATTGATCACACTGCATCAGAGGAAGCACTTTCAAGTTATAGGATTGATGGAACCTTTCCAGGATGTGAGTACTATTAATAGCTATAAATTGAGACTTGGGATGGATCAGTGCTTTCACAATGTAAATGGCAAGGTGTGGGTGTTTGTGAATGCTGATTTTGAAGTGCAAGAGGTAATGAATGATGAGCAGCAGATCACACTCTCCTTTAACAACCAACACTTTGATGAAGAAATTGTCATTACATTTGTGTATGCCAAAACAAATGCTGGTGATAGGTTCTTTCTTTGGGAAGCTATGCAGTACTTTGCTAGTGATAATGTGAGGCCTTGGCTGGTTGCTGGGGATTTCAATGTCATTCTCTCTGAGAATGAGAAGTATGGGGGTTTACCAGTCTTCATGCGTGAGTATGAAGAGTTTGCTTCTACCTTAGCTAATTGTCAGCTCATGGACCTTGGCTTCCATTCTGGAAGCATCTTCACTTGGTGGAATGGTAGAACTGAAGAAGATTTTATATTAAAGAGGCTTGATAGATGCTTAGGCAATCAGCAATTGGTGGACATGTGTACTAAGATTGAAATTGATCACCTTGCTAGAGTGGGTTCAGATCACTCTCCTTTGTTGATCAAGTTCTCACAGGATGATACTCCCACAATCAAGCCCTTTAAATTTCTTAACTTCTGGACCTCACATGACTCATTCCTTGACTTAGTAAAGGAGCATTGGGACATTGAAGCTGCAGGAGATCTATTTTATTCTCTCAACACTAAGTTAAAGACTTTCAAGAAGAAGCTGACTGCCAGGAGTAAAGCTACTTATGGGAATATCTTTCAGCAAGTTTCCACACTGGAGGACATTATCTTGGCACATGAATACCAACTGGAGTTAGCACCAACACCTGAGAATAGAGAAGCATTGAAGAAGGCTGAAGCTGAGCTGAAGAGGTATCTTGCAATTGAAGCTGAATTCTGGAAGCAAAAGGCTGGCATGCAATGGTTTAAAGAAGGGGATGTGAACTCTAATTTCTTTCACTTTCATGTCAATGGAAGAAGAAAGAAGCTACATGTGAGCAGAATTCAAAATAGGGATGGCAATTGGATCAACTCTCAGGAAGCAATGGCTAATGAAGCTTTGTGGTTCTTTCAGAGACAATTTGCTACTGAGGAGGTATCTAAAAACTATGATCTTTTGATGAATGTACCATCTATGATTAGTGATGACAGAATGAGGCATTTACAAAAGTTCCATGGGAGGATGAAGTCAAACAAGCAGTGTTTGGACTTAATGGAGATAGTGCTAGTGGCCTTGATGGCTATACTGGCAGGTTCTTTCATGTTGCTTGGGACATCATTAAGTCTGATATTGTTAGGGTGGTGTAGGCATTGTTTAGTGGAAGACACATCCCTAGATATGTCACACACACTAATCTAGTGCTGATCCCCAAGAAGCCTTCAGTCACAACCTTTTCTGACCTCAGGCCTATAAGTTTGAGCAATTTCATCAACAAGGTCCTTTCAAGGGTGGTGCACAACAGATTAGTAGAAGTTCTTCCTACTCTCATCTCACAGAATCGGGCAGGATTTGTGCAAGGGAGAAGCATTGTTGAGAATGTCTTGCTTGCTCAGGAAATCATTCATGATATCAATGAGAGAGGAGAAGATGCAAATGTAGTTGTAAAGCTGGATATGATGAAGGCATATGATAGGGTGTCCTGGCCCTTTTTGACAATGGTGCTGAGGAAGATGGGGTTTTGTCATGAGTTTATAGATGTTATCTTCCAGCTTGTCTCATCAAACTGGTACTCAGTTTTGTTCAATGGCCAAAGCTATGGATTTTTTCATTCTGGTAGAGGTCTGAAACAAGGTGATCCCTTGTCCCCAACATTGTTCATCCTCACTGCTGAAGTTCTCTCTAGGACCTTGAACTCTCTCAACACTCACAGCTTCTATAGGCCCTATGCCATGCCTAAGTGGAGCCCTCATCTTAATCATCTTGCATATGCTGATGATACTATACTTTTCACTTCAGCTCATGAGGATTCTTTACACTTGATCACTGGTGCTTTGCAAGCTTATGAAGCTGTGTCAGGTCAGAAGATAAACAAGGATAAAAGTGCTATTTACTTGCATGCCTCAGTGGGAGAAGATGAAGTACAAAAAGTAGAAAGGATCACTGGCATTCAGAGGAAGGATTTTCCCTTCACATACCTTGGTTGCCCTATCTTTTATTGAAGGAGGAAGAAGATATACTATGAGGAGCTGGTTGGGAAAGTAACATCAAGGAGTCATGGCTGGAGTGCTAAAATGCTTTCATTTGGGGGAAGGGCCATCCTGATTAAGCATGTATTGCAAAGTATGCCAATACATCTTCTTTCAGCAGTCAATCCTATTGATAGTGTGCTCAATCAGTTGCATAAGCTCTTTGCTAAGTTCTTTTGGGGAAACTCACAAGAAGGATCTAATAGGCATTGGTCTTCCTGGAAGAATCTATGCTTCCCAGTTGAAGGAGGAGGCATGGGATTCAGGTCTTTGTTTGATGTGTCAAGTGCTTTGTTTGCTAAGCTTTGGTGGAACTTTAGAACTGGAAACTCTCTTTGGGTTACTTATATGTCTAACAAGTATTGTAAGAAGCTGCACAAGGCAATTGTGCCTTTCAAGCAAGGCTCCTATGTCTGGAAGAAGATGATTCAAGCTAGGGAGGCTATTGATCATGAGATACACTGGCAGATTAGAGAAGGTTCAGCTCATCTTTGGTATGACAACTGGTCAGGTCTTGGACCATTATACTTCATTGTGCCCTCTACATTTAACTGTGAGCTATGGTACAATAATGTGAGAGAAGTGATAGAGGAAGGAACCTGGAATGCTGAGTTGTTGCACCTCCTATTACCTGAAGACATTGTTGAACATATCCTTCAGAATGTTCACTTACTTGGAACTGATCAGAGAAGAGACAAAGCTTGGTGGGGCTTGACTTCAAATGGCAAGTTTTCAGTTAGTAGTGCATGGAATTATATGAGAGTGAAGCAGCATAAGGTCCCTATCTCCAGGTTTATGTAGGTGAAAGGGATGCCAATGAAAGTGTCTTTTATGATGTGGAGATTGTGGAAATTTAAGTTACCAATTGATGATGAACTGAAGAGAATGGGATATCAATTCCCATCTAGGTGTTGGTGCTGCACATCTCCTAACATTGAAACTAGAGAACATCTCTTCAGGACAAGTCAAGTGGCCAACAGTGTGTAGAAGTATTTTGCTCAAGCTGCAGGAGTTCAGGTGAATGGATGCAATCTTCATCAGGTTTGTTTTAAATAGTAGAGGCAATGGCCTAAACCCTGGATTAAGGATGTCTTTCACACTGTTCCTTCTTTTATTGTTTGGTCCCTTTGGAAGAGAAGAAATGCATTAAAACATGATAAAATTGTATCCTACTCTATGCTGCTTTATGAAGTCACTAGCAATTTGTTTTACTTTGTGAAGCTGAGGTTCCCTTTTGTTTCTTTGGTGAGACAATCATGGCCTGATATTGTCAATGCTTTAGAGGCTTATTTGCCTAGATTCAGGTACATCAAAGTAGGATGGACAGTACCAAACTTTGGAGTCTTAAAAGTGAATATTGATGGTGCCTCTAGGGGGAATCCTGGCCCTAGCTCTATGGCATTTTGTGTAAGGAATGTAGAGGGTGATGTATTGTATGCCTTTGCTAAGCTCATTGGGGAGCTCAACAATATGTATGCTGAGGCTATGGCTATTAGGGAAGCCATGAAATACAGTGTGGAGAATGGCCTAGGAGAGGTTGTGATTGAAACTGATTCTCTAGTTGTCAAACAGATGATTGAGGGTGTTTGGCAACCTATGTGGTCTATTGCTTCTATTGTGGAGGATATTTTGAAGTTGAAGCAGCTAGGGAACTTTCAGTTTAAACATACTTTGAGAGAGGGCAATAAGCTAGCTGATTGTCTTGCCAATCTGGCCTATGAATTGCCCACTGTTTGCTATACTTCTTTTGGTGAAATGCCTCCTAAGGCCAGGTTCTTAGTCAATTTTGACAAGCATCATTGTGTGGAGTTTAGAGCTAAGAGATGGAAAGGCTCAAGATGATGACAATCAGAGGTGGAGAAGGTGTAGGAGGGGCTGCTTGGAGTTTGAACATTGCCCCCTATGGTCAAGACTCTAAAGTGGAGATCATAGGGGTTGTTTACACTAACTTTAGTTTCTTTGGTTGCAGGTACAAGATTGAGACATGCACATATCATTTGGATTACATTGTTGCTATTATTTTTAGCAAGAAACTGAGGAACAATGGTGGAGCACCGGTGCTCTACAAGTTTTATGATGATGGAGCACTGGTGCTCTACTGCCTTAGTCGACTCATTCAAGGCACTTATGCTGGAACAACACTGAAAAGGGGAAACTGGATTACTTTCAATGCTTTGAAATTCATACAAGCTGGGATTGTTATAAACATCACTATGCATCTTACCCAGCTTGTTTTCTTAGCTTTGTTTACATATATCATGATTACCAAGTTCTTTTCTATGCTACATTTTCTCTTAGCTCAGAAATACTTTGGAAAAATGCTGATTACATTAGTGTTTGCTCAAGGAATCTCACAATGCCTCACTTAATATGACATGATGCTGGTTGCATTGCTGATTGCTCAAGGAGTTTTCCATTGCCTTAATCTTCTGGGAGATGCTATGATGCTGCATTTGCTTCAAATAGAAAATCAAGTTGAGAGACACTGGTTAATCTTCCATTGGTTTGCCAAGCTCAAGCATTACATGAACCATCTCTGGACATTACTATCTCTACTTTGGCTGCATTTCTTGAAGCATCATACATCCTGCAAGCAACAAGGATTGAAACTAGTTATTTGCCTAGTTTGTACTCTTTGTTTTGATAGTTATTTAGTTCCTATTTCTCATACTCATTGGCATCAAGATTATGACTTATTTTCATTCTACTTGGTGGTATTTATGCCCAATGGCATTCAACCCAAGAGTGTGTGGATAAGGAGTAAGATTGATGCTTTTTTAGAGAGAAGTAGGGTACACTTGGTTTTTCCACTTGCTAAGTGCACACATTGTAAGACTATGTACTTATTTTTGTTCTTGAATATTAATAAAAATGGTCACTAGGTGCAATGCCTAGTTGACTCTTGATTAAAAAAAAAATCGTACCAAGAAGGGACCACTTTTGTCCGTACAAGGGATACGTGTCCGAGGTTTCTAAATGAGGAAATGAAGGGTAGATTATCCTAGGATATCTTTTTTCTTGTGGTCGATAATTCTCGTTAGTTGATCTCTGGAGTAAATCTTTCTATTGGAGGTCGTACTAACTTGTTTGGGCTTTTAGGAACTCGTGCGTGGGGTAACCAAAGTCCAAAATATTGTAGAAATTCTTTGACCTCCTGTGCGCAGTTAAATAGCGTATGTTCTATCGAGTCAAAATCAATTCACTCTTCCCGAAGGAAACAGTGTGACTTGTCAAAATTCAAAGGATCTCAGAGAGATTGATCAAACCGAGGAAGCCATTGGCAATAAGTTCTTGAGTGACTGGACCTACAAAATTAGTGGACCCGAATGCCACCCAATGAAAGTGATGGAGTATGTGAGGTGATTTCTAACATTTAACATTTTCTTGGTCTTTGATTTGTGCATATACCATAACTTGGAATGGAAGGGAAGGAAAAGTTGTTGAATTGCCCGAGGTGTCGTTAGCCGATCTCCTGGCTGCGAAACAAGGCATCAGTGCTGAGGTGAGAGGAGTGAGTGCTCGAGTAGCGAATCTCGAGCAAGAAAAAGTGTATATGGCCTTGCCTGGGTCCGGCGCTGGTACTAGCAACTCTACTCCTATAAAATCGAAGCAATTTGCTAAGCTGGTTCGTCAACAACGGTTGAAGAACGAGGCAGCTTGAAATGAAGCTATGGGCAATCCTCGAGCTGAGCAACACTTGGACATTCCCCAAGCTGGACAACACGACTTGGGCAATCCCCAAACAGAACAATAAAACTTGGGCAATCCCCAAGCTGATCATCAAAACGTGGGCATTCCCCGAGGTGATAGATTACCACTTCCAAGGGCCCGAAGACAAGTCGAGGTCATTGATGAATAGGCCGATGATGGAGAGTTTCCCGAGGTCGAAGCTGAATATGAGCCACTGTTCGTTCAACGAAGGCAGGTTCATCGAGGTCGTGGAAACTTCCGAGGTCGAGGTCGAGGCCGAGGTGCAAATATTGATAGATATTTTGAGCATGAGGCTGATGATTATTATGATGAGTATCCAAAATTGATCTGAGGTGCTCGTGATTCAAATTTGAACAGTGTCAAGATCACTATTCTACCTTTCAGAGGAACTAGTGATCCGGATCAATATCTTTAATGGAAGAGTCGTTTGGAACAAATCTTTAAAACAAATGAGATGACTGAAGAGAGAAAAGCTGCACATGCTATTGCTTCATTCGAAGTATATGCATCAACATAGTGGGAAGCTGACAAGTGAATGAGGAGAAGAAATGTCTATCCTGAGATTCTCACTTGGGCACAGCTGAAGAGAGTGATGGATGCTAAGTATGTGACTGCCAAATATAGCCAAGAGAAACTTCGGAAGCTCTACGATTTGAAACAGGGGTCCAAATCGATCGAAGAGTATTATGATGAGTTCGAAAAGATTCGATTGGCTCTTGATGTGGAAGAAGATGATGAGAGAGCCATCATTCAGCTCAAAAATGGTGTGACTCGAGAAGTGTCATCTCAAATGAGACTGCATATGTATCAAACATTATGTATTCTATGCAGCCATTTATGCTAAGAAATAGGTAAAGAACGACAAAGCAAGCCAGTACCGAGGAGTCACTTCTTCAAATCCTCTAAACCGAGGTAAAGATTGGAAGAGTCCAAACACAGTAAGTGCCAACACTGATCGAGATCAGAAGAGACCCTTCGTAAGAGGAGTGACTATTAACAACTCCAAGGAAGTGGGAGGTAAAGTTCAACTCAATACTCCTAGTGCTTCAAACATTAAGTGTTATAAATGTATGGGTTATGGTCACATGGCAAATAAGTGTCCAACTCGCAAAGTTATACTTTTGCTCAAAGATGGAACCGTCCATGAGCAAGCGAGTGACACCGAGGAAAAAAATAGAGAGGAGACTGGCTGAGCTGAAATTGATGATGGTCGTGAAGCAGCAGAAGCTGACCACCCAGAAATATTTCTTGTGGTTCGTAGGAACTTGAGCTGTATGACTCTTGAAGAAGAGGACAACCAAAGGGAAAATCTTTTTCACGCAAGGTGTCAAGTGAGGGAAAGGTTTGCTCAATGATTATTGATTCAGGTATTTGTGCGACTGTGGTGAGCCAACCTTGGTTTCACAAACGGGACTGCCTACCTTGAAAGCACCCTCATCCCTACCGTTTGAAGCGGTTGAATTAATGTGAAGAATTGAAGGCTGTCAAGTAGGTGTGGATCAAGTTCAAAGTAGCAGATTATAAAGATGAGATGATGTTCGATGTGATACCGATGCAGGCTTGCCATTTGTTATCGACCATGCCAGTATGATCGACCAGTTATTCATAACGGATGGTCCAACACTTACACTGATAAGCTCGGAGGAGAGAGTTTCATACTCAAACCATTGTCTCCGAAACAAGTCAGTGAGGACTATAAAAGAATGAAGGAGCTGCAAGAAGCGGCCAAAGCAAAGTCTCCCATGGGGACACCAATTGTGGCCGAGGACAGACATTCACCGCCTGAGAAAAACAATATTTGTAAAATCATGCAACCGGGTGAGTATCTATAAGGCAACGACAATGGTCATTTGATGATTTACCTCGTGCACAAGTGTATCCTTCTAAACTCTAATTATGATTTTAACGATAACCCTTTGTCTAGTGTTGTTCAAAGTATTTTGCAGGACTTCGAGGACATATTTCCTGAAGAAATGCCAGGTGGATTGCCTCCGTTGAGAGGAATTGAGCACCAAATTAACTTCGTTCCGGGGTCTCAAATCCTCAACAAACCTGCATATCGGTGTAATCCCGAAGACACCAAAGAGCTCCAAAGGCAGGTGGATGAATTGTTGAACAAGGGCTATGTTCGCGAGAGCTTGAGTCCTTGCGTCGTTTCTGTTATCCTTGTCCCAAAGAAAGATGGAAAATGGCGAATGTGTGTTGATTGCCGAGCAGTCAACAAGATAATGGTAAAGTATCTTCATCATATCCCTCTATTTGATGACATGCTAGATGAGTTGAGTGGTTCTTCATGCTTTTCAAAGATAGACCTCAGGTCCGGTTACCACCAAATCTGAATGAAATCGGGTGATGAGTGGAAGACCGCATTCAAGACCAAATTCGGTCTCTATGAATGGTTAGTGATGCCTTTTGGCCTTTCTAATGCACCGAGCACTTTCATGCGATTGATGAACCATGTGCTTAAACCATTCATAAATAAGTTTTTTGTTGTTTACTTCGATGACATACTTGTTTATAGTAAATCTGTGGATGAACATGTCGAACACTTAAGGCTAGTGCTTGATAAACTTATAGAAGAGAAGTTGTATGCTAACTTCAAAAAGTGTGCCTTTTGTGTTGAGCGTGTAGTCTTTCTAGGATTTGTTGTGAGTGCTAATGGTGTTGTAGTCGATGAGTCAAAAGTCGAGGCTACCAAAGATTGGCCGACTCCAACTTCGGTATCTCAAGTTCGTAGCTTCCATGGATTAGCTAGCTTTTATCGAAGGTTTGTTCGTGAATTTAGCACTGTGGCAGCCCCTTCAACAGAGCTGGTAAAGAAAGACCATCCGTTTGTGTAGGGAGAGTCTCAAGAGAGGGCTTTCCAAGTGTTGAACGGAGGCTAAGTTATGCTCTGTTGCTGCAACTCCCTGACTTCGGCAAAGCGTTCAAGGTTGAATGTGATGCGTCTGGAGTTAGGATCGGAGGAGTGCTTATGCAAGAATCGAAGCTGATCACTTACTTCAGTGAAAAGCTTAAAAGAACAACCTTGAACTACTCTACTTATGACAAGGAGTTGTATGCCCACGTTCGAGCACTCGCTCATTGGCAACATTATCTATGGCCCCGTGAGTTTGTGATTAAGAGTGATCATGAATCTTTGAAATATCTCCGAGGCCAGGAAAAATTAATCCGAAGACATGCCAAGTGGGTGGAATTCATTGAAGGCTTTCCCTATGTAATTCATTACAAAAGGAAAAAGACAATGTTGTGGCCGACGCGCTATCAAGGAAATTTACCTTGGAGACCAATCTCGCCTCGAGGCTCATGCGATTTGAAAGCATAAAGTCAATGTATGATGGTGATCCCAAGCTGCAAAGCATCCCTGACACGATCTTGAATGGCCGAAGGGTTGAGAAATATCAGTGGCACGATGGCTACCTCTTCAAGAATGGGCGGGTTTGTATGCCTATGTCATCATGGAGAGAGCTTTTGGTTCGAGAAGCTCACTCCGCGGGCTTACTGGGACACTTTGGTGTCGATAAAACTCTCGGTATCTTAGCCGAGTAGTTTCACTAGCCCAAAATGCGAAGGGATGTGGAAAAGCTTTGCAATGCTTGTATAGATTGCAAGACAGTTAAATCGAGGTCCAACCCTCATGGTTTATATACTCCATCACCTGTTCCTAATCGGCCGTGGGTTGATATATCCATGGATTTTGTTATGGGGCTACCGAGGTCGGGGGTGGACATGCTAGCATCTTTGTCGTAGTCGACCATTTTTCCAAAATGGCACACTTCATTCCTTGCAAGAAATGTGATGATGCACAACATGTAGCTACTTTGTTTATTTCTAATGTGTTGAAATTACATGGTGTGCCTCGTACAATTGTGATTGATCGAGACTCTAAATTCTTGAATCATTTTTGGAAATGTCTATGGGGTGCCCTTGGCACCAAATTACTATTCTTGACGTCTCACCATCCTTAAACTGATGGACAGACCGAGGTAGTCAACCGAACCTTGAAAGCTCTTCGAGCTATGACCAAAAGTAAGTTCGGAAACTGAATTGGGCTGATCGGTTGCCCGTGATGAAATTTGCATGCAATCGTGTTGTGCATCCAATGATTGGAATGAATCCATTTGAGTGTGTGTATGGTTTTATCCTTTGATTCCACTTGATTTAGCCATGTTGCCTCGAGATGCTGTTATTGATTTTGAAGGTACTCGCCGAGCTACAGCTTTGCTCGAGCTGCATGCCGAAGTGAAGAAAAATCTTGAGGAAGCTTATGCTAAGGTGGCATCCAAGAAAACAAGGGGCATAAGAAGCTGGAATTAAAGAAGGGAGATTGGGTTTAGGTTCACTTCGAAAAAGAAATATTCCCGAACCAAAGGAAAGAAAAGTTAGCTCCTCGAGGGGATGGTCCGTTTAAAGTGATGAACAAGATCAATAGCAATGCTTATGTGATCGACCTCCCAGGTGAGTATAATGTGTCAAACACCTTTAATGTTACTGACTTAACTCCTAGTGTTGTAGGCCAAGCATCGGAGACTTAAGAAGGCTCAACTTCGAGGACGACATCTTCTCAAGAAGGAGAGGATGATGCAGCCTGAATCCGTGCTGATCAAATACTGAACCCATCGAGGCCAGTGACACGAAGGCAAGCCAAGCTCTTACAAAATGTGCACATTCAGCTGACATGGTCGGGAGGAAGCACCTGTTCAGATGCTGAGTGGCCAAGCACAAGATACGAAGGCCTTATCTGCAAGCTCGATCCCAAAGAAGGAAGTGACCGAACACTCAATCTTGATGCCGAGACGTGATTGACCGAAGGGCTACAATTGTGCCTGAGGCAAGTGAGTGTCCATTTTCAAATGTGTCGAGCTGAGCAACCGAGCACCGAAGTCAACAGAGCCAAGCACACGAACTACTTGGCCCTACGTGGCCTTGTCTTATTGGTCGCCTGTGACCATAATTACATTAGTACCCTTGGGGCTATCTATATAAAACCCTTAGTCTAGTTCATTTTAGGAGTTAGTTGTTGATGAATATTGTTATAGTTGTTGCTATAGAGAAGCCAATGAGAGCCAAACCCCATCGTGGGGTTTATAAGAACTTGGGTCAATCGGTGTACCCGTTTGAACAACTTCTTCTTTGATCATTCAGTTTGCAAGAAGCATGAATGTCTTCTTGAGGATTGCTGCCTAGTATAGGCGTATCTTTTGCTTTCTGTTGTTTGGTCCGAGACTAGTTCCTCGGAATCATTCAAGCGAAGTTAAGATCTGTCTTGCTTCTATCTTTGTTTCTTGTTTTCCGCTGTTCTTCGGTTGCTAAGCTTCTTCCTCAATTTGGCTTGCATCACCATGAGCCTCATGATCATCATAGTGAACCGCTTCATCAACATAGGAGCCATAGTTTCCTAAATCATCATAGCAAAACCAATCATCATCGTAGGAACCATAGTCTCCAGCATCGTTATAGCAACTCCCATCATCTCCATATAAGTCGTAACCTCCACAATCATTATCCGAGGACATTTTGCATAATAAGAGAAGGACCTTACAAATTCACTCCCTCATATGTATCACTCAATATATGAACACTCAATTTTCTTTCCACTTGTGTATACACTCAAGATCATTGGCTTTTGTTACCACACTCTATTGCTCTCACAACTCAAGCCTTTTTTCTACTCCAAGATTGCCTTAATCTCTTAGGAACCACGGTGGTAAGATCATCAACTAATATGTCCAAGTATTGGTTCGGAATAGAGTTAATGTGACTCGATGTACGAACGGCTATTTAAAGTGCGCATTTTAAGTCAAGAAAGCTCTACGACTAAAGGTGAAGCTCCAAGACGCACGATTTATCCTAAAGGCTCAAAGAACTAATACTAAGTGAGTAGGAAGATTACTCAAGAAGTACGAGTTGGAAGTTGTACAAGCAAAGACCAAATGAAAACCTACGAAAAAAAGCTACCCAAAAGCTGAACTAGGGGTCAAGCGCTCTGCCTGCCAGTGGAGGCGCTGTGCCCAACTCAGAGATTGGTTCTCTGCTGAGGCGGTCCGCCCAAGACTCAAGCGCTCCGCCCAGACTGAATTTCAACAACTTTTCCAACACGATTTTTGGTCCGATTTCATCCAAATTTTCAATCGATTCCTAGTTGTTTCTCAAATCTAATGGTACCCAAAGGTGTAGTCAACTATTTTCAGAAATCCCCAATGATTTTCAACCCCAAACAATCAATAAGAAGCTTCGATTTAAATCTTGAACAAAAATTTCAAGGTTTTCAAAAATTGGGGTTTCGATTCTTCAACTTTTGAACCACAGCAAAAATAAAGATATTAAGGTACCAAAAGAACGGGAATCTAACATAGAACAAACCCCAATAACTTTCATTGGTTGGATGTTCAAATCTAACAAGTTCTATCAATTTTTTTGTGATTTTTCAATTTTTCAACTTTTTTCTTCTTTTTCTTTTCTCAAGAACAACAAACCACTAGAACACTAAAGTAAAGGATAAGAAAAAATGGATGAGGATTTGTAAGAACAAACCCGAGCCGCGCTCTGATACCAAACTGATATGGGGTAAAAATGCAGAAGCTAAATAATGATAGATACGGAAGCAAATAAACGAGATAACAAGAAAGTTGAGATTTGGGAGAATAGAAATAGAAGAAAGAATGAATCAAACTCACATATGTAGATTGATTGCAAGGGAGAAAGAGAGACTTTAACCGCTCAAGGAATCATACTAGGATAATCTTCCATGGATTCCAAGTTTAAAGAGATACAGTAAGCTTCAAACTTCTTCAAAAAAGGCAATGCCTCTCTTTCCTTTCTTCTCTATTCAAGAATAATCTAAATTAACTTACGAAATAAGAAGACCAATGAGGTACTTACATGTTCACTTCACTTAGGAATAAATGACATAACAGCCCATAAGTTCGGTCAAAATATAAAAAGCCATGCATGGCTAAAATAGGAAATAACTAGAAAAACCCATAATGCAATTGACAGTTGAGGAGGAGCGCCTGAATCCAGGAGGAGCACCTGGAAAATTGGGCAGTGAGAAGCTGAGGAGGAGAGCCTAGATTCTCAGGAGGAGCACCTGGATCAATGGCCAGTGAGGCTTCTAGGTGGAGCATCTAGACCTGGGGAGGAGCACCCAAGGCTGAGACCAATCGAAACATCTTCAAATTGCTTTCGAACTCTCCTCTGAAGCTCTTGACCTCCCGTCATTTGAATCCTTCAAGCTTGGCTCTTGATGGTTGGTGTCATGGCTCAATTTGCCCCGCAACACTGGTTTGCGAGAATTTTGGGGTGCATCCATTAGGGTCCTTATTTTGGTTGAGGAAGAAGACTAGGGTTCTTGTTGAAGAAGATGTTGGAGTAAAATGTTGTAGGGAGAAACGTTTTTACCATTGGAATGCTTTTAATTAGTTTAAATTATGATTTTTTTTAAAAAATTCAGTTTTATGTTCAAAAACTCGACAACGACGCGCTTAAACAAATACTGCTTCGAGGAGGGGGTAGAAAAATAATGTTCGAATAAGAGTAGGGGGAGCTAGATCGCCCATAACGTTTAAGGGGGAAAATGATTTTTGGGAACAAGTTTAGGCTGCATTTTAGGTAATATCTCTAAAATATTATTGTAACTATTAAAGTAAATAAGGCCCAACAAAGAAAACATAAAGATAGTGCTATTTTGAGGCCAGTTGTTTTTATTAAGATTAAGATGCCTGGACCTGAATGCAGATCTGAATGTTTAAATGTTGTCTCTAAATCTTAATATTGTATCAATTAGACAGTTTGTTTTTTGAATATCTGAATGAGTATAATCATTTATATATAATAATATAGTTTGAAAAACTAAATAATTAAATATTATATTAATAAATTATTATAGAAATTCTCATTATTAAAAAATAAAATTATTATTTATTCAATATTAAATACAAAATTAACGTCTCATTTGTACCAGAAAAAACAAAGTCTAACGTTCAAATATTGAAAAACTCCTAACTAAAATTTAAAAAAAAAAAAAAAAAAAAAAAAAAAAAAAAAAAAAAACTACTCAATAGCTTCATCATCTTTGCATAAGTCGATTTGCAAGTTGTTCACGTATATTGTTCAAAATTTGTGAACTTTCAGCTGTCCAATTTGGTCCAGTTGATCCATCCAATAATTCTGCTTGTTGTCCTTGTTAATTCTTCACAATTTATATCAATTCAGTCAATAGGGTTCGCCCGACAGGTTTAGGGGAGGTGGTCGGGTGCCCGCACGGCCTAACCGAGAATTCGGGTCGTGTCAAAAATATTACCTGAGGCAAATCAAACTAATTAAACAAGTCATCATTGATACGCTCCTTCCTGATAAAATTATGATCCGCAAAACACGCAATAACAACATCTCTCTGAACATCAATGGGACATGGAGCTATCTTTCCTAGTATCAAAAATCTTGCGTTTAGAACTCCGTAAGCACTTTCAATGCCATTTTTGAATTGTGCATGAGCATGATTAAACTTTTCCTCCTTATTTGTGGCACGCCTATGATGATAATCACCCAACCAATATCGAACATTACGATATGGTGATAGAGATCCTCCCGTGTTAGGATAAGCTGCATCACACATATAATACTTATCTGACATTAAAATAAAGTATTTATTAATAATAATAAAATATTAAATAATTATCTTTAGAGTTTTAATTGTATCACTTACTAGGTGGAGGAAATGGAAAGCCATTTTGCGGATTAGATGCGATCTCTATGAGAACACGCGCATCATGTGCTACCCGTTCCCATCCAGCAAAAGTGTAAGTGAAAACCATATTGAAATCACATATTGCAAACATATTTTGATAACATTTACCCTTTTCTCTTTCTCGATAAATAATTTTTTTATTTGCTGGAACAACTGCACTTACTAATGTACCATCAAGTGCACCTATTGCTCCTTTCAAGAAAATACATATTTATATTAAAAGTTATAAAGAAAACTATTTCACGTTTTTACGATGATAAAATAACAAATCATACCTTAAAAATTTCCAGTAATCTTTTCTGATTACAAGAATTATCCGGATTCGAATCAGATGTTGTAGGTGCTATTATCCCTTTTGCAAACTTCATCTTTGCTTCAAGAACCTCGTGAAAATTTTTTATAAATTGTTTGTGAGGAATGTTGAAATCGTCACTTGATAATCATGAATGGTTCGTTATGTCCTATGATGGTTAAAAGAATTGTTATATTTTCTTCAATAGATACATGTTTACTATCTACGAGCCATCCTTTCTATCTAAATGCTGACATAGCTGTAATGAACCAATATTTTACAGCTATCATTTTTTTTTAGTTATTTTCTTAGTTCTGGTAAATTTATTTTAATTGTTATTATAGAAAAACTATTCATGTAAATTATGGGTTGGAAGAAGGGGTAGAGATATAATTAGAAATAGTTTTTGGATCAATTTGGCATTAACCAAACTAGTTGATTTTTTTTTAAAATAAAATAAAAGAAAATAGAAGGTGGGAAGTTGAGGTTAACTTCTTATAACATACTAGTATAGTACTCGTGCGATGCGCGGTTTGACTAACAAAAACTAATTGTAGCAACTATTCATGTATTAGTATGTACAAATAAATAATACTCAAGAATATTTTTGATAAATTTAAATAGTAAAAGAATCTGAACAATAGAAAAAAATCGTGAAAATAAATTTATTTCAAACGTAAGAAAGATTCTATATTTTTATTATATTAAATTAAATTAGAAAACGTGCAATACTGAAACTCTATGTGAGAATATTAATCATAATATTTGTGTTTAACTTGTGGACAAGAGGTATGTGTTGAGTTGCCCCCTAGCACTTTACAAGTGCTCAATAAACATAAGACCAACTCAAAACTCAGCAGCAGGAAAAGTAGCAGTGGTGCTCTATCCATTAATTTATAGGAACGAATAGTATTCCCTAGAGAAGAACATCTCATTTCGCAACACCCAAATGATGATCAAACCTAATAGTTTTCTTATTTGGAATATCATAGGTGGGAATAGTGATGATTTTCGTAGAACTTTTAAGGAGCTAGTGGCTGCTCATGATCCCTTTCTGGTGACACTCTTAGAAACTAAGTTAACTGATCATAAAATCTTTTGCTGGGAACTCCCTTTGATGATTATCTGGAGCAGCCGGCTCAAGGAAGATCTGGAGGCATTATAATTATGTGTAAGAGTGCTAGGGTGGAAGTGTATAATCCTAAGATCAATCCTCAGGAGCTGCATGCTGTTGTTAGGGTAAGTCAAAATCATCTTCCTTGGCTTTTAAGTTCTATTTACACGGATACTTCCTTCCCTGATAGGATTGCTCTTTGGGATAGTCTTAAGAATATTTCTGATCATTACAAGGGCCCTTGGTTTGTTGGTGGTGATTTTAATGAAGTTTTAGAAACAAGCGATAAATGGGGTGAGCGTAGAATAAATTTAAACAGTTAATCAATTTGCTTCTTGTTTGGATTATTGCAATCTTAGAGATTTAGGCTTTAAAGGCAGTAAGTTCACTTGGTCAAATTGTAGAAAATCTCCTTCGGGGCTTATTTTGGAAAGATTAGATAGAGGAGTAGCAAATAATGGTAGGATTTATCTTTATCCTGATTCCCAAATTATTCATCTTCCTAGAATCAACTCGGATCACAATCCCCTCCTTGTTACCATTAATGCTTACTCGCATCACTAAGGAGAAGATCTTTAGATTTGAAAGCTTCTGGTTGTACCATCCTGATTTTAAAAGTATAGTTAGTAATTTTTGGGTGAGTGCTAATATTCTGCACAATATTTCTGAATTCCATGAAAATGTTCAAACTTGAAGCAGTTCCACTTTTGGGGATATTTATAAAAAAAAAAAAAATTTACTAGCTAGATTAACTGGAATTCAAAGTTCTCCAAACTATCCCACTAGTGCCTTTTTAAAAAACTTAGAGCTATCCTTTCACTCAGAGTATAATAGTATTTTGAAACAAGAAGAGGATTATTGAAAAATTAGATCTCGTATTCAATGGATTAATGATGGTGATGCCAATACGAGATTTTTTCACCTTTCTGTTATTAATAGACGACGTACTAACAAAATTGCTTTTTTCAAAAATGAGAATGGTAATTGGATAAATGATCATGATCAACTTGTTTCTTATACATCTGCCTATTTCCAGAATATTTTCAAAACTTCTCATTTATATATGGATTGGAAAGATATTACTAATAGTTGTGTTAGTTTTCATAATATTGACCTCTCTCCTCTTGATCTTCCTCTAATTGATCAGAAGTTGTCTCTGCCTTATTTGCTTTTAAGCCTTTCAAAGCTCCGGGCCCAGATGGTTTACACCCTCTTTTTTTTTTAAATATTGGAATATGGTTGGCCCATCAATTATTCAATACTGTCACAAAGTTTATAGTCGTTGGTATATTGATGAAGATATAAATCACACATATTTGTGTCTCATTCCAAAATTCAAAAATGCCACTAATTTGCAAAATTTTCGTCCAATCGGGCTGTGTAACACAATTTATAAGCTTGTTACTAAAATTTTGGTTAATAGGCTTAAACCTCTATTGCAAGATCTAATCGGTCCATACCAAAGTGCTTTTTTGGCGAGTCTTTGCACCTGTGACAATGCCATAGTAATACAAGAACTAGTTACTCATCTTCGTAAAATTAAAGTCAGAAAAGTAAGATGATTTTAAAAATAGACCTAGAAAAAGCTTTTGACCGTTTAGAATGGTCATTCATTTATCGTACTCTCATTTTCTTCAAATTTCCTCCAAAAGTTATCAAGTTAATTATGAGTTGCCTCACTACTAGTAAAATTTCTGTATTGGTCAATGGTACTCGTACAAATTTTTTCTCTCCCTCTCGAGGTATAAGACAAGGCGATCCCTTATCTCCTTACCTTTTTATCCTTTGTATGGAAATGCTTTCAAATTATATTACTTTGTCATGTTGATTCAGCTCTTTGGAACCCCATTAAATTATCTCCTAAAGGCCCTGAATTGTCTCTTTTTTTTTTTTTTGCTGATGATTTAACTCTATTGGCCAATGTGAATACAAAATCTGCAAATTCTATTCTTCATTGTCTTGACTATTTTTACAAACTGTCTGGTCAAACTATTAACGATTCAAAATCTAAAATATTATTCTCTAAAAATTGTAATGCTTCTACGAAAAATGTTATTCTTGACATTTTAAAGTTTACCCCTACAAGTTGCTTTGGAAAATATTTAGGGTTTCCCATTCTAAATCAAAAGCCTAGACCCCATGATTTCCAATACCTCATTGATAATATGTCCTCTCGTCTCGCTTCCTGGAAAACAAACTTTTTATCTATTGCTGGCCGTACTACTCTCATTCACTCTACCTTAAATTCTATTCCGGCTCATAGTATGCAATATATTTTTATTCCTAAGTAAACCATAGGTCAAATTGACAAAATCCAACGAGACTTCCTTTGGGGCTCTTCCCCTACTCGTAGGAGACTCCATTATATTAGCTGGGATACGGTAATGCTACCAAAACACCAAGGTGGATTGGGGCTGCGTAAGGTTGTCTATAAAAATTTAGCGCATCTCACATGTCTGTCTTGGCGACTGTCTACTAATACCCATACTTTATGGGCATCCCTTTTAATTAACAAGTATTGCCTTAAAACAAATCCCTCCTCCTATTCCTTTATTTGGAAGAACATTTTAAAAGGTCATTCCTTTTGTAAACAAGGCATGGCTTGGCTTATAGGACCCAACTCTTCCCTTTCAATTTGGTACGACAAATGGATACCAAATACTCCTCCTCTCAATAACTTACTCTATGGTCCTCTCTCTAATGAGGATAGTACTTTGCAGATTCATCAGATTAGGCACAATCACTCGTGCGATTTAACTAAAATCTCATATCCTCTCCCTAATGAAATCTATACATCCATATCCTCTATAGAATAGCCTAGTCCTCCTCAAGCAACTGATACTCCTTATTGGGCCCTCTCCTCAAATGGCCTATTCTCTTTTGCCTCCACTTATGATCTAATTTCTCCTCCTCCTCCTCCTCCTCCTCCTCCTCCTCCTCCTCCTACTATGGATAACTTCTCTTGGATATGGGGTTTACAAACCCATAATAAGATTAAATTCTTTCTATGGCAATGTTTACATAATAAGCTACCTTATAGAGCTTATCTCCATCTTTTAGGTATTGCTTCTAACGCTCATTGCTACCATTGCCAGGCCAAGAGGAAACTATCCCTCATATATTTTAACATGCTCTATAGCTAAGAACTTTTGGTCCTCTATAAATTTGAATATTAGTCACCTTCATTCCAATCCTTTGTGGAATAAAGAATTAAGCTCTTGTCTTATATTACAAATCACCCTAATTTGTCCTAGGAAGAATTCTGGTCATTTACCATTTGGCATCTTTGGCTCATTCGTATTAATAATATTCACTCTACGTCCACAGTCTACCCCTCTCTGCACGTTGTCTATATGCTAGGAACTGATTTTAAATATCTCACTACCTCTCCCACTAGTCGATATAAATATATTCCTGTCACCATCAAGTAGTATCCTCCTCATGCTGGTACTTTTAAGCTTAATATTGATGGGTCTTTTAAGAACAACAAAGGAGGAATATGAGGTATCTTCATAGATAACACATGTAAATAGATCCTGGGCTTTCAAAAGCACATTGCAGGTCTGAATCCTACTCATCTTGAACTTCTCGCTTTACATGAAGGTCTCCAATTGGCCTACTCTCAAAATCTATTTCCATTAGAAGTAGAAACTGATTGTACTGACCCGCTCCAGTTACTAATAAACCCTAAGCCAATATATGCTAACTTAATTCTGCTTTGTAGGTCATTGCTGAAGAGATTGGGGAATCCAGTAGTTCGGCATAATTTCAGAGCTGGAAATAAGATTGCCAATGCTTTGGCAAAGAATGGAGCAGCTAACAGTTCTACTCATTCGCTACTATCTTTTGTATCACCTCCTATTTCTCTATTAGCACTAGTTAGTAGAGAAAGACGAGGTTTAATAGTATATACTAAGAAAATCTCTATTATCATATACTCTAAGCTCGCCAAGTTAGGCAATCTATCTGTATTAAATACTGAACAATATCATGCTTTTCTAGTTAATTAATGAAGTTTTATCCTTGCTACCAAAATAAACTTGTTTGAACACATCAAATGATACCACTTCAACAAAATAAGTCTATTGTGTCTTAATGCAATTTACCTAAAATTAAAAAACATCTTCAAAATTAATTCAAATTTGATGTAAATAAATTATAGAAACAGCCTCAAATTATAAATGAATCAGAATACATAAGAAGACATTATAGTTAACTTAATAGATTTGATCATGATCTCAAGTTAAGATCATGAACAAAAAAATCTTTATTTATTCTGTACTATTTTATTTTAACATCATTTTTTTGAAATAAAGGTTTTTATAACCAAGCGGAGTTAAGTAATACACCACAATGAAGATCAAAAAAGAAAAGAAACGTGATTGTCTGGAGTGGATAGAAGGCCCCAATTTCCAGTAAACTAAACAACTCAATCAAACACCCTATGCTACTTGAATTAGTATTCTATTAAGTCTATGGGGTCCTGCTTCCCCTACAAAAGGTTCTTTGTACCTCCTGTCAAATTATAGAGTCAAAATATCAACTTGCAAATGCCATATTAAAGACTCAAGCTTCAGACCTTTTGCTTCTCATCTCAGTGCTTGCCCAGTAGATATCCTCTTGCCACAGAATCACATTGCCACTACACCAGTCTTCTCCAGATTTCATATGAGAATGAACATTCAAAACAAAGGTGGGTGATTCTCTCTTCTGAATTATTGCATAAAACATATATATGTTCCGCAGCCATTCTCCATATTGTTAGTCTTTCCTTGGTGGTCAATATGCCCTGTATTGCTAAGTTCAATATGAACCACCATCTGGGATAAGCAAAGTTGTTTCATATCATGGACATTCTTCTCATGGATGTTCCATAAGGATGCATTCATATGGATGAAATTCTTCTAAACATCATCTCTATTAACTTGAAATTTGTCACAATTACGTATTGCATCATGATAGAGTAAGGTAGCCTATATGCATTAGAAGAAAATAAAGTTCAGATAGTAACTCCATGATCAAAATGCACAATATCATAGATCAAAGGGCAGAAAAGAAGCGAGTTTCAGATGTGTCATCGTCCTTCATGACTTGAGCAATTCAATGGATAAACATGGACAAAAGAGTTAATGACTTTAGCAGTTTTAAATATATTAAGAGCAACCACCCTATAAAAAATTCTTAAGGATTTGAAAATTATGAAAAAGAACCAAACTGTAGAAGCATTATCATCTAGTATAAGAAATCGTGAGAATATAGAGGGATATCCTAAAAGACACATACAAAAATTGACAGAATTTCTAAAACATGAAAGACAAAAGATATTCTATGAGACAAACATGGAGAAATTATCATAGTCCATAAATAAGATAAATATAAAAGGATCATGCTTGAAAGGGTGCGAAAAATTTGGCATACAGATCTAAAACCAAGAACCAAAGTAGTCACTGAATAATATTTTCAAACAGCATAGAATTGTAATTGTAATAATAAGCATCTCAATTCATAATAAAAATGTGAAAGAATAAACAAAAACTCAATAAGAGAAAATGGTCATACTGTAACTCTTTTTGAGGTGTCCTCTGGCAGAGAAATGGATTTTGTTGCTCCTACTTTTTTGTCATCAATGTGAGCTTCGCAAGAACGACCAAACCGGCTAATTCTCAAAGAATTGATTGTAATCAAATGCACTCTCCATTTCTAACCAAAAATGAGAAGAAAACAAAAATATTGCCAAAATAAACTTGCTTCATCATGCAAAAAGATATTACCACAGTTGGCAAAATAATCAGATATCATAGAAAAGGATATAAACACAGTTGGCAGAATTATACGGGAGTTCATCGTTACCTTTCGTGCTCTGCCACTACTCTCATAGCAGATGATGAGGCGCCACCCGGAAAAAGGAGTGTAATTTATACTTTCTAGTGGAAATTAAAAAAGTATTACCAGCAAACCAAATATCCTTTAGAATCAAAGCAAATACTACAGTATTATTAATGAAAGGAGAAGACTTTCTACTTTTTAATGGTCAAGAAAGTGATTATTAAACTAACCAAGTCAGCAAAATATTGTTTGTACACTCAGATGAAGAAGATAGGCAGAGAAACCGCAAAATCAAATAATTGTGAAAGAGAAGTCCTTTAAAAGAGAATGTATCCAAGTACCTGTGAAAGAAAATTCCTTTAAAAAGAGATAGATAAGAGCTATATATCTACTATTTGATATCACTATTATATTCAAGGCAGTGGCCATGCATATTCATGCATAAATCAAGAATACTATTCATGTCCAATGCATAATAACATACTAATTTTTCAGCTCCAAATCTACAAAATCATATTAGCATTACAATGTGCTTATCCTGAGTTTGAAGAAAAGTTTATAACCTGCTTCGTCCTTTGAAATTGGATAATTTAGATAACTTTATTTACCTGGTGTTTGATCACTATTACAGGCCATTGAGATATGAAATTATTTTACGAGTTTGGGTTCTTTTTATCTACTTAGAACAACGATGGAGATGCTCTTTTAAGTTTGGAAAGCTTTAAATCAGAATGCATTCTAAAATTTCAAATGAGACCTCTAATGGCATTGCCAATAGATTATCTTAAGAAACTATATTATACATACCTTTCCGATTAGTTACATCTTACAAACACAAAGCAAACTCCATCAGGGACAAAAGTCAGTGTAGAGCCCAAGGGCTTTAGAAAAAATCATAAAAGATCACGCAGAAGGTCCAAAAAATAGCCAACCACTTGCAGAAGATGATGATAATAAGGAAGCAATGTTGACTTAATCAACAAGTTTAAACTATAAAATTAAAAGAGCAACATAATATAAGTTCCTAAAGAATTTTAAACAAAATAGAAAGAATAAAAAATCCAGAACCTATGGAAAACCACAAAAGCATGAAGATTACTTGCCTGACAAAGAATGAGGACATCAAATTTGTGTACCTATCCTGAAAGATTTTAAAACTCTTGCTCTTTTCTTTTCCCCTCATGATTCTCACTCTGAAATTTTATAAAATGGAGAGAATCCGTACGGTTTGTTTTGAGTATAAAGGAGCAGTTTTAAAACCTGTCAAATTGAAATTGCTTTTAGATTTATTTCTGTAGAAAAAAGAGAAGTCGTACTCGACGTGCATAAAGAAGTTTTAAAACTGTCAGTTAACGTGTTTATCTCTTTAGGTTAAACCTCAAGGTTTAAAGTAACAGACTTTGTATAAAACTCCAAACCAGTGCCAAAACCTAATTTTAAATTCAAAATTAAAAACAACTAAAATAACTACACCTAATTAAAAAATAATTTATTTATCTAAAATTTTCAAGTGGCTTCCTACAACTTTGACACTTGGTTATTTTTCATAGGCTTACTACCCTCCTTTTAATATAATATAGATTATTAGGAGTACAAAATATATAGTCTAGGTTTTAGAGATAAAAATTGGGGAAAAAGCTGTATTCGGGTGTAGCGTTTCAAAACATAGTGGAAGAACCAATTTTCGACCTTAGTATTATAGTCTTGAAATTCCTAGACACTACAAACAGTTTATCAGGTATTATTTACACTCTTACTCTACATTTGACTTGGAGTTGAGATAACAGATGCTAGATATTTAATGTTATAATGGCTAACTTTCGTTTAAGTGTCACTAATTGAGGTCGGAAGCTTTGCAATTGATGTTAATTGTTCCCACTTTCTATAATTGTTTATTGAGATGCAATCATTATAATAATATGAGGGGACAAAAATCTTCATTGGGATTATGAGGAAGAATTGTTTTAAATGCAATGTTAGGATTGCAAAAGCAGAAGTTAACCATGGAAACTCATTATTGCTCGTACTCGGTTTCTACCACTGGTTGGATTAAATTAGATAAGGTACTGCGTAAGTTTGATCTCAGGTGTATTTTCTATTATTATTTTTATATATATTTTGGATATTATTGGGACGAGAATAGTATTATTATGGATATAAATTTGTACCGAGAATGTTGAAAATAATTACAGTTTTAGACTCAATGAATTGCAAGCGATTCGGAATGTACTTTATACTGGAGTTACATTATAAATTTTACACTCTGAGAATTAGAGCTAATTATGTATTCCATTCTTTTACTTAGAGCGAAAACGCTTGGAGGAGATTCGGCAAGGGAAGAAGATTGTTGAGTAGTGTTTTGCTTCTTCTTATAGAGGTAGGTAGTTCTATCCCTTTCTTTGGTGGAATTTGTCCACGCGGGATATTGTACATACGTTCCTTGTATGTGCACTGCCCTAGGTGTAACCGTTTACACATTTTCGTTATGTTTAAATCATTCCTTGAAATATGTGTTGTTTTCCTGGATTGTGTTTACTCCTGGTTGTTATTTAAAATATTGCAAGTTATGTGCATGTTTGACCTGGATATTTATGATTACTTTGATATGTCGGAGTTGGTCCAATTGATAATATTTCAGAGTTTGTCCATTTGATGTCCTCGGAGTTGGTCCACTATCTATTTTGGAGTTTGTACATTTGATAGCCCCGGAGTTGGTCCACTATCAAATCATTTCGGAGTTGGCCCACATATTCTGTTGTTCTATGAATTGAGTTTAATTGTTGGTTCTCTGAATAAGATTTGTTGATGTTGAATGGTGTGATTTGATGAACTATCTGAATAGCGAGTTATAATATATTTCTTTTCTCCCTCCTATATTCTGTTAATTTATTACTTAGACTAGTTTCCTGTCTTTCAAAGGAACTAGTCTATCCACCTACTAAGTCCTCATGACTTACGTTATTTTCTGTATTGTTTTCTTATTATTTGTTCGGGTAGATACGGTTCCGAGCACCAGCGAGCCCCGTGGCTAGAGTAGAAGATTTTCCTATTGTTCAGTGGTGAGCCAACCATCCTCATTCCGTGGTGGCGCACCTTTCCATTATTTTATTCCTGTCTTTTATTGTTTCAGACATTCGGGATATTTTATTCAGTATTTATTTTATAGATGTTCATGGCTTATGGTAGAGGATTAGACCTTTCATTTGTACTGTGGGATATTCTGCATGTTTCAGTATAGATGTTCATGGCTTATGGTAGAGGATTAGACCTTTCATTTGTACTGTGGGATATTCTGCGTGTTTCAGTAATAAAAATCACAGCTTGAATTTTATTATATTATTTATTTAATAATATTGAGGTTAATGGAAAATATAGCGAGTAGGTTTGCCTGATGGGGTTTGTTCGGGTGCCCTCACGACCATCCAGAATTTTGGGTCGTGACAATTAGTATCAGAGCCTAGGTTTAGTGTCATGATAAGTCATGAATAGTGCCTAATAGAGTCTTGTTTATCGGTACGGATATGTCTGTACTTATCTACGAGGGGCTATGTGGCATTAAGTGAAAAAAATTTCCCTTCTTTCATTCTTCTGTTTCGGGCGTATAGATTTCAAGTCAAAGGCTAACTTATTCATTGTCTAATTCGCAGATGGTGATCACTCGTTCGTCTTCATCACAACAAGAGGCGAATGCGCCAGACGCAGCAGCAGGAGTGCAGGTAGCTGAGGTAGTACCACCAGCGCAGGCTGCCTCGAGAGATGGTGGTAGAGGTGGTGGCAGAGGCCGAGGTAAAGGACGTGGCAGGGGTGGTCGTTGAGCTCACACTCAGACAGCCGCCCAGCCTAGGTCTAGGGCCACTCATGCTGCAGGGGAGGGTGCTCAGGATTATGATCTAGTACCAGAGGATCCACCAGTTGATCCACCAGTTGTACCGGACGCTCAGGGGGGTCCGATTCCTATTGATAGGGGATTTATAGCCACTCCAGTTCTTCAGGACACTTTGGTGCAGATATTGGGATTTCTCATGGCTCAGTACCCTCAGGGTGTACAAGTTGATCCAACTACTTCCCGAGATCAGGCTAGGGTTGGTATCCAGAATCCGATTACGCACACTCCAGAGACTCAGGCTGCTACAGGTCTTCATGATCCAGATGTTTTTATAATTAGTGGGACGCCTCAGACCACATGTCGGGGTATTGACACAGGTAGACTTCACCAGTTTAAGAGGTTGAAACCGCCTACTTTTTCTGGTACAGATGCTTCTGCAGATCCACTTGACTTTATTGAGAGTTGTGAGGAGATGCTATCTACCTTGGGTTTTCTTCAGTAACATGGAGTAGAATATACGGCATTCAGCTCAGAGGGCATGCTAAGGCTTGGTGGAAATCTTTTATGGCAGGCAGGGAAGCTTGGTCACCCAAGCTCACTTGGACAGAGTTCGTGCATAAGTTCTATGAGGTATTCTTGCCTATGACCTTGAAAGATAAGAAGCACAGACAGTTCGAGAAGCTTCGCCAAGGAGACATGACAGTTACTCAGTACTATATTCGTTTCACAGAGTTATCTCGATTTGGGGCTATATTGATTCCCACCACGGCAGAACAGGTGAAGAGGTTCATTGAAGGTCTTTCCCCTTCTTTGGAAGATCGTATGGCACGTGATGTGGGTTCTGGGATTTTGTTTGAGCAGGCAGTCGAGACAGCCAGGAGGATTAAGGGATACCGTATTCAGGATAGAGAAGAGCGGGACAGTAAGAAGTCCCGTGGTTCAGGTAATTATTCTGGAGCCTCAACTGGAGGCAAGGGCTCCCACGGCAGATTCTCGGATAGGCAGGTTTATTCTACATCACATGGATCTTAGGTCGCATCTATGACTCATCAGGGGCAAATTCATTATGCTCCTCATTTACAGCAGGGTCATTTTCAGATGCCTTATCAGGTCTAGCCATATCGTGCTGGTATTAATTGTCATCATTGTAAGGAGATGGGATATTTTAAGAGGGATTGTCCTTGACTTCATTAGGTTATTAGTCAACCAGCTCCTCGGTCGCAGGCATTGACCCGTACTCCTGGTATTTCTGCAGCTCCTTTGGCCTCTAGGGGTCCTCCACAGCCAGGCAGAGGTCATGGGCGCGGAGGTGGCAGTTATCCTAGTGGTGGTCATTCTAGTGGTAGTTATTCAGGCCGTGGTTCTTCTGGTGGTGGTCATTCAGGTCGTGGTTATTCTAGCGGTGATCACCCAGGCAGTGGTTATTCTGGTGGTGGTCGATCAGGCGGTGGATATTCAGGTGGTGTTCACCCTCAGGCTCCGACTAGGGATCAGATTTATGCTCTCCCAGCTAGGCAGGATGCGATAGCGTCCGATGCTGTGGTCACAGGCATGATTTCTATATGTGGTCGTGATGCTTATTCACTTGTTGATCCGGGTTCCACTTATTCCTATGTATCGCCATATTTTGCTGCGAGTTTCAATGTTGATTATATGCTTATTAATGATCCCTTTTGTGTTTCGACACCGGTTGGAGAGTCTATTATGGTAGATCGAGTATATCCAGGTTATGTAGTTTCTATTCAGGGTCAGCAAACTATTACTGATTTATTAGTTCTTGACATAGTAGACTATGATGTGATCATGGGTATGGATTGGTTGGTATCTTGTTACGCGACTCTTGATTGTCATGCCAAGACAGTCCGGCTTTCTATTCCAGGTGCACCCTGGTTGAGTGGCACGGTTCTTATCTTGCACCTTCGGGCAAGGTTATCTCTTTCTTAAAGGCTAGACGGATGTTAGGCAAAGGGTGTTTAGCCTATCTAGCATTGATCCAGGACACCAGCATTGAGTCCCCGTCTATTGATTCTATTCCTATTGTTTGTGAGTTTGCTGATGTGCTTCCAGAGGATTTACCGGTGTTCCTCCTGATAGAGATATGGAATTTGGCATAGATGTTGTTCCGGGTACGCAGCCTATCTCTATTCCTCCTTATCGTATGGCTCCTACCGAGCTGAGAGAATTAAAGGAGCAGTTTCAGGACTTACTTAGTAAGGGATTTATCAGACCCAGTGTTTCACCTTGGGGAGCTCCAGTATTATTTGTATGCGGATATGTATTGACTATAGGCAGCTGAATAAGGTGACGATAAAGAACAAGTATCCGTTGCCTCGTATTGATGACTTGTTTGATCAGCTGCAGGGAGCTAAATTCTTTTCTAAGATTGACTTGAGATCTGGTTATCATCAGTTGAAGATTCGTGAGAGTGATATCCCAAAGACGGCCTTCCGGACCAGTTATGGTCACTATGAGTTTCTGGTTATGTCATTTGGGCTTACAAATGCCCCGGCAGCTTTTATGGATTTGATGAACCGAGTGTTCAGGCCTTACTTGGACTTATTTGTCATTGTCTTTATTGATGATATCTTCATTTATTCTCGTAGCCGAACGGAGCATGAGGAGCACTTGAGAGCTGTTATGCAGACACTTCGGGATCAGCAGTTGTACGCCAAGTTCTCTAAATGTGAATTCTGGTTAGATTATGTGGCATTCTTGGGTCACATTGTGTCTAGTGAAGGGATTAAAATAGATCCGAAGAAAATTAAGGCAGTTCATAATTGGCCACGACCAACTTCTCCAGTAGAGATACGTAGTTTCCTTGGCTTGGCAGGGTACTACTAATGTTTGGCATTTTATGCCTATATTTCCTTAATATTTCCTTACGTTTGAGTATTTTATTCGCCCATTTTCTAGTTAATGAATGTGATTTTGCACTGATTTTATGTCGTATGAATTGTAGGTTGTTATGAAGTGCAATTGGAGTTTTAAAGAGCATGATCGAGCAAGAAAAAATTGGAATTAGATTGAGGATTGGATCGAACATAAGAAGGCACGACACGAAACGAGCTGCGGAGCAAGGAAACAGAAAATTGGCCGGGCGCTACAGGCCATGTGGCGCGCCACCCAAAGCGCCCAAGCTCCTAAAGCCATTGGTGGCGCGGGGCGCCCCAAAAGCGGTGGGATTTCGACGTAATCTGCTCGTCTTTGCGCATTCGGGGGCGCGGGGCGCCAGCTACAGCGCCCCTGGAGCGTTTTTGGAGTCCTATTTTGTTTAGGCTTAGGTGTAACTTATTACCAGGCCTTTGTAAACCCCATAAATACTCTTTTACTTAGTTTTTGATAGGAGTTCAGACTTTGGAGCGAATTGGAGAGCTCATAACATCTTGAACAAGGGTTTTTCTTTCTTCCATTAATCTATTACATCATTATTTCATCAAGTCTTTGTGTTGTCATTATGAGTATACGTGGCTAAATCTATCGTTCTAGGGTTAGAGTATTTCATGAAAGTTGATGTTTGAAGATTGATTTCCATTAATTGAATCCCATAACGGATTGCTTATTCTTTCTTTATTTCACTTGTGTAATTGTCAGGGCCCGATTATTACGCATTATCTATGGTTTTTAGATTGAACTCGAAAGAGGGAATTTAATTACGTAATAAGAAAGAATAGGACTAGTTTGTGAACTCGGGCATCGGGGAACCAATTTGTGAGTAGGATAGACATATACTTGCTCGCCTAGTTTAACTAATTACAGAATTCGTTAATGCGTGCGCGTGATTCAACCCATAGACATATAGGGATTGAAGTAGCCTGCATAGACTGTGAAGAATCGAAAGGTTTTCACAGGTACATTTACTCTGTTAGTTAGTAATCCGGGATTTAAGAAGTGGAATCAATTGGAAAACTCAACTGGATTGTTCGTAACTCTGACCCTGGACCGTCTCCTTATTACTGATAACAACCAAGTTTTGCTCCATTGTTTGAATTCACTTCTACAGTTTTAATCACTGTTCTTTAGTTAATAAAATCCTCATTATTGGAAAAAGATCCCGGAGTAGTTGTTAAGAAATTATTTGTTAGAAGTCCAGTCTGAATAGTCCTCGTGGGAACGATACTCTACTTATCACTTTATTACTTGTCGACCATGTATACTTGTGTGTGCGTTGGGAGCAACAAGTTTTTGGCGCTGTTGCCGGGGACTAAACAATTGACTGATTTCTTTTTGAACAGTTTATTACTTTCTATTCAGGTTTAATTTTTTGTTTTGAATTTTGTGCTGTTTCAGGTATTAGGTCCTGCTTGATCTTTACCTACAGGAATGGCAGCAGAACTAGCTTTAGCTGTGCGAGATGTTGCTCTCCCCGGCCTGGAGGGGGGTAGCGTCTAGCATAATTAAGCCCGCTATCACCGGGCACTTTGAGATTAAGTCCGGCATGATTCAGTTGTTGCATGTGACTAGGCAATATGCTGGATTACTTCATGAAGATCCGCAGCAACATATCCAGAATTTCTTGGAGATCAGTGATACTTATACACCAACAGGAGTTCCTACTGATTATGTTCGCCTAACGTTGTTCCCGTTTTCACTGATCGGGGCAGCAAGGAAGTGGTTAAAGGCTAAAAAGCCTGGGTCTATCACTACTTGGGAGGATTTGGCTAAGAAATTCTTGGCTAAATTTTATCCATCTACCAAGACAGCCCGGCTGAGGAGTGAAATTATGTCCTTCAGACAAATAGAAAGAGAGTTTTTGTATTCAGCCTGGGAGCGATTTAAAGCTTTATTGAGAGATTGTCCCCACTACAACCAATCCAATGAGATTATTGCACACACTTTTGTTGAGGGTTTGAATGCACATACTAAGATCGTGGTAGATGCTGCTGCTGGAGGCCAAGTATTGGCCTTAAATTTTTTACCAAATCTATGATTTACTAGATAAGTTTTCGCAGAGCAACGGTCATTTGTGTGTTCCTAATATTGATGACTTGAGGCAGTTGGTATTGGACAGCACACAGTTTGCGATATTCCATTCATCCCGGTACCACTAAGATGTATCATGACCTTCTTGAGTTATACTGGTGGAAGGAAATGAAGAAGGATGTTGTTGAGCACGTGTCAAGTACGAGCATAGAAGACCCACAGGTTTATCCCAGGCGCTGCCTATTCTCGAGTGGAAGTGGGAGATGATCACTATGGACTTTGTTGTTTGTTTGCCTAGGACTTTAAGACAGCATGACTCGGTTTGGGTGGTGGTTGATAGACTTACCAAGTCTGCTCACTTTATTACAGTGAAGACTACATATTCAGCAAAGAAGTTGGCTCAGATTTTCGTTGAGAAGATTATCCGATTGCATGGTATTCCACTTTCTATTATTTCTGATAGAGGCTCTCAGTTCACAGCACAGTTTTGGCAGTCATTTCAGCGAGAGTTGGGGACTAAGGTTCAGCTTAGTACTGCATTTCACCCACAGACGGATGGCCAGTCAGAGAAACTATTCAGATATTTGAGGATATGTTGAGAGCTTGTGCGCTGGACTTTGGTGGTCATTGGAATGACCATTTACCATTAGCAGAATTTGCTTATAATAATAGCTACCAGTCTTTGATTCAGATTGAACCGTTTGAGGCTTTGTACGGGCGTAGGTATCGCTCTCTAGTGGATGGTTTGAGTCTGGTGAGGTGATTGCTTTGGGTCAAGATTATGTGCAGCAGACTTTGGATAGGGTTCGGATTATTCAGGATCGCTTACGGACTGCTCAGAGCAGGCAGGTATCATATGCAAACCGAAGGACCTGGGACTTGGTGTTTATGAAGGGTGATTTGGTTTACTTGAAGGTGTCACCGATACGAGGTGTGATGAGATTTGGGAAAAAAGGAAAATTGAGCCCTCGTTTCATTGGCCCGTTTGAGATTATTCAGTGTATTGGTAATGTTGCTTATAAGCTTGCCTTATCTGATTCGATGTCGGTTCACCCAGTTTTTCATGTTTCTATGCTTCGAAAGTATGTTCGTGATCCTACTCACGTTATTGAGGCGAATACAATTCAGTTGGATGAGAACCTAGCTTACGAGGAGGTTCCAGTTGCTATAGTTGAAAAGGATACTCGCAAGTTGAGATCAAAATAAATTCTCTTGGTAAAGGTGCAATGGCGGAACCGTCCACATGACGAGGCTACTTGGGAGATTGAGGCGAGTATGCGTGAGAAATATCCTCACTTATTTGAGACTTCAGGTATTTATCATGATACTTGACTAAGAGATTTATTTATGTTGTTTTTCTATTGCCTCTTGTACAATTGTGTGAGGCCTAAATTCTTTAAGTGGATTATTGAGAGTTAGTCAGTTATAGATATCAAGGCTGACTTCAAGTATTGTTCGAGGACGAACGACAGTTTAAGTGGGGGAGAATGTAATGACCCGATCATTTTACAAGTATTATTTTTTTTAGTTATTTCCTTAGTTTTGGTAAATTTATTTTAATTGTTATTATAGAAAAACTATTCATGTAAATTATGGGTTGGAAGAAGGGGTAGAGATATAATTAGAAATAGTTTTTGGATCAATTTGCATTACCCAAACTAGTTGATTTTTCTTTTAAATAAAATAAAAGAAAATAGAAGGTGAGAAGTTAGGGGTTAACTTCTTATAACATATTATTAGGAGTACAAAATATATAGTCTAGGTTTTAGATATAAAAATTGGGGAAAAAGCTGTATTTGGGTGTAGCGTTTCAAAACTTAGTGGGAGAACCAATTTTCGACCTTAGTATTATAGTCTTGAAATTCCTGGACGCTACAAACAGTTTCTCAGGTATTTTTTACACTCTTACTCTACTTTTGACTTGGAGTTGAGATAATAGATGCTAGATATTTAATGTTATAATGGCTAACTTTCATTTAAGTGTCACTAATTGAGGTCGGAAGCTTTGCAATTGAAGTTAATTGTTCCCACTTTCTATAATTGTTTATTGAGATGCAATCATTATAATAATATGAGGAGACAAAAATCTTCATTAGGATTATGAGGAAGAATTGTTTTAAATGCAATGTTAGGATTGCAAAAGCAGAAGTTAACCATGGAAACTCATTATTGCTCGTACTCTGTTTCTACCACTGGTTGGATTAAATTAGATAAGTTACTGCGTAAGTTTGATCTCAGATGTACTTTCTATTATTATTTTTATATATATTTTGGTTATTATTGGGACGAGAATAGTATTATTATGGATATAAATTTGCACCGAGAGTGTTGAAACTAATTACAGTTTTAGGCTCAGTGAATTGCAAGCGATTCGGAAATGTACTTTATACTGGAGTTACGTAATAAATCTTACACTCGAGAAATAGAGCTAATATACTAAATTAATTATGTATTCCATTCTTTTACTTAGAGCGAGAACGCTTCGAGGAGATTCGGCAAGGGAAGAAGATTGTTGAGTAGTGTTTTCCTTCTTCGGATAGAGGTAGGTGGTTCTATCCCTTTCTTTCGTAGAATTGGTCCATGCGGGATATTGTACATACGTTCCTTGGATATGCACTGCCCTAGGTGTAACCGGTGTAAACACCTTTTCGTTGTGTTTAAATCTTTACTTGAAATATGTATTGTTTTCCTGCATTGTGTTTACTCCTGGTTGTTATTTAATGTATTGCAAGTTATGTGCATGTTTGTCCTGGTAATTTGTGATTACTTTGATATGTCGGAGTTGGTCCAATTGATAATATTTCAGAGTTTGTCCATTTGATAGTCTCGGAGTTGGTCAACTATCTATTTTGGAGTTTGTACAGTTGATAGCTTCGGAGTTGGTCCACTATCGAATCTTTTCGGAGTTAGCCCACATATTCTGTTGTTCTATGAATTGAGCTTAATTGTTGGTTCTATGAATAACATTTGTTGATGTTGAATGGTGTGATTTGATGAACTATTTGAATAGCGAGTTATAATATATTTCTTTTCTCCCTCCTCTATTCTGTTAATTTATTACTTAAACTAGTTTCCTCTCTTTCAAAGGAACTAGTCTACCCACCTACTAAGTCCTTTTAACTTACGTTGTTTTCTTTATTATTTTCTTATTAATAATTCAGGTAGATACGGTTTCGAGCACCAGCGAGCCCCATGGCTAGAGTTGAAGATTTTCCTATTGTTCAGCAGTGAGCCAACCATCCTCATTCCGTGGTGGCGCACGTTTCCATTATTTCATTCCTGTCATTTATTGTTTCAGAAATTCGGGATATTTTATTCAGTATTTATCTTATAGATATTCATGGCTTATGGTAGAGGACTAGACCTTTCATTTGTACTGTGGGATATTCTGCGTGATCACAGCTTGAATTTTATTATATTATTTCTTTAATAATATTGAGGTTAATGGTAAATATAACGAGTGGGTTAGCTCGATGGGGTTTGTTCGGGTGCCCTCACGACCATCCAGGATTTTGGGTCGTGACAATAGCCGAACATATGCATCACGAGACATGCGCATCAACTCTACACATTGCTGATTAGAGCCAGATAACAATTTTAATGTGTACTTTTGACTGATAAAGATCATGTAAAATCTTTTTTCTCTGAACATACTTGAGTCTAAGTCGATTCTGATGCCAATATAAGACCAATAACCAAAATAATCGAGGTCTGACAGCTATGTCAAAACTGTTTTAAGAAAGGAAATATTCAGTAATCAATGATAATTTTAACATGATAGGCATTTCAAAAAACTAAAAGTTATACAACCAGAATAAATAAGACATAAATAGAGTATTTCACAAACAGAAAATATTCCACTAGCACAATAATACAAAAAATATCCATAAGCATAATCATCACCATTTTTTTTTTTTAAGAAGTTTCCATAGAATCAAAAACATTAAATGCATATCAAACTAAGTAGCAAAATCAAATAGGGACAATTACATGGGCTGACACCCAGCCCACCTAAATTACCAATACAGGCCCATATTTACTTACCTTACCCATTTTGTCACCTTTACTGTTTTTTTTTAAAATTACTTACACAAAATAACACACCCCTCTTCCAAACGGTAATCTCCCCTCCAAACGCTACACCCTCTCCAAACCGCTGCAATTGCTGCTTCGATCATCTTCTTCAAATTCCAATTTTCTTTCATAAATGTAAGTCCCGCTGCATTCCTTTAATTCTTCTACTTTTGTGTAAGTTTTCATATTTTTCATTTTTTTACTTTTTTTAAAAAAAAAATTTCTGTAGAAACAAATTATTTTGTTGTTATGATTATATTTCTATTTTATGTTTTAGTTCCTTGTATTTGTAATTTTTTTGTTTTTATCTCACGTTAGGGTTTCTCTAGCATTTTGGTTATAGTGTAATTTTTTAGTTCGCTTTTTGCTACGCTCTGTGTTCCATAAATTCGTAATTGTGTGTGTCTAATTTCCACCACTGGTCATTTATGTTATGGTTGATTTTTTTTTTTAGATGCGAACAAAACAGCGTAGTCCCATGGATTCGAAGAAGATACTTGGTAAAGGTAAAAAGGTTGATACTAAAGTAATGACTGGGTTGCCTTCACAGCGTAGTCCCATTGATGATGATGATTTTGAGTCTCCTGTTCATTGTGCTGAAGCAGTGTTGCTCCCAAACGCACACGCAAGTATACGTGGTCGACAAGTAATAAAGTGATAAATCGAGTATCGTTCCCACGAGGACTATTCAGACTGAATCCTATCAAACAATTTATATAAACTATTCAGGGATCTTTTCCAATGGTTGAGATTTTACTAACTAATTGCAATGATTAAAACAAGTAATTGAGATCAAGTATTTGAGAGCAATTTATGGGTTGTTATCAATAATGGAGAAACGGTCCAGGGTCAGAGTTGCAAACAGTCCAGTTGAGTTTTCCAGTTGATTCTACTTCTTGATTTCCTAGATTGCTAACTAACAGGTTAATTGTACCCGTGAAAACCTTTCGATTCTTCACGGTCTATGCAGGCTACTCCAATCCCTATATGTCTATGGGTTGAATCACGTGCACGCATTAACGATCCTGTAATGGGTTAAACTAGGCAAGCAAGTATATGTCTATCCTACCCGCGAATTGGTTCCCCGATGCCCGGGTTCACAAACTAGTTCTATTCTTTCTTATTTGCGTTCATAAATTCCCTCTGTCGAGTTCAATCTAAGAACCGTAGATAGTGTTCAATTATACGGCCGTTATAATCAAACAATTATGATCAAGAAAGAATAAACAATCCGTAATGGTAAATCAATAGGAAGAAATCAACTTTCAAACATCAACCTTCATGTATTTACTCTAACCCTAGAACGAACAAACTATAGAATTAAAGAGAAGAATAAGAGAAAGAGAGAAAGAACTTGTGTAGAAGACATCTAGGGCTCCTCCCCTCTCCTCCAAAACTTGCTCCAAAGTCTGAACTCCCATGAAAAACTAAGTAAAAGAGTATTTATAGTGTTTACAAACACCTAGTAATAAGTTAGACCCAAGCCTAGACGAAATAGGACATAAAATCGCGCACAAGGGGCGCTATAACGGGCGCCCCGCGCCCACGATCGCGTGAGGATGGACAGAAGACGTCGAAATTGGTCCGCTACAAGCCCGCGCCGCATGGAAAAACGCGCAAGAGGCTGGGCACTGTGGGCAGCGCGGCGCGCCTCCTGCAGCGCCAGGCTATTTTTCTGTTTCGTTTCTCCTTTTCTCGTTTCGTGTTGTGCCTTCGTGTGCTCGATCCAATTCTCAATCAAAATCCAATCTTTTCTTGCTCAATCATGCTCTTAAAAGCTCCAATTACACTGCGTAACAACCTACACACGCACGACATAAAATCAGTGTAAAACCACATTCATAAACTATAAAATGTGCGAATAAGGTACTAAAACGTGAGGAAATATTAAGGAAATATAGGCATAAAATGCCAAACATCACCACCCCACACTTGAACCTTTGCTCGCCCTCGAGCAAGTCACATCTCACTTCCCAACCTAGGTAAAACAGGTCTGCCTATGACTACGGTTGATACCGACCATTGAACCAATGCACACATGACTACTATGGGTCCCACAAACATGCCAACAATTTACCAAACTAAAAAAATATAAGAACGACCACCCCAAAATAGCTCAAATGCACAAACTCAACTTAATGCAACCATGCTCCCACAAAATCACACCTATCTACTCAACCAAGAAGCCACAACTTCACCTATCTCATGCAAACCATGTGCCCTCACCAATATGAAGCAAAAGAATGTCCCCCAAATATCACACACAACAATGAATATCAAGAATAGAACGGGGACAATAGCAATTGAATTCACTCACTCTCATGAAAAGCTCACATGTCACACACAATGTACCATAGGCTTGCCCGTAGTGTAGGACTCCACTAATGTAAGCTCACTCCAATCGGGATTAACTAGGACTTTAGAAAGGTCGTAATGTAGGCTAAGGGGCGGGTAGGATACATATGGTAATAGTGACTACCTCCCTAAGCACTTTAATACATCACAATACAAATTAATCATTAATCTCATCAAGCCACCCAATCACAAACTATCACACATACACCTTCTCAACAAGTAGCATATTTCTTTTAAACACACACTAGCAAGGAATGGATATTCTTTTTCTCTTTTTATTTCTTTTTCCACAATTTTTTTCAACTTTGCTCTTTTTTTTTCTTTTCAATTTCATTATTTTCCAACCTTGCCAATGCTTTACACTACTTCACAATTTTAACAATTATTCTCCTTCATTAGCTCCACTCAAAAACCTCCCAACATCCAACCACAACTCCAACATAACACACAATATCACTAAAGTGCTTAAGGAGTAAAGGGCCAAAAGAGACAATTTAGAACAAATGGGTAGGCTCGGGGTGTGGGTACCAATAGAAAGGATCAACGAAATCACAACAACAATTTTTCCAAGGTATATATGTAAGGGTAGGCAAACAAAAGAAGGCCTTGTATCATTTCCCGACTAGAGCAAACCTAGGATTTCGCTTTGCACACACACGGGGCAAGTTCTAGACATTAATATGCAAACATGGAGTAAACAAGAAGATGCCTCACAACACACATTGCACACAATCCACACAAAAAGGTTCCATCAACAACTCTCAACTAAGCATCTAGAATGCAACTTGTGGAAATTTAAGCACTAATGCACAAAGGATAGCAATCAAGTCAAACAAGCGGACTCAAGCATCTCAAGGGGGTCGTTCCAATTTTTCCTAGGCATGCATCAAAATTAAAACTCAAGGACACCACAAATAGCACATGCAATCAATTCAAGTCCACCGGTATCAAACACATCAAAAGCACCTAGCATTCTACCTCTTTCCTACGTCTAGGGTCATCTACAACTAATTATTCTAATCCTAAAAATAAAAAACTACCCGGTTCAAAGGTCTACCCGTGGAAAAGAACCGAGGCCATAAGAAAAACCACGGGGTGGATGACATGTACCACTAATAAAAACTAAAAGGAAAATCTTTTTGGAATTTTTCATTGGTTTTCTAATTTTTTTTTTCATATATTAAAGCAAGAAACAAATAAAAATAAAGTCAAGTGACAAAAGAAAAATCCACGGTACATGCATCCTAACCTCAAAAATAGATAAAGGGTAGTTCCCCACCCCACACTTAAACTAAGCACTGTCCTCAGTGCTAAAAATAAGAAAGCGCAAGGTAAAGAAAACTTCCCTGAAGATTCTAGTCCTTGGTGCTAGCATCCTCCAAGCTTCCATATCGTATGAGGTACTCAGACTTCCCTCATCAGGTCATCAACATTAGGCAAGGGTGAGGACACCCCACACTTAGCCTCGACATTACATGAACCTGCAATCCAAGGAAAAACAACAACTACGTGACACTATAAATAAAATAATACAAGTACAAACTCGGGTTGCCTCCCGAGAAGCGCCTTAGTTAACGTCGTGGCACGACGACACTTTTAGCTCACTTCCAGCCTTTATGTCTTCTCTTCTTACGCCGAACTTTTGCTTTCTTCCCTTCTTTTAGAGAACCCCTCTTCAACTTCACATGTGGTTTACTTCCAACTTTTTGTTTGACACATTCAATCATAGAGCACTCTTCCACCTTAGCTATGTGCTCCTTCCCATTATAAACCTTGAAAGTAACCTTTTCTCCATGCGCTCTAACAGTCATCTCACCCAGCTCCATGTCAATAATTGCCTTCGAGGTGACTAAGAATGGTCTCCCCAAAATGATTGGAGCTTCTCGGTCCTCTTCATAATCTAGGACTACAAAATCAGCAGAGAATGTAAACTTACCAACTTTTAGCAACACATCCTCCAACCTACCATCAGGGTGAGTGAGAGATCCATCTGCCATCTTAAGAGTAACTGAAGAGGGCTTGATTGCTCCTAGCCCTAACCTTTTGCAAACAGACAGAGGCATGAGATTTATGCTCGCACCCAAATCACACAAGGCACCAGTGATATTATGCCCTCCAATGGTACAAGGAATAGTAAACCTCCCAGGATCTTGAAGTTTTGGAGGTAGCTTGCTCAAGATTGTGCTACACTCCTCAACTAACTCAACTGTATCTATCTCTTGAGGCTTCTTCTTCTTGACTAAAATTTCTTTTAAGAACTTCACAAAGGATGGCATCAATTCAAACACATCAGTCAAAGGAATATTAACTTGAAGTTCTTTCAACATACTCACAAATTTTTGGTACTGGGCCAGATCCTTCGATGGTAATAGTCTCTGCGGGAATGGTGGAGGTGGAAGAGGTGCCTCCTTTCTCTCTTCTTTCTTCTTTACCTTCTCCACTTTTTCAACTTTTTCTATTTCAGCTCTCTCTTCAGACTTGGTCATCAGCTCTCCACCTTCAATTAAGGTCACTGCAAGACATTGTTCAGGCTCTTTTTTAACAGTGCTTCTTTCTCCCACCAACTGTCCCAACTGGTGCTCCAAGTTCTTTTGAGCATTGGCAAGATCATGTATGGCTTGTGCATGGGCTGCAGTGTCAGCTATCATTCTCTGCTGGCCTGCCATTATTTGCTTTAGCATATCTTCAACTGAACTGCTAACCTGCTGTGGTGGGGCTGGAAGTGGGTGGTAATTATTCGGGGCTCTCGTATTGCTTTGATAATACCCATTACCAAACTGGTTTTGACCCTGCAGCCTGTTTTGATTACCCACGTAATAAACTGACTCTGGATTAGAAGAGCAAACCTCTGTAGCATGGTCTTGACCACAAACCTCACAAAAGCTCTGGAGTTGTTGCACTGGAGCCACTGGTTGCTGAGCCTTTTGCAGAGCTAACTTGCTAATTTGATTGGAAATAGCATCCATCCTCGCCCTTAGCTCTGAAACTGCATCTAACTGAAGTACCCCTGCAGGTTTCTGCGTAATAGCTCTACCATCTCCCTGCCAATCAGGATTGCTCTGCGAAAACTTGTCAAGTAAATCATAGATCTGGTCAAAATTTAAGGCCAATACTTGACCTCCAGCAGCAGCATCTACCACGATCTTAGTGTGTTGGTTCAACCCCTCAACAAAAGTGTGTGCAACAACCTCATTGGATTGGTTGTGGTGTGGACAATCTCTCAATAGAGCTTTGAATCGCTCCCAGGCTGAATACAAGGATTCTCCTTCTAACTGTCTGAAGGACATAATTTCGCTCCTCAGCCGGGCTGTCTTGGCAGACGGATAAAATTTAGCTAAGAACTTCTTAGCCAAATCCTCCCAAGTAGTGATAGACCCAGACTTTTCAGCCTTTAACCACTTCTTTGCTGCCCCAATCAGTGAAAACGGGAACAACGTCAAGCGAACATAATCAGTAGGAACACCCGCTGGTGTATAAGTATCACTGATCTCCAGAAAGTTCTGAATGTGTTGCTGCGGATCCTCATGAAGTAATCCACCATATTGTCCAGTCACATGCAGCAACTGAATCATGCCGGACTTAATCTCAAATCCCCCGGTGATAGCGGGCTTAACTATGCTCGATGCTACTCCCTCCAGGCTGGGGAGAGCAACATCTCGCACAGCTAAAGCTTGGTCTTCTGCCATTCCTGTAGGTAAAGATCAAGCAGGACCTAGTACCTGAAACAGCACAAAACTCAAAACAAAAATTAAACCTGAATAGTAAGTAATAAACTGTTCAAAAAGAAATCAGTCAATAATTAGTCCCCGGCAACGGCGCCAAAAACTTGTTGCGCCCAAACGCACACGCAAGTATACGTGGTCGACAAGTAATAAAGTGATAAATCGAGTATCGTTCCCACGAGGACTATTCAGACTGAATCCTATCAAACAATTTATATAAACTATTCAGGGATCTTTTTCAATGGTTGAGATTTTACTAACTAATTGCAATAATTAAAACAAGTAATTGAGATCAAGTATTTGAGAGCAATTTATGGGTTGTTATCAATAATGGAGAAACGGTCCAGGGTCAGAGTTGCAAACAGTCCAGTTGAGTTTTCCAGTTGATTCTACTTCTTGATTTCCTAGATTGCTAACTAACAGGTTAATTGTACCCGTGAAAACCTTTCGATTCTTCACGGTCTATGCAGGCTACTCCAATCCCTATATGTCTATGGGTTGAATCACGTGCACGCATTAACGATCCTGTAATGGGTTAAACTAGGCAAGCAAGTATATGTCTATCCTACCCGCGAATTGGTTCCCCGATGCCCGGGTTCACAAACTAGTTCTATTCTTTCTTATTTGCGTTCATAAATTCCCTCTGTCGAGTTCAATCTAAGAACCGTAGATAGTGTTCAATTATACGGCCGTTATAATCAAACAATTATGATCAAGAAAGAATAAATCCGTAATGGTAAATCAATAGGAAGAAATCAACTTTCAAACATCAACCTTCATGTATTTACTCTAACCCTAGAACGAACAAACTATAGAATTAAAGAGAAGAATAAGAGAAAGAGAGAAAGAACTTGTGTAGAAGACATCTAGGGCTCCTCCCCTCTCCTCAAAAACTTGCTCCAAAGTCTGAACTCCCATGAAAAACTAAGTAAAAGAGTATTTATAGTGTTTACAAACACCTAGTAATAAGTTAGACCCAAGCCTAGACGAAATAGGACATAAAATCGCGCACAAGGGGCGCTATAACGGGCGCCCCGCGCCCACGATCGCGTGAGGATGGACAGAAGACGTCGAAATTGGTTCGCTACAAGCCCGCGCCGCATGGAAAAACGCGCAAGAGGCTGGGCACTGTGGGCGGCGCGGCGCGCCTCCTGCAGCGCCAGGCTATTTTTCTGTTTCGTTTCTCCTTTTCTCGTTTCGTGTTGTGCCTTCGTGTGCTCGATCCAATCCTCAATCAAAATCCAATCTTTTCTTGCTCAATCATGCTCTTAAAAGCTCCAATTACACTGCGTAACAACCTACACACGCACGACATAAAATCAGTGTAAAACCACATTCATAAACTATAAAATGTGCGAATAAGGTACTAAAACGTGAGGAAATATTAAGGAAATATAGACATAAAATGCCAAACATCAAGCAGCAAGTGGCCATCGTACCCGGTCACAAACACCAATTGTTATTACTTCAGGCAGTATGGATTTAAAGTCACCTAGTGCGAAAAGAGCATTGAAACTGAGTCCGCAGAAGCAGAGAGGTCCTAAATCTGTTCAAGTTGGTAAGAGGATTGTGAAAGGACCGAGTAGTAAAGAGGATGTAAATTCCGTAGCCGTTGATGCTGATTGTCGTCGTCCTGTCAAATCAAAAAAGAGAAAGGCCAGCGTTGATGATGCAAGCAGTTCTCGTGCTACTGGTAACAATAAAAGACAAAACGTTCGCCAACCAAAGGTGATGAAGGCCAAAGCTGTTGTTCAGGTACTTTGTATACTTAAGTATATATTTGTATAAATATTATGCTTTGCTAACGCTCATTTGTATAACCCTATATATGCTTTGTTAAGCTATTGTATAAAACTGTATAAGCAGTATACGCTTGTATAACTTTTATACTTTCTGTTTTGTGCATTAGATTACTTTTTGTCTCTTGATCGTTGTTCCTTGATTTTGATTTTCTATTCTCTTTTTCATGTAGGTTGGTGCGTTCTATTTAGCACCAGAAGACCATCTCCATACAAGGGTTAGTTCACATACCAACACGGATATTGTGAGCAACCTGAAAAAATATTTGACTCCTACACAGGTTGAGATGTTCCGAAAATGCTGTTTTGGATACTTCCTTGATTTGCCTCCTTTTGTTATCCAAAATCAGCTTATACATTGTTTACTACTTCGGGAAGTTGCACCTGGGCAAGATAAGGAGTTGGTGGTTAAGCTCAATGGTACTACGTTGAGGTTTGGGATTGCAGAATTTGCTCTTATTACTGGCTTGAAAATGAGTAAAGATGAGACCACTGTGTATGAGAGGCTGGAAACAAACAGGTTGCTGGATGAGTATTTTAGCGGAGTCGATTCAGTAAGTAGGAAAGGCTTGTTGGATCGCTTCAAGGAAAAGGGTTGGAAATCTGATGAGGACGCTCTGAAGATGGCTGTGATGGTGTTCATCCACACTTTCTTATTTTCAGACGCTGATAATCATTCTATTACGAAGAAAGATTTTGATCTTGTTGAGAGTGGTGTATATGAGAGATATGACTGGGGAAAACAAGTGTTTGATGACATGCTTCGGACTATGAGGGATAAACAGCGTGGCAACTTGCAAATGTACAGGTTAGGAGGTCTGCCTCTAGCATTCCAGACTTGGTTTTATGAATGTTGTTCTTCATTCGACAAGAAGCTTGCTGTTCGTGTTCAAAATAAGGTGCCGCGTATTCTGAATTGGAAATCAAGTGCCAACCCAAAATATGTGGACATCGTCGATGGTTCTATAATTAGTATTGATCTGGTAATGTTCGTTTTATGCCAATTTTTCTATACATTATGTATAAACATATATCTGTCAAGTTGTTATATTTTGCCTGCGGTTTATATTGACATAATATCTTTTTTTTTTTAGTTGCATTATCGAAACATGTCTCCTACAAGTGAAGAGAAGTCCAAGTTGAACTTTGATCAGCTATTCGAAGATTTCAATCCTCCACCAGGAGATGTGCCTGCCTCTAATGTTGCTGATGGCATCTTCTCATCACCAGCTTATCCTTCTGTGAGTGATAATCCATTGGCGGATGAAGTAAAGCAGTTGAGGGTTGAGCTTCGACAGGTACTACACACACTACTTTGTTTTGGTTGTTTTTTGCTGTATAATATGTACACATTCAGACATTCTTATTTGTATAATATTTTTGTCCTTTTTTACTTTGTCTTGTCTAGCTTACGAATCAGGTTGTGATTCTGAACAAGTTTGTGGTTGATTCCTTTGCGAAAGTGTTTACAATTATTGAATCTAAGTCAAACGACTTAAAGGCAGGCGAGGTTCCTATTTCTGAGGTATATTTTTGTACATTTTAGTTATTTTTTTAAAATTAAAAAATGTCAGTTAACCTCTTTCCTTATTCTTATTATATTTTTTCTTTTGGGGCTTGGTTAGCAACCTGGAAATGTTGCTCATGAAAATATGGATGGGCAAAGTGGTGGTGAAGATTTTGATTGTTCGTTCTCGGCTTGGAAAACCGCTGCAACCACTCAAGTTGATAATATGCAGTCCAATGTGAATCAAACTGATGGAGTTGAGCATATGGACTCCGATGTGAAGCAAACTGATGGAGTTGATAATATGGAGTCCGATGTCAAGCAAGCTGATGGAGTTGCATCGGCTTTTCCTGGTACAAAATGTTCCTTTGATTTTTTTTTTTTTTGCATTTTATATTTAGATTGATTCTGTTTTAGGCAACCAACTTGATACAGAATAAGGAAAGAATAATGCAAATTTATACAGAATTATACACAGTTTTTGCTTTAACTTATACACAGTTTTATACTTAGATAAAGTTGTCTTATACCTTTTTATACAAATTTATACAGAATTATACACAGTTTTTGCTTTAACTTATACACAGTTTTATACTTAGACAAAGTTGTCTTATACCTTTTTATACAATTATATACCAGTATATACATGCACTCATTGTAAAGATTTTACTTGATTTTTTATTTTCATTCATTTTTTCCACTGTTTTGGGGCTGTAGATGATGTTGATAATCTGGACAATTTTTTGGATGATTTTGATGAAGAGTTTCCTGGGGCAAATGACTCACAACTTGTCATTTATAAACCAATTCCTCCTCTACCTGTCCATGAAGTTGAGGAACCTGCCCATGAAGTTGAGGAAGCTGCCCAAGAAGAAGCCAATGCTATAAAAGAACAAAACATCACCCCTGAACAGGTTGGTCGTCAAAAGAAACCCGGAAAATTTGCCAAATCTCCATATACTCCAGCTTTTGGTTCAGCTATTGGTGACACATCTGGATCAACACGCAAGAAGATCTTTTCTATGAAGCATCCTTTCATGGTTGCTGCAAATCTGTATAATCCTCTATCAGATTTGGATCAGCGTTTTTTTGAATTTGTCGATGAAGGGGTGGATTCATCACAGAGGTAACTTGATTAATTTTTACAGTTTAATGATTTCATCATAAAGTTATGTTACTGTGTTAGCTTATATTAATTTTTCATTATTTTAAAAGAGCGAAGCAGCTTTATCCGGATGACATAAATAACCTCGAGAAGCCGTTTGTCTTTGGCTCATGTGTTGTGGATAAGAAGGATTGGTTTCATCATCTTGCATACAGTGGGCAGTTGTTGTCTGATTTGGTATGTACTAAATTTCTTTCCTACCCTTTTTGTATACACTTGTATAAAAGTGTAGATTATAGTATAACCATGTATAAACTACCGTCTTATATAGCACGTGGTGTACTTCTTTCCTTCCATTGTATAACTTTGTATAATAGTATAGATAATTGTATAACCAGTGATAAAAATGTATAAAAAGTTGTCTGCTATGGTGTGTGGTGATCTTGTATCTGTTTGTATAATAAGTGCAGATATATATACAATCATTGTTTAACTTTTCGTGTGTTTACTTAGTGTTCTTTGTAGTAGTTGTCAAATCTGACTTTATTTTATTTCTATTTTGTTGTCTCAGCATATTGATACCATATTTTACTACTTGCGAAAAAAGGAAAAATATGGTCCTACTGTGGCAGTGAGCTTTACTACAACTGACTGGACATTCAACAACAAGATCACTTCACTTTTTACCACATTTGAGCGAAAGCACCGAGATTTTTGTGTGATCCCCGATGAGCATGAAGTGGCTGAGTACATTCTTGGCTACTACTGTGATGCAAATTCCCCTTGGCACACTGTTGACTATGTCTTGTTGCCTATTTATGTTAAACGTGGTGTGGGCCATTGGGTTTTGGGTGTGCTTTCATTTAAAGATAGGCACATTGATGTGTATGATTCTAACCCTGGAGCTTTGAATGATGCTGCAGTTCTGAATGCGATGTTAGCTTATGCTATGATGATTCCTCATTTCCTTAATACTACCGGTTTTTATGGCAAGCGAACTGACATTGATTGGACAAGTGGTGCTTATATGGATAAATCTTTGTCTGATCCTTTTGATGTGAACCTAGTGAATGACCTGCCACATCAGATGACGAAGTAGGTTTTGTTTTTACATCATTATCTAACTTTTTTGTGCTGTATATTTTATTTATTTGATTTTTGTTGTTGCCTTTGTGTTTTTTACAGTGATTGTGGTGCTTATGTCGCTAGATTTGCCGAGTACTTTATCGAGGGAAGAAAGATAGAAAAAGATGCCTTTGATATTGAGGATATTCGTGGAAGATTTGCTTGTCTGCTTTGGGATTATGCACTGAAAAAACAAGATTCTGACGCAGTTAGCGATGATGAAGTCACTGGTAGAGTTTTCAAGAGGAAGAGGGGACGATCGAAGAAGTAGTTTATAGTTAGTTAGTTAGTTGTATCGATGTAGACTGTTATTTTCACATTTGCTCTTGTTTTGCTATTATGAAGACTCCCTTACTGTTAAATGATGATTCAAATAATGTTTTAACTTGATTGTGTATGCTTTTTTTTATATAAATTTATACATTATGATGCATGCAGTTATATTTTTCCCTGCACAAGGGTTGGTAAAGCACAATATACAGTTTTATACAATGATATTCAACTTTTGATACACCTTTATACATTGTTATACACTGTTATACATTACACACATGCAATGCATATCTGCATTGTAGACTGTTATTTATTGTTTCTTACAGCATCAAGATCTGTATACATGTTAATACAAGCTTATGCTCTTTTATTTGCAGCTTTATACACATTTATACATCCTTATACACAGTTATACATGACATGAAAAATAGGCAGTTTACATCTGCCTTTTATACACATTTATACATCCTTATACACAGTTATACATGACATGAAAATAGGCAGTTTACACCTTTCTTTTGTAGTAATCTGTCATTTATTTTCTGTTATAGTATCAAATCATGTAATATGTTCTAGAGTCAAATATCTATTCGTACTTGGAAACACCAACATAAAGTTTCCAATGAAGTTTAATAGCATGATTAAACAATGTATAAAGGTAAAAATTGTCTTAAAACTATAATGTGTCAATCTGTCTTTGGTAGGTTCCTACACGTCTTCTTGTTGTGACCAGCTTGTCCACACACCCCACATGACAGTTTGGATCTCTTGCGTGGTATCTCCCAAGATGCTCTGTATCTGGTCTTTTTTGGCCTTCCTGGAGTTCTCTTTCCTTTAGGTGGTCGCACCACTTCCTCTAGGATTTCTGTAGGGATGTCCCATGCAGACTCATGTGGCATTGGATATACTGGATATTCATGCGTTTTACGGAGAAAATTCTTCCTGTAGTAAACCGAGCAAAAGTTGACTGCTTCCACTCGATTGCGCCTCAAAACTGCCCAAACATGTCGACATGGCAGTTCATCTATTTGAAAGCCCCCACAGTTGCATTCTTTCTTTGCAAGGTTCACAGTGTTGTGCATTGCTCCTTTATACACTGTGTATAAGTCGTCATTTGAAGACCTCACCTTCATTTAAAAGGAAAAAAAAAAGTATCTGGTCACAACAAATTCCAACAAAGTGGCATTCATGAAATCAGTATTTTAAACTCTTTATACCGTCAACTGCATCGACGCAACCAGATTTGCCTGAAGCATTTTGTTGTATTTCTTCCCAAGCTCTGTGAATGTTGACATTGCACGCCTTCTGTTTTTGTCGTTCCAGTCTTGTGCCAAATTATACATGTATTCCAACAGGCGCAGTACTGGGAGATCCCTTGCATGTCTTGTGGCTGAATTAAGTGACTCTGCGATATTAGAAGTCATGTTCATTGGTCTTTTGACCTTGGAGTGTGCTCTAGACCACTTGTCATACCCAATTCTGTACAAGTAATCTTGTATTCTTGGTTCATTCTTTACCATATCTTCCATTTTTTTGTTGAACTCCTTAACTGTGTAAGCAAAAGCAGCTGCAAAAAAGTTGTCTTTAAGATTTTCAGGATTTTTTTTGAACTTGGCCTTGATGTTGTTCCACAAATGGTAAATGCAAAAACAATGCGGCACTTCTGGATAAACAGTCGCTGCAGCTTTCAAGATGTTTTCATTCCTATCCGAGACAATGCACATTCCTTCCCGAACCCCAAAAGCGTATCGTATTTGAATGAAGAACCACTCCCATGACGCATCGTTCTCTGAATCAACAATGCCATATGCAAGGGGCAGTATTTTTCCTATTTAAACAGTTTATACATCAGGTTTCAAACGGAAAGCTGCATCTTATACAAAGATATACATGCTTATGCATAGTTATAATGTGAGCTAAAACAGACTTATACAACTTTATACAATATTATACAATTATACAAATTGATGTCTTATGAAAATAGTCGGACTTTGCAATGGTGTTTAACTTACCATTTGCGTCCTCTGTGCAAGCACTCAAAAATGTGACCTTGTGTGCTGCTGAAAGAAAGCTCCCATCAACCACCAACGTTGGCCTGCAATACTTCCAACCTTGGATTGATGAATTGAGCGCAACAAATGTATATAGGAAGCGCCCGTCATCAGATTTATGCAACCTTGTAACTGAACCTGGATTTATCTCCTCAACCATATACAAGTAACTTGGAAGGGGTTGATAAGATTCAGTAGGGTCGCCCCTTAACATTTCTAAAGCAGTTTGTTTTGCTCGCCATGCTTTCATGTAGGTTAATTCAATACCGTGGTCCTTCAGCATGTCATTCCTTATACTATTTGCATTGTAGACAGTTTTAGGATCTATATATTTGTCTTTGATCATTGTAGCAATCACAAACGCTCTCGCTTGACGTTGTTCTAAGTATCTTTCACCAAGTGAGCACGTATGACTATTAATAAAACTTCGCATCTTGAATATTTGTGCCTTGCCTACAGCTGAACTTTTGAAACTTCAGGTACATTTTGCATCAACACATGAAAGGTAATACCTATTGATAAAGAGCGTTGAACTGGTAAATACAAATTTATACACATAAATACAGTGATGTTTTGATATACATATTTATACAAAGAAATATGTCTCTGTATATACAACAGTGTCGACACAGCAAAGATGCTTTCTGTATTAATATACAACTTTATACAAAATAGTATAATCGCGAAAACAGTTTTGAATGAAATTATACGCAGTAATACAAAAACTACTTATATTAGTTTATACCAATTTATATCAGGTTTACTAAAGTCTCCATACTTGAAATGTGATACTTAGTGACTCAGACGACAAAAAAATCCAAATACAAATTTATACACAATAATACAGTGTTTTTTATTTAACTTATACATAGTTATACATAATTATACATATCATTCAAACAGATTCAACCAAAGTTATAGACAGTAATATAAAGTTGTTTTATACTTGTTTATACAGTTATATACCAGAATAAACAGCTTTAAACATACCTTTTTGTACTTGATCTCTTCACCTTGAACTGAAACTTATTTCGCAGGGCATACTGTTTCATTACACTAACAAGTGTCTGCTTGTCCTGGTAAACCTGATTCTCTTCAACTTTCTCATGTAGCATATCATCTATTATAGCACAATTATCAATCAATATATCTTCTGTATAATTATCATCCACCAATTCATCCACATCTATGTCACCTGCCTCATCAATCTCTTGTATAAGTTTTCCACTATTTATACAGTTAAAACTCGTCGAGGCTGAATTAATATTCGAGCATCCAGCACCAGTTGATATTTCCTTCATCCTTACACAGAGCGGATAGGCAGTGAAATCTGGATGTTTTTCCTTAATTCAATGTAAACTTGAACACCAGTATCATTGTAGATCAGCACAGGTGGTAAATCATTACTCGGAATGAACTTGATTTCTATGCAATTCAATTCAACATTAATCGCGATCTGCTTTAAAATTTCTGCAACTAAATTTTCATAATTGAAACTAGATCGAATAACAATGCAATCGGGGATGACATTCAAAAAATTTATTTTCGTGATTCCATTCCCCTGTGTGTTGAATGTATGTTGGAAAAGTGTCCATTGAAAAAAATAGAAATTGAAATTCACAAGCTTCAGTTTCGCATTATTTTTGGCGATGAAAGGGTTTGTAGATGGAAGGAGATCTTTTGCTCTCAGTGATGGTGTTTTAAAAGGAAACAGAGTTATGTTTTGATTCAAATTTGGAAGGGTTGTTTGGCGCGAGATTTATGCCCGACATTTATGGTATAATGAATGCTGCCATGCTGATGAAAGGTAAAATAGTGGCCTCACAGCTGTAAATTAGTGGACTGGGATGCCCATTACTGAAATTTTCCCAATCAAATAAGTCCCATACTTTTCCCGACTGTAACCCAATGCTCTAATTTGTCGACGTCTGTCATTATTAGCCATGCTTTCCTATAGCTTTCATTTTCACAAAGTATAGTAACAGTTGTTGTATATAATAGTTCTTTCCATCCAAGACCATCTAACTTTTACATAAATTCATCAACATTAGGCCAACTAGCCTAACATAGTACTCATCTTCTCATCAATTTCCAAATGAGATGAGGATTTCCTTTTCTTTCTCAAATTTTTCGTTTCTATTGGGATTGAAGATTGAGATATAAAATTATTAGGAGTTTCACCATTTTTGTCACCAAGTAACTCCTCAATATCATCAAGTGTATCCATATCCACATTAGTAGATACAGAATATGCACCAGGTCGAGCAAATGTACAACTTGGACTCCAACCATAAAATCCTGTTGTAGTAGCACTATCAAAAAGTGTTGTACAAAGATCTGGAAAGGGTAAAGGTGAAGCCCTCATGTCTTTGCTTTTGGATGCGTCTATATCCGAATATAAAAGATCATAGTGCTAATATAGACATCAAACTTTCTTCTATATATCAAAACACTTAAGAAAATTCAGGATAACGAACTAACCTTTATGTACTCATCTCACTCACTATTAGTCATCGTAACGGTATTGGTTGCTGGATTATAAACATTGTCAGTCTTTTTAGTAATTGGCCACCAAGCTTGATATTTTTCTTTTAGATAATCATAGTGATTCTTCATCTGCTTTTGTGTAACAATGAACGTATGAGTAGTCTCCAAGGTTAATTTAATTTTGTTCCATAAATCTGTCTTCAAAATACTTCCAAGCCACCCATTTAAGAATACTTCTTAAATACATGTTTGTAAGAAGGTTTTTACTACGTTCATATTTCTCTAACTCACTCTTGAATTATCACTAGATTGTTCCGTAACTGAAATACCAAATTATAATGATCATCACATGGACTAGTTTCAACAGATTTAGCACGAACAAAGACAGTAAAAAAAAGAGTTTTCGTTGTCTTGTATATTATCATAATTGGTGTACTGCACAATGTATGGTTTACTTTAATTTCTTTTTCCTTTACACAAACTTCACATCGTGAAGATCAAGTTTTATATTTGATGTTTCTATCATGAGACACCATACAAGAGAAGGCTTTTGGATCAAGAAAATAGCTGAGTCTGTGCTTATATACACATAATCAGAAGCATGGCTTGAAAAGAAGAGCATTGTGTCATATAGATGTGCCAAAATTACTCCAATTTCATGTAACTAAAGAAAAAGGTCAACATAAACAAAATAAAAGTAAAAGCAAAAGAACATCGTTATACATCCTCTCCCACTGATTACCAACAGTATGTAGATGTAGAATCAAGTTTATGTTAGTACTAATCTTTCTTTTAACGCACAATCAATGGTCTGCATGTGGGTTGGATACCAACATACAAGGCACAAAAAAAGGTTAAAATTTCTTTAAGAAATAGATACCAAAACACAAAAACACAGAACATTAAATTTAACCAAAATGCAAATGTGGCGAATAAGCATGAAACAATCCAAAAATTGGAACTTTAACATTAAAAAAAAAGGACTGAGACCAAGAATCTAGTGAAATTTACCAAATAAAAGGTGATGTATAAATTTTAAAATCTTACCAGTTTAGACTGAAAGAAATTGATTACCCTTTGATAATTCTTGGAGAAAGGTTGGAGGCGTTGAGCTCTGCGGAGAAAGAAGTATGAGAGAGACATGAAGTTTGTTGATAATAAAAGAGTTTGAAGTAGAAAATCAGTTCCCAAAAAAATAAAAGTCAGCTCCGAGAAAAGTACGGTGTATTTTAAAGAATCTGAAAGCTATTAAGTGGGAATAAGTGCTTACATGTTTAAAAAAACAAGGGAAATTAACACTATTCACTACTTGTGAAGAATTATTTTCACCTCATACCACTTTATTTAAATAAATTAATTATATATCACTTTCTACCATTTTTTAAGATTTAATTCTACCAATACAATCTTAACGCATCCTACTTTAACTCCCAATCCCACTAAAATAGGAATCTCAAACGATAGTCATAGCCTTTTTAGAGAACTACTAATGTTGTTTCCTACATTTATAATCTCACAATTCTCTCTTTTACACCTCTTCTTTCCTATCATATCATTAGCTTACATATTAGATATATCTCATATATATTGTTGATATACCATTAATGTAATATTAATGCATAGTATATTGATATACTATATATATTGACACGAACTGAATTTTTGGCTAGGCCGTGCAGGCATCCGATATCCTCTCCTAGACCAGTCAGGCGAACCCTTAACAACTGAATTAGGAAAATAAATATAAATCCAACTCATAAATAAGAACAAGACTTAGAAAAAACACAAATATACTGATACCTCTAAGCTGTATAAAAGAAATTACAGAGAAAAAGCCAACATACTAGGTTTAGGGCTATCCAGACTAGACATCTAAGAATACAAAAGAATACATACGCCTCCTGAAGGGAGAAAAATATAACTGAAATAATAAACATAAAACTGGTGGCCATCCGGAATAAGAGCTGGCTCACCCTGACAGCTGAAGTCGTTTCGTCCTTAACAACGCAGCAAACTCAATCCTGGAGCGAACCTGCCGAAACGAAATAAATGGACAAGAAACAAACAACAAACAAGTGTGAGTCAAAAGGACTCAATAAGTGGGGCAGACTAGCCACCTCAAAAAATAGGATAGCTAGCCAGGGAGAAGAACTAAGCAAATACAAACCAGAAACGCATACAACTAAAGCATATAAACCAATTAGGGACACAAAATAGCCAGAAACATATAGGCGAACTGAAATATGTCCACAATATCATATACATACTGCATACATAAAACATAGCATGATAGTTACACACAATAGTCAGCATGCGGTGCAATGAAATGGGATGAATGCGGTATGATGCAATGCAGTCACATGCGCCTGATACCCATCTCTGGTACAGGACTCTCATATATATCCCCTACAGGCGTGTAGGAATATATAACCTATGTAGGCACGCATGTCGAGCCAACCTTATGTGATGTATACCCTCTGCGGCGTGCAGGTCGAGCCAACCATATAGGCATACATCCTCCTACAAGCGTGTAGGACGAGCCCACCATATAGAACCCGCATAGGCACACATCTCGAGCCAACCTCATGTGATGTATACCCCATGCGGCGTACAGGTCGAGCCAACCATATAGGCATACATCCTCCTACAAGCGTGCAGGACAAGCCATCTGCGTAAACAGTACCAAATCAGATCTTAGATCCCTTGTAGACATGCAAACTAAACCAACCAGCATAAAATACAACAAATATTAACCCATACAGTGTAAATCCTTCTTTTCAAAAAAATCCGCATAGTAAGTATGCATTTATCGGCAGCTATGCACAAATAGAGACATACATAGACATATCCACCGGCATAAGACCACAAAGAAATGGATAGAAACCACTTGTCTACCAGGAGATATATGCAATAATAACCCTTCACCGGCGCGGGACTCTCATCGACTACCGGGAAGTATATGCAATAATGACCCTTCATCCGAGCGGGGACTCTCATCGATTACCGAGAAGTATATGTCAAGCTCAAAACCAAAGTACAATGCTCATATGCTCAATCCAATACCAACAACAGGGGATAACATATAACATACAATGTAAATCCAAAGCTAAGGCGTAATGAGTACGCCTATCGGCAGCTACACACGTAAGGAACACGTGGTAGAATATCCACAAGGCTAGGGGCCTCCAAAGAAATGGATACAAACACTTACCTCATTTAAATGCTACTCAACAACCGCTTTGTCCTTTGGATTCATTGCCAAACGATCCCACTGTGTTCAATAAGCAAAAAAAAATATATAGCACATAAGGCTAAAGGCTTCATTCCTTACATCTTAGGGCAATCCAGTTAGGAACCTGACACCCTATTCGCATATGCGATATGCAGGCCAGGCCTATTTAAAGGGTTCAAAGTCACATAACCAAACCCTGAATAAATTACATTTATAGGTAGCTCATAATTCCCTGAGTACGAATATATAATCAATTCCATTGTCAGTGTCCAATTAACCCTTTAAACTATCAATTTAACTTGTGAGAACGATGTCTAATATATCAATTTCTACCCTTAAAATATATTCAAACACACGTAGTAAACAGAAAAAATAAAATAACATCATTATCTGGATGTTTCGGGGTGAAAATTCTACTTTTTTCTTTCTCCTTTTCCTTTAGTTTCTCTCGTTTCCGACTTTTTTTCCTTATGCATTCTCTGCTTCCGTTCCTTGAGTTTTCTTTCCTAATGTGAGATCAGGGATTTTATATCCCTTAGCCTTGGCAGCCACCGCCTCAAATTTCTTTTTCTTTTCCTTTTTTTTTAATATTTTTTTTTTGTGACGAAAATTAAAACAGAACTCTACAAAACTCGAAATAATCTCAAATTTTGCATACAAGCTATACAAAATTTATGTGACGTACTCGTTAAGACAGATCTCGAATCGGATTCGTGAAACTCAAGATACAAATTAAACGGAAAAGATCAAATTCTTTAACTTTCGGTATTTTAGCGGAAACCATCCGAACGACCTCGGAATTCACTTCTGAAAATTTACACATGTCACAAATGACCATACAAACCTAACCACGCTTTCAAATTTTTAATCCGAGCTCATTCGCCAAAAATCGAGCTCGAAAACCTCTTTTTATGATTTACCGACCACGAAAAATGAAACCTTCTTCTGATGCCTACCAAACGAAGTCCGATTTAGTTCAAATTTTACAGACAGGTCCTATGGACCTTACGAAGATTTTAAAATTATCGGCACACCAATCAGAGTCCTAACTTTCGAAATGACTACCTAAGGTCGTTTCATATATATATATATATATATATATATATATATATATATATATACACACACACACACTATATATTGATATACTATATATATAATATAAATATAATAAAAATATACTATATATTGATGTATTATATATAGTATACTTTCATCTATACATGTACAACAACGTCAACGGTGTAATACAAATATTTGTGAATGGTGAAGACGAAATAGAAAGATAGAGCAAATGTGGAGATATGAGCCAAAAAAGAGAAGTCCGATCTTGATACAATATTTTTTTTTTTTTTTTTTACTGTAAACTTGTACTTCGTAATGGATTAGGAAAATGTAATGGATTTTTACAATATTTTGGTTGCATCGTTCCAGCTAGACAGAGAGAACAAAATCTTTAGGAATATCAAGTAAGTTATTTTGTGGTATTTGGATAATGGCAAAAGTTTATCCGCACTGAATATTTACACCGGCAAATAAATAAATAATACATGTTCTTTTATTTAACTACATCTATTAGCACTTAACTATAGTTAACCCCATTTGATTTGGACATGACATAAATAATAATATAAAATTCTTAATAATGTTAAGTTGATGCTATCATCCATTATCCGTTTAACGTTGACGTCAATTTTAGACCTGTAACCTTTTGGTGGCCTTTCCATTACTGGCTACTGGCCATTAGGAGCTTATACCGTAGCTTGACGTCAATTTTAGACCTGTCATCTTTGGTGTCCTAGTTAAAGGCCATTACTGGGCTACTGGCCATTAGGAGCTTATACCGTAGCTTAACAATTTCAGTAACTTTTTAACATTAACAAAGAAGCATTTCCTTTGATTAACATATTGTTACATATTGTGAAAAGATTAGATTATCAAAATTGATCTGGAAAAGAGAACTTGTATCTATGTTTTAGTAACTTTCTTAAAGAGAATTAAGTCCTGGTGAATTTACCAACTAAACTGAAGCTTAGGAGAATTTTATTGCTTTGCCAACATCTTAAAGATTATTATCAAACTTTAATAATTAAAAATTTAATAATATGTGAAATGGCAGGCATCTTTTTCTTCCTATATTAACAAATTGAATTTAATCGTCAGCAATTTTTCGTAGAACTTGTCTCTATAATATATACTACTCAGCTAAGCGTTTGACAGAATACTATGTAGTAGTTTCCCAAATAGAAAGAGATAAGATTAAAGAATGAGGAGAAAAGGACACAACTTGAAAATAAGTTAAAACTCTAGAAGAAAGAAAGAAAATAAGCATAAGAGAAACAAAACTTATGGAAACGGCAAACCTAAGTTAGTTATTAGGGCTTTAGTTTTATTTTTAGTTTAATTTCAGAAACCTCCCCAGGTTTCGCTTCGTAATACTGAGCTCCCTTATAGTTCACGGTATTACAGTTACTTCCCTTATTTTAATTTATTTGTAACAAATGTTTTAGTTTATTTATTAAAAATGAAAAATATTAGAAACTAGAGTCTAGACTAATATGGCCCTACTTATATACTTTACCTTTTTTGTTTAATTAATCTTATATTCATTTTCTTTAAAAAAAATATTTGAAAATTAATAATATCACTTTCTCTCCATCAGTAACCTATACACTATGCAAACTTCAACAATTAATTTTGAAGTGATTTGTCATCTATTATACACAAGTTACTGAAGGAATATAAACACAGCGGAAGCAATCCAGGATCATGACTCACATGTAATCTAGACAAACTAGCAAGCTATTTAGTTTTACATAAACATAAAACGGAATACCTCTTGAAGCGTGACTTCAATCTTGAAACGAATCTTCAATCACGAGCAGGATCATCTACGGGGTCGTCCTCCAGTTCCATGATCTTCTGTCGTGTGCCCGAACAATACCCAGACTAATAATATTTGGGTGGAACAAATATTTCAGAGAGAGAAAATTAATAGGGTTTTCGTGTGTCTCCTTCCTTTTGACCAAGAATGCCCTTTATATAGTTTTAAGGGTAAAACTCTTTTTCCAAAACTGTGTAGGATTCTTTTCCATCAAGAAACCTCTCTCCTAGTCCTAATTGGATTCGGTCACAACAGGGACCACATAATTAATTAATGAGGCTTCCAATTATGGAATTAATTCTTTTCTCTAGAATTAACCTTTCCATAATAAATTACAAATTATTTCCACTAGAAATTCGTAATTGCACTCCTCAGTTGAATTTCGAATTCTTCCATCAAATCTTATTTAACCCCCCACGTTAAGTTTACAGACACCAATCAATATTATTAAATTACTGACAATTCAATTTATTGACTAAAAAATATCCTTTAGACTTCCGCTTAACTTATTCTATGTGTCGGATACAAAATCCACTGGCCAGATTTACACATAGAAACTTATAAGCTTTCATAAAGGGGTGTCATCAATCTCTATATCGAGACGTGGATTCTATCAACTAGCTATTACTTCGTAAATGCATATTATCATTATCCAACTTATCAGGAATTATTTGACCCAAATATCCTGGACCTCACCTATTGATAAATCAAGACAATGAATAATATACATCACTAATAATAATTATATCAAGATTAAGAGTATAAGTACATCTGATGAGCTAGAGAGTTTATTTTATATAGTCAGTATAAAAACACTTATCTCTACTTGGTCCGTTCAATGCACACAAAGCGCACTAGCACAAGAAGTTAGAACTATACCATTCCCATAATCAAGATAAATTATATATAATCTTGTACTACAATCATACCAATGGCTTTGTCCAATTTCCATCTTAGATTGTGAACATTACTTTATTATTTATAAGAACCGATGATTTAATCTTCCGTGTATAAGCTTGGCACTACGCACTAAATCAACTACTATATAAATAATAGGACACACATGACACAATTGATCTAAATAAATAATACTTCATTATATTTAATAAATGAATACCAATTGGTCACCTAGGAATAATCCAACTAAAACCGCATGGTTATTAGTATATTCCAATAATCTCCCACTTATACTTATAACCATGTCATTGTTATAATACATACTATATCTAAACACATTGCTAATAGTATATATCCCATCAAACTCTCACTTAGACTTTTAACCATGCATTTACAACTTTCACAAGCATTCCTTTTATATAAATACTAAAAGGATCTAGCCAAGTTGTTTTCTAATGCAATCATTGTCCAACAGTGCTTTTAGATTACTAATCGGCCGGTCTTTACCTCTGCAGGGATCCAGTCATGAAACTCTCCAAAGAGTGCACACCAAACCATTCATTCTTTTCTCCCACTACGACAAAGTACTACTACTAAGTCACACTACCATGTTCTTGTGGACAAACCACATAATAATTAGAATCTTAAGTCTCAATATTCTTTCCTTACCTTAAGGTATTAGAATATGAACAACTTTTCTTGTAGTGTATATTAAGGACTTATCAAAAATTCACTCCCACTACTTTTGAGTAGTGGATTTCCAATCATCTTTTGTCTATTGACATTTCTCCCACTATTTAAATACAATGGAATGTCAATTCCAACATGTCGATTGGATTTCTTGAAGTTTTTGATTTTCAGGTGATCCACTTGTTATTTCTTTGTGCAGTTCCAGTAAATAAAATTTACTTCTAGGAACATTATTTATTAAATAGTCATATACTAGAAAACTAGTATTTATGCTAGTAAATATCTTCTTTTCATTATGACAAGAAAATAAACTTCCTTTCATCTCCTTTGGATAGCCACTAAACATATACATATTCATCCTTGATTCCAACTAATCAGTTTTCCCTTTAAGAGGTACTAACATAGAAGGACTATATTTAGAATGTAATTTAAATTTTCTAAGGCATATTCCCAAAACGAAAGAAAATAACAAATTTGAACAGCTCCACATAAATCTAGCCATCTCTATAAGAGTCTTGATTCTTCTTTCTACTACACCATTTTATTATAGTGTCCCAGGTATAGATATAATTCCTTATTCTGATAAGTAGTTAGTGAACATTGCAAAGAGGTATCGTCACTACAGTCAGATTGCAGTGACATAATATATTTTCCATAACGCATTTCCTTTTCAGTCTTAAACTCCTTGATTTCTCAAAGTATTAATACTTATGATGCATCAAATAAATATATTCATATTTTGAGTAATCATTTATGAATGTCATAAAAATACTCAAAAATACCTCTTACATATATATTCACTAGACCATACTAATCAGAATGAATTAATTCTAACTTATCACTAGCTCTATCTCCTTTTAAGGGGAAGTATCACTTAGTCATATTTTCTTTTAATAAGAATTCACAGGGTTGGTAGTGCCTCCACTTTCAATGAACCTTAAAGAACCATCCATAACCAACCACGATATTCTATTAAAATACATATGACCTTGAAACAAGAGCAACAGATAAGTGTTATTCAATTTCAAAGAATATTTTCTCTTATGGGGCAGATCAATATCGTTAAATTCGAAAGACATATCAAATGAAAAGGTCTTGCAACATTGTACTACAAGAGCTAAATATTTATTAACCTCAATAACACCAAAGTTATTGGTAAAATAAATTGAATATCTATCTCTTATTAAGCTAGAAACTGGAATCAAATTTCTTTCTAACTTATCATACATATAATGCATCCTTTAAATTAATGTCTTGTCATCACCAAAATAAATCCTAGAACATTTAGTTTTGTGAGATAATAGCACTTAGGGAATTGAAATAAAGACATATCTAATTAGTGAGACAAAATAATTTAAATAGATCAATACTGGTCATGTAACATTGAATAATCAAATTCAAAACACATCACATACATATTTCCATTCAACTTGAATAGCCAAATTCGTTGGGAAAGTAACTATTCATGCACCATATACATGCAATGTCAGATTTCACTCATTAAATTAAATAATATCAAACTCAGTTGGAGAGTCTACTATTAATTTAATTTAAGTAAATATCAATTATTGAATAGCCCTAGTCACATTGACTCATCATGCAATTCTCAGTTGGAGAGATATATACAAGTCATCAACAACTAGTGATTAAACCTAGCATACCAACAATACATTTATCCGTTAGGGAGGAAGACCTATTGTCAACACGTAAACACATTGTTTATACTAGTATTTAATCATGGATACCATAAGGATTTTTAAGCCAAGTATACTTAACAATAAATTTATCCGTTAGGGAGGAAGACCTATTGTCAACACGTAAACTTATTGTTTATACTAGTATATGATCAGGGAGACCATATAGAATAATTCCTATTATCATTGGGTGCCAACCATTAACTTTTCGTAGAAAAATAGTTTCCAGAAAATAGAAAAACGCCAAAAAACACCATCTTAACAGCCTCAAACTGCCAAAAAACGACATGGTTCACTGCAAAGCAGTGAGTTTTTCTCATTGGACCGTTTCCGATGAACCTGCCAAATTTCAAGTCAATCGGAGTCTGTCAAAATTTCTGATCTCCGAAACTATGACCAAATTCAGACAATTCTTGTTTTCACATTTTAAGGGTTCAAAATATATCTGTTGCGTGTTCAAATCATATATCAACAAGTAATCTTTTGATATCCATGAATCAAGATCAAACAACATATTTTAAAATTTCGTGTTTCATTAAAAAGTGCAACTCTTACGTTTCTAAGAATATAAAATATGAACTACATTCTTATCATATATCAACATATATTAAATCATCATGCATTATCATGTTCTAAATTTAATATAAACCAAAATTGATATATAGAATGACTTTTCATATTTAATTCACGTTTAAATCTAGCACACTGCCTAAACCTCCATTTAAACGACCTCCAAAAATGTCAAAAACCGACACCACTCCTTGCAAAGCAGTGAAAATTTCTTATTGGATCGTTTTCGATGTCTCTATCGAATTTCAGGTCAATGAGAGATCATGAATTCTTGATCGCAAAGCTATGACCAAATTCGAAAGATAACCATTTTAGGCATTGTTATGAATTAAAGTAAACATGATGCCGATTTTCATTCTCTTTATAACTATCCCATGAGCACAAGACATACATTGTGTAGCTTCTTTAACTAAGCTACACAAAACCATCTCTTACGTCAAATTGTCCTTTCAATTAATACACATGAGAACCCAAGATATTATTTTCTCCTGTTGGGTGAAAATCTCAATATCTTATCTCATGAATTAGTTTAGCGTTTCTAGTATTACAAATTAAATCTGCTTTCCAAGTAGATAAAATTTGACCACTAGCATACACTTACCAAGAGACAATTATCGCATGGTATATTGGAAATATTCAATGACTCAAACAAATAGATCACTTTGGTGAATCCTATTTATCAATTATAACTTTCAATCCATGCATTGACGTAATCCATATATAGAACCTTAATAATTTTCAATGATTCTGAATAAATACTTCACTTCAGAGGTAATCTTTTATCCATCATAAATTCTTTAATCCATATACTAATTCATCACACATAATACATTAAGAATTTTCAAAGACTCTTAATAAATATTCCACATAAAATGGTAACCATTTATCAATCGTAAATTCTTAATCTCTAGATATCTTCTCACATGTATAACGCCATTAAGAATTTTCAAAAATTTCAAATAAATAAACCGCTTTGATTGCAACTATTTATTTATCACAAAATTCTTAACACATTTATAAAGTATTAAGAAATTTACTGTGATTCTAAATAAAGAAATCAAATTGGTTGTATCTATTTATTAATCTAAATTCTTAATTCATGTAGTACATGACCATGTATAAAATTATTAAGAAATTTCAATGAATCCAAATAAATAAATTATTTTAATAGTAATTATTTATTAATCATAATCTCTTATTTATACACGTGTGTAATAAAATAAAGCTCATATAATTAAATCTTTATTTATTATTTTAACTTATATAGTCCATCAAATACCTCAAAGGAATACTATTTGTGCAAGACTAATAAGCCAACAACAAGATTAACAAACAAGAATTAAGGGGAAGGGAATAACTAAGCCCCAAATCATATTGGACACTTACGTACTGCAGCCACAAAATAATTTAGCTTATGGTTTCTCTAAGCCAATTAATATTATTTTAACAAATAGATAAACTTAAAGGACTTTCCCACTTTAAGAACATGAAGTAGCTTTTTACGCCGCCGCCACCCAACCTCTTAATGACATCCTTTCAATGTTTGTTTGTAAATTCTGGTGGCATGTGAATCCTTTCCTTTTAATCTTATCAAGACTAAGACATACTCTATAGGATTAAAACTATGACATGATTCACAGGATAAAGATTGTTGGGCCCACTGCCATCAGTTAAAGAAAAAGGAATAGGCACATATCAAGTCAACTATAAAAATAACTTGATAACCAGCCAAACACCCATGTGCAACTAACTTGAAAAACAAGAACGAGTCTTTTCTTTTGCCACAAAATAGAAAACGTAGCAGTATCTTTTGGTCCTTAGTAGAGTCCTACCATCAGCCCACTTCTTTAACAACTCCTTTTAATGGAATTTCATCCATTCAACCAAAAGAGTCGTGCGCAATCACCAAGGAAATTTTCTGCTAATTACCGCATACGTATTAAATCTAGCAAATCACCGCAAGTTTACGATTTCCATCAAACGCCACCAAACGCCATGATATCAAACTTTGTATGTGGTTATTATTTTAATCATGCTTTCATATGCTTAAAGCTGGGCAATTAACATGTTTTCATGAAACCCTAGCTATCTAGTTAGATGTGAGCAGGCTCTGATACCAATTGAAGGAATATAAACACAGCGGAAGCAATTTCAGGATCATGACTCGCATGTAATCTAGACAAACTAGCAAGTTATTTAGTTTTACATAAACATAAAACGGAATACCTCTTGAAGCGTGACTTCAATCTTGAAACGAATCTTCAATCACGAGCAGGATCATCTACGGGGTCATCCTCCAGTTCCATGATCTTCTGTCGTGTGCCGGAACAATACCCAGACTAATAATATTTGGGTGGAACAAATATTTCAGAGAGAGAAAACTAATAGGGTTTTTGTGTGTGTCCTTCCTTTTGACCAAGAATGCCCTTTATATAGTTTTAAGGGTAAAACCCTTTTTCCAAAACTGTGTAGGATTCTTTTCCATCAAGAAACCTCTCTCCTAGTCCTAATTGGATTCGGTCACAACAGGGACCACATAATTAATTAATGAGGCTTCCAATTATGGAATTAATTCTTTTCTCTAGAATTAACCTTTCCATAATAAATTACAAATTATTTCCACTAGAAATTCTTAATTGCACTCCTCAGTTGAATTTCGAATTCTTCCATCAAATCTTATTTAACCCCCCACGTTAAGTTTACAGACACCAATCAATATTATTAAATTACTGACAATTCAATTTATTGACTAAAAAATATCCTTTAGACTTCCGCTTAACTTATTCTATGTGTCGGATACAAAATCCACTGGCCAGATTTACACATAGAAACTTATAAGCTTTCATAAAGGGGTGTCATCAATCTCTATATCGAGACGTGGATTCTATCAACTAGCTATTACTTCGTAAATGCATATTATCATTATCCAACTTATCAGGAATTATTTGACCCAAATATCCTGGACCTCACCTATTGATAAATCAAGACAATGAATAATATACATCACTAATAATAATTATATCAAGATTAAGAGTATAAGTACATCTGATGAGCTAGAGAGTTTATTTTATATAGTCAGTATAAAAACACTTATCTCTACTTGGTCCGTTCAATGCACACAAAGCGCACTAGCACAAGAAGTTAGAACTATACCATTCCCATAATCAAGATAAATTATATATAATCTTGTACTACAATCATACCAATGGCTTTGTCCAATTTCCATCTTAGATTGTGAACATTACTTTATTATTTATAAGAACCGATGATTTAATCTTCCGTGTATAAGCTTGGCACTACGCACTAAATCAACTACTATATAAATAATAGGACACACATGACACAATTGATCTAAATAAATAATACTTCATTATATTTAATAAATGAATACCAATTGTTCACCTAGGAATAATCCAACTAAAACCGCATGGTTATTAGTATATTCCAATAGTTACAACACTTGTAACAGAACTGATTATGGCTGAGCCAACAGCTATGGTGGCAATACTAAGAAGAGGGAGTAAAGTGGATTGTATGTTGAATCACTGCGATAACGACATAGGCGGTACATTATAACTTGATTTTCAGATTAACTTACTTAATTTCTTTACGTCAACAAATTATTAAGAAAATTTCACATAGGCCGAATAGCCTATAGAAACAGTAAAAGAGAATTCAAGTACAAACATCACAAAGCTCCTAGTGAACTTTTATGGTTGCAAATCGGAACTGACAATAGATAATTAACATGGCTAAGGTTTCACTTTGTGAAAGTAGGTTAGTTCATATGGCTGCTGCTTTAGTTGGGAAGAGATGACGAGCTACAAGATGACCCTTCAAGATGGCCCTGGAAAAGATTTCCAATTTGTTATTAAAAGAGATAAAGAAAGAGAAGAGGAGGGTAATTATTTAATCATTAGTTTAAAGGAACTTTATGAAAGGGATATATAATGTACATAATTAACTAAAAAGAATATTATTAGGGGTAAATTAGTCTACTTAATCATTTTTAAAATAAAAATAAATACAATAAAAGATTTGTTACAAAGAAATTAAAATAAGGGAGGTAATCGTAATATCGTGAACCACAAAGGAGGCCAGTGTTACGAAGCGAAACCTAAAGAGAGGTTTCTGAAACTAACCCTTTTATTTTTTATAAATAGAATTTTTATTAGTATACCTTAATTTGTCTTACCAATAGAGATAGGCACTAGGCACTACAAAATTTGGTATATTTGTAATTTAATAATTAGTACTATTTTTAAGTGGTAATTTATGAAATTAAATTTTCTATCTTAGATAGTTATATCTGCCTAAGGTAGAAAAATTAGTTTCATGTATTACCACTTAATAATGGTACCAATTATTAAATTACAAATATGCCAAATTTGTATTGCCTAGTGTCTATCTATGTTGATAGTTATCCAAGTACCACAAGATAACTTACGATCTATTCTCTCTCTATCTTGCTGGAACAACGCAACCAAAACATTGAGAAAACTCATTACATTCTCCTAATTCCTTACCAATTATAAGTTACAAAAACACACACAAAAAAAAAAAAAAAAATTGTAGCAAAGATGGAACTTTCCTTTTTGGCCCATATCTCCACATTTGCTCTATCTTTCTATTTCATCTTCACGATTCCCATTGCTATAGTTGTATTACATCATTGATGTTGTACATGTATAGATGAAAATGTTGTGGTATACTTTATATATATAGTATATTTTTATTATATTTATACTAGAGATATACTATATGTTGACATTCCATCCAGAAACGGCATATTAGGATTACCCTAGTTATCAATAAGTCCTTCACTTTAGATAACGTAGCCTTATTTGACACATGTGCAAATCTCAATTGTATACAAGAAGGACAACTTTGTAATACTTTTAATTTTAATATAATCTTCTAATATTATATTTTTGTCTCAAATATTTACATTGTGTATCTCATACATATAGTCGATTTTACCGCCTTATTTACTTTACTGAACTGCATATTTATATTTTTACATTGCATATCATAAATTCAAAAAATTAATTTGTTCTTAAATCGAGTTTGTTCATAACAAATTGCAAATATTTTGCTTTAGTTCTTATATATATATATTATATCAATATACAATTATCAATATTATATTAACGGTATATCAAAAATGTTTATGAGATATATCTAATATGTAGGTTAAAGGTTTGATAGGGAAGAAGGCGTGAAAGAGAAAAATGGTGGGACTACAAATGTAGTAAATGACATTAGTAGTTCTCTAGAAAGGATAGGACTATTATTTGAGATTCTATTTTAGTGGGATTGGGAGTTAAGGTAGGATGTGTTAAAGTTATATTGGTGGAATTAAATCTTAAAAAATAGTATGTAATTAATTTATTTAAATAAAGTGGTATGAGGTGAAAATAATTCTTTAGAAGTGGTGAATAGTGTAAATTTCTCAAAAATTAATTTAATGTTGTTTTTGAGACCAGCTAAAAATGAAAATGAATTTGGACAGAGGGAGTATTAGATAGAGTAAATTTTGTCCCAATTTGGAGGACGTTACCAATACCTCAGCCCTAATTTCTACCCATGGCATTTCCCGCTCCCCTTCGAAATTGAGACATTTCCTCTGAAGAGAAACCACTGTAAAAATGCTTAGGAAAGCCAAATCTTTGGTCACATTTGGTCAACTATTCAGATGTTACACCAACAACCGCCCCCGAGACTTTGTTCATTCAACAACCTCAGATCCTTATATTTGTACTCATCAGATGCCTCACACCCTTTCTTAGTAAACTACTTAGTTGACTCACTTGGCTTTTCCAAAGAAGAAGCTATTTCTACATCTACAAAGGTAATTTCACGGAAAACCCCCAAGAATCCTGATTCAGTTCTCGGTTTCTTAATTCAAACTGGTCTGAACCAAACCCAAATTAAAGAATTGGTTTTAAAAGTACCTGAAGTATTGTATTATGATGTTAACAGAACACTAAAGCCCAAAATTCATTGGCTAAAGGAACTCGGGTTATCCGTGTCTGAGTTGGTTAATATTGTTATAAGAGATAAAACTATTATTGGAAGAGGTTTAGATACTCATTTGAAACCTAGGTATGATTGTCTTAGGACTATATTAGGTAGCAATGAGGATGTGCTTAGGGTTATTAAGAGAAGCTATTGGTTGCTTACGTTCGGGGGGCATAAAACTATGGAGGGTAATATATTGTTGATGCAAAAGTTTGGTATATCGAATGAGCAAATAAGAAAACTTATACTTAGACGACCAAGTTATATTGCACAAAACTCTAGTCGCGTTATGGAGTTATTGCATATGATGGAAAATGATTTTGGTGTTCCTCGTGCATCCGCGATGTTTGTTTATGGAGTTGATGTGCTATTTTCAGTTAACAAGTCTAAACTAGAAACAAAAATGAAAATATACAAGAGTTTTGGATGGTCTGATACGGATGTGTTTATGCTGTTCAGCAAGATGCCTTATTGTTTTAATCAGTCGGAGGCTAGAATTGAGAAGGGGTTGAGTTTTTTCATGAAGGAACTTGGATATAAGCCTGCTTACTTAGCTTCTCATCCTGCAATTCTAGCTTATAGTTTGGAGGAAAGGGTCGTGCCTCGTCTTGAAGTCTTAAAAATTTTGGATCACAAAAAGCTTGGCAAGAAAAAGTTGACGCTCTATAGGGCTCTGTATATATCTGAGTCAAAGTTTGTGCAGGATTTTGTGCTCCCTTACAAGGATCATATACCTGATCTGTATGAAAGTCACGTGAAAACTTTGTCTCTCTAGCAGGTTCCTTTGTCTTCTTATTTGAGCTCTTGAGATCTCTAAAACTATTGGTTGCTGTTCAAGATACTCTTTCAATTTCATTCTCTGTTGAAAAACAATGTGAATTGTTTCTCTAAATAGTCTGTCTTTTAGAAATTGTACCAAATTATAGTGACTGCAGGTAATAGCATTAGTCAGGTATATGTAGAAGTATCTCTAGAGTTTGACAAACAGCAAGTTAGCTGATCAATATCTTGCCTTTTATTCTTGTCATTTCACCTGCTGCTATTTTTTTTATAGCAGATTTTAAAGGTTTCGGTTATGTTTTCATTAGTATAGAATCAAATCCTATATTTTGAGAGTCGTATTAATTCCCTTCATTCTTTCCAAAATCAGCTGGCTTATGGTTTTAACCAAGCAATTTCTTTCAGCACTTAAGGTCCTCTTGGGACTTTAGAATTGTGTACTCTCTTTATTGCTAGATTGCATCTTAAATTATGTTGTCATGAACGAGGCATTTGAGATATCATATTTTGAACTGGTTTGTGATTGATTTTTTTTTTCCGAGGTAGCTGTTTAAGCATTTGCTTTTAAAACAAGGCTAGGTTCGTTTGTCCAAACATTTTCTCAGTGGTATTCTTCACGGATCTTGTGGGTTAAAAGAAATGAAATGTATTTTACATACATCTCAATCATGTGAATATGAGCTTGTAAAAAGTGTACCATTTCAATCAGTTTATCATCATACCATGTCTCATTAACTTTTCCCTATGCAAATATTGTAGAATTTCATTGTGAACATTTTATATTGCTTGCTGTGAGTCCTGCAACAGTAGATCAGATTGAAGGTCATTTTGTTTTGCAGATACTCCAAGGATTAAAACTTGGAGGTGCTCTGACATTTCAGGATAGGAATCAATTTGGTCATAGTATCCTATATTCCTTCTCTAATTTCATTTGCTTAGAGCCACTGGGAAGCTACTATTCCCGTACACAATCAGAGGAAATACAAAGGTGTCAAAGGATGCAATAGCTACGATCCACACAAATGCTAAGAAAATTTTGAAACTGTCCATCTCTAATTTCATTTGCTTAGAGCCACTGGGAAGCTACTATTCCCTTGCAGAATCAGAGGAAATACAAAGGTGTCAGAGGATGCAATAGCTACGATCCACCCAAAGGCTAAGAAAATCTTGAAACTGTCCTTGTTATCTTTCTCAAAAAAAAAAAATCTTGAAACTGTCCATCTGCCAATGCAAATGCTGCTCGTCCGATTTTCTCTCTTTCTTGTAGTAAGAATCCTTAGTTCAACGTCCAGCAATCCCTTGTGCAACATTTCCTTTTTTGGGTGGGACATATTTATATTCATGCACTAGGTACAAGCTAATTCCTCTTACAACTTTCTTAAGTTTTGGTCATTTCATTCTTGATCAAAAAAGTTTTGGTCATTTGCTGAAAGTTCAAATACCTTAGTGCGACATGCCTCGACTATTAATATAAAAGACTGCATGATATTGTTGAAGCTGAACACTGATGGATCCGATAGTAGTCATTAACAGAAAGCAAGCATTGGGGGGGGGGGGGTGTATTGTGAGGAAAGGAATAGAAGTGAGGAGCTAGTGATGACTTTTGCTATTACAACTCTGCAGAATTGCATTTTGTGTTTCTTGGTGTATTTTCATAAGTTAACATATGTTTTTCTGGAGATGGATTCTTTGTATGCAATAGATACGATTAATGGCACCATGAAAGATCCATGGGAATTACAGGAAATAGTTCAACGGGTTAGAAAGGAATTCAGATATAATAGATGACTGTTCAAGGCATTACTACTTCAGAGAAGGTAGTAATGCAGTTGCTTATGCATTGGCGTAGTATGGGTGTCAACTTCAGGACGAGATGATAACTGAGATGTTCAACAGGGCCGTAGACGTGGCTAAGGTAGCTAGAGGAAGTATTAGAATTGATAAAGCTAAACTCCCAACGTTCAGAATCAGACAATTCAAGTGCTGATCCAACCTATGCTTATGAACAAATACTTGTGCTATATTTTGTTTTGTTCAGTTTTTGCACATGCTATGTACATGAGAGTTGTACTCTCATCACCCTCTACTCTGCTCATGGCAAATGTATATATAGATATTTTGTAGACTTCGATAAAAGTTAGATCCAACTATAGTTTTTGGAAGCAGATTAATTGTGAATGGTGGGGCTTGTCCACTATTTGCTGGGATTTGAGGAGGTGAGGCAAACATGTCCCCCTTCTCCGTGTGTTTTGCTTTTGGGTTTTTACGGTAGGTAGGAGTGGCAATGGGGCGGGCGGGTTGAGCCCTTTTCCTTTCAAAATTTTGTCCTGTACTGCCCCATCCCATTTTGGTCTTTGTCAAGTTTCAACCCCGCCCCACCCTGCCCCGTTTGACCCGCCATGCTCTGCCCCGTTTTGACCCGTTCCGCTTCACTTAAATCACTTTCTACGTCATTATTTTTTATTTTTTCTCATCAAATTGAACTTTTCTTTTAACTTTTAATTCATTTAGCATATCTCTAACTACTTTTCTATTGTAATTTTCAAATTTGATGATTTTGTAGTTTCATGAAGTAATTGAAGCTTTTAAAAAATTTGTAGTCTTTCAAAAGTATTAAGTATTAAGTATACTAATTAAAAGCTTATGTAGTCAATAGTGGAACAATATTTCTATTATTTCCTAAATTTAATTGTGAAATAAGAAAATAGTAGCAAAAGAACAAGTAAAATTATTGGGTTTCTATGTTGCATCGCCCTGCTCCAAAAATTTTAAAATAAATTTTTTTCCCGCCCCATTTAATAATTGCCCCGTCGTGCCCCAATTGCCATCCCTAACTGTAGGTGTCAATACCAAACCACCTGCCTGATGCAGGGCAAAACACGTGGAAGCTAAACACGATATGAAAATGCGGAAGCTAAAACAAGAGACGATATCGATGAAGATATCGAGATAAAGAGCAAGACGAGGCTTGAACGTTTACCTAAGTAGCACCGAGGAACTCGTCTCGATACACCCCGGGTGAAGTCAAGGATCACCTATACTATGCAACTATCCTCAAGAGGCACCCGGCTCTTGCAAATAGAATGATCAAAGATGGATGAAGTTCAAATTGGATTCCACCAATTGAATTCAAGTTCCCAACAAGGGTTCAAATGAGAGCATTGCTCAAGTTTCTTCAATATTCAAGATTGAGTAAATGAAATGAAAGCCTAAGGAAGACATTTATAGTCTTCTACAATCCATAATGAAATGTCTAAAATACCCTTAAAGTGGTTCAAAACAATAGAAGTAAACTAGGGCTATACTTGGAATTACACCCCAAAATAGTGGGAATCTCGGATGAAGGCTCAGGGAACTAGGCGCCCCGCCTACTAGGGGAGGCGGTCCGCCTCTGCAAGGCTTGGAGGAGCTGCACAGGGAAGTGGACGGTCCGCCTATTGCACTAGGCGGTCCGCCCAGTGAGAGATCCAGAGAGTGACAATAAATCAGGCGGTCCGCCCACTTGGGGAGGCGGTCCGCCCCTTCCTGAAGCCTCTTGAGGCGCCTCACTTTGTGTCTCTTGAGCCTCTCCTTTGGGTCTAAGCGGTCCTCCTTCCGTGGTGCTCCAATGCATGATCTTCAAGGTTGTTCCGGAGCCCTTCACTTGCATCCTTTGTGCTCTCGAGCTTGGCTCTTGATGGTTGGTGCTTTGGCTCCAATTTGCCCGGCATCATCCTCCCCTTCTTGGAAGGATTTCGTCCTCGAAATCAAACCATCAAGTTCTACAATCAAAGACAAGCACAACAAAAGTTTCCTACTTCAAGAGTAGGTTAGTGCACAAAAGTGTGGGAAAACACACTCTTATGGTATAACCAAGTATCAATAGCCATGAAGAAGTTCATGTTCCCAAGGGATCTAGCAATTACTTGGTCCAACAAGGAAGTGCACCCAACACAAGAACAAACAAAGAGATCAATAGGGTATGGCATATGCAAGATTAAGCTATCAAAACCCCTACAATTCCTAAGTTCAAGATTAGTACACCAAGACCTTCCGCTACACGAGTAGGTAGGTCCAACAAGAGTGAGTGCATGCACGGTGGAAAATTCGCTCTTGTGATAGAGCCAAGTATCAACATCAATCAAGAAGCTTATGTCTCCAAAGGAGACAACAAGTTCTTGGCTCCCTAGTGACAAGCACTCACCAATATGACAAGCAAAGAGACCAATAGGACATGCAACACTCAAGATTAAGCAATCAAAGTTCCTATGACCCCTAAGCTCATGATCAACATACCAAACCTTCAATGCAATATCTTCAAAATGGGGCACAATGGTTTTGGCATGTTCAATTCTCAAAGTGTGGTTAACATATGGGAGGGAATTGACAAAGTAGTGCAATCCACAAGTAGCATCAAATTCCCCGCTCCCCTTCTTAAGAGCTCTCATACTCACACTAAGAGATACCTCCTCACCTCCAATTTCATCCTCGAGACAACCCTCCTCACATGATAAACTCTCAAGGGAGGCATTAATAATGGCCTCTTCATCATCATAACCCAAACCAACAAGAGTAGGGTCACTAGAAGAATCATCTACCTCACTCGAAGCTTCAAACAAAGAGTTGTCTATGGGATCAAATCCCTCACACCACGGAGGTTCATACTCATTCCCAACTCTAGCTCGATACAACTCACCACAACCAATAGGGGTGCCCTCAAACAAAGGATTAGTAAAAGTACGCATCCCATTCTCAAGGTCAAGCAAAGGTGGCGTATCAAAGCTAGGTTCTTCGCTCTCACTTGAGGAGTCATCATAGACAATCGTGTCCAATTCATGCAATTTGGACTCCTCAAGGTCACTTTCATCCTTACTACGACACACAAATCCACCAAAATCAATTATTTCAATAAGGGTAGAGTCACATAACTCATCTTCCCCTTTGTCAAATACGGGTGGGGTGCCATAACAAGGGTCACAAGTAAGGTCAACTACCATATTTTCAATAAAGAGAGGTCCTTTGAATTCCGGGCTCACATCATGATGCGGCTTCTCATTCCTCTATATTATTGGTTCACAAGCAAACACAAGTTGACCAATCGACTCTACACTAGTTGTTATTTCATCAAAGGCATCACAAGCACCAACTAGCATTGAGTCTTCACAAGACAAGGAAGGATTATGTTCATAAGAAGGTGAAGAAACACTTACTTTTGAGTAGCTCCCGTGAGTACTCACATCGCTTGAAGTGTCTTGTTCAAGTCCTCCTTCATGAAACTCACAATGTAGAGCTCCATTCTCTTGTCTTTCTCTCTTACCATCCGGTTGAGGCTCCACTAGCTCGCCTCCAAGAGTACCTACACATAAGCCAAAGCAAATAGAAGGAGAAGGAGATAAATCATGGTTAGAACAAAGGGTGTCCTCACTCTCACTCAAAATTTCCTCTTCCCTCACTCCTTTCATTTCTCGCTCAAGGCCAATTGTAGGTCCGGGTGATGCTTCACTCTCCACTTGCAAGGGCATGACCATAAGATTGTTGGTTCCGGGCTCAAGTACCATGGGTGACTTGGCTTTGGCCGCTTCCCTCAACTCCCTCATAATCCTATAGTCATTACTTACTTGCTTCGGCGTCAAGGGCTTGAGCACATATTTTCTAGAACCATGCAAGACCGTATAGGAATTGGTTCTACCATCATGCACTACGCTCTGATCATATTGCCATGGCCTTCCAAACAAGAGGTGGCAAGCTTGCATAGGAACTACATCGAACATTACCTTATCTCGGTAATTTCCAATGCCAAACTCAACCAAAGCTTGCTTCACCACCCTCAACTCTCCACACTCACTCAACCATTGCAACCGGTAGGGATGTGGATGTGTTCTAGTAGGCAATTGCAATTGGGAAATCAAAGTCTCACTTACTATGTTAGCGCAACTTCCCGAATCGATGATCATTGAGCACACTTGCCCCATCACACGACACCTAGCATGGAAGAGATTCTCCCTTTGCACATGCTCCGGCTCTGCAAGACTCATGGCACCCAAACTCTTCCGTACCACAAGTGTCATTTTAAGCTCATCGCCTTGCTCACCTTCACCTTGGGGAATGCCCAAGTTGTGGGGAATGCCCACTTGTTGGGGATTGCCCAACACTTGATCACTAGTACCTCTTTCGGTACCATTTTGGACACTCGGGGTCCATTCCTCTTTGAGGCGATCAAACCTCGAGCTTATGGATCTCACCTCGGCCAAGAGGTTGACCAAAGTGCTTACCGGTACCTCAACGGTATCGTACACGTCTCCGGCCATGTACCTATATCAATCAAAGACAAGAAAGAAGTTAGAGTAAAAACCTCACTCACTCCCTCACTTTTTGAATGTCACTCGGTTCACTCGTTTAGTGGTGGGGGGATTTATCACTCAAACTTGATTCAATGGCTTCCTCGTAGTTGAACAACCTCCTCGATAACCAACCAAGTTCACAAGAACCAAATACTCTTCGGGAAGAGTGGAATTGATGGGACTCGATGAACGCTAGGCTATTTAGGTGCGCACTTGAAGCAAAAGTTAACTACGAGTCTTCTTTGAGGTCTACTCTCCTATAGGCACGATTACCCTAATACGCTAAAGGATTAGTGTTAATAGAGTAGGCCAATTACCCTAGAAACACTAACCAAGAGGTACGGAAACAAACGGAACACGAAAACACACGAATCGAAACCAAACGGAGTCACCCCAGGAGTAGGCGCCCTGCCTCTGCAAGGTGGGCGGTCCGCCTACTCTGAATTCCAGAGAGTTGAAGAAAAAGGGGCGGCCCGCCTATAGGAGTGGGCGGTCCGCCTACTGGAGCCTTCAGCACTGTCCGAAAACGGGTTATTGGCTCGTTTAGCACTCAAAATCTCACGTTTTCGACTTGTTTTGCACCTTTGATGATACCCAAAGTTGTTATATGCTATAACAAACAAACCCCAATGGTTTAATCCAACAAACAACCAAAAACAAGTTTGTTTCAAGAATTTGGAACAAGTTCTTCAAGAACTTTCAAAATTTTCAAGATTTGAAAACCTCGATTTTCTTTCCGCAACTCCAAATGATGTTATGGGGGTATCAAAATGACGGGTTAACTATAGAGAACAATCCCCGATACCAAACATCCAAGAATCCAAAACAACAAACAAGTTCTAGCAATTTTTGTGAATTCTTCAACTTTTGGGTTTGATTTTCAAAAATTTATTTCACAACTCCAAAATGAGTTTTGTTGGTACCCAATTGTCGAGAATGCGTAATCAAACAATCCCCGATAATTAAAACCAACAAAATCGTAACAATGAACGATTTCTAGCAATTTTTTTTTTTGTGATTTTCAAGTTTTTGGATTTTTTTGTTTTTCTTCAAATTTCAAGAACAAACAACAAGAACACAACAATGATAAGAACAAGACCGAGGATTCGTAAGAACGAATCCTAGCCGTGCTCTGATACCAACTGATGCAGGGCAAAACACGCGGAAGCTAAACACGATATGAAAATGCGGAAGCTAAAACAAGAGACGATATCGATGAAGATATCGAGATAAAGAGCAAGACGAGGCTTGAACGTTTACCTAAGTAGCACCGAGGAACTCGTCTCGATACACCCCGGGTGAAGTCAAGGATCACCTATACTATGCAACTATCCTCAAGAGGCACCCGGCTCTTGCAAATAGAATGATCAAAGATGGATGAAGTTCAAATTGGATTCCACCAATTGAATTCAAGTTCCCAACAAGGGTTCAAATGAGAGCATTGCTCAAGTTTCTTCAATATTCAAGATTGAGTAAATGAAATGAAAGCCTAAGGAAGACATTTATAGTCTTCTACAATCCATAATGAAATGTCTAAAATACCCTTAAAGTGGTTCAAAACAATAGAAGTAAACTAGGGCTATACTTGGAATTACACCCCAAAATAGTGGGAATCTCGGATGAAGGCTCAGGGAACTAGGCGCCCCGCCTACTAGGGGAGGCGGTCCGCCTCTGCAAGGCTTGGAGGAGCTGCACAGGGAAGTGGGCGGTCCGCCCATTGCACTAGGCGGTCCGCCCAGTGAGAGATCCAGAGAGTGACAATAAATCAGGCGGTCCGCCCACTTGGGGAGGCGGTCCGCCCCTTCCTGAAGCCTCTTGAGGCGCCTCACTTTGTGTCTCTTGAGCCTCTCCTTCGGGTCTAAGCGGTCCTCCTTCCGTGGTGCTCCAATGCATGATCTTCAAGGTTGTTCCGGAGCCCTTCACTTGCATCCTTTGTGCTCTCGAGCTTGGCTCTTGATGGTTGGTGCTTTGGCTCCAATTTGCCCGGCATCACTGCCGCACAAGCAGGCTAAGTTAAGAAGAAAATAATGTAGTTCAATTTTATTAAATGTTAAAATCAGCATTTTATCAAGGTGTTAATACAATTTTCAAATATATTATCCTCTCTAGTGTCTAAGTTTGTCTAGTCCATCTCTAAATTAGTTAGGTGCCTCTTTGAATTACATCAATGGTTGTCCCACGAGAAATGCGGCTTATGGTTTGTGTTGAGCCTCTGGCAGGGAGATAATTTGAGATGTAACCTGAACACAATTCTCTATTGCTTCGTTTTTTTTTTCTTCTTTTTTCATTTGATTCAATTTAAAGTTTCAAACATCTGACACCTAGCTACTTTTTGCATATCTTTGTTTGGTGGTGTGAGTTACCACAGACTATTTTGGGATAAGGTACCTTTCAAGTCTTAAAATTAGAAAAAAAATGCCCTTGGCTAGGTCAAACATAATTACTCTCTCTGTTTTGGACTTAAAAAAAATGAACTCTTTCTAAATTTGGAAATAAATTTTTACTTTTACCTTCAATGTGATGATCTGTAGCCACACAAACATTTATGACGTATTTTAGATCACAAGTTTCAAAAGTCTTCATTTCTTTATTAAACTCCGTGCAAAGTCAAATAAGTTCATCATTTTTGAAACGTATGAAGCACTAATTAAGTAATTTTGGGGTTCAATTAAAATTTTTAAAATTTTGAGGTAATATTATAAATCTGAAAATTTTGACTTTCAAATATTCCTCTCTTCTTAAATCTCATATTTTCAAATTTGAAATCATACCTTCTCCCTTTCATCTTCTTTTTTATTTTCTCTTAGTTCCTTCTTCTCTCTTTTGTCTTTTTCTTCTCCTTCCTTATATACTATTTTTCACCACCACCTAACTCTTTATTCTTCTAAATTTATCTTCATTGTTGTTTTCTTCTTTTCCTTCTTCTTAATGTTAAGTATGTTTTTATTTTAATTGTGCTATGATTTGTGGAGAAGGTTTGAGAAATAAAAAGGTTTGAACCATTGGAGGAGATTCTGACGTCGATCTAATAAATTTGAAAATTGTTGCACAAATTTTGATTTGTCGCAACAGCTGTGGAAAGTTGCTACACAAATTTTGATTTGTTGCACAAATTATAATTTGTTTCAGCAACACCCCAAAGTTATTGCGATAACTTACCAAATTTATTGCAACAACTGAAACTGTTGTTGTTTCTTGTTGAAATTTTGAAAAGGAGTTTTTGTAATTGAGAATTAAGAGAAGGGGGAGGCGGTGCAGAAGAAGGTGAAGATGGATGAGGACGAGGTGAAGATGGTGGATGATGAGGTAGAGGTGGATGAGGAAGCGGAAATGAGGCGAAGAAGTTGAGATGGAGGAGGTGGACATGGAAGGTGAGGGGGAGGGAGGTGGAGGTGGTGGCGGAGGAGGAGCGGTGTGAGTGGGAAGAGGGAGAGGGAGGGGGAGGGAAGTGGTGAGAGAGAGGGAGGTAGGAGGTTGTGTGTAAATAAAAAAATATTGGGTTTAAAATATGTGTCATAATTAGCACTAATCCCAAAAACACTACTAGAAATTGATGAAAAAGCTACAAAAAGGTTGGAGACGGAATTCCCTCTCTAACTGATTGGAGAGGGAATTCTGTCTCCAATCCGTCTCCAATCAGTGTTACAATAAAAGATTAATATAATTTTTTAGAGTTGGAGACGGAATTCCGTCATCAACCAAAAAGCAAAAAGCGTGTCAGTGATTGGAGACGGAATTTCGTCTCTAATCACTGACACGCTTTTTGCTTTTTGGTTGGAAACGGAATTCCGTCTCCAACTCTAAAAATATACACAGTCTCACATAATCTTTTAGATTCATTATCTCTCCTAAAAAAACCCTCTCCACACGCGAACTCACTGCCTCTGGCGAAAAAAACTCTGCCCCGGTGAAATTGCTCCCTCCCCGGCGAAAACTTCCCCAATCCATCCTAACAACTTATTCCAGTAAGTTTTCTTCATCTTCCCCATTATTTTTAGCTATAATTCAAATTATTTTCCCCTCCCCATTTTCCCCATCCTTTAATTCGGCCCCCATTTTTGTCACGACCCAATTTCCAAGGGCTCGTGATGGCACCTAAACAACATTTGCCTAGGCGAACCAATGAAACAAGATGCGGAAAAGAAAAATAATGTGAAAAGATCATAAATGGATATATAAATATAAAAGGGTGAAGTCCAAAAGAATATATCCACAAAAGAATTGGAGCATTCTAAGAGTGACTCAATAAAGTATGAATATACATCAAAGAAATCTGAGTCCTATCTCTAAGTGACTCCGGCGGTATGCCACCACGGTCTGTGTGGTCGGCTCACCTCAATCAAAAGTCTCAGAAGCCTCGGGAACCGCTAACGTCCGGGCTGCTGACTGGATGAAGGACCTGCGCACGTAGCAGAGTAAGTTATGAGCCGAAGCCCAGTAAGATCACCGACAGGCCCGCTAAGGTACCCTTGCGGGACAAGTCGCTACATGCATCATAAGCAACAACATACTATAGTAATCATACAATAAAGTAGTGAAATCACAAATAGATGTAACACATTCCATACACACAAGTAGTAACCAGAAGTCTCAAGGATTATGCCCATCCAACGTAAGGCATAGGTCAACTCAGCGGCGGTTTGGAGGTCCAATCTCTACTCCCGTGCCGACTAACCTAGACCTACGATGGACTAGCAACACCACTACTAAGTATCAACCATATACCGTGACCCGAAGTCACTATCACAATCATGAATAAGTAGACCAACGACCCGTAGTCGTTGGCTCATCTCAAATCTGTCTACGATCGCACCACACCCCCTGTCAAGTGCGTCGTATCTCAATAAATCAAGTGACCACACCACACCCCCTGTCAAGTGTGTCACATCTCAAAGATCAAGTGTCCACACCACACCCCCTGTCAAGTGTGACACATCTCATAGTATAGGCGACACCACACCCCCTGTCAAGTGTCCCTCTAATAGTATTAATATCCACGACATTAATAACAATAACAGAAATAATAACAGAAATATTAATAACGATAATATTTCACAGTCACCGTAACTCAGGTTGGTTATGTTAGCTGAACGTAAGACGAAGGTTAACCCGACCACAGTTTGGGGGTACAATCCCTACTCCCATGTCGTCCAACCCAAGGTTACGTATAGACAGCACTACCCAACCCAGCACGTGAACAAATCAAGTACCAATATCATACAAAAGCCGGCAAAATCCTCGGCAAGACATTTATCATGACATGCCGGCAACATCCTCGGCCATGTCCCAAGTTCTTGCTATCTAAGCATGGCGTAGCAAGCATTACTACGATATAAATTTAAGCTACCTCGACGTAGCGTTTAGACCGGCACATACCTCGGTCGAGTCACAATCTCGCTATTTATAACAAACAATAATAGCAAGTAATTCACATCATTAATCCTAACCATTGTTAGGTATATATATGCGTACATGAAGCATACTAGCATGAAGGAAGAGTCCACAAGCACAATAGAGGTCAAGTCTCACTTACCTCAAAATTCGGGCTCAAATGCCGGGAAGAATCTCCTTTCCCGCTCGCCTTGTCCGCGAAGGACTCTCCACTAGGTCTATTAAGACAAGATATAGCACATATGAGTGCTCAATTATAGCTATTTAAGCCTATAGGCATCCTAGGGTAAAAATTACCAAAATGCCCCAGGGTAGGGCCGAGCCCTAAATTTACAAAATGTACTTTTCCGGACTCCCCACGCTCCCGTGAGTCCAAAAGTACACTTAGATTCCACCTGCGAGCCTTGCTCGATGTCTTTCCCTAATTCTTAAGAATCTAGGGTTCTAACCCATTTCCAAGAATCAACCCTTTGATTCTTGTGTTAATCAACATAAAGATGGATTGAAAGGGCTTACCTTAAGTGTAAGTATGATTGGGTCTTCAAGAAATACCCAAAAATCGCCTCAAGAGCTCACCAAATGATTTTTATAAGTTATGAACCGAAATGGCCCGGAATGGCCTTTTTATAGTAGTTTTTTTTGCCTCTGTGATAGCTTCTTTTGAAAAATCATAACTTTTGATAAGAATGTCGAAATGACCTGAAACCGGTTCCATTAGAACCATAACTCAAAGGACTACAACTTTCATGTTTTGAGTTTTCTCTAATTCCTTACGGATTGGCCGGAAAATCAGCTTTTATCCGGCTGTTTGCGCCAAAACAGAACAGAAAAGTCGCACCAGATTTTCTACTGTTTTAGGGGCAAAACGGGACCCTACGAAGCTCGGAATGATCCCAAATTTTGCACACAAGCCATAAAATACTTGGGTGACATGCTCGTCAAGACGGAACTCAATTCAGACCTCCAGAACTCAAAAAGTGGGTCCCACGGCAAAGGTTCAATTTTCGACTTTCGCCAAAATAGCGAAATTTAACCAAATGACCTCGGAATCCAATTCCGAAAGTTGCTACAAGTCACAAATGACTATACGAACCTAACGGAACTTTCGGATCTCTCATCGGAGCTCATTTGCTCAAATCGAGCTCGGAAACCTCTTTTAACTCTTTTAAACTTCCGAAACGGGGACTTTATCAAAAGTCCTATCAAACGAGGTCCGTTTTCAATTTTGAAGGTTGCTACATATCATAAATGACGAGACGGACCTAACGGTGCGCTCGGATTTTCCATCGGGGTTCGTTTACTCAAAACGACCTATCGAAACCCCAAATTCCTTTCCGGAATTTCATAAACGGATCCTTTTCTCGAAAACCTATCAAACGGACTCCGTTTCGACTCAGATTTCACAGACGGGTCATAAATGACCTAACGGAGCTTTTGGGACTGTCGACATGCAAATCGAGGTCCGGATCCCGTAACGACTATTTGAGGGTCGTTACAATTTTTCCCTTCCCAATACCAACTTTGACACTCCATTATCAATATTGAATTTATTATATGTGTTTCATCATGTTTGTATACTTGTGTGATTGTTTAATATTCTCCTCATTTTTAATAATATTGGTTAGATTGGATTATTAGAAATGTCATTAGTTCTTGGAAATTTAGAAATAGTTAGAAAAATAATATAAAGTAGATAAATTTAATGCAAGGATAATTAGAAAGAAATAATTAAGAACAATATTATTGAACATGGCAAATAAAATAAATGTAGGGAGTTTGATTTAGTTAGTTAATTAAAAAATTAATATACAACATAATTTAACAATAATGTTATACACCTATAGTTTGCTAGAAAAATTGCTATAATTTGTTGCATTGATTTATATTTATTTGTTTGTAACTTTTGTAGATGGAACATGCTGAAAATCGTAGTTGGATGTACAATATGTTCTATGAAAATATGAGTTTGAGGAAAAGTTATGTAGATGGGATTGACGGGTTTATTGCTAAAGTTAAATTACTTCATGAATATATACGAGGGGGTTCAATCAAATGTCCTTGTGTGAAATGCAAGTGTAGCCACGTGCAACCAGTTGAAAATGTCGTGTTGCACCTTTATAGAAAAGGATTTATGCCAAATTATTTTGTGTGGACTGCACATGGAGAGTGTAACCCTAGCGTCCATAGAGAGAACTTCCAAAATGACTATGTCGGGTATAACTATCCTATGAATGAGATGTTGAATGATGCGTTTGGAATGTACCAAGGGGAACCCTCTCAACCGAATGTTGAGGAGATTCCCAATAATGAGGCAAAGCTCTTCTATGAACAGTTGGAAGAAGCAAGTCGCCCATTTTACGAGGGGGCATGTCATTCAAAGCTGTCGGTGGCAGTTAGGTTGCTTAGTATTAAATCAGATTATAACATATCTCAAGGAGGCATGGATGAGATCATTGGACTCTTGAATGAACTAAACATAAGTAAATTGGGATTGCCTTCCTCGTACTACGATGCAAAAAAGTTGGTTTCGTTTTTAGGGCTATCTTCAGAAAGAATTCACTGCTGTAAAAAAGGTTGCATGTTATACTACAAAGAAAACAAAGATAAGCAATTTTGTACGTTTTGCGGTGAGGCTCGCTACAAGCCAGTCAAAAATTCTAAACAGAAACAGGTCCCAGTAAAAGCGATGCATTACTTACCTTTTATACCAAGGTTAAAGAGGTTGTATGCATCAATGAGTTATGCTCCTCATATGAGATGACATCATGAACGTACACGACAATCTGGTATTCTATGTCATCCGTCTGATGGAAGCATGGAAGCATTTCTATAGAGTGTATCCTGAATTTGCAAGTGAACCTAGAAACATCAGGTTGGGTTTAAGTTCTGATGGGTTTACTCCGTTTGCTGTCTCTGCTGCACCATATTCTTGCTGGCCTGTATTCGTCACACCGTATAATCTACCCCCAGAAATGTGTATGACAAGTCCATATATTTTCCTGACTTGTATTATCCCTGGTCCTAGTAACCCAAAAAGCTCTATTGATGTATTCTTGCAGCCTTTGATTGATGAGTTACAAATATTGTGGCGTGATGGTGTTGTAACATATGATTGTTCCGTGAAACAAAACTTTAGATTGCATGCTTGCTTGATGTGGACAATTAATGATTTCCCTGCATATGGCATGTTGTCTTTTTGGTCCACTGCTGATAAGCTATCTTGTCCTATTTATATGGAAGATACAAAAGCATTTTATTTAAAACATGGGCGTAAGCACACATGGTTCGACTGTCAGCGCCAGTTTCTGCCAGATGACCATCCATTTAGGAGAAACACTAGTGCATTCATGAAGAACAAGGAGGATTTTGATGATCCTCCACAGAGGTTGACGGGCCAAGAAGTTTGGTCCCGGGTTCAGGGGTATCCCAAGGCAACGGAGCAGCAACCATTGCCTAGAATAGCAGATTTTGGTGTTACACATAATTGGACAAAGCAGAGCATATTTTGGGAACTTCCTTATTGGAAGGACAATCTTCTTAGGCATAATCTGGATCCAATGCATATTGAAAAAAACTTTTTTGATGCTGTCTTTAACACTGTGATGGATGTCAATAACAAAACAAAGGACAACTTGAAGGCAAGGTTAGATGTTAAGGCATATTGTCGGCGACCTGAATTGCACCTACAATCAGATGGGGTTAAGGTGCGCAAGCCATCAGCGAACTACACTTTTGACTTGGAGGAGAGAAGAATGATTTGTGAGTGGATACAGAATATTAAGTTTCCTGATGGTTGCGCATCGAATATATCCAAATGTGTCGACATGACAGAAGGTAAGCTTACGGCAATGAAAAGCCATGACTGTCATGTTTTCATGGAAAATTTGTTTCCAATTGCGTTCAATGGCTTGCCTGATACAATTTGGAAACCACTCACTGAAATGAGTGTGTTTTTCAAGGACTTGTGTTCTAGTACATTGAGGGAAGAAAATCTACAATTGATGGAAAGTAATATTCCTATGATCTCTACTAAATTGACCAAGATATTTCCCCCTGGTTTCTTCAATGTTATGGAACATCTGCCTATGCACCTTGTTGAAGAAGCAAGACTTGGAGGCCCGGTTCAGGGAAGGTGGATGTATCCTACTGAAAGGTAATGCATATCAAAGATTTCCTCCTATATTTAATATTTTTTAATTCATTATTAAATTATATGGCTATCTATGTTATACAGGACTATTGGCAAATGTAAGCGGACTGCAAAAAATAGGAATAGAATTGAGGGGTCGATATGTGAGGCTTATCTTGTTAGGGAAACATCGCATTTCTGTTCTTATTATTTTGGGGCCGAAGTACCTTCTCTAAGTCGCAGGCCTAACCGATATGATGATGGTGGAAGCGGCAATTCACTGTATCCTCATTTTTCCATATTCAATCATCCCGGTCGAGGATCAGAAAAAAGGTTGCACAAAACCATTCAGCGACATCGATAGACAAGTTGCTACGACACATGTACTGCTGAATTGCTCAGAAGTGCAACCTTTTTATAGGTATTTGTCACTTTCTACATACAAAAAAAAAGGTTAATACATATATTAATTTTTACATCCTGAATATTGTTTTGTGCATAGCAGTTTATTTGTCACTAACTTTGGGCACGATGCTGTGACGGCCAAATTTTCAGAGTGGTTTAGAGAATACGTAAGTATTTTAGTAGCACATATCCCGTTGGTGAATACTATATGCAAGTATGTTTTAACTTATAAATTTAGTTGTATGCATGTTAGGTGCACAATCCTGAAAACGGCGTCAATCATCCACTGTTTTGTGATTTATCATTGGGCCCTATTTATAAGTACAGACAAATGTCTAAGTACTTCATCAGTGGCTATAAGTTTCATACTGAAGAATGGTCCATGGGGAAGAAAACATATAACTGCGGAGTGTGGGTGAATGCAGGCACTGGTGATGGAGAGTTTGACTATTATGGTGTAATACATGAAATATTAGAGCTAGAGTTTAATGGTCATCCAAGGAAAAAGTTGGTGCTCTTTCGGTGTAAATGGTTTGATCCAACACCACTTCGGGGTACAAAGGTGCATCCAGTATATAAAATAGTTGAAATCAATCACAAAAGAACGTATGCACATTATGATCCATTTATCATTGCTCAAAATGTGAAACAAGTGTACTACGTTCCTTATCCAAAGTGCAAAAATAAACTGAAGAACAAGGCAAAAGCAAATTGGTGGGTTGTTTTGAAAGCCAAACCGGTTGGAAGAGTTGAGGTGGATGATGCATTAGATGAAGCATACCAAAATGACATTTCAACTGTTCAAGAAATTATAAATGAAGAATTACCCGACGAGTTGCATCAGGGTGTGGATTATTTTGAAGAATTTGATATGTCGGTGCTTAATCAAACCATGGAAATGGGATTGATGATCTTGTTAAGTATGTAGATGTACTATTTTCTATTGCTGAGATTGACAGCGGGAATGTTGAAGTAGAAAAGGCTGGTGATTCCAAAGTTAGACTTGCTGATACTAGGGTACAACAAGGTGCTTCTAGTGTAGAAAAGGGTATTGCTAGTGTGGATGCAGTTGAAATTGCCCTAGAATCCTTAAAGTCTGTGGAATATGTGGGTTCTCAAAAGGGCCCAGTCAACGAACCTAGTTTGGAGGTTGTCCCTCAGAAATTGTGAGAGAGGAGGAATTTATCAGTGGTACAGTCAATATTGATCATGTATATGCTGAGGTTGTTAAAGGATCTGAGAAAGGACCTTGTCCTTCTTCAGCTCCTGCAATATTGATGAAGCAGGACTTGACTGGACTGACTCTGACAAGGAGAAATATGAGGAAGGAATAGAGAAAGATGTGGAAACTAGAAGGTGGAAGTAGTTGAGAAGAGAAAAAGTAAGAGAAAATTTGGTGAGGAGGATGAGAAAGTTGAACAAGAGGAAGAAGTAGTGTTTGTGAGTGAAACAAAGTCTATAGAATAGAAAACAGAGAAGGGGAGAAAATTGATGAAGGGAGGTAAAGCTGTAGGGAAAAGGCAACTAGTGGATGAGAGTGAGGATGAGGAGACACAATCAGAGTTTGAGAACATGGAGGAGCCTATGGTTCCTAGAAAAGTGACAACTAGGTCAGCACTAAAGCAACAAGTTGAAAATGTTGCTAAGTTTGCTGACAAGAAAAAGGCAACAAAGGTGGTATTCTTTTGAGGAGACGAATCTGGAAGTGAAGGAGAGCAATGATGATCAAGGGGACTTTGAGGACCCAGATGATTCTGACTCTGAAACTTCTGATGATTCTTATAAGAAGAAGAAGGAAAAGCTTGACATGGTTGCTTTCTACTCAACCAAGACTGTGTTGCATAAGAGTATTTTGATTGAACTAGAGGAGAAAAAAATAAAATCTCTTGTGGAAAAGTTAAATGTATGGGTCTGGACTAAGTTGTTCTCAAAGGACGGGATATGTTTGCTTATGAATGAAGTGATAAAGTTTTATACCAACTGTGGTATAGCTTGGAGGAGAGTGTACACTGTTGTTGGTAGTGTTGAGATTGAGTTTGGGAGATCTTAGTTGGAGGTAATTTTGGGAGTTCCTACTGAAGGTTATTGCATGTATTTGAAGCTGAAATGGCCCAAGACAACTGATAATGTCACTTCCCTTGAAGTGACAAGGAAGTTCTCTAGAAACCCCAAACGTACAAAAGAAACAAAGGTTGAAAATAAGGAGATGGAACCAGCGCATCAGCTGCTCTTTGAATTTGTGCACAGGTTCCTGCTATCAAGAGGTGAGAGGAAAGGGTGGTAATGATCCACATTTAGCTTGTGCGTCATTATTTCTGGATCAATTCCAACCATCTCTACATGAGACCAGCTGAAGAAATCATCATTGGCTTTTAGTAACTCAATGAGAGCCTTTTTTGACTCGGGATCCAATTCTGAGCCGACAAACACCTTTCTTTCGAGGAATTCCCTCGACAAAGCAAAAGAGTCCAATTCTTCAATAGTTGAGTTCTCAGCCTTTTGCTTACGAGGCCCTTGTATGTAAGCCGGGATCTTCTCCACCTCTCTCTGAGAGTCCTCCCCAAAAACCGAACTCTCCTCCTTGCCAGACCCCGGGCGACCTAATTGCTATTTCGATGGCCCACTCGGGGCGACTCCATTCTTCATAGCAATCGAGTAGCACTCCCTAGCCACTCACTATTCACCTCGAATCACACATATTCCTCACAAATTAGGTAATTTGATGACTTGATGCAAAGTAGATGACACAACCTCTATCTCATGAATCCAAGGCCTCCTGAGGATAAAATTATAAGCCATATCCACAAACATTACTTGAAAGATTTTCTTCTAATAAACTCCTTCAGTAGTAGTCGTGAGAATTATCTCACCTACCGTCTTCTTCGTGGAGTTGCTAAACCCTATTAGTATGGATTTTTTCAAGACGACAAGGTCCTTCAACCACATCTGCTTTATAGCCCTGTAGCTGATAGTATTAATCGAGCTTCTGGGGTTGATCAAGACTCGTTTAACATCAGGGTCAATGATCCTCAACATGATCACTAAAGTATCATGATGGGGAAACATCACCCCATCACAATCATCCTCAAAGAAAACTATTTCTTTACCTGAACTGCTTGTTCGAGTCCTTTATTCCATGGTAATTTAGAGCTTTGCAAATTTCTTTGCACTTGTTCGAGTCCTTTTTGCCATGGTAATGGAGAGCTTTGCAAATTGCTTTACAGCGGGGAAGTTAACACCATTCACCTCTGATCCCATTGTTATCACATTTACGACTCTATCAGGGGATGGAGCCCTCGGTGGTTGTCCACCTCCTCTATTCTTAACATATTTTTGTTTCCCTTTGTCAGTAAGAAACTCTTCTAACATCCCCTTTTTGAGAAGATGGGCTACCTCGAGGCAAAGTACCTTACAATCCTTAGTAGCATGCCCATAATCAACATGGAACTCACATGCTGATTTTTGAGTTATAAAGGTCATACCGACCCTTTGAGTTTGCTCATGGCACGCCGGCACCTCATGAAGACTTGGAGCGATTTCCGTACGCATTGTGCCGACCTGTCGCCCTCCATTCTGTCTCCTCGACCCTAATCTTTGTAGTGGCCCTATCATATAACTCATCCCAAGTTTGCGCCTGCCACTGCTGGAGCACTCTCTTCAATTCGGCAGCCTTCTCAGAATTGCTGATATTTATATTTTTTTCAAATGCCATAACTGCCAAGTTATCCTCCATTATTGGAAGATGCATCCTTTCAGCCTGAAAGCGCTCAAGGAAGTGTTTAACAGGCTCGACGTACCTTTGCTTACTCTCAAAGATACCTTCCCTTCGCTTGAGGATATTCTGAGCTCCAGTATGAGCCTTGATAAACAAGTCAGCTAATTTCTCGAAGCTTGAAATTGATTCGGAGAGGAGATGCATGTACCAACACAATGCCCCCTTTTTTAGGGTGTCCCATAAATTATTTAATGAACATGGACTATTTTTCCACCGGGATCAAGTCATTGCTTTTGACCATAACCATGTACTTGTTTATATGGTCGACTGGATAAGTCGTACAACATACTTCTTCAAGAATTCAACTTGAAGTGCTTGGGGATGGGGGCAGGAGCAGGCTCGGACTTGAAAGGTTGCTACTTGCACCTTTTAATGTCCAACACTCGTTGGGGCTTCTTGACCCCGTGGACATTTTCGAGCCGTTTCTCAAATTTGGCTTCAAAATCTTTCTTTCACTATTTGAGGTCTAACAAGACGGTAGTTTCTTCCACCGTAGGGCAGTCCCAAAAGGCTAAGGGCCAGTTTGGCAGTCCCCAAGCCTCTAGATTCAACTGCATTTGGAAGTTCGCTTGATGTTGCGCCCATAGGAGCAAAGTTCGGGATTCTTCCATTGAGAATCGCATGTAGAGTATCGGTAAGTGTTGTATTGTTCCTCGTGTTCCCGGAGAGAGCCTAAAATGAACTTTGAAACATGGCGTTGAAGCCTGCCTACGCAACAACTTGCCCCTAGAGCTGTTGTAAGGTATTTATGACACATTGTTGGAATGGGTCGTTTGACCCAGACGAAGAGGAATTAATTGGAGGGAGTAACGTTCCTACACCCGGTGCAATTGGTGGGGTTACGACAACTAGTAGAGTCATACCAATTGGCAGATTTGGGGTTCCATTGCCTAGTTGGATTGATGGAACTTGCGTTTCATCTCTAACTTGCTAAACTGTGTTATTGGTGATGTTAGCCTTTATTGAGAATTAGGAAAGAAGGCACGAGTAACTGTGATGCACAACTTTGGGGTAAATGCTATTGCTGGATCCCTACAGACGACATAATTTATGTTGGCTTAAATCGGGTTAGGTCAATCAATCGAATTTTTAATGGGGCAAACAAGAAACAATTTGTATCAAAGCTATGAATTGATTCAAAAAATAATGCAGGAAAGTAATAATCAAATGATGATAAGATTATAGTGAATACTTCTGGATAATCATATAAGATGATTACAAGGCTATTTACAACCAATTGAATGTAAAGGTAATTAATGCATTAATTAAGCCATAACAGCCACTTCCCACGTTCTTGATCATGGCCGCCCCATGATCTCCTCAATTGAATGTCTAAGTAATAAACTGCCATTATAAAACTACTTCTCTTCTTTAACGTAATCGCTTGCCCAAGGTCTAAGCCACTTTCCTTGGGGGTGCTAGTCTTCTGATACTCAAGGATGAATCTCCCCGAGGCTTGCCTTGAGACTTGACCTCGGTAATTTACCTTGGGAGTCGAGGCACTCATCTCTCGAGCTCTCCTCCCACGTTTGCACAAGCTTACTTCCTGTCATGTACCCAAGCTGCCATGTAATCGAGCTAATGTTTACCCAATACAGTGTATAAAGTTGACAAGACACTCTATGGATTGAAGAAACCACCTAGAGTATGGTATGAAAGGTTGTCAAGGTTCTTACTGAAGAACAACTTTACAAGAGGAAAGATTGACAACCCCTTTACTTTTGAGGAAAAAAGGAAAGGACTTTCTTGTAGTTCAAGTTTATGTTGATGATATCATCTTGGGTGTAACATATGAGAACCTATGTAAAGAATTTGTTTAATTGATGGGAAGTGAGTACGAGATGAGCATGAAGGGAGAATTAACTTTTTTTTGGCGTTGCAGATCAAACAATATCCTAAAGGAACTATGATTCATCAAGAAAAGTACATCAAGGAATTGCTGAAAAAGTTTGGTATGGAAGGAGCGAAGGTAATGGCTACTCTTATTGCTCCTGGAACAAAGTTAGATCTGGACGAACTTGGTCTTCTACTGATGAACTAAGTATAGGTGAATTATTGGTTCTCTCCTCTATCTCACTTTTAGTCGTCCAGACATAATTTACACTGTAATACTTTGTGCAAGATTTCAATCTAAACCCAATGAGTCCCACTTGACAGTTGTCAAAAAAATATTGCGTTATCTAAAAGGAACTCAAAACTTATGTCTATGGTACCCCAGAGGTGGTACATCTGAGTTGATTTGCTTTGCTGATGTTGATTATGCAGGACATTTGGTAGATAAGAAGAGCACTTTAGGAATTGCACACTTCCTAGGTCATTGTTTGGTTTCTTGGGCTAGAATGAAACAGAATTTTGTGGCTCTTTCCACAGCTGAGGCAGAGCATGTTGCTTGTGCCTCTTGCTGTGGATATAATAACAATTGGAGGACTTTAGAATTAAGAGTGGACCAGTGCCCATTTCCTATGATAATACAAGTACAGTCAATATTTCCAAGGACCCAGTCCAACACAAGAGAACCAAAAATATTAATATTAGACATCATTCTTTGTGAGATAATGTTGAAAAAGCTCTAATAATTATGAATTAATGCAGGACTGAAGATCAAATTGCTGACATTTTCACCAAGGCTATGAGTAGGATTCAGTTTGTGAGGAACAGGTTGGAGTGGGGGATGATCAAAATATATGGATACCCAAGAACCTGATTCTCCAATGAATTTTCTAGTGAAGTATCTTATTGGCTTGTTAGAATTTGTTATCAAAGTTCACTCTATCTTTGTAATAGATCTAGTACGCTCGTTTAACTAAGCACATACTTGTGATATTGTCTAAAATGCCCATTGAAGGCCTTGCTAAGCACAAGAAAGAAACCATGATTGAAACGAAGAATCATGTCCAGGTACCTATTATGTGTCTTATTAAGTACATTGCAAAGATTGAATTGCCTTTGAAGTGCGTCATTAAAACTTTCTTATTTGTGTAACCGCCCTATTTTTATGCCATTATTCCTTATCAGTTACACTCTATTAAATTTTAAACCCATCCTACTTGGAATAAAAGTCTTAATGACTTATCCATAAATAACTGTCACATCCATAATTATTCCTGGTTCCCAAGCGCTTAAAAGGTGTTTCATTTTTTCATTCATCATTACTCATCCTTTTTTCGAGAACAAAACAACTTTCCACTCCACACAAATCCTCTATTCTCTCTAATTCTCTGCACACACACCTTAAATGGTCTTCTCTAAAATTAAACTTACAATGTCGCATTCACAATCCACTTCTACCTCACCCACAAATACCTCTGAACCCAAAGCTCCACAAAAACCTACAAAGAAACCCATAGTTAGTGCTTCTACGGTGGCTGAAAGGTTGGCCAAAGCAAGGGAAAAATTTCAAAAGAAGCTTCCTAAGAAGGGAGGAAAGAAAGTGTAACGACCCTCAAATAGTCGTTACGGGATCCGGGACCTCAATTTGCGTGTCGACAGTCCCAAAAGCTCCGTTAGGTCATTTATGACCCGTCTGTGAAATCTGAGTCGAAACGGAGTCCGTTTGATAGGTTTTCGAGAAAAGGATCCGTTTATGAAATTCCGGAAAGGAATTTGGGGTTTCGATAGGTCGTTTTGAGTAAACGAACCCTGATGGAAAATCCGAGTGCACCTTTAGGTCTGTCTCATCATTTATGATACGTAACAACCTTCAAAATTGAAAACGGACCTCGTTTGATAGGACTTTTGATAAAGTCCCCGTTTCGGAAGTTTAAAAGAGTTAAAAGAGGTTTCCGAGCTCGATTTGAGCAAATGAGCTCCGATGAGAGATCCGAAAGTTCCGTTAGGTTCGTATAGTCATTTGTGACTTGTAGCAACTTTCGGAATTGGATTCCGAGGTCGTTTGGTTAAATTTCGCTATTTTGGCGAAAGTCGAAAATTGAACCTTTGCCGTGGAACCCACTTTTTGAGTTCTGGAGGTCCGAATTGAGTTCCGTTTTGACGAGCTTGTCACCCAAGTATTTTATGGCTTGTGTGCAAAATTTGGGATCATTCCGAGCTTCGTAGGGTCCCGTTTTACCCCTAAAACAGTAGAAAATCTGGTGCGACTTTTCTGTTCTGTTTTGGCCCAAACAGCCAGATAAAAGTTGATTTTCCGGCCAATCCATAAGAAATTAGGAAAAACTCAAAACATGAAAGTTGTAGTCCTTTGAGTTGTGGTTCTAATGGCACAAGTTTCAGGTCATTTGGACATTCCTAGAAAAAGTTATGATTTTTTCAAAAGAAGCTGTCACAGAGGCAAAAAAAAAAAACTGCTATAAAAAGGCCATTTCGGGCCATTTCGGTTCATAACTTATAAAAATCATTTGGTGAGCTCTTGAGGCGATTTTTGGGTATTTCTTGAAGACCCAATCATACTTACACTTAAGGTAAGTCCTTTCAATCCATCTTTATGTTGATTAACACAAGAATCAAAGGGTTGATTCTTGGAAATGGGTTAGAACCCTAGATTCTTAAGAATTGGGGAAAGACATCGAGCAAGGCTCGCATGTGGAATCTAAGTGTACTTTTGGACTCACGGGAGCATAGGGAGTCCGGAAAAGTACATTTTGTAAATTTAGGGCTCGGCCCTACCCGGGGGCATTTTGGTAATTTTTACCCTAGGATGCCTATAGGCTTAAATAGCTATAATTGAGCACTCATATGTTCTATATCTTGTCTTAATAGACCTAGTGGAGAGTCCTTCGCGGACAAGGCGAGCGGGAAAGGAGATTCTTCCCGGCATTTGAGCCCGAATTTCGAGGTAAGTGAGACTTGACCTCTATTGTGCTTGTGGACTCTTCCTTCATGCTAGTATGCTTCATGTACGCATATATATACCTAACAATGGTTAGGATTAATGATGCGAATTACTTGCTATTATTGTTTGTTATAAATAGCGAGATTGTGACTCGACCGAGGTATGTGCCGGTCTAAACGCTACGTCGAGGTAGCTTAAATTTATATCGTAGTAACGCTTGCTACGCCATGCTTAGATAGCAAGAACTTGGGACATGGCCGATGATGTTGCCGGCATGTCATGATAAATGTCTTGCCGAGGATTTTGCCGGCTTTTGTATGATATTGGTACTTGATTTGTTCACGTGCCGGGTTGGGTAGTGCTGTCTATACGTAACCTTGGGTTGGACGACATGGGAGTAGGGATTGTACCCCCAAACTGTGGTCGGGTTAACCTTCGCCTTACGTTCAGCTAGCATAACCAACCTGGGTTACGGTGACTGTGAAATATTATCGTTATTAATATTTCTGTTATTATTTCTGTTATTGTTATTAATGTCGTGGATATTAATACTGTTAGAGGGACACTTGAAAGGGGGTATGGTGTCGCCTATACTATGAGATGTGTCACACTTGACAGGGGGTGTGGTTTGGACACTTGATCTTTGAGATGTGACACACTTGACAGGGGGTGTGGTGTGGTCACTTGATTTATTGAGATACGACGCACTTGACAGGGGGTGTGGTGCGATCGTAGACAGATTTGAGATGAGCCAACGACTACGGGTGGTTGGTCTACTTATTCATGATTGTGATAGTGACTTCGGGTCACGGTATATGGTTGATACTATGTAGTGGTGTTGCTAGTCCATCGTAGGTCTAGGTTAGTCGGCACGGGAGTAGAGATTGGACCTCCAAACCGCCGCTGAGTTGACCTATGCCTTACGTTGGATGGGCATAATCCTTGAGACTTCTGGTTACTACTTGTGTGTATGGAATGTGTTACATCTATTGGTGATTTCACTACTTTATTGTATGATTACTATAGTATGTTGTTGCTTATGATGCATGTAGCGACTTGTCCCGCAAGGGTACCTTAGCGGGCCTGTCGGTGATCTTACTGGGCTTCGGCTCATAACTTACTCTGCTACGTGCGCAGGTCCTTCATCCAGTCAGCAGCCCGGACGTTAGCGGTTCCCGAGGCTTCTGAGACTTTTGATTGAGGTGAGCGGACCACACAGACCATGGTGGCATACCGCCGGAGTCACTTAGAGATAGGACTCAGATTTCTTTGATGTATATTCATACTTTATTGAGTCACTCTTAGAATGCTCCAATTCTTTTGTGGATATATTCTTTTGTACTTCACACTTTTATATTTATATATCCATTTATGATCTTTTCACATTATTGTTCTTTTCCGCATCTTGTTTCATTGGTTCGCCTAGGCAAATGTTGTTTAGGTGCCATCACGAGCCCTTGGAAATTGGGTCGTGACAGTTTGGTATCAGAGCCCTAGGTTCTAATTCGAGTCCTAGGAGTCTTGGAGCAGTGTCTGAGTAGAGTCTTGCTTATGGGTATGTTGTCGACCATACTTATGAGCGAGAGGCTACAAGGGCATGTTAGGAAATGTTTTACCTTCGTTTCATCTCTATTCGTGCTGAGTAGCTTATATAGGTGCTGACCCTTTTTCGTGTATTGTATCAGATAGCGAGGACGCGAGCATCCTCAGCCAGGAGGGCTGCATCTTCTACACCCGCGTCTGCGGGAGAGCCATCAGCACCTACGCAGCCGCCAGCTGCTAAGAAGACTCGGGCAGGTCGCCCGTCAGCCACTAGGCAGGACACAGCTATCCCTGCGGTGTCCGCAGCGACTCTGTCAGCATCTATTCCCCCTGTGCCTGCTGTTGTGCCAGGCACCGTTGTGATCTCTTCAGAGGAGTATATGAGACTGATGGCCTTGTCTAGCCATCAGGTCCCTGTCAGAGATGATGTTGCAGCTCCTGTTTCGGCTCCTCAGCCGACCACACCTGTTATGAGCACACCTACTTCTGAGGCTGCTCCTGATCATATTGCCCAGCCTTCTGCTTCTGCTCCTCAGGCAGGTCCTGTTATTTCTACTCCTCCTATGGGCACTGAGGAGGTTGCCAGGAGGATAGAGTCATTCATGAAGCTTCAGCCTCCAGAGTTCGACGGTACCTCAGCTACATGTACTGCCTAGAGGTACATTCAGAAGTGTGAGAAGATTTTGACAGTTTTTGGTACTAGAGACACCTTAGGGGTGCAGTGTGCTTCTTTCAGATTATCGGGAGATGCGGAGACATGGTGGGTCTCCATGATGCGGCAGAGGTCTAGTGACCTCCCTCATTTGTCTTGGGCTGAGTTCGTGTCTATGTTCATGAGCAGGTTCGTACCCCAGAGTCAGCACGATGCTCAGAGGCGCGAGTTTGAGGGGTTGAGGCAGGGAAACCTGTCTGTTTCAGAGTATGACACCAGGTTCTTGTGGTTGTCTCAGTTTGCGCCGGCTATGGTGGCTCAGGAGAGGGACAAGGTCCTCCGGTTTGTTGAGGGTCTTCATCCCCGCTTGCAGGTAGCTGTTGCCCCTGATATGGGCAACAAGTCATATTTTGAGATAGTTGATGTGGCACGGCGGATGGAGGATATCTTCGCCAGGGCTGACGCGGAGAGGGCGGCCAAGAGGTCGTGTCAGTCTGGTGGGTATAGTAGATCCGCTCTGAGGGGTCAGGGTCATCAGGGTCGTTCTCAGTCTAGGCCCCAGGCTGCTGCTTTGCCTGCCCAGGATTTTTCTTCAGAGACCCCGAGGCCTCAGTCATCCCAGAGGCGGGGTGGCTCTTCGCAGTCTGGTCCGCCGCAGTGCGGGAGGTGCCATCAGAGGCATCATGGGAGGTGTTCGTCTGGAGGTGGTCGTGGCAGAGGTGGTAGAGGCGGTAGAGGAGGTAGAGGTGATGGATGTTTTGAGTGTGGGTCTCCAGAGCACTATGTCAGGAGTTGCCCTTATGTTTCATCAGGTCGCCAGGGATCCGCAGCTATGGTACCATCTGGTCCTCAGGCCGCCAGACCCGTTTCTCAGATTCTTCCTAGACAGCAGTCTCAGAGAGCTCCGGGTTTAGGAGGCTCGGCGCAGGTCTATGCTATGACTCGTCAGGATACTGAGGCATCCAATGATGTCATCACAGGTATTATTTCTGTCTGTGGCCGCGATGCTTATGCTCTTATTGATCCGGGGTCTACCTATTCGTATGTGTCGCCGGGATTTGCCCCTTGCTTGGGCAGGGATCTGGTCTTCTTAGATGATCCCTTTATGGTTGCCACCCCTGTCGGGTCTTCTATATGTGTAGATAGGGGTTATCGGCAGTGTATGATCTCCATCTGTGGTGTAGAGTCCTTAGTGGACCTGATGCTGCTCGATATGTCTGATTTCGATGTCATTATGGGCATGGATTGGCTGGCTTCCTGTCATGCGACTTTGGATTGCCATGCCAAGTCCGTGACGATCGGGGCAGAGGATGAGTCTCGGGTTGTATGGAGAGGTTCCAGGCCTTTTCCGAAGAGTAGGATCATTTCTTTCTTGGAGGCGCAGAGGATGATATCTAGTGGGTGCGAGGGATATATTTCTTCAGTTCGGGATGTTCGGGCAGCGGAGTTATCCCTTGACAGAGTTCCGGTTGTTTGTGAGTATCCGGATGTGTTTCCTGATGATTTGCCTGGTTTGCCGCCTATGCGGGAGATAGAGTTTTGCATTGATCTATTGCCAGGCACTCAGCCTAAATCTATTCCCCCGTATCGTATGGCTCCTGTTGAGTTAAGGGAGCTGAAGGAGTAGATTCAGGATTTGCTCGATAAGGGCTTCATTAGGCCCAGTGTGTCTCCATGGGGTGCCCCGGTATTATTTGTGAAGAAGAAGGATGGCTCTATGCGGATGTGTATTGATTACCGGCAGCTGAATAAGGTTACTATCAAGAATAGGTATCCTTTGCCGCGTATTGATGATTTGTTTGATCAGCTTCAGGATGCTACCTTCTTCTCGAAGATTGATTTGAGGTCGGGGTATCATCAGTTGAGGATTCGGTCCGAGGACGTTTCCAAGACTGCTTTTCGTACCCGATATGGCCACTATGAGTTTCTGGTGATGTCTTTCGGGCTTACGAATGCCCCAGCTGCTTTCATGGATCTGATGAACCGAGTGTTCAAGGCCTACCTTGACTCCTTCGTCATTGTGTTTATCGATGATATCTTGGTTTATTCGAGGAGCAGGGAGGAGCATGAGCAGCATTTGAGAGTTGTTCTTCGGACTCTGAGGGATCAGCAGTTGTATGCCAAATTCTCCAAGTGTGAATTTTGGCTCAGTTCTGTATCTTTCCTAGGTCACGTGGTGACCAAGGATGGGGTGTGTGTTGATCCGAAGAAGATAGAGGCCGTTCAGAGTTGGCCTAGGCCTACTTCTCCTACAGAGATTCGGAGTTTCTTAGGCTTGGCAGGTTATTATCGGCGGTTCGTCGAGGGGTTTTCTTCTATTTCAGCACCTCTGACGAAGTTGACCCAGAAGAATGTTCCTTTCTTGTGGTCCGATGCCTGTGAGTCTAGCTTTCAGAAGCTTAAGACTCTGTTGACTTCAGCGCCAGTGTTGGCCTTGCCTAGTGGATCCGGGGGATTCACCGTATATTGTGATGCTTCAGGTGTTGGCCTGGGTAGCGTTCTGATGCAGGATGGTAAGGTGATAGCTTATGCCTCGAGACAGCTGAAGGTCCATGAGAAGAATTATCCTGTCCATGATTTGGAGCTGTTAGCTGTCGTGTTTGCACTGAAGTTGTGGAGGCACTATCTTTATGGCGAGCCATGTGAGATATTCACCGATCATAAGAGTCTCCAGTACTTGTTCACTCAGAAGGACTTGAACGGGAGACAGCGCCGCTGGTTAGAGCTGCTGAAGGGTTATGATCTTTCTATCCGGTATCATCCCGGAAAGGCTAATGTTGTAGCCGATGCCTTGAGTAGGAAGTCCATGGGTAGCCTCGCCTATCTTGATGCTGATATGAGGCCGTTGGCCCGTGAGTTGCAGGCTTTGTCCATTAGTGGGGTTCTGTTTGATGATATGTGGGGTCTCAGTCGTCTTTAGCTTCCCAGATTCGGGAAAGGCAATTCGAGGATCCTTATCTGAGAGATCTCCGGGACAGGGTCCTGAGTGGGGGAGTGTCCTCGTTCGTGATTGGTGATGATGGTGCTTTGCGGCTTAACGGCCGGGTATGTGTTCCAGCCATTGTGGAGCTGAGGCAGATGATTTTGGCAGAGGCTCACAGTTCGAGATATTCCATTCATCCGGGTACTGCGAAGATGTATCATGATCTTCGAGAGCTGTATTGGTGGAAAGGGATGAAGAGGGATGTTGCTGATTATGTATCTCGGTGTTTGAATTGCCAGCAGGTGAAATATGAGCACCGGAGGCCAGCCGGGGTGACCCAGTCTATGCCCATTCCCGAGTGGAAGTGGGAGCAGATCATTATGGATTTCGTAGTTGGTTTGCCGCTGACCGTGGGTAAGCATGATTCGGTGTGGGTAGTAGTTGATCGACTGACGAAGTCGGCTCACTTCATTCCAGTGAGGACTACTTATACCTCGGAGCGTCTGGCTCGTATCTTCATTGAGCAGATTGTGAGATTGCATGGTGCTCCTGTTTCTATCATTTCTGACCGAGGTGCTCAGTTCACAGCTCAGTTTTGGAGATCTTTTCAGAGAGAGCTGGGTACTCGGGTCGATCTCAGCACTGCATTTCACCCGCAGACTGATGGCCAGTCTGAGCGGACCATTCAGATCCTCGAGGATATGTTGAGGGCGTGTGCTATTGATTTTGGAGGCCATTGGGATAGCCATTTGCCGCTAGCAGAGTTTGCGTATAATAATAGCTATCAGGCTTCTATCCAGATGGCTCCGTTTGAGGCATTGTATGGTCGGAGATGTCGCTTGCCTATCGGTTGGTTCGAGTCTGGTGAGGTCCAGGTGTTGGGGCCCGATTTGGTGCAGCAGACCTTAGATAAGGTCCGGGTTATTCAGGATCAACTCCGCACGGCTCAGAGCCGGCAGATATCGTATGCAGATCGGAGGCGGAGAGATCTTGAGTTCATGGTTGGGGACCGGGTATTCCTCAGAGTGTCGCCCATGAAGGGTGTTATGAGATTTGGGAAGAAAGGCAAGCTTTGTCCTAGGTTCATTGGGCCTTTTGAGATATTGGAGCGCGTTGGCGCCGTTGCTTATAGACTGGCTTTGCCTCCCTCTCTGTCTGTTCATCCGGTGTTCCATGTGTCCACGCTCCGGGAGTATGTTCACGATCTGTCTCATGTGATCGATATGGCTTCCGTGGAGGTAGATGGCGACTTAGCTTATTCGGAGGAGCCTATTTCTATTGTGGCTAGAGAGGTCCGTAAGATGAGATCGAAGGTGATCTCGCTTGTGAGAGTTTAGTGGGGGCATCACTCCATTGCCGAGGTCACTTGGGAGCTTGAGTCCGAGATGCGTGAGAGGCATCCGCGCTTGTTCGATGATTCAGGTATGAAATCCTTGTATTTTCTAAGCCTGAATTTGCATTTTTAAGTTTTATTGATTTCGGGTGGTACCGAGGGGTCCTCGAAATCCGTGCCAACTCCGTGGCTAGTGTGTGGATCCTACCTTAGACTTAGGCTCGTCCGAGGACGGCAGAGAGTCTAAGTGGGGGAGAATGTAACGACCCTCAAATAGTCGTTACGGGATCCGGGACCTCGATTTGCGTGTCGACAGTCCCAAAAGCTCTGTTAGGTCATTTATGACCCGTCTGTGAAATCTGAGTCGAAACGGAGTCCGTTTGATAGGTTTTCGAGAAAAGGATCCGTTTATGAAATTCCGGAAAGGAATTTGGGGTTTCGATAGGTCGTTGTAAACGAACCCCGACGGAAAATCCGAGCGCACCGTTAGGTCCGTCTCGTCATTTATGATATGTAGCAACCTTCAAAATTGAAAACGGACCTCGTTTGATAGGACTTTTGATAAAGTCCCCGTTTCGGAAGTTTAAAAGAGTTAAAAGAGGTTTCCGAGCTCGATTTGAGCAAATGAGCTCCGATGAGAGATCCGAAAGTTCCGTTAGGTTCGTATAGTCATTTGTGACTTGTAGCAACTTTCGGAATTGGATTCCGAGGTCGTTTGGTTAAATTTCGCTATTTTGGCGAAAGTCAAAAATTGAACCTTTGCCGTGGGACCCACTTTTTGAGTTCTGGAGGTCCGAATTGAGTTCCGTCTTGACGAGCATGTCACCCAAGTATTTTATGACTTGTGTGCAAAATTTGGGATCATTCCGAGCTTGGTAGGGTCCCGTTTTGCCCCTAAAACAGTAGAAAATCTGGTGCGACTTTTCTTTTCTGTTTTGGCGCAAACAGCCGGATAAAAGTTGATTTTCTAGCCCTTTGAGTTGTGGTTCTAATGGCACCGGTTTCAGGTCATTTGGAAATTTCTATCAAAAGTTATGATTTTTTCAAAAGAAGCTATCACAGAGGCAAAAAAAACTGCTATAAAATGGCCATTCCGGGCCATTTCGGTTCATAACTTATAAAAATCATTTGGTGAGCTCTTGAGGCGATTTTTGGGTATTTTTTGAAGACCCAATCATACTTACACTTAAGGTAAGCCCTTTCAATCCATCTTTATGTTGATTAACACAAGAATCAAAGGGTTGATTCTTGGAAATGGGTTAGAACCCTAGATTCTTAAGAATTGGGGAAAGACATCGAGCAAGGTTCGCATGTGGAATCTAAGTGTACTTTTGGACTCACGGGAGCGTGGGGAGTCCGGAAAAGTACATTTTGTAAATTTAGGGCTCGGCCCTACCCGGGGGCATTTTGGTAATTTTTACCCTAGGATGCCTATAGGCTTAAATAGCTATAATTGAGCACTCATATGTGCTATATCTTGTCTTAATAGACCTGGTGGAGAGTCCTTCGCGGACAAGGCGAGCGGGAAAGAAGATTCTTCCCGGCATTTGAGCCCGAATTTCGAGGTAAGTGAGACTTGACCTCTATTGTGCTTGTTAGGATTAATGATGTGAATTACTTGCTATTATTGTTTGTTATAAATAGCGAGATTGTGACTCGACCGAGGTATGTGCCGGTCTAAACGCTACGTCGAGGTAGCTTAAATTTATATCGTAGTAACGCTTGCTACGCCATGCTTAGATAGCAAGAACTTGGGACATGGCCGAGGATGTTGCCGGCATGTCATGATAAATGTCTTGCCGAGGATTTTGCCGGCTTTTGTATGATATTGGTACTTGATTTGTTCACGTGCCGGGTTGGGTAGTGCTGTCTATACGTAACCTTGGGTTGGACGACATGGGAGTAGGGATTGTACCCCCAAACTGTGGTCGGGTTAACCTTCGCCTTACGTTCAGCTAGCATAACCAACCTGGGTTACGGTGACTGTGAAATATTATCGTTATTAATATTTTTGTTATTATTTCTGTTATAGTTATTAATGTCGTGGATATTAATACTGTTAGAGGGACACTTGACAGGGGGTGTGGTGTCGCCTATACTATGAGATGTGTCACACTTGACAGGGGGTGTGGTGTGGACACTTGATCTTTGAGATGTGACACACTTGACAGGGGGTGTGGTGTGGTCACTTGATTTATTGAGATACGACGCACTTGACAGGGGGTGTGGTGCGATCGTAGACAGATTTGAGATGAGCCAACGACTACGGGTCGTTGGTCTACTTATTCATGATTGTGATAGTGACTTCGGGTCACGGTATATGGTTGATAGTAGTGGTGTTGCTAGTCCATCGTAGGTCTAGGTTAGTCGGCACGGGAGTAGAGATTGGACCTCCAAACCGCCGATGAGTTGACCTATGCCTTACGTTGGATGGGCATAATCCTTGAGACTTCTTGTTACTACTTGTGTGCATGGAATGTGTTACATCTATTGGTGATTTCACTACTTTATTGTATGATTACTATAGTATGTTGTTGCTTATGATGCATGTAGCGACTTGTCCCGCAAGGGTACCTTAGCGGGCCTGTCGGTGATCTTACTGGGCTTCGGCTCATAACTTACTCTGCTACGTGCGCAGGTCCTTCATCCAGTCAGCAGCCCGGACGTTAGCAGTTCCCGAGGCTTCTGAGACTTTTGATTGAGGTGAGCGGACCACACAGACCGTGGTCGCATACCGCCGGAGTCACTTAGTGATAGGACTCAGATTTCTTTGATGTATATTCATACTTTATTGAGTCACTCTTAGAATGCTCCAATTCTTTTGTGGATATATTCTTTTGGACTTCACACTTTTATATTTATATATCCATTTATGATCTTTTCACATTATTGTTCTTTTCCGCATCTTGTTTCATTGGTTCGCCTAGGCAAATGTTGTTTAGGTGCCATCACGAGCCCTTGGAAATTGGGTCATGACAGAAAGCTACACCAAAATCAACCAGCACATCTGCGACGCTAGTCATCTCTGACAAGCAAACAACAGAGGTAAGACTTGATACTATTGAAAATATTCTACTGTGCATGAGTCTTTATTTAGTCTTGAGAAAGTAGCTACGGAGGTGTTAGTTACTGTGATGGATGATCTTTTTTAAATATGCAGATGTAGTATTTTCTATTGCTGAGATTGACAGCGGAAATGTTGAAGTAGAAAAGGTTAGTGATTCCAAAGTTAGACTTGGTGATACTAGGGTACAACCAGATGCTTCTAGTGTAGAAAAGGGTATTGCTAGTGTGGATGCAGTTGAAATTTCCCTAGAATCCTTAAAGTCTGTAGAATATGTGGGTTCTCAAAAGGACCCAGTCAACGAACCTAGTTTGGAGGTTGTCCCTCAGAAATTGTGAGAAAGGAGGAATTTATCAGTGGTATAGTCAATGTTGATCATGTATATGCTGAGGTTGTTAAAGGATATGAGAAAGGGCCTTGTTCTTCTTCAGTTCCTGCAATATTGATGAAGCAAGACTTGACTGGACTGACTCCGACAAGGAGAAAAAAGAGGAAGGAATAGAGAAAGATGTGGAAACTAGAAGGTGGAAGTAGTTGAGAAGAGAAAAAGTAAGAGAAAATTTGGTGAGGAGGATGAGAAAGTTGAAGAAGAGGAGGAAGTAGTGTTTGTGAGTGAAACAAAGTCTGTAGAATAGAAAACAGAGAAGGGGAAGAAAAGAAAATTGATGAAGGGAGGTAAAGCTGTGGGGAAAAGGCAACTAGAGGATGAGAGTGAGGATGAGGAGACCCAATCAGAGTTTGAGAACATGGAGGAGCCTATGGTTCCTAGAAAAGTTACAACTAGGTCAGCACTAAAGCAACAAGTTAAAAGTGTTGCTAAGTTTGCTGACAAGAAAAAGGCAACAAAGGTGGTATTCTTTTGAGGAGAAGAATCTGGAAATGAAGGAGAGCAATGATGATCATGGGGACTTTGAGGACCCAGATGATTCTGACTCGAAACTTCTGATGATTCTTAGAAGAAGAAGAAGAAGGAAAAGGTTGACATGGTTGCTTTCTACTCAACCAAAACTGTGTTGCATGGGAGTAATTTGATTGACCTAGAGGAGCAAAAAATGAAAGCTCTTGTGGAAAAGTTAAATGTTTAGGTTTGGACTAAGTTATTCTCAAAGGAGGGGATATGTTTGTCTATGAATGAAGTGATAGTGTTTTATACCAACTGTAGTATAGCTTGGAGGAGAGTGTACATTGTTGATGGTAGAGATGAGATTGAGTTTGAGAGATCTGAGTTGGAGGTAATTTTAGGAGTTCCTACTGAAGGTAATTGCATGTATTTGAAGCTGAAATGGCCTAAGAGAAATGATAATGTCGCTCTCCTTGAAGTGACAAGGAAGTTCTCTAGAAACCCCAGACTTACAAAAGAAACAAAAGTTGAAAAGAAGGAGATAGAACCAGCCCATCAGCTGCTCTTTGAATTTGTGCACAGGTTCCTGCTATCAAGAGGTGAGAGGAAAGGGTGGTAAGGATCCACATTTAGCTTTTGCATCATTATTACGTGATCAATTCCAACCATGTCTGCATGAGACCAGCTGAAGAAATCATCATTGGCTTTTAGTAACTCAATGAGAGCCTTTTTTGACTCGGGATCCAACTCTGAGCCGATAAACACATTTCTTTCGGGGAATTCCCTCGACAAAGCAAAAGATTCCAATTCTTCAATAGTTGAGTTCTCAGCCTTTTGCTTACGAGGCTCTTGTATGTATGCGGGGATCTTCTCCACCTCTCTCTGAGAGTCCTCCCCAAAAATCGAACTCTCCTCCTTGCCAGACCCCGGGCGAGCTAATTGCTATTTCGATGGCCCACTCGGGGCGACTCTATTCTTCATACCAATCGAGTAGCACTCCCTAGCCACTCACTATTCACTTCGAATTGCACGTATTCCTCACAAATTAGGTAATTTGATGACTTGATGCAAAGTAGATGACACAACCTCTATCTCATGAATCCAAGGCCTCCCGAGGATAAAATTATAAGCCATGTCCACAAACATTACTTGAAAGATTTTCTTCTAATAAAATCCTTCAGTAGTAGTCGTGAGAGTTATCTTACCTACCGTCTTCTTCGTGGAGTTGCTAAACCCTATTAGTATGGATGCTTTCAAGACGATAAGGTCCTTCAACCAAATCTTCTTTATAGCCCTGTAGCTGATAATATTAATCAAGCTGCTGGGGTTGATCAAGACTCGTTTAACATCAGGGTCATTGATCCTCAACATGATCACTAAAGTATCATTATGGGGAAGCATCATCCCATCACAATCATCCTCATAGAAAACTATTTCCTTACCTGAACTGCTTGTTCGAGTCCTTTATTCCATGGTAATTTAGAGCTTTGCAAATTTCTTTGCACTTGTTCGAGTCCTTTTTGCCATGGTAATAGAGAGCTTTGCAAATTGCTTTAGAGCGGGGAAGTTAACACCATTCACCTCTTATCCCCCTGTTATCACATTTACGACTCTCTTAGGGGATGGAGCCCTCGGTGATTGTCCACCTCCTCTATTCTTAACAGATTTTTGTTTCCCTTTGTCAATAAGAAACTCTTCTAACATCCCCTTTTTGAGAAGATGGGCTACCTCGAGGCAAAGTACCTTACAATCCTTGGTAGCATGCCGTTAATCAACATGGAACTCACAATGTAAACTTTGATCTCTCTTCCCAGAGGGTGTTCTCATATCCCTCGGTAACCTCACACCTTGGTCCGTCATCCCTTTTATCGCATTTACCAGCGTTATGGTCGACACATTGAATTTATAGATAGGGATACGAGGCAAATCCTTATCTTTGGACACTAGAGACGGTCCCAACGAATTCTTTTGGCTAGTATTCGTGCTAACCTTCCCTCTAAGCATTTGACTTACATGTTGCCCCCCGAGTCACTGACCCACATGCTGCTTTTGTGAGTTATGAAGGTCATACCGACCCTTTGAGTTTGCTCAAGGCACGCCGGCACGTCGGGAAGACTTGGAGCGATTTCCGTACGCATTGTGCCGACCTGCCGCCTTCCATTTTTTCTCCTTAACCCTAATCTTTGTAGTGGCCTTATCATACAACTCATCCCAAGTTTGCGCCTGCCACTGCTGGAGCACTCTCTTCAATTCGGCAGCCTTCTCAGAATTGCTGACATTTATATTTTTTTCAAATTCCATAACTGCCAAATTATCCTCCATTATTGGAAGATGCATCTTTTCAGCCTGGAAGCGCTTAAGGAAGTCTTTAATAGGCTCAAGGTACCTGTGCTTAGTCTCAAAGATACCTTCCCTTCGCTTGAGGATATTCTGAGCTCCAGTATGAGCCTTGATAAACAAGTCAGCTAATTTCTCGAAGCTTGAAATTGATTCGGATAGGAGATGCATGTACCAACACAGTGCCCCCTTTTTGAGGGTGTCCCCAAAATTATTTAATGAACATGGACTATTTTTCCATCGGGATCAAGTCATTGCTTTTGACCATAACCATGTACTTGTTTATATGGTCGACTGGATAAGTCGTACAACATACTTCTTCAAGATTTTCAACTTGAAGTGCTTGGGGATGGGGGCAGGAGCAGCCTCGGACTTAAAAGGTTGCTACTTGCACCTTTTAATGTCCAACACTCATTGGGGCTTCTTGACCCCGGGGACATTTTCGAGCCGTTTCTCAAATTTGGCTTCAAAATCTTTTTTTCACTTTTTGAGATCTAACAAGAGGCTAGTTTCTTCCACCGTAGGGCAGTCCCAAAAGGCTAAGGGCCAGTTTGGCAGTCCCCAAGCCTGCAGATTCAATTGCATTTGGAAGTCCCCTTGATGTTGCGCCCATAGGAGCAAAGTTCGGGATGCTTCCATTGAGAATCACAGGTAGCATATCGGTGAGTGTTGTATTGTTCGTCGTGTTCCTGAAGAGAGCCTAAAACAAACTTCGAAACTTGCCGTTGAAGCCTGTCACGCAACAACTTGCCCCTGGAGCTGTTGTAAGGTATTTATGACACATTGTTGAAATGGGTCGTTAGACCTAGACGAAGAGGGATTAATTGGAGAGAGTGACGTTCCTACACCCGGTGCAATTCGTGGGGTTACGACAGCTAGTAGAGTCATACCAATTGGCAGATTTGGGGTTCCATTGTCTAGTTGGATTGATGGAACTTGCGTTTCATCTCTAACTTTCTAAACTGTGTTATTGGTGATGCACGACTTTGGTATAAATGCTATTGGTGGATCCCTACAGACGACATAATTTATGTTGGCTTAAATCGGGTTAGGTCAATTAATCGAATTTTTAATGGAGCTAACAAGAAACAATTTGTATCAAAGCTATGAATTGATTCAAAAAATAATGCAGGCAAAGAATAATCAAATGAGGATAAGATTATAGTGAATATTTCTGGATAATCTTACAAGATGATCACAAGGCTATTTACAGCCAATTGAATGTAAAGGTAATTAATGCATTAACTAAGCCATGACAGCCACTTCTCCACGTTCTTGATCATGGCCGCCCCCATGATCTCCTCAATTGAATGTCTAAGTAATAAACTACCATTACAAAACTCCTTCTCTTCTATAACGTAATCGCTTGCCCAAGGTCTAAGCCACTTTCCTTGGGGGTGCTAGTCTTCTGATGCTCAAGGATGAATCTCCCCGAGGCTTGCCTTTAGACTTGACCTCTGTAATTTACCTTGGGAGTCGAGGCACTGATCTCTCGATCTCTTCTCCCACATTTGCACAAGCTTACTTCCAGTCATGTACCCAAGGTGCTATGTTATCGAGCTAATGTTTACCCAATACAGTGTATAAAGTTGACAAGACACTCTATGGATTGAAGAAACCACCTAGAGTATGGTATGAAAGGTTGTCAAGGTTCTTACTGAAGAACAACTTTACAAGACGAAAGATTGACAACGCCTTATTTTTGAGGAAAAAAGGAAAGACTTTCTTGTAGTTCAAGTTTATGTTGATGATATCATCTTTGGTTTAAGATATGAGAACCTATGTAAAGAATTTGTTTAATTGATGGGAAGTGAGTACGAGATGAGCATAGAGGGAGAATTAACTTCTTTTTGGGGTTGCAGATCAAACAAGCTCCTGAATGAACTATGATTCATCAAGAAAAGTATATCAAGGAATTGCTGAAGAAGTTTTGTATGGAAGTAGCTAAGGAAATGGCTACTCCTATTGCTCCTGGAACAAAGTTAGATCAGGACGAACTTGTTCTTCTACTGATGAACTAAGTATAGGGGAATTATTGGTTCTCTCTTCTATCTCACTACTAGACAGACATAATTTACACTGTAGGACTTTTTGCAAGATTTCAATCTAAACACCAGAAGTCCCACTTGACAGTTGTCAAAACAATATTAAGATATCTAAAAGGAACTCAAAACTTATGTCTATGGTACCCCAGGGGTGGTACATCTGAGTTTATTGGCTTTGCTGATGCTGATTATGCATGATATTTGGTAGATAGGAAGAGCACTTTAGGAATTGCACACTTCCTAGGTCATTGTTTGGTTTCTTGGGCTACAAAGAAATAGAATTAGGTGGATCTTTCCACAGCTGAGACAGAGCATGTTGCTGCTACTTCTTACTGTGGATCAAACAACAACTGGAGGAATTTAGGATTAAGAGTGAACCAGTGCCCATTTCCTGTGATAGTACAAGTACATTCAACATTTCGAAGAACCCAGTCCAACACAAGAGAACCAAAAATATAAATATTAGACATCATTTTTTGTGAGATAATGTTGAATAAGGTCTAATAATTATGAATTAATGCAGGACTAAAGATCAAATGGCTCACATCTTCACCAAGGCTATGAGTAGGGTTCAGTTTGAGAGGAACAGGTTGGAGTGGGGGATGACCAAAATATATGGATAGCCAAGAACCTGATTCTCCAATTAATTTGCTAGTTAAGTATCTTCTTGGCTTGTTAGAATTTGTTATTAAAGTCCACTCTATCTTTGTACTTTAAATAGTACGCTTGTTTAACTAAGCACACACTTGAGATATTGTCTAAAATGCCAATTGAAGAACTTGCTAAGCACAAGAAAGAAACCATGATTGAAACAAAGAACCATGTGCAGGTACCTATTATGTGTGTTATTAAGTACATTGCAAAGATTGAATTGCCTTAGGTGTGGATAATTAAAACTTTCTTATTTGTGTAACCGACCCAATTTTATGCCATTATTCCTTATCAGTTATGCTCTATTAAATTTTAAACCCATCCTACTTGGAATAGAAGTCTTAATGACTTGTCCATAAATAACCGTCACATCTATAATTATTCCTGGTTCCCAAACGCTTAAAAGGTGTTTTACTTTTTCAGTCATCATCACTCTTCCTTTTTTCGAGAACAAAACAACTTTCCACTCCACACAAATCCTCTATTCTCTCTAATTCTCTCCGCACAAACCTTAAATGGTTTTCGCTAAAATTAAACTAACAATATCGCATTCACAATCCTCTTCTACCTCGCCCACAAAAACCTCTGAACCCAAAGATCCACAAAAACCTACAAAGAAATCCATGGTTAGTGCTTCTACGGTGGCTAAAAGGCTGGCCAAAGCAAGGGAAAAATTTCAAAAGAAGCTTGCTAAGAAGGGAGGAAAGAAGGCTACACCATAATCAACCAGCACATCTGCGACACCAGTCATCTCTGACAAGCAAACAACAGAGGTAAGACTTGATACTACTGAAACAAATTCTACTATGTATGAGTTTTTATTTAGTCTTGAGAAAGTAGCTACGGAGGTGTTAGTTACTGGGATGGATGATCTTGTTAAATATGTAGATGTAGTAGTGTCTATTGCTGCGATTGACAACGGGAATGTTGAAGTAGAGAAGGTTGGTGATTCCAAAGTTAGACTTGGTGATACTAGGGTACAACCAGATGCTACTAGTGTAGAAAAGGGTATTGCTAGTGTGGATGCAGTTAAAATTGCACTAGAATCCTTAAAGTCTGTGGAATATGTGGGTTCTCAAAAGGGCCCAGTCGACGAACTTAGTTGGGAGGTTGTCTCTCAGACATTGTGAGAGAGGAGGAATGTGTCAGTGGTACAGTCAATATTGATCATGTATATGCCGAGATAGTTAAAGGATCTGAGATATGACCTAGTCCTTCTTCACTTCCTGCAATATTGATGAAGTAGGACTTGGCTGGACTGAATCTGACAAGGAGAAAGAAGAGGAAGGAATGGAGAAAGATTTGGAAACCAGAAGGTGGAAGTAGCTGAGAAGAGAAAAAGTAAGGGAAAATTTGGTGAGGAGGATGAGAAAGTTGAAGAAGAGGAGGAAGTAGTGTTTGTGAGTTAAACAAAGTCTATAGAATAGAAAACAGAGAAGGGGAAGAAAAGAAAATTGATGAAGGGAGGTAAAGCTGTGGGGAAAAGGCAACTAGTGGATGAGAGTGAGGATGAGTAGACACAATCAAAGTTTGAGAACATGGAGGAGCCTATGAATCCTAGAAAAGTGACAACTAGGTCAGCACTAATGCAACAAGTTGAAAATGTTGCTAAGTTTCTTGACAAGAAAAAGGCAACAAAGGTGGTATTCTTTTGAGGAGAAAAATCTGGAAATGAAGGAGAGCAATGATGATCATCGGGACTTTGAGGACCCAGATGATTCTGACTCTGAAACTTTTGATGATTCTTATAAGAAGAAGAAGGAAAAGGTAGACATGGTTGCTTTCTACTCAACCAAGACTATGTTGCATGGGAGTATTTTGATTGACCTAGAGGAGCCAATGAAAGCTCTTGTGGCAAAGTTAAATGTTTGGGTCTGGACTATGTGGTTCTCAAACGATCAAAGGATGGGAGATGTTTGTTTATGAATGAAGTGATAGAGTTTTATACCAGCTGTAGTATAGCTTGGAGGAGAGTGTACACTGTACTTGGTAGTGTTGAGATTTAGTTTACGAGATTTGAGTTAGAGGTAATTTTGGGTGTTGCTACTGAAAGTTATTGCATGTATTTGAAGCTGAAATGGCCTAAGAGAACTGATAATATCACTCCCCTATAAGTGACAAGTAAGTTCTCCAGAAACCCCAGACTTACAAAATAATCAAAGGTTGAAAAAAAGGAGATGGAACTAGCCCATCAGCTGCTCTTTGAATTTGTGCACAGGTTCCTGCTATCAAGTGGTGAGAGGAAAAGGTGGTAAGGATCCACATTTAGCTTGTGCGTTATTATTTCAGGATCAATTCCAACCATGTCTGTATGAGACCAGCCAAAGAAATCATCATTGGCTTTTAATAACTCAATGAGAGCCTTTTTTAACTCGGGATCCAATTCTGAGCCGACAAACACCTTTCTTTCGGGGAATTCCCTTGACAAAGCAAAAGACTCCAATTCTTCAATAGTTGAGTCCTCAGCCTTCTGCTTATGAGTCTCTTGTATGTATGCCGGGATCTTCTCCACCTCTTTCTGAGAGTCCTCTCCAAAAACCGAACTCTCCTCCTTGCCGGACCCCAGGCGAGCTAATTTATATTTCGATGGCCCACTCGGGGCGACTCCATTCTTCATAGAAATCGCGTCACTCCCTAGCCACTCGCTATTCACCTCAGATCGCACGTATTCCTTACAAAGTAGGTAATTTGATGACTTGATGCAAAGTAGGTGAGACTTTATGTAAAGTAGATGAGACAACCTCCATCTCATGAATCCAAGGCCTCCCGAGGATAAAATTATAAGCCATATCCACAAACATTACTTGAAAGATTTTCTTCTTATAAACTCCTTCAGTAGTAGTCGTCAGAGTTATCTCACCTACCGTCTTCTTCGTGGAGTTGTTAAACCCTATTAGTATGGTTGCTTTCGGGACGACAAGGTCCTTCAACCACATCTTCTTTATTGCCCTGTAGCTGATAATATTAATTGAGCTGCTAGGGTCGATCAAGACTCGTTTAACATTTGGGTCATTGATCCTCAACATGATCACTAAAGCATCATGATGGGGAAACATCATCCCATCATAATCATCCTCATAGAAAACTATTTCTTTACCCGATTTGCTTGTTCGAGTCCTTTATTCCTTGGTAATTTAGAGCTTTGCGAATTTCTTTGCACTTGTTCGAGTCCTTTTTTCCATGGTAGTTGAGAGCTTTGCAAATTGCTTTACAGCGGGGAAGTCAACACCATTCACCTCTGATCCCCCTCTTATCACATTTACGACTCTCTTAGGGGATGTAGTTCTCGGTGGTTGTCCACCTCCTCTATTTTTAACAAATTTTTGTTTCCCTTTGTCAGTAAGAAACTTTACTAACATCCCCATTTTGAGAAGATGGGCTACCTCGAGGCAGAGTGCCTTACAATCTTTGGTAGCATGCGCATAATCAACATGGAACTCAAAATGTAAATTTTGATCTCTCTTCCCAGGGGTGTTCTCATATCCCTCGGTAACCTCACACCTTGGTCCGTCATCCCTTTTATCGCATTTACCAGCACTATGGTCGACACATTAAAGTTATAGACAGGGATACGAGACAAATCCTTATCCTTGGACAATAGAGGCAGTCCCAAGGAATTCTTTGGCTAGTATTCGTGCTAACCTTCTCTCCAAGCCTTTGACTTACATATTTCCCCCCGAGTCGCTGACTCACATGATGCTTTTGTGGGTTGTAAAGGTCATACCAACCCTTTGAGTTTCCTCATGGCGCGCCGGCACTTCGAGAAGACTTGGAGAGATTTCTGTACGCATTGTGCCGACCTGTCGCCCTCCATTTTTTCTCCTCGACCCTAATCTTTGCAGTGGCCCTATCATACAAATCATCCCAAGTTTGAGCCTTCCACTGCTGGAGCACTCTCTTCAATTCGGCAACCTTCTTTGAATTGCTGACATTTATATTTTTTTCAAATGCCATAACTGCCAAGTTATCCTCCATTGTTGGAAGATGCATCCTTTCAGCCTGGAAGCGCTCAAGAAAGTCTTTAATAGGCTCGAGGTACCTTTACTAAATCTCAAAGATACCTTCCCTTCGCTTGAGGATATTCTGAGCTCAAGTATGAGCCTTGATAAAGAAGTTAGCTAATTTCTCAAAGCTTAAAATTGATTCGGAGAGGAGACGCATACACCAACATAGTGCCCCCTCTTCGAGGGTGTCCCCAAAATTATTTAATGAATATGGACTATTCTTCCATCGGGATCAAGTCATTGCTTTTGACCGTAACCATGTACTTGTTTATATGGTCGACTGGATAAGTCGTACAACATACTTCTTCAAGATTTACAACTTGAAGTGCTTGAGGATGGGGGAAGGAGCAGCCTCGGACTTGAAAGGTTGCTACTTGCACCTTTTAATGTCCAACACTCGATGGGGCTTCTTGACCCCGAGGACATTTTCGAGCCGTTTCTCAAATTTAGCTTCAAAATCTTTCTTTCACTTTTTGAGGTCTAACAAGACGCTACTTTTTTCCACCGTAGGGCAGTCCCAAAAGGCTGAAGGCCAGTTCGGCAGTCCCTTAGCTTCTAGATGCAACTGCATTTGAATGTCCCCTTGATGTTGCTCCCATAAGAGCAAAGTTCGGGATGCTTCCATTGAGAATTACAGGTAGAGTATCATTGGGTGTTGTATTGTTCCTCGTGTTCCCGGAGAGAGCCTACAACGAACTTCGAAACTTGGCATTGAAGCTTGCCTACGCAACAACTTGCCCCTGGAGCTGTTGTAAGGTATTTATGACACATTGTTGGAATGGGTCGTTTGACCCAGACGAAGAGGGATTAATTGGAGGGAGTGGCGTTCCTACACTCGGTGCAATAAGTGGGGTTACAACAACTAGTGGAGTCGTACCAATTGACAGATTTGTAGTTCCATTGCCTAGTGCGATTGATGGAACTGACGTTTCATCTCTAACTTGCTCAACTGTGTTGTTGGTGATGTTAGCCATTATTGAGAATTAGGAAAGAAGACACGAGTAACTGTGATGCATAACTTTTGTATAAATGCTATTGCTTGATCCCCACAGACGACATAATTTTTGTTGGCTTAAATCTGGTTTGGTCAATCAATAAAATTATTAATGGGGCTAACAAGAAACAATTTGTATCAAAGCTATGAATTGATTCAAAAAATAATGCAGGCAAGTAATAATCAAATGATGACAAGATTATACTGAATACTTCTGGATTATCTTACAAGATAATTACAATGCTATTTACAGCCAATTGAATGTAAAGGTAATTAATGCATAAACTAAGCCATAACAGCCACTTCTCCACGTTCATGATCATGGCCGCCCCATGATCTCTTCCATGGAATGTCTAAGTAATAAACTACCATTACAAAACTCCTTCTCTTCTGTAACGTAATCGCTTCCCCAAGGTCTAAGCCACTTTCCTTGGGGGAGCTAGTCTTTTGATGCTCAAGGATGAATCTCCCCGAGGCTTGCCTTGAGACTTGACCTCGGTAATTTACCTTGGGAGTCGAGGCACTCATCTCTCGAGCTCTTCTCGCACCTTTGCACAAGCTTACTTACAATCATGTACCCAAGGTGCCACGTAATCGAGTTTACCCAATACAGTGTATAAACTTTTCAAGGCACTCTATGGATTGAAGAAACTACCTAGAGTATGGTATGAAAGGTTTTCAAGGTTCTTACTGAAGAACAACACAAGAGGAAATATTGACAACATCTTATTTTTTAGGAAAAAAGGAAAGGAATTTCTTGCAGTTCAAGTTTATGTTGATGATATCATCTTTGGTGTAACATATGAGAACCTATGTAATGAATTTGTTTAATTGATGGGAAGTGAGTACGAGATGAGCATGAAGGGAGAATTAACTTTATTTTGGGGTTACAGATCAAACAAACTCCTGAAGGAATTATGATTCCTCAAGAAAAGTATATCAAGGACTTGCTGAAGAAGTATTGTATGGAAGGAGCTAAGGAAATGGCTACTCCTATTGCTCCTGGAACAAAGTTAGATCTGGACGAACTTGGTCTTCTACTGATGAAGTATGTATAGGAGAATTATTGGTTCTCTCTTCTATCTCACTACTAGACAGACATAATTTACACTGTAGGACTTTGTGCAAGATTTCAATCTAAACCCAAGGAGTCCCACTTGACAGTTGTCAAAACAATACTGAGATATCTAAAAGGAACTCAAAACTTATGTCTATGGTACCCCAGGGTGGTAGATCTGAGTTGATTGGCTTTGCTGATGCTGATTATGTTGTGAGATAATGTGGAAAAAGGTTTAATAATTATGAATTAATGCAGGACTAAAGATCAAATTGCTAGTTATGGATAGGCAAGTACCTGATTCTCCAATGAATTTGCTAGTTAAGTATCTTCTTGGCTTGTTAGAATTTGTTATTAAAGTCCACTCTATCTTGGTACTAGAAATAGTACGCTTGTTTAACTAAGCACATACTTGAGATATTGTCTAAAATGCCAATTGAAGAACTTGAAGCACAAGAAAGAAACTATGATTGAAACGAAGAACCATGTCCAGGTACCTATTATGTGTGTTATTATGTACATAGCAAAGATTGAATTGCCTTAGGTGTGCATCATTAAAACTTTCTTATTTGTGTAACCGCCCTAATTTTATGCCATTATTCCTTATCAGTTACGCTCTATTAAATTTTAAACCCATCCTACTTGGAATAGAAGTCTTAATGACTTGTCCATAAATAACTGTCACATCCATAATTATTCCTGGTTCCCAAACGCTTAAAAGGTGTTTTACTTTTTTAGTCATCATTACTCTTCCTTTTTTCGAGAAAAAAACAATTTTCCGCTCCACACAAATCCTCTATTCTCACTAATTCTCTCGGCACAAACCTGAATGGTCTTCTCAAAAATTAAACTTACAATGTCGCATTCACAATACCAAAATCTCTGAACCTAAAGCTCCATAAAAACCTACAAAGAAACCCATGGTTAGTGCTTCTACGGTGGCTAAAAAGTTGGCCAAAGGAAGGGAAAATTTCAAAAGAAGCTTGCTAAGAAGGGAGGAAAGAAGGCTACACCAAAATCAATCAACACATCTGCGACACCAGTCATCTCTGACAAGCAAACAACAGAGGCAAGACTTGATATTACTGAAACAAATTCTACTATGCATGATTTTTTATTTAGTCTTGAGAAAGTAGCTACGGAGGTGTTAGTTACTGGGATGGATGATCTTGTTAAATATGTAGATGTAGTAGTGTCTATTGCTGAGATTGACAATGGGAATGTTGAAGTAGAAAAGGTTGAGGATTCCAAAGTTAGACTTGGTGATACTAGGGTACAACCAGATGCTACTAGTGTAGAAAAGGGTATTGGTAGTGTGGATGCAGTGTTAATTGCACTATAATCCTTAAAGTCTGTGGAATATGTGGGTTCTCAAAAGGGCCCAGTGGACGAACCTAGTTTGGAGGTTGTCCCTCACAGATTGTGAGAGAAGAGGAATGTGTCAGTGGTATAGTCAATATTGATCAAGTATATGCCGAGATTGTTAAAGGATCTGAGAAAGGACCTGGTCCTTCTTCAGTTCCTGCAATATTGATGAAGCAGGACTTGACTGGACCGACTCTGAGAAGGAGAAAGAAGAGGAAGGAATGGAGAAAGATGTGAAAACCAAAAGGTGGAAGTAGTTGATAAGAGAAAAAGTAAGAGAAAATTTGGTGAGGAGGATGAGAAAGTTGAAGAAGAGGAGGAAGTCGTGTTTGTGAGTGAAACAAAGTCTATAGAATAGAAAACAGAGAAATAGAAGAAAAAGAAAATTGATGACGGGAGGTAAAGCTATGGGGAAAAGGCAACTAGTGGATGAGAGTGAGGATGAGGAGACACAATCAGTGTTTGAGAACATGGAGGAGCCTACGTTTCCTAGAAAAGTGACAACTAGGTCACCACTAAAGCAACAAGTTGAAAATGTTGCTAAGTTTGCTGACAAGAAAAAAGCAACAAAGGTGGTATTCTATTGAGTTGAAGAATCTGGAAATGAAGGAGAGCAATGATGATCATGGGGACTTTGAGGACCCAGATGATTCTGACTCTGAAACTTCTGATGATTCTTAGAAAAAGAAGAAGAAAATGGTTGACATGGTTGCTTTCTACTCAACCAAGACTATGTTGCATGGGAATATTTTCATTGACCTAGAGTAGCAAAAAATGAAAGCTCTTGTGGCAAAGTTAAATGTTTGGGTCTGGACTATATTGTTCCCAAAGGATCAGCCGGAGAGATGTTTTTTTATGAATGAAGTGATAGAGATTTATACCAGCTGCAGTATAGCTTGGAGGAGAGTGTACACTGTAGTTGGTAGTGTTAAGATTGAGTTTGGGAGATCTGAGTTAGAGGTAATTTTGGGTGTTCCAACTGAAAGTTATTGCATGTATTTGAAGCTGAAATGGCCCAAGAGAACTGATAATATCACTCCCCTTGAAGTGACAAGGAAGTTCTCTAGAAACCCCAAACTTACAAAAGAAACAAAGGTTGAAAAGAAGGAGATGGAACCAGCCCATCAGCTGCACTTTGAATTTATGCACAGGTTCCTGCTATCAAGAGGTGAGAGGAAAAGTGAAGCATGTGCACTGGACTTGACCTACAAGGATCTGCTAGACATATGTGTCGATAAATGTGCATTCCTCTATATATTGTAGAAGATATTTGAATACTTTGATGTCCCTCTCAAAAATTGAAAGAAGCCCACACATCACCAAATGGTTGACATAATGTCATGAAGTCGTGTGATTTCTTTAAGGAAAAGCGGGCATCAAAACGTCCTATGCAGGTCAAGATTGAAAAAGATGATGAGAGTGAGAACTTTTGACCAGAGAAAGCTGCTGGAGCTATAAACGAATTGGAGCTGCACTTGTTGGGCTTGGAGGCAGAGAATACAGAACTGAAGAACCAGATGAAGCTGAAGGATCGAGAGATCGATCGCTTGACCATTGATTGCAACAAACACCAGGCTGAGCTAGTGGTTGAGCGAGCTAAAAACTCTGCTAACCTAGAAGCACTTGTGAAGCACTTCAAGCTTTGAACCTATAATATGATTTGAAAATTCCTAGTTCCTAACTAAGAACCTCATCCTTTCCTTCCTTATGGTTTTGTTGATGCATGTTTACGACAATTAAAATTTCTTTTGGTTTGTACTTAATGGGCTACACATAGGTTGTGTCCTGGATAATTGGTTTTAAATTGCTAGTTTTGACATATGTTTTCTATATGCTACTATTGTCCTATTGGGCCCTTGGATATACCTTATGTGTTCTTGTTTAGTTAACTTGCTGCCTTGTGCTATATATTGGACTGTGCTGACTTGTTCTTGCAAGATTTTAAGATCTTTTCGATGATGCCAAAAGGGAGAAGACAGAAATGTTTGGATGTTTGTGACCCAATTCATCTGTTTTAAATTTTTTTTTCAAACTATTTCTTATTATATGTACAGGTTCCTTGGTAATATTTGTTTGTCATCATCAAAAAGAGGGAATTTGTTGAGAATGCTGTTGTTTTGAAGATTAACAAACAAAGAACTTCCTTCGGCCCTGAGAGCAACTTAGGGATCTCTTCGATAACTTTAATCTTTTCAGGATTTTCCTTGATGCCATGCTCGGAGATGATGAATCCCAAAAGTTTTCCCGAGCCAACCCAAATGCACACTTTTCAGAGTTTTGACTTCATACAGTATTGCCTCAGAATAGCAAAGGCTTCTCTAAAAATGATTAAAATTATCCTCCAATTGAATTGACTTCACTAGCATGTCATCTATGTATTCTTCTATAGTTTTCGCAATATAATCTCTAAACATTCGACACACTAGGCTTCGATAGGTTGCCCGAGCATTTTTAGGCCGAATGGCATCACCTTGTAGCAGTATGTACCTTGATATGTGATTAAAGAGGTTTTATTTTCATCCCTTGGATCCATCAGAATTTGGTTGTACCCCGAGTATGCATCTAGAAAGGTCAATAGGTTGTCTCTAGCCGTGGAGTCTATCAACCGGTAAAGGGTACGAATCTTTGGGGCAAGTTTTGTTCAGATCTGTGTAATCAACAAACATGCTCCACTTGCCATTCTTCTTTGGTACCACGACTACATTGGCGAGCTAATCGGGGTATTTTTTTTTTATGAAACCATTATCAAGCAGCGTTTTGGTTTCATCCTCAATAGCTTTATTTTTACGCCAGCATATTGCAGCATTTTCTTCTACTTCACCAGAGGGTGGTAAGGATCAGCATTTAGCTTGTGCGTCATTATTTCGGGATCAATTCCAACCATGTCTACATGAGACCAGCCGAAGAAATCATCATTGGCTTTAAATAACTCAATGAGAGCCTTTTTTGACTCGGGATCCAATTCTGAGCCGAGAAACACCTTCCTTTAGGGAATTCCCTTGACAAAGCAAAAGATTCCAATTCTTCAATAGTTGAGTCCTCGACCTTCTGCTTCCGCGGCTCTTGTAAGTATGCCAGGATCTTCTCCACCTCTTTCTGAGAGTCCTCTTCAAAAATCGAACTCTCCTCCTTGCTAGACCCCGGGCGAGCTAACTGCTATTTCGATGGTCCACTAGGGGCGACTCCATTCTTTTACAAATCGAGTGCTAGCCACTCGCTGTTCACTTCGGATCTCACATATTCCCCACAAAGTTGGTAATTTGATGACTTGATGCAAAGTAGATGACACATCCTCCATCTCATGAATCCAAGGTCTCCTGAGGATAACATTATAAGCCATATCCTCGAACATTACTTGAAAGAATTTCTTCTTATAAACTCCTTCAGCAGTAGTAGTGAGAGTTATCTCACCCACTGTCCTCTTCGTGAAGTTGGTTAACCCTATTAGCATGGTTGCTTTCGAGATGACAAGGTCCTTCAACCACATCTTCGTTATAGCCCTGGGGCACATGACCTCAAGGCCGCTCACTAGAAGTCAAGCAAAGTTGATTCAAGACACCCATCTTCACTTGACTTGGAGGGACGTGGAAGGAGGCTCTGAGAGTAGCTCGAAGATCATGCTTTTGAGCACCATGGATGGAGGACTACTTGGGCTCCAAGGGGATCCACCTCAAGCTCATTTTGAGCCTCTTGCACAAGTTCCAGAAGGATGCGGAGCGCCTCAAAGCTGAGGCGGAGCGCCTACCAAAAAGCAGAGGGCTGAACAGAAGAAGGCGGAGCGCCTACTCTTTTGAGGCGGAGCGCCTTAGCCTGGAGGCGTAGCGCCTCCCCCTGTGTTGGCCTGCGGGATATTTTATTACTTTTTGCTTGAACTTCCAACTATAGCCCTGCATGGCCTTATTTGTTTTAACCCACTTTGGGGGTACTTTAGACCTTTTAGTATGACTAAGTGAAGCCTATAAATACTTCACTTAGCCTCCTCAAACATTAGCTTACCTTTGAATCTTATGAATGATGAATAGAGTTTATCTCTTTATTGAAGAAACCCTTCTCTTGGTTGCTCGAATTCACTAGTGGAACCTAGTTGAGTCTTGAACCGAAAACCCGATCATTCTACTTGCAAGTCCCGGGTGCGAATCGAGGGTGGTTGCATAGTGTAGGTCCTTCTAGACGCCGATTCGGGGGTATCTCGGGACAAGTTCCCCGGGGTTACTTCGAAGGGAGTTCGAGAAGTGTCTCGCTCTCCTATCTTTATTGTTTTGTCTTATTGATCCTTATCATCTTGGTATCAGAGCAAGGCTCGAGTTTTGTTTCTACAAACCCCCGACCCTTGATTCTTCGTGCCTAGGTTAGTTTCTACGTTAGGTTCTTATTTGTTGTTGAAGAAAAAGAAGAAAACACAAAAAAAAAAAAAAAAATAGAAAAATTTGAAAAACACAAAAAAAATATGATCATAGACTCTTGGTTTGTTGGACCCATTGTGTGATTGTTATTGGGATTTGTTCCTTATTGGAAACCCGTTCTTTTGGTACCCTAAATACGAGATTTGGAGTTGAAACGAAAGATTTGAAAATTTGAAACCCTTTGAAAATTTGAAAATTTTGAAACCCTAGTTTTGAAGATGATGAACATGGTGGATTGTTTGTTTTTGATTGGGGTTTGATAAAAGTTGTTGGGGTTTGTTCTTTGTGATTGAAACAACATTGGGGTACCTTTGAATTACTAAAACAACGTAAGAATTGACGGATTTTTGGGTGCAAAACCAAGAAAACCCGAAGTGGAACTGTGTTGAAGGTTGCAGGAGGCGGAGCGCCTCAAGTCTGTGACCTCTCTGGAATTTTCTGAGGCGGAGCGCCTCCCCACAGAGGCGGAGCGCCTACTCTTTTGAGGCGGGGCGCCTACTTCTGGGAGTTATTGCTTTGGGTAGTTTTTCGTAGGATTTCTTGTTTCTTTGATCGCATTACTTCTAGCTAGTACTTCCTTGAGTAATCTTACCTACTTGAGTTGTGCTAGCCCTTCTAAGCTATTAGGAAAACTCAAGCCTAGACCGGAGACTAGAATTCAAAGAAGACTCGTAGTCTCTTTTGACTCAAGTCCGCACTTAAAAAGCTTAGCGTTCCAATAGAGTCATATCAACTCCACTCACCCCGGAGTGCATTTGGCTTTTGAGTCGAGTGATTAAGTTGAGGTTTACTATTCAACTTAGTGAAGCTTTGGATTCAAGCAAGAGTGAAATAGCCACCACCACTAAACGAGTGATCCGAGTGAAACACTTGTGAGGGAGTGAGTGAGGTTGTTTGCTAACGTTTGTTTCTTGTGTAGGTATAATGTCTACCGAAGGCGAAGACTTTGCTAAGAGTGCCTTTGCTACTATCCTTGCCAAATTGGATAGTATGCACTTGAGGATTGATAGCCTTGAGCGGGTGAACTCTAGTGCTCTAGTTGAGCAAGGGACTTCCAATGTCCAATCGGAAAAAGGGACCCCGAGCGTCCAAGTTGAGAAAGGGACCCCGAGTGTCCAAGTGGAAGTCTCAAGTACTCCTAACTTTACCCCGGAACAAGTTAGCCATGTTATTGAATTGCTCAATCAACAACGGGTAAAGGAGGATCGAGAGAGAATTGAACGAACGGGCATTCCCCGTATCTTGGATAATCCCCCAAGAGACATTCCACTACCAAGACCCATCCGAAATGTGCAACCTCTTGAGCAAGTCGATGAAGCTCAAGAAGGGGAGGAAGCCGATTATGGTGATGATATGTATGGGTTTGATGATCACTTTCAACCGAGGCGAGGTATGAATTGGGGTCGAAATGTGGATCGAGGTAGGGGCCGAGGTCGAGGGCCACCTATGGGATATGTTGGAGGGAATGCGAGGATGGAGTATGGTGTGAATAAAGATCACTATGGGGCCCAACTGGAGCCTTTCCGTGGGGGTCGAGACAACACCAACCTCAATAGTGTGAAGCTTAATCTCCCAATCTTTAAAGGGAATTGTGATCCGAGTGCTTATATTGAATGGGTGCTACAAATGGAAAGATTGTTTGACACAAATGACATGACCGATGACAAGAAGGGTACTTATGCCATATCATCCTTTGAGTCCTATGCATCTACTTGGTGGGAATCCGTCAAGAGATCAAGGAAAAGAGCGGGAATCCCCGTGAATGTGGGTTGGAATGACTTGAAGGGTATCATGAGTATCAAGTACATCACTCCTAGATATCGTCAAGAACAACTCAAGAAACTTTATGAGTTGAAGCAAGGTGTCAAGACGGTGCATGAATATTATGATGAGTTTGAAAGAACTCGAATGGCCTTGGATATGGACACCGAAGATGAGGAGCAAGCCGTGATCCGTTTCATGAATGGGTTGAGCTATGGTATAGCTTCACAATTGAGATTGCATGCTTATCTTTCACATCAAGATGTCCTTGAGGCCGCTATCCAAGCCGAGCAATGGCTTGACAAGGAAAAGTCCAACCGTTACAAGAGCAACACTTCTACTTCCATGAACAAGCCAAAGGATTGGAAAAATCCTACTCCCAATGCTAGATTCCCAAGTGCGAGTGGTACTAGCGGAGCAAGTGCTAGCAAAGATGTGAAGAAGCCGTTTGAGAGGTATACACCCAATGTTGGAGGTAATTCTAAAACCCAATTGAATACTCCTACTTCTTCTTCCATTCAATGTCACAAATGCAAGGGGTATGGACACTTTGCTAAGGAATGTCCTACGAAGAAGACCATGGTTGTTGTTGGTGATAGTGCTTATGAGCAAGAGAGTGAACCCGAGGGAGATGAGGGAGTAGAGGGAGATGAGGGAGTAGAGGAGGATGATCAAGATGACACGGTGGAGGATGAGGAACCTCATACTTTTCTAGTTGTGAGGAGGAGCTTAGGAGTTATGATTGTGGAGGATGGTGAAGCCTTGCAAAGAGAAAATCTATTCCATGCTAGGTGTTGTGTTAAGGGTGTTGTGTGCTCTATGATCATTGACTCCGGGAGTTGTACAAATGTTGTGAGTCAATCTCTTATAACCCAATTGAAATTACCTACCGTGAAACATCCCAAGCTATATCGATTGCAATGGCTAAGTGAATGTGGGGAGTTGAAGGTAGTGAAGCAAGCAATGATCAAGTTCAAAATGGGTAGTTATGTTGATGAACACTTGTTCGACGTTGTGCCCATGCAAGCTTGCCACCTTCTCTTTGGAAGGCCTTGGCAATTTGATCGACAAGCGGTTCATGACGGGCGTGTCAACACTGACACGCTCCAACATGAAGGAAGGAAATTTGTGTTGAAGCCCCTAACTCCCAAACAAGTGAGTGATGACTACAACCGGATGAGGGAGTTGAGGGAGGTGGCAAAGGCCAAGTCAATCATTGAGACTAGCCCTTTCTCCAAAAGCATGGTGGCAATCCCACCATCTTCTTCTACCGGTGGCATTTGTGCCATGATGCAACCGGGCGAGATCTTAAAAGGGAATGATGGCACCAAGTTTCTCCTATGCCTAGTGCACAAAGGTATGATCCTAAACTCTAATTGTGATTTTTCTTCTAACCTTTTGCCTAGTGTGTTTGAGAATGTCTTGAAGGATTTTGGGGACATGTTCCCGGATGAGATGCCGGATGGATTGCCTCCTTTGAGGGGCATTGAACATCAAATAGACTTTGTCCCGGGATCCCAAATCCCAAACAAACCGGCTTATAGGAGCAATCCGGAGGATACAAGAGAATTGGAAAAACAAGTTGATGAATTGCTCACTAAAGGCTTGGTGAGGGAAAGCTTGAGTCCTTGTGCCGTACCCGTGATCCTTGTTCCCAAAAAAGATGGCACTTGGAGGATGTGCGTCGATTGTCGGGCCGTGAACAAAATAACGGTAAAGTACCGTCATCCTATTCCCCGACTTGATGATATCTTAGATGAATTGAGTGGTTCATGTGTGTTTAGAAAAATTGACCTTAGGTCCGGCTACTATCAAATCCGGATGAAACCTGGTGATGAATGGAAAACCGCATTCAAGACCAAGTTTGGTCTCTATGAATGGTTGGTGATGCCCTTTGGGCTCTCCAATGCACCTAGCACTTTCATGAGGCTAATGAACCATGTTCTAAAGCCATTCATCAACAAGTTTGTGGTCGTCTATTTTGACGATATATTGATCTATAGCAAATCAAAAGACGACCATGTTGATCACCTTAGGCAAGTGCTTGAAAAGTTGAGAGCCGAAAAGCTCTATGCTAATTATAAAAAGTGTGCCTTTGGTGTTGAGAAGGTAGTCTTCCTTGGGGTTGTTGTGAGTGCCCAAGGAGTGGAGGTGGATGAGTCTAAGGTAGAGGCCATACGTGATTGGCCTACTCCTACTACCGTGACTCAAGTGAGGAGCTTTCATGGTCTTGCTAGCTTTTATAGACGATTTGTGAAAGACTTTAGCTCCATTGCCGCTCCACTCACCGAATTGGTGAAGAAAGACCAACCTTTTGTTTGGGGAGAGCCTCAAGAGAAGGCCTTCCATGAGTTGAAAAGTAGGTTGAGTACCGCCCCTCTATTGCAATTGCCCGACTTCAGAAAGGCATTTGAGGTTGAATGTGATGCCTCGGGAGTGGGAATTGGTGGTGTTTTAATGCAAGATAGCAAACCAATCGCCTACTTTAGTGAGAAATTGAAAGGGGCCTCCTTGAACTATTCTACATATGACAAGGAGTTGTATGCCCTTGTGAGAGCCCTTGCCCATTGGCAACACTATCTTTGGCCTCGAGAATTTGTGATCAAGAGTGACCATGAGTCACTTAAGCATCTAAGAGGCCAAGAGAAGCTCAATAAGAGACATGCCAAGTGGGTCGAATTCATTGAGTCTTTTCCCTATGTAATCCAATACAAGAAAGGGAAAGACAATGTTGTGGCGGATGCGCTTTCGAGAAAGTTTGCTCTAGCCACCACCCTAGCCTCCAAGCTCATGGGTTTTGAGAGCATTATATTGATGTATGCTCATGACCCTAAGCTAAAGAGCATTCATGAAGCTCTTGAAAAGGGGGAAAGGGTAGAGAAATACCAATGGGTTAATGGATATATCTTTAAAAATGGTAAAGTGTGTGTTCCCGAGTCCTCTTGGAGGGAATTGTTGATTCGTGAAGCTCATTGTGGGGGCTTGATGGGACACTTTGGGAGAAACAAGACCTTGGCCATTCTCATGGAACAATTCCATTGGCCAAAGATGGGGGTCCAAGTTGAAAAGCTTTGCAAAAATTGCCTTGAGTGCAAGCATGCGAAATCTAAAGCTAACCCCCATGGTTTGTATACTCCTCTCCCTGTGCCTACTAGTCCGTGGGTTGATATATCAATGGATTTTGTGATGGGGTTGCCACGGTCTAGGGGGGGCCATGATAGCATTTATGTTGTCGTGGATAGGTTCTCCAAAATGGCGCACTTCATTCCGTGCAAGAAGTGTGATGATGCACAACATGTTGCCTTCTTGTTCATTGACAATGTCTTGAAATTGCATGGTGTGCCTCAAACCATTGTAAGTGATAGGGACTCCAAGTTCCTAAGCCACTTTTGGAGAAGTTTGTGGGGTTCCCTTGGCACCAAGCTCTTGTTTTCTACGTCCCACCACCCACAAACGGATGGGCAAACAGAGGTGGTAAACCGGACTTTCGGTGCTCTTTTAAGGGCCATGACCCGAAGTAAGGCCGGGACGTGGGTTGATAAACTTCCTCTCATGGAGTTTTCCTACAATCGTACTTTGCATAGCTTGATTGGCATGACTCCATTTGAATGTGTGTATGGTTTTAATCCCTTGATTCCCCTTGATCTAACCCCTCTGCCAAGGGAAATGGTTGCTAATTTTGAAGGGAAAAGCCGAGCAAAGGCTATGATTGAGCTCCATGCTAAAGCAAAGAAGAACTTGGAGGAAGCCTATGACAAGGTTGCTTCCAAGAAGAACAAGGGAAGGAAGAAGCTTGAGCTTAAAAAGGGAGATTGGGTGTGGGTGCACTTCCGCAAAGAAAGGTTTCCAAACCTTAGGAAAGGGAAGTTGGCACCCCGTGGAGATGGTCCTTTTCAAGTGCTTTCCAAGATCAACAACAACGCCTATGTGATTGATCTACCCGGTAAGTACAATGTGTCTAATACTTTTAATGTGACTGACTTGATCCCTTGTGATGTAGGAGATGGTGATGCCGGAGAGGAGGAAGCCATGGTTTCGAGGACGAAACCTTCCCAAGAAGGGGAGGATGATGCGGGGCATATGACCTCAAGGCCGCTCACTAGAAGTCAAGCAAAGTTGATTCAAGACACCCATCTTCACTTGACTTGGAGGGACGTGGAAGGAGGCTCCGAGAGTAGCTCGAAGATCATACTTTTGAGCACCATGGATGGAGGACTACTTGGGCTCCAAGGGGATCCACCTCAAGCTCATTTTGAGCACAAGTTCCAGAAGGAGGCGGAACGCCTCAAAGCTGAGGCGGAGCGCCTACCAAAAAGCAGAGGGCTGAACAGAAGAAGGCGGAGCGCCTACTCTTTTGAGGCGGAGCGCCTCACCATCCTGAGGCGGAGCGCCTTAGCCTGGAGGCGGAGCGCCTCCCCCTGTGTTGGCCTGCGGGATATTTTATTACTTTTTGCTTGAACTTCCAACTATAGCCCTGCGTGGCCTTATTTGTTTTAACCCACTTTGGGGGTACTTTAGACCTTTTAGTATGACTAAGTGAAGCCTATAAATACTTCACTTAGCCTCTTCAAACATTAGCTTACCTTTGAATCTTATGAATGATGAATAGAGTTTATCTCTTTATTGAAGAAACCCTTCTCTTGGTTGCTCGAATTCACTAGTGGAACCTAGTTGAGTCTTGAACCGAAAACCCGATCATTCTACTTGCGAGTCCCGGGTGCGACTCGAGGGTGGTTGCATAGTGTAGGTCCTTCTAGACGCCGATTCGGGGGTATCTCGGGACAAGTTCCCCGGGGTTACTTCGAAGGGAGTTCGAGAAGTGTCTCGCTCTCCTATCTTTATTGTTTTGTCGTATTGATCCTTATCAGGCTGATAATATTAATCGAGCTGCCAGGGTCGATCAAGACTCGTTTAACATTTGAGTAATTGATCCTCCACATGATCACTAAATCATCATGATAGGGAAACATCATCCCACCATAATCATCCTCATCAAATATTATTTCTTTACCCGAACTTCTTGTTCGAGTCCTTTTTTCCATGGTAATTGAGAGCTTTGCAAATTTCTTTGCACTTGTTCGAGTCCTTTTTTCCATGGTAATTGAGAGGTTTGCAAATTTCTTTGTAGCGGGGAAGTTAACACCATTCACCTCTGATACCCCTGTTATCACATTTACGACTCTCTTATGGGATGGATCCCTCGGTGGTTTTCCACCTCCTCTATTCTTAACAAATGTGTGTTTCCCTTTGTTAGTAAGAAACTCATCTAATATCCCCTTTTTGAGAAGATAGGCTACTTCGAGGCAGAGTGCCTTACAATCCTCGGTAGCATGCCCATAATCAACATGGAACTTACAATGTAAACTTTGACCTCTCTTCCCAGAGGGTGTTCTCTTATCCCTCGGTAACCTCACACCTTGGTCAATCATCCCTTTTATCGCATTTACCAGCGTTATGGTGGACATATTGAATTTATAGACAGGGATACAAGGCAAATCCGTATCCTTGGACGCTAGAGACGATCCCAACGAATTCTTTTGGCTAGTATTCGTGCTAACCTTCTTTCCAAGCCTTTGACTTACATGTTGCCCCCCGAGTCACTGACTCACATGCTGCTTTTGTGAGTTGTAAAGGTCGTACCGATCCTTTGAGTTTCCTCGTGGCGCGCCAGGAAGACTTAGAGCGATTTCCCTACGCATTGTGCTGACATGTCGCCCTCCATTCTGTATCCTCGACCTTAATCTTTGCAGTGGCCCTATCATTAGACTCATCCCAAGTTCGCGCCTGCCACTGCTGGAGCGCTCTCTTCAATTCGGCAGCCTTCTCAGAAATTGCTGACATTAATATTTTTTTCAAATGCCATAACTGCCAAGTTATCCTCCATTATTGGCAGATGTATCCTTTCAGCCTGGAAGAGCTCAAGGAAGTATTTAATAGGCACGAGGTGCCTTTGCTTAATCTTAAAGATACCTTCCCTTCGCTTGAGGACATTCTGAGCTCCAGTATGAGCCATGATTAACAAGTCAGCTAACTTCTCGAAGCTTGAAATTGATTCGGAAAGGAGATGCATGTACAAACACAGTCCCCCCCCCCCTTCGAGGGTGTCCCCAAAATTTTTTAATGAACATGGACTTATTTTACATAGGGATCAAGTCATTGCTTTTGACCATAACCATATACCTAATTATATGATCGACTGGATCAGTCGTACAATCATACTTCTTCAAGATTTGCAACTTGAAGTGCTTGGAAATGGGGGCAGGAGCAGCCTTGGGCTTGAAAGGTTTCTACTTGAACCTTTTAATGTCCAACACTCGTTGGGGCTTCCTGACCTCGGGGACATTTTCTAGCAGTTTCTCAAATTGGGCTTCAAAATCTTTCTTTCACTTTTTGAGGTCTAACAAGATGCTAGTTTCTTCCACCGTAGGGCAGTCCCAAAAGGCTGAGGGCCAGTTGGGCAGTCCCCAAGCCTCCAGATGCAACTGTATTTGGAAGTCCCCTTAATGTTGCGCCCATAGGAGCAAATTTCGGGATGCTTCCATTGGGAATCGCATGTGGAGTATCAGTGGGTGTTATATTGTTCCTCGTGTTCCGGAGAGAGCCTACAACGAACTTCGAAACTTGGCATTGAAGCATGCCTACGCAAGAACTTGCCCCTAGAGTTGTTGTAAGGTATTTATGACATATTGTTGGAATGGGTCATTTGACCCAGACGAAGAGGGATTAATTGGTGGGAGTGGTGTTCCTACACCCGGTTCAATTTGTGGGGTTACGACAACTGGTGGAGTCGTACTAATTGGTAGATTTGGAGTTCCATTGCCTGGTTGGTTTGATGAAACTTGTGTTTCATCTCTAACTTGCTCAAATGTGTTGTTGGTGATGTCAACCATTATTGAGAATTAGGAAAGAAGACACGAGTAACTGTGATGCAAAACTTTGGTATAAATGCTATTGCTTAATCCTTACAGACGACACTATTTATGTTGGCTTAAATCAGGTTAGGTGAATCATTCAAATTTTTAATGGGGCTAACAAGCAACACTTTGTATCAAAGTTATGAATTCATTCACAAAAATAATGCAGGCAAGTAATAATCAAATGATGATAAGATTATAGTGAATGCTTCTAGATGATCTTACAAGATGATTACAAGGCTATTTACAGCCAACTGAATGAAAAGGTAATTAATGTATTAACTAAGCCATATCAGCCACTTCTCCACGTTCTTAATCATGGCTGCCCCATGATCTCCTCCATTGAATGCCTAAGTACTGAGCTACCATTACAAAACTCCTTCTCTTCTATAACGTAATCGCTTCCCCAAGGTCTAAGCCACTTGCCTCGGGGGAGTTAGTCTTCTGCTCAAGGATGAATCTCCTTGAGTCTTGCCTTGAGACTTGACCTCGGTAAATTACCTTGGGAGTCGAGGGACTCATCTCTCGAGCTCTTCTCACAGCTCTGCACAAGCTTACTTCCAATCATGTACCTGAGGTGCCATGTAATCGAGCGAATGTTTACCCAATACAGTGTATAAACTTGACAAGACACTCTATAGATTAAACAAAACACCTAGAGTATGCTATGAAAGGCTGTCAAGGTTCTTACTGAAGAACAGCTTTACAAGAGGAAAGATTGACAACACCTTATTTTTGAGGAAAAAAGGAAAGGACTTCCTTATAGTTCAAGTTTATGTTGATGATATCATCTTTGGTGTAACATATGAGAACCTATGTAAGAAATTTATTTAATTGATGGGAAGTGAGTACGAGATGAGCATGATGGGAGAATTAACTTCTTTGTGGGGTTGCAAATTGAACAAACTCCTGAAAGAACTATGATTCATCAAGAAAAGTATATCAAGGAATTGTTGAAGAAGATTGGTATGGAAGGAGCTAAGGAAATGGCTACTCTTATTGCTCCTGAAACAAAGTTAGATCTGGACGAACTTGGTCTTCTACTGATGAACTAAGTATAGGGGAATTATTGGTTCTCTCCTCTATCTCACTACTAGTCGTCCAGACATAATTTATGGTGTAGGACTTTGTGTAAGATTTCAATACAAACCCAAGGATTCCAACTTGACGTTCTCAAAACAACATTGAGATATCTAAAAGGAACTTAACACTTATGTCTATGGTACCCCAAGGGTGGTACATCTAAGTTGATTGGCTTTGCTGATGCTGCTTATGCAGGACATTTGGCAGTCATCTATGACAAACAAACAACAGAGGTAAGACTTGATACTACTGAAAAAAGTTCTACTGTGCATGAGTCTTTATTTAGTCTTGAGAAAGTAACTACGGAGGTGATAGTTACTGGGATGGATGATCTTGTTAAATATGTAGATGTAGTAGTCTATTGCGGATATCGACAGTGGGAATGTTGGAGTAGAAAAGGTTGGTGATTCCAAAGTTAGACTTGGTGATACTAGGGTACAACAAGATGCTACTAGTATAGAAAAGGGTATTGCTAGTGTGGGTGCCGTTAAAATTGCACTAGAATCCTTAAAGTCTGTGGAATATGTGGGTTCTCAAAAAGGCCCAGTCGACGAACCTAGTTTGGAGGTTATTATTAAGTATAGTCAATATTGATCATGTATATGCTGAGGTTGTTAAAGGACCTGGTCCTTCTTCAGTTCCTGCAATATTGATGAAGCAGAACTTGACTGGACTGACAAGGAGAAAGAAGAGGAAGAAATGGAGAAAGATGTGGAAACCAGAAGGTGGAAGTAGTTGACAAGAGAAAAAGTAAGAGAAAATTTGGTAAGGAGGATAAGAAAGTTGAAGAAGAGGAGGAAGTAGTGTTTGTGAGTGTAACAAAGTCTAGAGAATAGAAACAAGAGAAGGGGAAGAATAGAAAATTGATGAAGGAAGGTAAAGCTGTAAGGAAAAGGCAACTAGTGGATGAGAGTGAGGATGAGGAGACACAATCAGAGTTTGAGAACATGGAGGAGCCTATGGTTCCTAGAAAAGTGACAACTAGGTCAGCACTAAAGCAACAAGTTGAAACTGTTGCTAAGTTTGTTGACAAGAAAAAGGCAAGAAAGGTGGTATTCTGTTGAGGAGAAGAATCTGGAAAAATGAAGGAGAGCAATGATGATGATGGGGACTTTGAGGACCCAGATGATTCTAACTTTGAAACTTCTGATGATTCTTAGAACAAGAAGGAAAAGGTTGACATGGTTGATTTCTACTCAACCAAGACTGTGTTGCATGGGAGTATTTTGATTGACCTAGAGGAGCCAAAAATGAAAGCTCTTGTGGCCAAATTAAGTTTCAAGTCTGGACTAAGTTGTTCTCAAAGGAGGGGAGATGTTTTTTTATGAATGAAGTGATAGAGTCTTATACCAACTGTAGTATAGCTTGGAGGAGAGTGTACACTATAGTTGGTAGTGTTGAGATTAAGTTTGGGTGATATGAGTTAGAGGTAATTTTGGGAGTTCCTACTAAAGGTTATTTCATGTATTTGAAGCTGAAATGGCCCAAGAGAACTGATAATATCACTCCCCTTGAAGTGACAAGGAAGTTCTCTGAAAACCCCAGACTTACAAAAGAAACAAAGGTTGAAAAGAAGGAGATGGAACCAGCCCATCAACTGCTCTTTGAATTTGTGCACAGCTTCTTGCTATCAAGAGGTGAGAGGAAAAGTGAAGCATGTGCACTGGACTTGACCTACATGGATCTGCTAGACAGACGTGTTCAAATTAATTTTGTCTGGGTTCATTATATGACATATCAAAAAGATTGCTGACACTAGCAAAAAGGGTCATTCCTTGGTGCATTCCTCTATATATAGTAGTAGATATTTGAGTACCTTGATGTCCCTCTCAAAAATGGAAAGAAGCCCACACATCATTAAACGGTTGACATAATGTCCTAAAGACATGTGATTTCGTTAAGGAAAAGAGGGCAACAAAATGTCCTATGCAGGTCAAGATGGAAAAAGCTGATGAGAGTGAGAACTTTGGACCAGAGAAGTTGTTGAAGCTATGAAGGAATCAGTGCAGCACTTGTTTGAGTTAGTGGCGGAGAATGCGGAACTGAAGAACCAGATGAAGCTGAAGGATCGAGAGATCAATCGCTTGACCATTGAGCGCAACAAACACCAGGCTAAGCTGGTGGTTGAACGAGCTAAAAACACAGCTAACCTAGAAGCACTTGTCAAGAACTTCATGCTTCGAACTTAAAATCTGCTTTTCCTAGTTCCTAACTAAGAACCTCATCCTCTCCTTCCTTATGATTTTGTTGATGCATGTTTAAGACAATTTAAATTTCTTTTGGTTTGTACTTAATGGGCTACACATAGGTTGTGCCCTGGATAATTGGTTTTAAATTGCTTGTTTTGACATATGTTTTCTATATGCTGCTATTGTCCTATTGGGCCCTTGGATATACCTTGTGTGTTTTTGCATAGTTAACTTGTTGCCTTGTGCTATATATTGAACTGTGCTGACTTGTTCTTGCAAGATTTTAAGATCTTTTCGATGATGCCAAAAAGGGAGAAGACAGAAATGTTGGGATGTTTGTGAACCAATTAATCTGTTTTAAATTTTTTTGTTTCAAACTATTTCTTATTATTCTGTCTTGGTGATTGCATGTACAGGTTCCTTGGCAATATTAGTTTATCATCATCAAAAAAGGGGAATTTTTTGAGAATGCTGTTGTTTTGAAGATTGACAAACAAAGAACCTAGTGAAGAACCTAGTCCTTAGTAGAAGGCATGATCGATCGAAAAGATCATAAGTTGCAAATTCATGCAGAACTAGGAAAACTTGGCGTGCGCAGGATACTTGTCCTAGTCAGCAAATGTGTTCACGTCTAGGCTGTCTATATGAAGTGTGAACGTAGAGTTGGTGCTATACAAGGAGTATATCACATGAGATCTTCTCTTACCATAATTGAGAAGATTCTTAGTTATAAACTACTAGGGTTTCATGTACTTTATAAAAGCCAGTAATTGAGGCAGCCGCTATTCATTCATTCATCACGAGAGTTTAGAGCAAGCAAATGGGTGATTTAGTCATTGATCGTGAGTGAGTGGACAACTAGAGACAACTTTTGAAGAACTGTGTACTTATTTAATTTATAGAATAGATTCTTTATTATTGTTGTCGGTAAAACTGGTTTTTATGTATTACCTATTTTGCTTAGTCTGAGAAGCACTATTTTAGGTGAAACTTATGAGAACAATCTGTAAAAGCTAGAGTTTAGCTTTAAGTTTGTGGAAAAAAAGACATAACAAAGGACAGGTGGGTATATGTGGTGAAATTTTTTGTTTTGTGTAATACATTTTGAGAATTCAAGTAATTTTACAAATTACACTAGCATGTTACCGCAATAAAGAATATACTGTATTCATTTGATTTTAAAAAATAGTAAAATTAAAAAAAAGATCATTTGTCTGAGTGGTATATGTATTTTACGATGCGTAAGACTACTCTGTTTCATTTATCTAATATACTATTATTATTTGAGAAATTTCTACAATTTTCTCCAATGTTGTTCAATTAATTATAATACATTTTTTGTAGTCTCTAGATCTATAAAATTTCTTTTAAGCAGATCATTTAGTAACCCATGTTCAAATTTGCACAAAATAGCATATGATGTGTTGCACCTGGTGCACCTTGTAAGACACTAGAGGAGGGGAGGTGAATAGTATCCTTAACCGATTTTTAAATTCTAAAAACTTGCTCTTAACTTGATCGTCTAACTCACAAAGAACTTGGTTCCTTGCAAGTTTCCCCTATCTCTGAAACTTAAACTAAATGCGAAATATAAAGAACACTGAGATTTTACGTAAAAAAAATCATGCTCAAGGGGTCAGAAACCACGACCTAACACTCTTGGGATTTAAACTTTCCACTGAAGAAAAACCGAGCAAGTTTTAGATTACAACACAATGCAATCAACGAATTAACACTCTTAGTACCTAGAACCTTCCAAGCTTCACTACAGCTTGTAAGGTTGAAACTACCTCACCAACAAGTGATCTTTTCTCTCTGCTTCTGAACAAGCTAATATGATTACCACTCGATAGCATATAACAGAAACCAGACACAACAGACTTAGCCTATGAAACTCCAACTCTGGCAGGTTCTGCTGCTCGCTTCTACTCTTGCACATAATAGCTCTCACGATTGATTTGCTCTGTTGAGAATTCTTGAGTGCGTAATATATTCTGGTCAAAACAACTTCTATTTATAGAGTTCTTGAAATCCTTCTAAACTTGGCTTGGAGCTCCTTTTATAATTTGGAATCCATTTCTAATAAGCTTTTACAACTTTTCTTATATGATACCTAAGTTGTTTTGCCTAAGTCTTCATCCTTTTCTGATAAAGAAACTCTTCTCTGCATTTAACCATGCAGCTCATCATTCTACCTCTCAAGTTGCCTCTTGAAACCCTTTATCGTTGTGTCCATTCTAGCAGCACACACCTCCTCAGCATCCTCTTCCACATGCTCTAGTGCATCAGCAGGTTCACCATCCAACACATAATTACATGACTTTAAAATATTCCTCCCAAATATGTCATTGTGGTCTAGCTCAATCCACTTTGCAGTGGTCACCCCAAAGAACTCAAACATCTTGCCCAACAGAAACCCATTGACTAAGGCATGTTTTCCTAGTCCCATATCAGCCACCCTACTTATGTGCTTTATTAATAAGTCTGGCCGATTAATGCGGACCTCTCTATCCAGTAGGTCCATATAGGTCATATCAAGAAAGTTGGCCTCACTGCGTTTTTTTGACCTTTGCAGTAGGTTCTTAACCACAAATTCAAACAACAGCTTATAGAAGGGTTGCATAGCCTTCTTCTTAACTTGTATAGTCCTTTCCAGCCTAGGTCTCCCTGCAAATTTCCGAGTCACCTCAAAAGCAGACATACCATATCTATTTGCAAGACACGAGTTTCTCAAACACTCGCTATAGCCCTGAGAAGGAACACCTAAAATCACACCAAGCTCATTGCAGTCGAACTGAATCACAAGCCTTTGACAATGGTGGTCGCTATCCCTTTACTCACAATACAGTTTGAGTAAAGTTCTCAAACCTCCTGTTTCACAGCTTTCTAGTCCTATCGCGAAATAGGTTCAACCAACTCCAGGTTGGTAAGAATTTTACCTTTCACCAGGGGTAACCTCCTAAAGTATTCCACTATTCTTTTTTTTCTTCCTTGTCCTCACCACTTACTAGCTTAACCTTAGAACCTTTCCTATGCACCTTAGGTTCTTCACTAGCCATCTCCTAGCATGACTTGCAGTCTTTCTACTACTTTCTCCCATACCCTCATATAATTGATCGAACTCCCAAATTTGGAACTCCTCTTACGTTCACCTCCTTTGACTAACCTTCATTTCTTTGCTACTTTTGATTGAACTTCCACCATAGGTCTTTTCTCCAACTTCCTCCTTTTGGTCCTCCACAACCGCAACCTCTGTCTCACTAGAGGAACCCTCACTAGCTTGAGTAGTTTGATTTGCCTCCGTACCCTCAGGATAAACAGCATTTAGGGGCTCTATAAAACTAACACCTTTTTGTTTTTCCTCCTCATACTCATCTATTTCTCTCAGATCTGCATCATCACCAGCGACAGAACCAGAGAACCAAATAGGTTATTTCTCAGGTTCCTTTGCAGGTTCACCAAACTTCTCCATATCTCTTTCTTTTACAACAGTATCCTTATTCACAGAAACTCTCATAGGAACAGGTTCCTTGACAAGTTCCTCTACCACTTTCTCACCCACAACACTCTCTGCATGTTCAGTATTTTATTTTTCTAATATTTCTACCACATCTTTATCTACCACACTACCTTCAACTACTACTTCCTTTCCTAAATCTACTACAGGCTCAGGGTTCTCACTACTTTCAACAACAATAACAACTATAGAAGAACTAGGGTTTACCTTTTCAATTTCTTGAACAAGTTCTTGCATCGTTTCAACCCTTTAGTCTGTAGCAGCAACAGAAACACTTTCCCCTTTGCTAGTAGCTTCCTCTGACACCTTTCTTTGCCTCAAATTTGCAAACTTTTTTGCGATTGACACAGAGCGCCTTGCCGAAAGTTGCTTTGCCTTTTGGTTCAGTTTGGAGATTTTGAGTTTAGGGGAAGTAGGGTTAGAGACATTCTTGGATGTAGCAGACTTCTTGAGGGAGTTTGTGAGTTTATTTTAGAGAAAATTTTGGTTTTAGATGATAGAAATAATGATCAAAATAAAACCTTTCCAATGACTTAAGGGAATAGAGAAGGGTCGTAGTCGTATCGGGAAGTGAAACGGGTTTGATGGGATGTGAAAATCTGACAGTTATAATTACATCTAGGATCTGACGCCATCAACGTTCAATGAATTTGAATTTTTAAATTACCCAAGCAATTGGGCGCCACTTGAGGTGTTAATAGTAACAAATTTGGCCACGTAAGACAAGTTATACTTATCAGTAAGTAAATTTGAATGTGCAGCTGAACGTTCAAGCACCAGGTTCTTAAGCTTTTATCCTCTACTTAAAAAGATTTGTTGTCAGCATCTAAGTCGTGAAGACAGGTTCCAAACAAGGTTAGCAAGTAAAACAATTAAGTTTTAATAGTAGAGTCAACTAAATAAAGTTAAGCTAAGTTAAAACTAAAACTTTTCTAGCCAATCATTGGGAGAATCAGGTGCTGCCTCGATTAGTGTATCTTGGTCATCCCTAACTCATGTCTGTTTTTTTAAATTGTACCATGTTCAAAGCTTTAGTGAAGATGTCTGCAATTTGATCATCGATCCTACAAAAATTCATAGTAATTAGGCCTTTTTGAATATCATCCCTTAAAAGGTGATGCCTAATATCAATGTGGTTTTTTCTCTTTCGCTGGACGGGGTTCTTGGCTATATTTACTGCACTGGTATTGTCATAAAAGATTGAAACTACTCGACACTTTATTCTAAAGTCCTCCAACTACTGCGTGATCCATAATATTTGAGAACAACACAAAGCAGCTGCTACATATTCAACTTCAGCTATAGATAATGCTACTGAATTTTGCGTCTTTGTAGCCCGTGAAACAAGTCAAGAACCTAGGAAGTGTGCCATCTCAAATGTACTTTTTCTATCAACCAAGTGACCAGCATAGTCTGTATCAGCAAAACTAATAAGATCAAAATTTCCACCTCTTGGATAACATAAGACAGATCTTGAGTTCCTTTCAAATATTTTAAGATTCTCTTGACTCATGTTAAGTGTGACTCTTTTGGTATTGACTGAAACTTTGCACACAATCCAACACAACATAAGATATCTAGACGACTTGCAATTAAATATAGTAGTGAACCAATTATTCCTTGTACTTAGTTTCATCAATCGAAGCACCAGTTTCATCCTTATTCAACTTAGTTCTTGGGGCTATTGGTGTGCTCATGTCCTTAGCAATTTTTATGTCAAATTTCTTTAATAACTCCTTGATGTACTTCTACTGATGGATCATTGTGCCTTGCTTAGTATGTTTGATTTGTAAGCCTAAGAATAAATTCAACTCATCCATTATACTCATCTCAAACTTACTTCACATCAGGTCGGAAAACTCCTTCCAAGGTTCGCATTGGTAGCTCAAACGATGATGTCATCTACATATACTTGGACAATCAGCAAGTCCTTGGCTTTATTTTTTTGAAACAAAGTGTTGTCTACTATTTCTCTTGTAGACCCATTCTTCAATAAGAACCCAGACAACCTTTTATACCAAGCCCTAAGAGCCAGTTTCAACCTATATAACGCTTTATCAAGTTTGTAGACATAATCAGGAAACTTTGACCATTCAAAACTAGGTGGTTGAACCACATAAACCTATTCATTCAGATACCCATTTAAGAATGCGCTCTTTACGTCCATATAATACAACTTAAATTCCATATAAGCTACAAAAGTAATCAGCATCCTAATGGCTTCTACTCTCGCAACAGCTGCAAAGGTTTCATCATAATATATACCTTCGTCTTGACTGTAACCTTGAACAACCAGTCTTGTCTTGTTCCTTGTCAGTATTCCATGTTCATCCAGTTTAATTCTGAATACCCATATAGTTCCAATGATAGACTGCCCTTAGGTCATGGACCAGGTGCCACACCTTACTACATTCAAAGTGATGAAGTTCCTCTTGCACAACAATCACCCGATCTGGATCCTTAAGAGCTTTTCCTACATTCTTGGATTCTAATGCCGAAAGTAATGCATAGAGTACATAGAAGTTCTTCAAAGCTCTTCTACTAACAATTCCCGCATTTAGATTAGAGATGAGGTTCTCCAGTAGGTAGGAACTTTGATGTTTCTAAGGTCTAGGTTTAATCTGCTGAGAAGTACCATCTGCTTAGATTACAACTATGTCTCTAACGAAATTATACTTTATATTAATATATTGTCTTTCAACAATACTTGGGACCTTATTTTGTAAGCTATTGAGACTTGACTATCACACTTAATTTTCACTAATTCAATAGCACTATCAAACACACCAAAAGTTATCATAAAGATGTTTAAGCCAAACAACTTCTTGTATAGTTGCTGAAAACACTACAAATTTAGCTTTCTTTATAAATAAGGCTGATGATTGTTTCTTGCTACACAAACAATATACACATCGCTATTGTTCAGCAAAGAAGGACATACTCAGATTTAGATTCTCTCTCATCTCAATCCTTTTCAATCATCGTAAGTATAGCCTTTGAGTCGTTGATCATTTCTTTTACATAAAGGAAAATCACATGTTTCTTTGGTATACCTTAGTATCCTTTAACTGCTTTCCAGTATTCATTTTCTAAGTCATATTGATATCGACTAACTAGAATAACATATATCAAGTTTCAAGAGACAAAAAATATATTCTTGTGAATTCACGAGGACACATCATACCACTTGAAATTTGGCTCTTGAAATAGGAATATTAATGGGTTTGCACTATTGCATATTAAATTGTTCAAGAAAATTTTTTAATATAAGATTTTTCTGAAAGAGACAACAATCTCTTCGAACGATCTCTTGAAATCTGAACTTCAAGGATTCACCCATATTTTTTCTACATTAAGTCATTCGCGTATTTTGAGAACCTATTTGTTCCCAATGGTGCTATGACCCATAAGTAGATCAACCAATTCCAACTCTTGGTTTGGTTTCGCTAACTCTATTTCATGTTCCATTGTACTAGGTACTTATCCTTAGCAGGATATTTAAGAGCCTCATTATCTTTCGTTGCTCTTATTCATCTTGTGGAGTAACTATATATGCTTCCTCTTCGATCTCAAATCGACAAAGGCGAAAAATTAGACGATTCATTGTTGATGTTGAGATTGATAAAATTGATTTATCAATTGATAGTTACTCCCACTGGGACCAACAATATGAATGGATTCTTTATGGACAACGTATCAGTGTTAATTGGAACAAATCCATAATCACCAACTATGACTCCCACTAGAATCTATTTAACGTTAAAAGCGGAAGCAATCTAGTCCACTGTTTCATAAAGAGACAAGTCTTGGCTTATCACACCCTACTTAGGATAGGATAAGACATTCTCTAAGAATGTAACATTATGTGATCCAAATTTAGTTACAGTTCCACTATTATATCGTTCACTTATGAACATATAAACTTTGAACTGAATTAGAATCACAGAAAGATATAAGTCCTTCCCCTTGGAACTAGTTTTCCATCTGGGAAAAATTTATGTACAAAAGCAGCACAAACCCAATAGTAAAAAAAAAAAAAAATTGGATTTTCATTTATCCATAACGTATATGGAATATAAGTAACTGATTTAGAACAATTTTATAATTTAGATCACAAATGCCTTAACATACTAGCTACAATGGGATATGATGCTACTCTTAGGAGACATCATAGACATATCTAGAGTCTCAAGAGCCTCTTGCTCTTTTAGGATATACTGGATTTTATTGTCACCATTAACACTTTTGTTAAATTTGAGACAATATTCTGATAGCAGTTGACATATTGATATAAACTAGTATAAACTTATCGAGACAACTATGTACTTTCTTAGAGCCTAAAATTCATATACATACTAATCCTTAAAATAACTGATTGCATTAAAATTTATTTCATACTAGATCTGGAATCGAAAATTCACTATGTTACCAATCATCATCCAAATTCTAATATTCTATAAATCTAACATAATCAATTATGAAAGGAACACTTGTCTTAAACTACTTAATTTTAGGACCAACTATATAGACATTCTATAACAAATATAGAAATATTCTACAAGATTAACAGCACAAAGCATGAAATTAAAAGGTCATACAAGTGTTCATACTTATACGAAAATATTCTCACAGAAATTAAGTGTAATAACCATGATTTTTCTATAACTCATATAGAAAAATAATTAGGAACTCACCATGGAGTAAGACTACCTTTACTGCATTATTGCAATTCTCGTGTACTGACTAAATAATCAGATCACATATCTTGTGAATTTCTCCATTCTATTTCTTTTGATGTCTTTCTGCGAGAACTCACAAGTGAATTGGCAAAGCAAATTCATTCTATGATTATTATAATTATTATTATTTTAGCATATCATTTTCAAAGACAGGTATGTCTTGGTGAAAGGTCAAATACTTGACATCAAAGTAAACAACAACCCACACTAAATGTACCTCAATCGTTTTTTGTACACATACTGATAGTTTCAAAATTAATCACCACAAACATATACACATATGTATATATAAACTACAGTGACTATGAAGTTTTACCGAAAACTTTTATTTGAAAGATCTAGTTGCATACGATTAATTGTAGGATAAAAGTCAAACGGACTTTTTAATTTCTCTTTGAGAAAAGGAAAAATACCACTGTATTCAATCAAGTTTTACTGATAAGATTTTTTTCCTATCATTATAGTAGTACAAAACTACAATTGATGTATTTGTTTATCGGGATGACATAGTTTGTCCATACGACATTAGAGGCCAGCATCTATGAGTGATACAACCTCTTCATGGATTAAACGAAAAAAAATACTAGAAAACGAGAGGAAAATGAAATTCCAATCATTGACCTGCTGGGCAAAAAGATTCAATCCCATATTATGCCATTAAATGGCGGCCATGCCAGTGAAAACAAGTAATTAATCACCTCAACCATTTTAATTACTTTCCTCAAACATTATTGCTAACCAACCAATTAAATGCAATCATTACAAATTTTCTTTAATGATTTGGAAGGGAAAACCACAAAGGCATAAAATTTGCTCTCACGGACAACAAATGTCCACTTTCGCATGAATTATTTTAATTCCCTTTCTTTTATGGCCTGTAACCAAGTACTAAGAAAACTTTGGTTGTCAAAGAACTTGAAGTCATATTAAATCACTGATTCTTCCCCAATTGAAATAGAACCAAAAATAACATCACATGTCTTGGGCATCCGAAAGCCAATTAAGAGACTTACGACACAGTACATAGATTCCTTTGGACCGTAAATCAAGACAATTTTCTTGACCCTTTCCTTCTCACTTTTGAGAAAGAAATTATGGCAAAGAACGTGAAAGATTAGAGTCTTAGAAGAACCACTTCCTCCTGTTCTCTTATCTAAAGAAGAATGAACAGTCGTTCAACACAGTAATTCTTAGAAAGGCTTGGCGTATTCAAAAAACAACAAAAAACAAAAATTTCAAACAAACGCCATGCAGCAATTCAGACGTAACTTATGTAATCTTCATCCTAACAGTGATACGCACAGACCAGAAAATAAATGATCGGGCTCTGATACCAGTGAAGGATTACATATAATCTATGAACACAAAGTTCATCCCAAGATCACCGTATTTGTTTCACTAGTCGATAGTACAATAAGTTATAAGACACGAACTGTAGCATAAATTTCACAGTCTAAGGTCGTACCTGTTACAGAAGACTGTTCCAATTAGTAGAAGACCGCCTACGTTCTTCTTGGGGAATCTTCCATTGAATAAGGAGAGTTTTCTTCTGGTTTTTCAATTGTCTCAAAAGAAACATTGGGGAGGAAAGGAGAGAAAAAAGGAGCGTTAGTTGTAAAGTTTCTGTCAACAGAAACTCTTTTTATTATCCTGAAAGAACACAACTTTTCAGGAATAATATTAACAGGTGCCTCTTCCCTTTTTCTATTATTAATATAATAAATATACAGCTTATTATATATTAAATATATTTAGATATGGGTCCGGGTTGACCCACATGGGTGGCCCGAATACAATTTCCAACAGGTTCAATAGATTAGATGTAGAAAATATAGATAACGGCAGATTGTGTAGTGGTACTCAACCTGGTAGCAACCTCCAACTAATCATACCTCATATTTAAGTAAATACTGAATATTTTATCTTCTATGCATATTACTTGAGATTAAGTTGCGAGGCGCTAGATATGATTACGCAGACAATCCACAATATTTGTGAATGTAAAGGGATAAACAGAACTATAAATCTACTCCCTCATTGTGGATAAAGCTGAAGAGTTCAAATATTCAAATTTGATTCTTGAATCATTCTTTAGAAATCACTATAATTGGTGCATGACGTCATATAACTGGTACTATGTACGTCGTCCTAATTAGTCGATTTAATTAGTTGTATCATCATAGATTGGGTTTAAAAGTTTGGGATGTTTAACTATTTACATAGTGCTCAATATAGTTCTATCTAAATTATAATCTGAATTCAAATTATTCTTGTTCACATTATTTATTTTACCATGATACAGGTAGGTGAGAACCCTGTTAAAGTATGGTTTTGATGACTGATAAAAGATCTGGTGCTGAAAGGATAATGAAAAGGTTCACAGTAGAATTAGATGACGAAGCTGTTCAAGTTGATATTCGAGCTCAATAAGAAAAAGGAAGAAGGACCAGCTGAAGTTGGAGTCTTAATCCTAGATGAAGAAGGAAGAACATAGAAGTGGCGCTGAATAAGACGAGTTTCTTCATCAGAAAAGGACTGAACACTTAGGTAAATTAACTTGAGTTTCAAATAAGGAAATATGGGTAACCTTATTAGAAACAGATTTCGAATTGTAGTAGGAGCTCCAAGTTAAATTGAAATAGGCTTATTGTGAACTCTATAAATACAAGTTAATTTGGCCAGAAATATTACGCACTTAAGAATTCTCAATAGAGCAAATCGAGATCAAATCAATTATTAGAAGCTTTGTGTGTAAGAGCAGAAGCGAGGCAGTAGAACCTGACAAAGTTTGAGTTTCATAGGTTTAGTCTGTTTTGTCTACTTTATGCTATAGGCTATCCAGTTGTAATCATATTAGCTGGTTAAGAAGCAGAGAGAAAACATTACTTTTGGTGAGGTAGTTTCAACCTTACAAGCTATAGTGAAACTTGGAAGGTTCTAGGTACTAGGAGTGTTAGTTCATTGGTTATATTGCGTTGTAAACTAAAACTAGCTCAGTTTTCCTGTAGTGGAAAATTTAAATCCCAAGAGTGTTGGGTCGCGGTTTATGTTCCCTTGAGCAAGGAGTTTTCCACGTAAAAGTCTCTCAATTTTTATTCCACATTTAGTTTAAATTTCAGAGATAGGTGAAACTTACAAGGAACCTGGTTATTTGTGAATTAGGCGATCAAGTTATGACCATGTTTTTAGAATTCAAAAATCTAGTAAGGACACTATTCACCCCTCCCAACTATCTTACAAGGGTGCAATAGGTGAAAAAAGTGGTATCAGAGCAGGTTCTATCATATAAAGATTAACATCTTGAGAAGGATCTGAATCATGAGTGCACCACTGATCATAACCAAAGGACAACCCATCAATAGGCCTCCTCGTTTAATGGCTAATACTATGGGGTGGAGGGGTAGAATTTAAGATTTCATTTAGGTTGAAGACTATCACCTCTGGATCATCACATTTGATGGACCTCTTATTCCTACCAAGACCGTTGGACAACCATCTAATCAGGAAAATGTTCCTAAGGAGAAATTTGATTGTACAGATGTTGATTTTAAGATGGTTGAAAAGAATGCTAAACCTAAGAGGCTCATTATATGTGGACTTGAATCTGATAAATATAACAGAGTCTCTTTATACAAGACTGCTAAAGAGATTTGGGATGCGCTTCAAGTGGCTCATGAAGGAACTACTTATGTTAAGAAGTCAAGGATTCAGTTACTGAAAAGAAAGTTTGAGTTGTTTGCTATGGGAGAGACAGAATTCATCCAAGATATGATGAACAGGTACATAATCATCACCAATGAGATGAACTCATTGGGTATGACTCTTACTAATGAATATTTGGTGGAAAAAGTCATGAGGATTCTCCCTGATTCTTGGGAATCCAAAGTCACAGCTATTATCGAAGAAAAAGAGCTAGACAAGATTCAGTTGGATAAACTTGTTGGTAGTCTGAAAACTCATGAGCTGATGAAATAGTCAAGAGTAAAAGTGAAACCCAAGAAAGAAAAAACTTTGGCTTTGAAAGCCACAGAAGGACCTAAGTATGAAGTTTCTGAGCACGAGATAGCCTTGGTGATTGTTGTGAGAAAGTCACTGAGTTTAAAAAAGAATAAAAGGTTCACCAAAGCCAATCTACCAAAAAGAAATATTATTGACAATCCAGACTTCTCAGGTTGTTTCAACTGTCACAAAAAGGATCATTCTGTGAAGGATTGTCCTGTGTGAGCGAAGGCATGGAAGAAGAATAGTGCTATAAAGGAAGACAGACCTTTGAAGAAAAAATGTCCACCCAATTTTGGAGCCATGAGCAGAAAGAAGAAGGAAGCCTTCTATGCTACATGGGGACCATCTGAAAGCGACACTTACTCAGTAGAAGAAAAATCTGATGATGACTCTCCATTGGCACTTATGGCTCTTAATGAAGAACCTCCCACTGATGATCTACCTGAGGTAAGTCTCGATGACTTAAATAAAACATCCTACATGTTCCTTAAGAGAGCTACATATGCTTGCATTAACTTTAATTGAAGGTATTGAAAGTTTAAGGGCTGAGAAGGAACAATTTCTTTCTGAGAAGGACCAACTAACCTCAGTTGTGTCTGATTATAAAATTAAAAATAAAAACTTGACTGAAGAAACAACTGAATTGGAAATAAAATCTGCATGAAGTAATGCTCAAGTTTTTCAACTAAAATAGAAAGTCTCAGCCTTTGAACTTGAAAACCAGAAATTAAAGGAACATGTGCTTGATGAGCAGAAAGTTTCTACACTTGAACTTGAGAATCTTAAATGTAAAGAAGTAAGCAAGTAGTTAGTGAGGCTCAAATCAATCTTGAAATTGAGCATAAAAAGAAAAATGAAGTTGTGCATCAGGAAACTGAGAAGAACTGAGTCCTTCAAGAAAAGTTTAATAAGGCTAACTATGAACTTATCAGGCTCACTAAATGGAACAAGTCTTCAGAAGCTTTGAACTGGTTGCATAAAAATCATTACAAAGGTATAAATGACTTATGGCATAGGAAACCTTTACCTGTATGGAATCCTAATAGTAAATATGTAGGACTTCCTTGCAATAAACTTTGCGTCCTTTGTGAAAAAAATAATTATAGAAAAGAATGTAGTAATACAAAAAAGGTAGTTAGAAAGAACTTAAAGTCAATTTTATCTTATAGGGCTAGAAAAGATTTGATTCATCCATTCTATCACAAAAAGGGACCCAAGCTAGTCTGGTTCCTGTTACTAACCTCTAATTTTGTTTTGCAGGCTGCAGTGAGAAGGAACAACCAAGTTGGATTCTTGATAGTGGGTGTTCCCGGGACATAACAGGCGATAGAAAAAAAATCTCTCTCACTCGCAGCATTTCAAGGGGTAGTGTGGCTTTTGGAGGAGGTAAAAGTGGTGAAATTATTGGTATTAAAAAGGTTGGGAGGTCCGTCAATCATACTATTAAAAATGTACTCAGTATGGATGGATTGAGGCATCACCTTCTTAGTATCTCCCAACTATGTGATTGAGGAAACCAAGTTAATTGCACGTCTGTAGGATGCACTGTGAAGAACCTGCAGACTTGTGAAGTAGTACTAGAAGGTAAACGAGCTAATAATGTATACAAGGCTATGTTAGGTTCTCCTCATTGGATTAGGACATGCAAGCTCAACTCAGCTGAATAAGTTGGTGTCAAAAGGACTTGGTTCGTGGATCGCCAAGCAAGAGGTTCGATTACGTGAAAATCTGTGATGCTCGTGTGAGGGGGAAACATGTAAAATCTTCTTTAAGTTGTGGCCAGTACTTTTAAACCATTTGAGTTGGTTCACATGGACTTGTGTGGGCCAATGAGGGTAAGGGGTAGAGGAGGTAAGAGGTTCGTAATGGTGCTTGTTGATGACTACTCCACATACACGTGGACCTTGTTTCTTAAATCTTAACATGAAGCATATAATATGTTCAAAGACTAGGCAAAGATCGTTCAGATGAAACTAGGGTTACAACTAGTGAATATCAAGTCTTACCATAGATCTTAGTTTGAGAATGCTAAATTTTCTGAGTATTGCAATAAACATGGTATAGACCGCAACTTCTTTGCACTAAGAACCCCTCAACAAAATGGAGTAGTTAAAAGGAAGGACCGGTCCTTAGAGAATATGGACAGAACCATGTGTTGTCAAGCGACCTGGGAATGAACTTTTGGGCTGAAGCAGTTCACACCGCTTGCCATATACTGAATCGATGTTCTGTTCGTCCTCTATTAAAGAAAACTCCCTATGAGGTGATAAGAGGAAGGAAACTAAACATTGCAAATCTAAGAGCTTTTGGATGCGAGTGTTTCATGCACAATAATGGGAGGGAGCCTCTGGGGAAGTTTGATGCTAGAAGTGATGAGGTCATCTTCTTAGGATATTCTTTACAAAGCAAGGCTTATAAGGTGTTCAACAAAAGAACATTGACTGTGGAAGAAAGTGTGCATGTGGTATTTGACGAATCTTAAGCTGTTGCAAAGAGGAGAAGATGATGATCAGGGAATTGGTTTTGCAAGAGATGAACCATCTGAGGACCCTAAGAAACTAGAAGAAAATAGAGCTGACCAATGTGATGATAAGGATCAGACTCAGCGGGAAAAAGGAGACAATCAGACAGGGCAAACTGAAGAACCAGAAGAAGACAATATTAATGCATCTGATCCCTCTGATGGTACCTCTCATAAGATTCAACCTAGACCTTGGAAACATAAAAGTTCCCACCCATTGGAGAACCTTATCTTTGATCTAAATACTGAAATTATTACTAGAAGAGCTTTGAAGAACTTCTGTGCATTCTATGCATTTCTTTCAACCATAGAACCTAAGAATGTACGAGAAGCACTTGAGGATCCAGATTGGGTGGTTGCAATGCAGGAGGAACTTCATCAGTATGAATGCAGTAAGGTGTGGCACCTGGTCCCTCCACCCAAGGACAGATCCATTATTGGAACTAAATGGGTATTCAGAAAGAAACTGGATGAACATGGCATAGTGACATGGAACAAGGCAAGACTGGTGGTTCAAGGTTACAGTCAAGAAGAAGGGATAGATTTTGATGAAACCATTGCACCTGCTGCAAGAATGGAAGCCATTAGGATGCTGATTTCTTTTGCAGCCTATATGGAATTCAAGCTTTATCAAATGAATGTAAAGAGTGAATTCCATAAGGGGTATCTGAATGAAGAATATTATGTGATTTAACGGTTTTGAAAGTTTAGAGTTTGATGCTTATGTCTACAAACTTGACAAGGCACTGTATCAGTTGAAATAGGCTCCTAAGGCTTGGTATGAAAGGTTGTCTGGGTTCTTATTGAATAATTGTTTTACAAGAGGAAAAATAGACAACACTTTGTTTCTAAGGAAGAAAGCCAAGGACCTGTTGATTGTTCAAGTATATGTAGATGAGATCATCTTTGGAGCTACCAGTGAGAACCTTTGTAAGCATTTTCCAACCTGATGGGAAGTGAGTTTGAAATGAGTATGATGGTTGACCTTAATTTCTTTATTGGCTTGTAAATCAAACAAACTCATGAAGGCACAATGAACCATCAGCAGAATTACATCAAGGAGTTTTTGAAGAAATTTGACATGAAATTTGCTAAGGACATGAGCACACCCATATCCCCTGGACCAAAGTTGGATATGGATGAAACTAGTGCTTCAATTGATGAAACTAAGTATAGAGGAATAATTGGTTCACTACTGTACGTATCTTCAAGTTGTCTAAATATTATCTATAGTGTTGGGTTATGTACAAGGTTCCAGTCAAAACCAAAGGAATCACAGTTAACAGCAGTGAAGAGAATCTTATGATATTTGAAAAGAAACTCAAGATCTGTGCTTATGGTATCCAAGAGGTGAAGTTTTGAGCTAATTGGTTTTGCTGATGCTGACTTTGCGAGTCACTTGGTAGATAGAAAAAATTCATATGGAATGGCACACTTTCTAGGTCTTTGTCTTGTAAAATGGGCTACAAAGAAGCAGAATTCAGTAGCATTATTTATAGAAGAAGCTGAACATGTAGCAGCTGCTTTGTGTTGTTCACAGCTACTATGGATCAAGCAGCAGTTGAAGAACTTTGGAATCAAGTGTGGACTAGTTCCAATCTTTTGTGACGATACCAGTGCAGTCAATATAGACAAGAGTCTGGTCCATCATAAGAGAACAAAGCACATTGACATAAGGCAACACTTTTTAAGGGATAATGTTGAGAAAGGCCTAAGCACCATAAATCTTTGTAGGACTGAAGATCAAATAGCTGACATCTTCACAGATGCTTTGACGAGGGTACAATTTGAGAAGAACAGGCTTGAGTTAGGAATGACCAAGACATATTCATGTCTTAGATGCTGGCAAATAATATTTTTGAGTAGAGGATAAAGTGATGCAATATAAATTGGCCTAAACGACAACCATCAAGAACCAAGCTTGAGTGCACAAACAAGACAAGTCAAAGGCTCTGGAGGAGGGTTTGAGAGTAGTTTAAAGCAGCATGCTACCATTGGTGTGGAGGGTGGAGCACCCCAAGAGTGAGGGCAGAGCACCCCAAGAAGAGGGCGGGCGCCCCAAGCACTAAAAAACGGCTAAGTGTCAAGAACCACACTCTATGGAATTTGAAGGGTGGAGCGCCCCTGAGACAGGGCGGGGCGCCCCAATCACAGCACAAAGGCACAGGGCGGGCACCCAGAAGGGGAGGGTGGAGCGCCTACCCTCTGTTGCAAGCCATCAAAGATTTTGAGTATTTTATGGTTAAATTCCCACTTTGACCCTAAGTGGCTTTTGTTATTTTAACCCACTTTGAGGGTATTTTGGACCTTTCATATTATGCAAAGGGGATGCTATAAATAGACCCTTTAGTCTTCCATTTCATTTTAGTCTAATTTGAGTATAGAATTGAGAGAAGACATTGAGAGGCTGGCCGTCGTGTTTAGAGCATGAGCTCGTGTATCCACTATGACTTGGAAACCCGAGGATTTCATCCTAGTATGAATCCAGGATTTGATTCAAGTTTCTCGTTCTCTCTTTGAATCAATCTACGTTGTAAGTTTGATTCGTTTCTTTCTTCTCATTTCTTGCCTTCCTAGTCCTGATTTCTTGTTATCCTTATTATTTGCTTCCGCTCGATTATCATTATTGCTTCCACTTATTTTACTCTGCATCAGTTGGTATCAGAGCTCGGATAGGTTGTGTTCTTACAAACCCTCGATCGTGACTCTTTATGTTATTAGTTGCTCTTGTACTTGAAAATTTGAAGAAAAACAAAAAAATTGAAAAGTAAAAAAAAAAAGATTCCAAAATTGTTGGAACTTGTTGGATTGGAACACCTATAAATTGAAAATCATTGGGGCTTGTTCCATATGTGATTCCCGTTCTTTTGGTACCAAAATTACAAGATTTGGTGATGTATTTCAAAATTTGAAGAATTCAAATCTCCAAAATTGCCAAAAAACCCTAGGACTTTGCTAAAGAATCAAAATCGATTTGTTGTTGTTTTTTTGGGGTTAAAACCTACTGGGGAATTTTAGAATCACCATATACTTCTTTGGGTATCATTAGAATCGAAAACAACTTGAAAACCATTGAAAAATTGGGAACAAAAGCCAAAAACACGTTTTGGAGCTTTGCCGAAGAACAGCCCAGGACGGGCGGCCCAAGTGGAGGGCGGGCGCCCCAAGTGGAGTTCAACTCTCTGAACTTCTAGGGTGGAGCGCCCCTGAGTCAGGATGGAGCGCCCCAACCTATTTTGGGGTCCGGGTAGTTAATTTCTTAGGCTTTCGCTTGTTGTTTGCCTCCGGGCATCTTAGTTAGTCTTTCTAGGGTAATTGGTCTACTTGAAAGACACTAACTTACTAGCGTATTAGGACACTCATGCGTAGAGGAGACTAGAATTCAAAGAAGAGTCGTAGATTTCTCTTTGGCCTCAAGTGCGCACTTTAAATAGCCTTCTATACATCGAGTCTCATTAACTCCATTCCGAACATTTACTTGGGCATGCTAGTTGGTGATCATACCATTGTGGTTCCTAAAGAGATAAGGGCATCTTTGGTTGGGGGTTTGGGAGTGTGCACCCTAAAAAGACTATTGAGTGCCACCACCAAAGGTAAGGGAGAGCAAGTGAGGTTGTTTATACTAACATTTGTTCTTTCTTACAATATCTTTTACAGGTACAAGGAGCTATAAGGGAGGTTTGGATGGAAGTAGGAATGGTGAGAAAAGTGTAAATAGGAACGAGTTATATCAAGCTTACCTTCGGGACATTATGACCAAGGAAAATGCGATAGACACTCGGATCCAATACTTAGAGGATAATGTGGGTGAGAATGAGACCGAGGGAAGGGATGGTATGAGTAGTTCTATGGGTTGTGGAACCAAAGAGGGTAGAGGAGGTTTCTACCAAACTCCTACTTCAAGGAGTTCCTATGGATTCTATGATGAGACTCCTTCCTCGACTTTCAACAGCACTTCTCATGTTGGAAGAGTGACGGGAAGTGGAGGTTTTTCTAGTGGTATTACCACTAGTGGATGGATAAGGAAAACCCGAGTTGATGGTGATACTAGTCTTGGACATTCAAGCTCTTCCTTGGATTTACCTATACGGAACTTGGGTAGAAGTAGGTTCGTTGTTGGGGTAAATGGTGTTGGAGGAAACTTGCTCCAAATTGGTGAATCCGGTGCCAATTGCATTAACCCGTGATTAGTTAAAATGCTAAAGATACCATGCTATAAATTGAAACATCCTTATGAGTGGCATGGTGTTTTGCTTACTAGTGAGGCTCGGGTACTCATATCTCATAAGGGATACAATGAGTATGTTTGGTGTGATGTGCATCCCATACCAAATGTGGGCGTTTGGCTAGGTGAACCATAGTTGCACAACAAGGAGGTTCAATATAATGCTAAGCGGGATATATATCTAGTGGCCACGGGTCAAGGGGTTTATGAGTTTGCAGCCCACGGGATGAGGGGCAAGATGACCGCTCGGTTACATGATTTGGTTGTGCAAAGGAGAAGGGAGCGAGAACTTCAATCCATGATTGAAATTGAGCAAACAAGAAGTCCTGCAAACACAAAAGATGGTGGGACTAGTGCAAGAAAAGAGTTGGAAATTGTCGACAAGGTGAGGCCAAAACCACAAGTGTCAAAGCCAAGTGGTTCACCAACGACGAAGAAGGAGACATCAAATGATGAGTCTCCATGTCCTAGATTCCGGGTTGATGTAGAAAGTCCACCTACTCCGGCTATGCGTATTCTTTGGCCTCGTCCCAACTCACCCAATTTGAGAGACAAAAGATAGAGAGGAGTAAGGGAGTGACCGGTGACATTCCTTGAGTGGAAATTGGAGAGGATGTGTTGAGTGACATGAGTGGGATGTCACCACCTGAATCTACACCCGACCTTGAAAAGAAAATGAGGGAAAAGAAAGAGGGAAAAAGAAAAATTGAGAGTGAGGACACCCCTTATTCTAACATTAACCCTTTATCTTTTTCTTCTACTTGTGTGAGTACTTGTGTAGGTATTCTTGGAGGCAAACCAATGGAGCCTCAACCATGTTCCAATATGGAAATGAAAGGTGAAGGATAGTCCAAATACAAGCTACAAGGTGAAGGAACTACCTGTGATGCTTCAAGTAGATTGAGTGAGCCCGGATGCAACTCAAATGTAAGTCATAGTCCTTCCTTCCTTAAGCATGAAACTTCCTTATCTTGTGTTGATGTTTGTGCAAACACTATGCTAGTTGATGATTTGTATGAATACAATGTGTTTGCAACTAGTGTAGAGCCTTTGGGTCAACTTGTGTGTGAAAATGAACCACTAGTTGAGAGGGTTGAAAATCCACATCATGATGTGAGCTCAGTTTTCATTGAACCTCTCTTTAGTGAGAATATTGTGGTTGACCTTGCATGTGAGCCTTGTTATGACACCCTACCCATACTTGATAAAGGAGAAGATGAATTGCATGATTATCCTATTCTTCCCTTTGATTGCTTTATTGATAGTGGTAGTCATTTATATCGTAGTGAGGATGGTTGTGACCTTGAGGAGTCTCTAGAGTATGAGATGGATCGATTTATTTTCGAAGACTCCTCGAGTGAGACTGAAGAACCTAGTTTTGATCTATGCCTTTTCTTGACCATGAATTTTAGGTGCATGCTTTTACATTTCCAATGTTTGAAGGAAATATCATTTGTGATAGTGAATTGTATCGGACTAGGGGTTGGCAGTAAAATAGAACCTCAATGGTTTGAAAAGTTAGACTCTACGGACGATCCATTGTTTGTAACTCCAAGTGAGAAGACTGGTTTTGATAATGGTCATGTTGACCTATCTTCTAGTAGTCCTACTCTTCATTGTGTGGACTATAATGATGAAGAACCTATTTTAGAGACTTTTCTTTGGAGTTTGTCTAGTGAGGAGGATTGTCTTGGAGGTGACTTAGGAGGTGAGGGGGTACCTCTCGGTGTGTGTAAGAGTGCTTCTAAGAAGGAGAGTGGAGTATTCGATGTTAGTTGTGAATTGAACTATTTTACTTACTCCATCCCATATGTTGAGCACACCTTGAGTGTTGAGCATGTCAAAGCCAATGTGTCATATTGTGATAAAAATGCATTGAAGGCTTGGTGTGTTGGTTATAAGCTTAGGGGTCATAGGGAATTTGATTGTTATGTCTATGTCCCTTGTCTTATTGATCTCTTTACTTGTCTTTGTGTTAGATGCAATTTCTTATTGAGTCAAGTCCTTGTCGTCTCCTTTGGAGGCATAAGCGTTTTAATTGTTATTGATGCTTCGCTCTATCATAAGACTGTGTTTTCCACACAATTTGAACTTATTCTTGTTGAGCTAACCTACTTGTGAAGTAGGAAACTTTGGTTGTGCTTTTTTTGAATATAGGTTTTGATGGTTTGATTTCGAGGACGAAATCCTTTCATAAAGGGGAGGATTATCCAATAAAAATTGGCCTAAACGACAACCATCAAGAACCAAGCTTGAGTGGACAAAGAAGACAAGTCAAGGGCTCCGGAGGAAGGTTCAAGAGTGGTTTAAAGCCGCATGCTACCATTAGTGTGGAGGGTGGAGCACCCCAAGATGAAGGTGGAGCACCCCAAGAGTGAGGGCGGAGCACTCCAAGAAGAGGGCGGGCGCCCCAAGCGCTAAAAAATGGCTAAGTGTCAAGAACCACACTCTATGGACTTTGAAGGGTGGAGCGCCCCTGAGACAGGGCGGAAGCCCCAATCACAACACAAAGGCACAGGGCGGGCGCGCTGAAGGGGAGGGTGGAACGCATACCCTTGTTTTAAGCCATCCGAGATTTTGAGTATTTTGTGGTGAAATTCCCACTTTGGCCTTAAGTGGCTTCTGTTATTTTAACCCACTTTGAGTGTATTTTGGACCTTTCATATTATGTAAAGGGGATGTTATAAATAGACCCTTTAGTCTTCCATTTCATTTTAGTCTAGTTTGAGTATAGAATTGAGAGAAGACATTGAGAGGCTGGGGCTTCGTGTTTAGTGCTTGAAGCTTGTGTATCCACTATGACTTGGAAACCCGACGATTTCATCCTAGTATGAATCCGGGATTTGGTTCAAGTTTCTCATTCTCCCTTTGAATCAATCTACGTAGTAAGTTTGATTCGTTTCTTTCTTCTCATTGCTTGCCTTCTTAGTCTTGATTTATTGTTATCCTTATTATTTGCTTCCGCTTGATTATCATTATTGCGTCCGCGTATTTTACCCTGCATCATAAAGCGTTAAGAACTGATTGCTTGAACGTTCAGGTACGCATCCAATTTTACTTACTTAAAGTATAACTTGTCTTACGTCGCCAATTTGTTAGCATTAAACCTTAAGTGGCGTCTGATTGCTTGGTTAATTTAAAAATTCAAATTCGTTAAACATTGATGGTGTCAGCTCCTAGACGTAATTATAATCATCAGCTTTTTCATATCCCATCAAATCCATTTCATTTCCCGATACAACTGCTACCCTTCTCTATTCCCTTAAGTCATCGAAAAGGTTTTGTGTTTTATTAGTTCATTGCTTCTATCGTCTGATACACAAATATCTCTCTAAAAGTATTAACATTCTCTCTAAAATCTTACAAACACTCTCAAAAAGTCTACTGCATCCAAGAACGTCTCCATCCCTACTTCTCCTCAACTCAAAATTTCTAAACTGAACCAAAAAGATAAGAAACTTGCGGCGAGTCGTTTCTTGGCAATGGAAAAAAAATTCGCGAAATTGAGGAAAAGAAAGATGTCGGAGGAAGCTACTAGCAAGGGAAAAAATGTGCATGTTGCTGCTACAAAAGAAAGGGTTGTTTCAATACAAGAACTTGCTCATGAAACTGATAAGGTAAACCCTAGTTCTTCTATGATTAAAAAAAACCCTAGTTCTTCTATGTCTACAGTTGTTATTGAAAATATTGCCAACCCTGAGCCTGTAGTAGATTTAGAAAAGGAAATGGTAGTTGAGGGTACTGAGGTAGTTAAAGATGTGGCAGAAATAGTAGAAAAAAATTTCGGAACATGCAGAGGGTGTTATGGGTGAGAAGTTGGTAGAAGAACCTGTCAAGGAACCTGTTCCTGCGACAGTTCCCTTAAATGAGGTATTGCGCCCCGTATGTCTAAAGTGGCGTATATTAATCTAATGATATCTTAAGAATGATTTAAATATGTTTAATGCCATAATATGGTATATGACGTTTATGCTGAATATAAAGTTTGGGAAAAATCGGATTTAAGTTGCGGAAAAACCGACTAAAGATTTGCCTTTTAACAAAGCTTTTAAAGATTTGCCTTTTAACAAAGTTTTTAGAGCAATTAATTTTGTGTGTTATAATAGGTCTTTTGGGAACATATTATATAACAAGTTAAAGGTCTTGGAGTGTAGTTTTCAACACTTTTGACCGTTTGTTCATGCAACATCTGGATAAAAAGATTTCAGCATTAGAAGTAAGGCCAGAAGAAGGGAGATAAGCGCAAAAGAGGGCTGGAAGTGAAATATTCTTAGTATAAAAGAGAAATTCATCTATTTTCTTATCATTTCTAGAAAACACACAAGGGAAACAGTTCCTTCCTTATGGTTGATACCATTTTTATGGTTTTGAAGAAAGAACGTCAATCTTAACTCAAAACTGAAGACGGATTACATCAAACCCTCTACGCGGTTAAGGAAACGTTATGCTACTTTCAACTTCGTCTATAGCTTGAGTTTTAGAATTACTTCATAGCTAAGAAAAGTTCTAAATTATATGTTATAGCTTGTTTAATCTTTGGAAGGTGTGGAATTCAAGGGTAATAAGGTTTAGAAGCAAAAACATCAAAGGTATGTAAGACTAAATCTTTCTTTTGACAAGGCATCTATCTTGTAGCTTTTTAAGCTTGTCTTAGTTCCAAAATTGGTGTTTCTTGTGGGGAACATGTATGGAATCAAGAAAATCGTGTATATTCTCACTTTGAAAATAAAAACCAAGTGAAAGATGTCTTAAATAGCAACACGAAATATTTCAAATTCTAGAAAATTATTTTTATCTTTGGACAGTTGTTAGTCGATTGACCATAACAATTTGTACAAAATTGAAATTTAGATTATTTAAGATTTTCTAGAACGCTAAGACTTATATCTACAACTTTAATGAAGGAAATAAAGTCTATAACAGTGATTTAGATCCTGAAAAATAGGTCGCAAGACAGGGCATTGATGCTGTTCGGAGATTCTGCCCGCGGATTTGTTAGTTCGTCCCGTCGTCTCATCTTATTATCCATTTATCTATTTATTTTATCAGTTTATCCGAGTATCCATTCCCGTGTTATAGTGATGGTTTTCTTTTTGCGGATCATCCAGTTTTAGCGGAAACTCTGCCAAAAGTTTTATAGAAATTCAAAGAGTTGGACAAATTCAGAGTTCCAGGTTGTGTCTATTATTCCAACTAGGATTTCCCTATCATTCCTTTGAGTTCATATCTATTGTTTCCACATGTTTTATGCCTCATACATGCTTATGCTTATGTTGTGATCATATAATGCATGATTTGGAGTCCCTTAAAGAGGCTGGACATTGGACACACAGTTTGGTCGCGTGTGGTATTACCCGTCATAGGGACAGAGCCCCTCTGGTTCGGGTGAGAGTTGAAACACCTAGTGTGACCAGGTGTCATTCATGCACTCTGACCAGATAGACTACTGGCTGGGGAGACTTAGCCCATACGCCAGGTTTGTTATATATGCGTATAGATCCACAGAAGCACTGCATGACTATACATGAGGCTAGTTCAGATATTCAATTACCTGATTGGGGAGGAGGTACAGCCCATAACACCAGACAGGTACCAGGTCAGATAACAGTTCACTTTTAGCTCAGTACCAGTTATCAGTTCTTAGTTATCAACCATCAATTGTTAACATTATTATTAGTTAACAGCTATCAGTTCCCAGTTTCTAGTTACTAATTCTCAGTTATCAGTCATATCACACTCAGTTATCAGTATAGTTCAGCTAAGCCTTCAGTTTCATATTCAGCAAGACTTGTTTATAATCAGATCATTTTTAGCTCGTGTTTCACATTACCAGCTGCATTAGTATGCTTCAGCACAGATTTACATATTTATATTCCATCCTTATAGTTTCGTTCAGCTATGATATATTATACGCTCATGCCTTACATACTTTATACATATCGTACTCATGCCCTTTTTTGGGGCATTGCGTTTCATACCTCGCAGGTAAAGATAGATCAGCACTTGGGCCATGTTAGTACGCCATCTACTAGCTATTGGAGTGACTCTATTTACTCCCGAAATTACTTATCTTTTGGTATGTGTTCATTCAGCTAGTTTTGGTATGGCGGGTCTATGTCCCATCCTTTGTACATTCAGTTCATCATTCTTAGAGGCCTGTAGATATGTCCCTGTGCGCTTCAGTCAGTATGTTATGTATGTCACCGTGTGATAGACTTGTCATCTTTCCAGATTTTACGTTTTCAATAAATATGTATGTATTTATAACCAAGTTTCTAGCTCATATCTATTATTCATATATTATTAGTAGGTTTACCGATTCTCGACTCTTAGTGTCGGTTAACCATCGCGGCCCTAGGTTGGGTGCTGACTAAAGTGGTATTAGAGCAGTTCAGTCCTAGGGTGTCTGCACGTTGTGTCTAGTAGAGTCTTGGTCAGGAGCAGGTATCGCACCATACTTATGAATAGGAGGCTACAGGGCGCTTCAAGATGGTTGTCTTTCTTTCGTCTCTATTTCGTGTGATAGGACCATGATTATAGAATTTAGCGTTGTAGACGTAATGTTCTGAATGCAGCAATGCCGCTGAAGAAACTAACAGTTGCCCAGAAGGACAACGCCATCACCGGCCAGGGTACCAGTAGAGTGCCACCTGAGATGTATTAGAGTGAGGAGTCCAGACCTGAGGCTCCATCTGAGACCTGATAGATCTCCTCAGTTTAGGGCGATATTAGAGGTACTGCAGCTACTGTACCTCCAGCTCCTCAGCCTGATAATCAGGGGCAGGAAATGAGGGATGTCATCAAACTATTGACTAGTCTTGTAGCTGCTCAGACTAGATGGCACAGTGCAGATGACCAGGGAGATGTTTGATCGATGATCGGGAATTTTATCAGGCTAGAGCCTTGAGTCTTTACTGGGTCCCATACATAAGAAGGACAGATTTTCTGGTTTATTTGGTAAGACATCTGGAGCCAGTAGGCAGCAGAGTGTCAGATAGTCACCAACTAGTATACCTCCATAGTCCCGTGGCCCGAGATTTAATAGACCTCCTTAGTCTAGAGCTAGCCAGGATCACAAACTTTAGGGTTTCATTGTCAAGGTACTTCTAGACAGGTAAATCAGACGTATCCTAGATACCCTGATTGTGGTAGACGCCATTTGGGCCCATTCAGTTAGGAGTCGATACTTGTTAAATTTGTCGCGAGGCATGCCATTTTATGAGAGATTGCCTGACTAGCGGTGGTAGTGGTGTAGCCCAGCCGGCTAGATCAATAGTAGCTTCCTCAGCACCAGGACGCCCTCAGGGGCAAGTTCCTCAAGCAGCAGTAGGTCGTGGTAGAGGCTGAAGTGGAGCTCCAACATCAGGCGGTCCTTAGAACCGCACCTAATTTCTTATAGGTCGATAAGACCAAGAGGCTTCACCAGATGTAGTCAAAGGTACTGTACTAGTAAATTCTCTTGATGTATATGTGTTGATAGATCATCGTTTACTATCGTATGCTACTCCCTTCGTTCCTATTAAATTCAAAATAGTGCCAGAGGCTATTAGACCTTTTGAGATAGCCACCTCCAGTTGGTGATTCAGTAGTAGCTAAATGTGTTTATAAAGGTTGCACTATGATGATTGGTGACTATAGCACGATAGCTGACTTAATTAAGCTAGAAATGGTTGATTTCAATGTTATTCTCGGTATGGATTGGTTGTCATCTTATTATGCTAATGTTGACTATTGAGCGAAGGCAGTCCAGTTTCACTTTCCAGGAGAATTAGGTATAGAACGGAAGGGTGTTTTTGCCTCGCCAAAGGGTAAGTTTATTTCTTACCTTAAGGCAAGGAAGCTAATCGCAAAAGGCTATTTGTATCATATTATTCATGTTTGAGACTGAGTTCCATGATGTGTTTTTAGATAAGTTACCTGGTCTTCCTCCAGAGCGGGAGATTGACTTTTCTATTGACGTAGTACCAGGTACGCAGCCCATATCTATTCCTCCCTACAGGACGGCACCAGCAGAATTGAAGGAACTTAAGAAGAAACTGAAAGATTTGTTAGATAAAGGCCTTATCAAACCCAGCATTTTCCCGTGGGGAGCCCCGGTATTATTTGTGAAGAAGAAAAACGACTCTCTCCGAATGTGAATAGATTACAGACAGTTGAATAAAGTCACAATCAAGAATAAATACCCCCTGTCTAGGATTGATGACTTGTTCGACCAGCTCTAGTGTGCCTAGCGCTTCTCGAAGATAGATTTGCGATCAGGCTACCATCAGGTTAAAGTCAGAAGATGTGATATACCTAAGGCTGTATTCAGGACCAGGTATGGCCATTACAAGTTTTTAGTGATGTTGTTTGAACTAAGTAATACCCCTGCAGTATTTATGGATCTGATAAATAGTGTTTTCAGGCCGTACCTGAATTTAGTTGTGATGGTATTTATTGACGATATTCTCGTATACTCAAAGTCTGAATCAAAACATGCGGAGCATCTACGCACAGTATTAGGTACTCTTTGGGACAAACAATTATTTGCTAAGTTCTCGAAGTGCGAATTCTGGTTAGATTCAGTGGCATTTCTTTGTCATATAGTTTCAGCGGAAGGAATTAAAGTAGATGGCCAGAAGATCGAGGCTGAGAAGAATTGGCCCAGACCTACGACGCCAACTGAGGTACGTAGTTTTCGGGGTTTGGCATGTTATTATAGAAAGTTCATGGATGGGTTTTCCTCCCTTGTAGCTCCACTGCCCAAATTGACACAGAAAGCAGCCAAATTCAAGAGGTCAGACTCTTGTGAGAAAAACTTCCAAGAACTAAAGAACAAGTTGATTACAACTCCAGTACTTACATTTCCAAAAAGATTAGAGGATTATTTCATTTACTGTGACGCTTCTCGAATTTGTCTTGGTTGTGTATTGTGCACTTTAGCAGTAAGCTTAATGCAGGTCAAATCGAGCCTAAGGCACTAATCATCAAGAGCCGGGATTGGAGGATGCAAAGGACGAGAGGTCAAGAACATCGGAGAAAAGTTCGGGAGCATTATGAAGATCGAGGCGTTGGCTCCAGGCCCAGGCGCCCCGTCCAGGCAAAGCAGGCACTCCACCCAAGCAAGGAGCAGCCCAGGCGCTCCGCCTCCATGCTGGGCGCTCTACCCAGCTGACTTCACTGCCAAAAAATGGGACAAGTCCAGGCACTCCGCCTACTTGACTAGTATTCCGAGATTTTAGCCTAATTATTTACGATTTTAGCCCTACGTGGCCTTTTATGTGTAATAAACTTGTAGGGGCTTTTATGTCATTTTATTAGGAGTGTGGAACATCTTTAAATACCACACTTAGTCATTTTATTTAGTTAGCTAGATTTTGAGATTGAAGAATAGAATTTAGAAGAGACTAGGTCCTTCTTGTTGAAGCTTGACTTCATGTATCTCTTACTTGGAATCCATGGCGGATCAACCTAGTGTGATCCCGTGATTGGTTCGAGTTTCTTTCTCTCTCATGGATATCCAAATCATGGTTTGATTAGATTGTCCTTTTTTTCTTCTATTTCTGTTCTTCCCCGACCTTTATATCTTGGTTATTGTGTTTTCCTCTTTTCTTCCGCTACTTGTTTGCTTCCGCTTGTATTACCTTGCATCAGTTTGGTATCAGAGCAAGGCTCGGGATTTGTTTCTACAAACCCTCGATCCTTGTTCATCGTGCCTAGTTTATTTTCTCTTTAGTTTCTTGTGTTTGAAGTTATTGGAAAGAAGAAAAGACAAAAAAATTGTAAAGAGTTGAAAATCCAAAAAAAACTAACATAACTTGTCAGTGTGATTGAATCTTGATATGGGTGGTATTGGAGATTGATCCTTGTTGAAAACCCGTCGTTTTGGTACCTAAAACACGTGATTTGATGTTTTATTACGGATTTTTGAAGATTTGAATTCCAACTTGAAAAACCCTTGTTCTTGAATTTCATGGATTGTGATTCTTGGATTTGATGACCCGTTGATTGATTGATATCGGGTATTGTTCTATATCATTTTCTCGTTGATTTGGTACCAATTTTACATGATTTAGAGTTGTGAATCAAAAGTTCAAGAAAATTAAAACCCAACTTGAAACCCTTATATAAACCGCTTTGAATCTCGATTGTGATCTTGTTTTTGGTTGTTTGGACTTGAAATTCATTGCGGATTGTTGGGAAATACTAAACACAACTTTGGGTGCCAAGGGATTTGAGAATCGGGTTGAAAATGCTGAGATTTTGTGTCAAAAACCATCAAAAACACGTTTTCGAAAAAGCTGGAGCAAGGGCCCAAGCGGACCGCCAGCTGAGCTACTGGTCAGCCCCTAGGCGGACCGCCCACCCACCCAGGCAGACCGCCCAAAAAACTAGCTGATTTGTTTGGCTTCGTTTCGTGTGTTTTTGTGTTTGTTTCGCTTCTGTACTTCTTGGTTAGTGTTTCTAAAGTATTTGTCCTGCTTCATTAACACTAATCTTTGAGCCTTTAAGGTGTTGTGTGTCTTGGAGTCTTTATTTAAAGTCATATAACTTGGTTGCTTCAAGTGTGCATTGAAATAGCCTCCGTACATCAAGTCAAATAAACTCTATTCCGAACCATTACTTGGGAGTACTAGTTGTTGATCTTTCCGTTGTGGTTACTAAGAGAACAAGAAGGTCTTGAGAGGAAAAAGGCTTGAGTGGTGAGAACAATAGAGTTTTGTCACAAAAGCCAACGACCTTGAGTGTATACACGAGTGGAAAGAAAATTGAGTGACATCTTTTGAGTGATACCCGTGAGGGAGTGAAATTGTGAGGTCCTTACTCTTTATTGTTACAACTATGGCTTCGGATGATGACTGTGGAGGGTACAACTCGTGTGGGGATGATGGAGACTATGGTTCCTATGATGATGATGATGGCTATTGCTATGACGATTCGGGGAAGCAAGGCTCGTATGATGATGAAGCGGGTCACTATGTTGATTATGAAGATGAAAAAGACTATGGGGCTTGCGAAGATGAATGCGAAGAGTCTTATGCTTCTTGCCAAGAAAACGAAGATGGTGACGCTTCAAGGTATGATGAACCTACTTACTCTTCTTGTGATGAATTTGAACATGATGATAGTGACATAGAGAGAACGGATGGTGAAGTTGATAATACGAATTGTTCATATGCATCTTCTCTTAGTGTTGCTTATGGTATACAAGGAAGTAGTAGAATTCCTTCCATTAGTATGGGAGGAGGTGGTGTTGTTCCATTCAAAAAGGGAAGCTTGCCTACCCTACTTGTGCTAAAGGGTTAAATGCTCCTAATTCCCATGTGAAGGGTGGATTAAGAAATGGTGTTTCTCTTACTACTAATGGAATATATTTCTCTAGTAGTAGTAGTAGGAGTGGTGCTATGGGCTATGGAACCAAGGGGAGAGGCACTTATGGGTTCCATAGTGGTACTCCTTCCTCAACTTTCAACAACACTTCTAATATTGGAAGAGTAACGCGAAGTGGAGATTATTTCTAGTAGTGTTGCCACTAGTAGAGGGATAAGGAAAACCCAAGTTAATGGTGGTACTAGTCTTAGACTTCCAAGATCTATCTTGGATGATCCTATACAAGACTTGGGTAAAGATAGGTTCGTTGTTGAGGTGAATGGAAATGAAAGATGCTTGCTCAAGATTGGTGAAGCTGATGCTAATTGTATTAACCCCTCTTTGGTTGATAGGCTAGGGATTCCATGCAGAACTTTAGAGCATCCTTATGAGTATAGTGGAATTTGGGTTTCTAACGAAGCTTTGGTGTTCATATCTCATAGGAATTATAAGAAGAATGTTTGGTGTGACGTCTATCCCATGCGGGATATTGATGTATTGTTAGGTAATCCATGGTTGCAAAACAAGAGTGTGCAACATAGTGTTGCAAAGAATATGTATCTTGTGAGCATTGGTCAAAGAACTTATTAATTAGAACCTTGGCGGACAAGGGACCAATTGCTTACTAGTGCACTTTCCTTGGATATTCAAGCAAGAAAGGAGCGAGAACTTCATTCCATGGTTAAAATTAGGCAATCAAGAAGTTCTAAAAATAGAAGAAATGGTGGGACTAGTGCTAGGAAGGAGTTGACAAGTGTCAACAAGGTGAACCCGAAACCACAAGCTCCAAAGCCAAATGGTTCACCAACAAAGAAGAAGGAGAGCTCAAGTGATGAGTCTCCAAGTCCTAGATTCCGGGTTGATGTTAAGAGTCCACCTACTCCGGCTATGGGTTTCTTGGACCTTATCCCAACTCACCCGAATATGAGAGACAAAATATTGAGAGGAGTAAGGGAGTGACCGATGACATTCCTCGAGTGGAAAAAAGAGAGGATGTGTTGAGTGATGTGAGTGCAAAGTCACTACCCGAATCTACACCCAACCTTGAAAAGAAAATAAGGGAAAAGAAAGAGGGAAAATGAATTGTTGAGAGTGAGGACATCCTTTATTCTAACCTTAACCCTTTATCTTTTTTTTTTTCTACTTGTGTGAGTTCTTGTGTAGGTACTCTTGGAGCCAAATCAATGGAGCCTCAATCATATTCCAAGATAGAAGGACAAGATGAAGAAGATCTTCAATGTGAGCTTCAAGGTGGAGGGACAATTCATGACACTTCTAGTGCAGTGAATGAGCAAGATGGCCACTCAAAGGTATGCGATAGTTCTTCCCTTGAGCATGTTACTTCCTTGTCATGGGATAGTGTTTGTGAAAACTCTATGCTAGTTGATGATTTGTATGATTACAATGTGTTTGCAACTAGTGTAGAGTCGGTTGGTCAACTTGTGTGTGATTGTGAACCACTAGTTGAGAGGGATGATAGGCCACATCATGATGTGAGCTCGGTTTTTATTGAACTTCTCTTTAGTGAAGATTGTGTAGTTTACCTTGTTTGTGACCCTTGTTATCACCTATATTTGATAAAGGGGAAGATGAATTGAATGAATGCCCTATCATTTCCCTTGATGAATCGCTTGATAATGGTGGACCTATGTGTTGTAGTGAGGATGGTAGTGACCTTGAGGAGTCCCTAGTGTATGAGATGGATCGAATTGTATTCGATGACTCCTCAAATGTGGATGATGACTCTAGTTTTGATGCCTCACCTTTGGTGGTTAGTGGTTTTGTTTTCAGTAACCCTTTGTTTGAAGAGAATTCTCAAAGAGGTGATGGTGAATATCAAATTAGAGAAGAGTTTGGATTTAAACCTCCATGGTTTGAAAAGTTGAACTCCATAGACAATCCATTATTTGGAGCTCCAAGTGAGATGAGTGGTCTAGGTATTGGTTGTGTTGGACCATCTTCTAGTAGTCCTAACCTTCACTATGTGGACTACAATGATGAAGAACCTATTATGGAGACCTTCCTATGGAGTTTGTCTAGTGCGGAAGATTGTCTTTGAGGTGGATTTGGAGGTGAGGAAGTCACTCTTGGTGTGTAAGAGTGCTTCCATGAAGGGGAGTGGAGTATTTGATGTTAGCTGCCAATTTAACTATTTGGTTTATTCCACCGCCACATGTTGATGAAACCTTGGGTGTTGAGCATGCCAAAGCCAATGAGTCACATTGTGAAAGTAATGCATTGAAGGCTTGGTGTGTTGACCATAAGCTTGGAGGTCATAAGGAACTTAGTTGCTTAATCTTGCATGTTCCATGTCTTATTGATCTCTTTGTTTGTTATGGTAGTGACTGCTTGTCATTGTTGAGCCAAGAACTTGTTGTTTCCTTTGGAGACGTAAGCCTTTTGATTAGTATTGATACTTGGCTCTATCACAAAAGTGTGATTTTCATATCACTTGTACTCACTCTTGTTGGACTTGCCTACTCTCGTAGTGGGATGTTTTGGTGTGTTCTTATTGGACTTCGGGATCATAGGAATTTTGATGGTTTGATCTTGCATATTCTCTACCCTATTGATCTCTTTGATGGATCTTGTGTTGAGTGCACCCCTTGGGGAAGCAAAGTACTTGTAGTTTTCTTTGGAAACATTCACTTTATCATTGTCATTGATACTTTGTTATACTATAAGAGTGTGTTTTACACACTACTTGCACAAACCTACTATTGTAATACGAGCTTTTGGATGTGCTTGTCTTTGGATGTAGGTCTGAATGGATTAATTTCGAGGACGGAATCCTTTCAAGAAGGAGAGGATGATGCAGGGAAAATCAAGCCTAAGGCACTTTCCATCAAGAGCCGGGATTGGAGGATGCAAAGAACGAGAATTCAAGAGCATCGGAGAAGAGTTTGGGAGCATTTTGAAGATCGAAGTGTTGGCTCTAGGCCTAGGCGCCCCGCCCAGACAAAGTAGGCCCTCCACCCAAGCAAGGAGCAGCATAGGTACTCCGCTTTCATGGTGGGTGCTCCGCCCAGCTGACTTCACTGCCCAAAAATGGGACAAGTCCAGGCGCTCCGCCTACTTGACTAGTATTCCGAGATTTTTTTATGATTTACTATTTTAGCCCTACTTGGCCTATTATGTGTAATAAAGTTGCAGGAGCTTTTAGGAGTGTAGAATATCTATAAATACCACACTTAGTCATTTTATTTAGTTAGCTAGATTTTGAGATTGAAGAATAGAATTTAGAAGAGACTAGGTCCTTCTTGTTGAAGCTTGGCTTCATGTATCTCTTACTTGGAATCCATGGCGGATCAACCTAGTGTGATCCTATGATTGGTTCAAGTTTCTTTCTCTCTCATGGATATTCAAATCATGGTTTGATTCGATTATCCTTTCTTTCTTCTATTTCTGTTCTTCTCCGACCCTTATTTCTTGGTTATCGTGTTTACCTTTTTGCTTCCGCTACTTGTTTGCTTCCGCTCGTTTTACCCTGCATCAAAGCCAGCTGGGAGTCATATTAATTGATTCAGAGAGTGTAGGAGTTACAGTTCAAAACACAACCACTACTTATCTAGTGATAAAGTTAAAACATCGCCAGTATGAGGATCCGGTTCTAGTTGAATACAGACAGATAGCCAGAAGAATACCAAAAGCACCATACAGGGTTACTAGTGACGGGGTTCTCATGTATAAAGTTGGACTATATGTTCCTGACGTAGCATATTTACGTGGACAGATTATGACAGAGGCACATTATTCCATATACACTTTTTATCCACATTCGACTAAGATGTACCATGATCTTAAGCATATTTACTTTTGGGACGGAATGAAGCGTGACATAACAAAATTTGTCGCTTAGTATCCTAACTCCCTATAGGTTAAAGTCGAGCATAAAAAACCTAGTGGCTTGTTGCAGGAAATAGAGATTCCATCATGGAAATGAGAAGCAATGAATATGGACTTTGTTACAGGCTTGCCATGTATGCAGAGCAGGTATGACTCTATCTGGGTTATACTTGAAAAGCTTACTAAATCAGCTCATTTCTTTCCTATTAGAACTACATATACATCGGAGGATTATGCCAGACTTTATATCAAAGAGATAGTGTGCCTACACTGTATTCCAGTATCTATCATATTAGACAGGGGCGCAAAGTTTACATCTAATTTCTGGCGATCATTCCAGCCAAGTTTAGGGACATAGGTGAATCTGAGTACATCATTTCATCCCCAGACAGACGGACAGGCTGAGCGGACCATTCAGACGTTAGAAGATATGCTTAGATCTTGTGTGTTAGATTTTGGAGGCAGCTGGAGTAAACATCTACCATTGATAGAGTTTGCATACAACAATAGCTATCATTCTGGCATACAGATGGCGCCATATTAAGCTTTGTATGGGCGGAAATGCAGGTCTCCTAAAGGATGGTTCGAGGTTGGCGAGTCTCAATAGATAGGTCCAGACAAAATCCAGCAAGCAGTTGATAAAGTCAAGTTGATCAGGAAATATTATTAGCAGCGCAGGGCAGACAAAAGTCCTATGCAGATAACCGGCATCGAGATTTAGAATTTCAGATTGGTGATTAGGTATTCCTGAAGGTATTGCCTATGAAAGGCATTATGAGATTCGCAAAGAAGCACAGGCTTAGCCCTAGATTCATAGGTCCATATTGAATTATCAGACAAGTTGGGCACGTAGCCTAAAAGTTAGACCTTCCAGTAGACTTTCAGGAGGTACATCCGGTATTCCATGTTTCCATGCTTAGAAAATATGTCGGAGATCCTTCAATAGTTGTACCAGTAGATGATGTTTAGATCACATAGAAGTTGACTTATGAAGAGGTTCCAGTTGCAATTTTACATAGGCAGATTCGTCGGATAAGGAAGAAAGACATTCCTTTAGTTAAGGTGCTATGGCGAAGCAATAATGTAGAAGAGATGATATGAGAACCAAATATCCACATCTCTTCACTACTCCAGGTATGTAAAAGATCGTTGCTTAATGCTTCTACATACTTCATTTAACATTCGAGGACGAATGTTCTTGAAGGGGGGAAGATGTTGCACCCCGTATGTCTAAAGTTTCCTATATTACACTAATGACATGTTAAGAATGATTTATATATGTTTAAAGTCATAATATAACTATATATGACGTTTATATGATGAATATAATGTTTGGAAAAAATCATATTTAAGTTGCGGAAAAACCGACTAAGAATTTGCCTTGTAACGATGCTTTTTGAGCAGTTAATTTCATATATTATATGAAGTCTTTTGGGGACATATCATATGCCAAATTGAAGGTCTTTGAGTGTAGTTTTCAATACTTTTGATCATTTGTTCAGAAAACATCTGGATAAAAAGATATAAGCATCAGAAATTAGGCTAGAAGAAGGGACTTAAGCGCAAAAGAGGGTTGGAAGTGAAATATTCTTAGTATAAAAGAGAAATTCATCTATTTTCTTGTCATTTCCCGAAAACACACAAGGGTCCTTCCTTATGGTTGATGCCATTTTTATGGTTTTGAAGAAAGAACATCAATCTTAACTCGAAACTGAAGACAGATTGCATCATAATGATCTATGCGGTTAAGGTAACATTAGGCTACCTTCAATTTCCTCTATAGCATGACTTGACTTTTAGAATAACTTCTTGAAAAATAAAAGTTCCTAAATGATGTATTATAGCTTTTTTAAGCTTTGAAAGGTGTGGAATTCAAGGGTAACAAGGTTTAGAAGCAAAAACATCAAGGTATGTAAGGCTAAACCTTTCTTTCGACAAGGCATCCATCTTGTAGCTTTTGAAGCTTGTCTTAGTTCTAAACTCTGTGTTTTTTGTATGGAACATGTATGGAAACAAGGAAACCTTGTACACTATTAATTTGACAAGAAAAACCAAGGTGAAAAGTGTACAAAACAGCAGCGCGAAATATTTTAAATTCTAGAAAAATTATTTTTATCTTCAGACAGTTGTTAGTAGTTTGAGCATAACCCATTGTACAAAATTGATATTTAGATGAATTAAAATTTCATAGAATCTTAAGACAGATATCTACAATATTTATGAAGTAAATAAAGTCTATCTCTTTAATTTTGATCCTGAAAATTATGTTGCAAGATAGGGCAGTCGTGGTGTCAAGAGATTCTGTCTGCGGATTTGTTATGTCGTCTGGTCATCTCATCTTGTTATCCATTTAATCTGTTTATATTATCAGTTTATCCGGGTATGTATTCCCGTCTATATTATAGTGCTGGTTTTATTTTTGCGGATGATCCAGTTTTAAGGAAAACTCGGCCGAAAGATTTATAGAAATTCAATGAGTTGGACAAATTCAGATGTCCAGGTTGTGTCTATGATCCAGCTAGGTTTTCCTATCATTCCTTTGTGTTCATATCTATTGTTTCCACATGTTTTATGCCTGATACATGCTTATGCTTATATTGTGATCATATTATGTATGATTTGGAATTCCTCATAGAGGCTAGACATTGGACACACAGTCCGGTCGCGTGTGATACTATCCGTCTGGGGACATAGCCCCTCTGTTTCTGGCGGGAGTTATACACTTAGTGTGACCGGGTGTCATTCACAAACTTTTACCAGAGATACTACTGGCTGGGGGGACATAGCCAATAATACCCGACAAGTTTGTTATATACGCGTATATAGCCACAGTATGAACTGTATGACTATACATGAGGCTACTTAAGACATTCAGTTATCTGATTTAAGGGGAAACAACCCATAACACCAGAAAGGTACCAGGTCAGATAACAGTTCAATCTTAGCTTAGTATCAATTACCAGTTTTCAGTTATCAGCCATCAGTTCTTAATGTCAGTATCAGTTGACAGCTATCAGTTCCCAGCTTCTAGTTACAAATTATCAGTTATCAGTCATATCACAGTCAGTTATCAGTATAGTTCAGCTCAATCTTCAGTTTCAGATTTAGCTATACTTCTATTTATATTCATATCGTGTTTAGTTCGTGTTTTAGATTTCCAGTTGCATTGCTATGCTTCAGCACAAATTTACATATTTATATTCCAGCCTTACAGTTTCATTCAGCTATGATATATCATACGCTCATGCATTACATATTTTATACATATCATACTCACAGCCTATTTTAGGGTGCTGCATTTCATGCCCCGCACGTACAGATAGATCAGTGTTTGGGCTACGTTAGCAGGCCATCTACCAGCTATTGGAGTCACTCTGCTTACTCCCTAAGTTACTTATCTTTTGGTATGTGTTCATTCAGCTAGTGTGGGTACGGCGGGGCCTTGTCCCATCCTTTGCACATTCAAATCAGCACTCTTCGAGGCCTGTAGATATGTCCCTGTGCGGTTCAGTCAGTATGTTATTTATGTCAGCCTGTGATAGCCTTGTCCTCTTTCAAGACTTTATGTTTTTAGTAAATATGTTTGTATTTATAACCAGGTTTCCAACTCATTTCTATTATTGATAGATTATTAATAAGTTTAGCGATGATCGACACTCAGTGTCGGTTATCCATCGCGACCCTAGGTTGGGTCATGGCATGAGGTTACTGTTATAAAAGAGGGAGATGTGGAGAAGTCTGCTGAACCTTCTATGGAATCTGAGAAAGAACCTGGTTCGTTCTCTAGTTTTGTGGCTGGTGTTGATGTAGATCTGAGAGAAATAGATGAGTATGAGAAGGATAATATAGAAGGTGTTGATTTTACTGAGCCCATGAATGTTGCATATCCTGAGGGTATGGAGGCAAACCCAACTCCTCAAGCTAGTGTGGGTTCCTCCAGTGAAACAGTGGTTTTGGTAGTTTAGGAACAGAGAAGGAAGTTGGAGAAAAGGTGACACGACCCGAATTCTCGGCTAGGCCGTGCAGGCACCTGACCACCTCCCCTAAACCTGTCGGGCGAACCCTATTGACTGAATCGATATAAATTGTGAAGAATTACCTTGAAATTAAAATGAACCAAACTTTAACAACACAATATAACTCTTAAGGATAGACAAACATACAAGTTGTCTTAATAATACAACTTACTACCCAGAATACACAATTTTAAAGGTTTCCAGATCAGACATCTAAGAAGGCCAAAAGATATACACACCTCCCAAAGGGAGCAAAAGTAAGGAGAACTGTAATATCTAAAGCTTGTGGCCGCAATGAACAAGATGGCTCACCGTAGACAGCTGAGAATGTACTACTCCTCAGTCACGACGCGGCTAGCTGGGTCCTGGAGCAGAATCTGCCGAACGAAAAGAAAACACAAGGGCAAGTAGGTGGTGAGTCATAAGGACTCAATAAGTGTGAACAAAGTTGCAACCTCGAAAAATAGATACGCTATTCAGGGAAACGGACCTAGACAACAATCAACAAATAAGCAATCCGCATATAAACAGAACAGTAGTCATGTACAGAAAGTCTACACAATGGTATGAAATGAAATATGATGCAAAGGGTCACATGTGCCAAATGAATGGAGCGGAATCCTCCTGCTCCGAGGGCGGAATCCTCCTACCCTCAATATGATACAATGGAGCGGAATCCTCCTGCTCCGAGGGCGGAATCCTCCTACCCTCGATATGATGCAATGGAGCGGAATCCTCCTGCTCCGAAGGCGGAATCCTCCTACCCTCAATATGATCCAATGATAACCCTTCACTGGCGCGGGACTCTCATCGACTGCCGGGAAGTATATGTCAACTCACAGCCAGGGTACAATGCTCAGATCCTTAATGCAATACCAACAATAGGACATAACATATAATATACAATGTTAATCCAAAGCTAAGGCGTAATGAGTACCCCTATCGACAACTATACACGTAAGGAACACGTGGTAGAAAATCCACGAGGCAAAGTGCCTCCAAAGAAATGGATAGAAATACTTAACTTATTCCAATGCTAGACCTGCTACTGAACAACTACTTTTTCCTTTGGATTAACTACCAAACGATCCCGCTCTATTCAAGAAGCTGAAAAATTATATCAAATAAAGCTAAATGCTTCATCCCTTATGTCTTAGGGCAATCCACTTAAGAACCTGATACCCTATTTGCATAAGCATCATGAAGGCCAGGCCTATATACAAAGTTCAAAGTCACATAACCAAACCCTAAATAAATTACATTTATATGTTGCCCATAATTAACTGAGTACGAATATATAATAATTTCCATCATCGGGGGCCAATTGACCTTTTAAACTATTAATATAAGTCATTAGGGTGATGTCTAATGTCCCTATTTTTCTGTAAAAATATATTCAAACACACGTAATAAGCTAAGATAATGAGTTAACATCATTACCTTGAGATTTGGGGTAGAAATGCCACTATTTTTCCACCTCTTTTTCCCTTTTTTTCTCTTTCTTTTCTAGCTTTTCTTTTCATGTCTCTGTTCATATGTTTCTGCCTCTATATTCTCACTTGCTGACCGACCTTGTAAAATTAATTTTCTTTTATATAATAAATTTGCTACGACGATTAAAATTAAAATGGAATACTAGAGAAGTCGAAATGATCCTAAATTTTTCAGGTATGTTATACAAAATATATGTAATATACTCGCCAAGGAAAATCTCAAATTGGACTCCCGAAACTCCAGATACGAATAAAAGGAAAAAGGACCAAATTATTAATTCTTTCGGAATTTTAGCCGAAATCAACCGAACAACCTCGAAATTCACTTCAAAAATTTACGTATGTCATAAATGACCATACGAACCTAGGGACGCTTTCAAATTTTGAATCGGAGCTCATTTGCCAAAATTGTGCCCGAAAACTTCTTTTTTACGATTTATCGCTAACAAAAAATGAAACATTCTTCCGATGCCTACCAAACGAGGTCTAATTTAGCTCAAATTTTACAGACAAGTCGAGATGGTCCTTACGAAGCTTTTAAAATTGACGGCACGTCAATCGAGGTCCTAATTCCCGAAATGACTACTTAAGGTCGTTTCAAAAGGCGTTTGGTGGGGGTTCAGTCAAAAATGGCTAAGAACCAAAGGTTGGCGAAAGGAGATGAACATGTGGGGAGTTCCAAAGTTAGGAGTTCTGGTGATTTTGACGATGGTATGGGAGAGTGCAGTAAAAAGACTTCAAGTCATGCTAGGAGACCTGCTACCCAAAGTCTTGTAAGGGAACAACAAGAGAAGGCTGTTGACAAACCAGAGGTGCGTAGGAAAGGTTCTAAGGTTAAGCTAGTGGTTGATGAGGACAAGGAATAAAAGAAAAGATGAGTGGAGTACTTTAAGAGGTTACCCTTGTTAAAGGAACTATACTTACTGACCTTGAGCTGGAGGATATGTCACAGCTAGGTGAAAAGCTGAGTGCTTATGGTTGGTTGGACCTATTTCTTGAAGAAACTAGGAAGTTGCAGGAACAGGAGGTTTGAGAGTTTTATTCTAACTGTACTGTGAGTGATGGGATAGTAACCACAATTTTCAAAGGGTTGGTGATTCAGTTCAACTTTAATGAACTTGATATGATTTTAGATGCTCTGTCTCAGGGCTATAGCGAGTATTTGAGAAACTCGTGGTCGGCAAGAGGTAATAGTGTGTCCGCGTTGGTGGTGATAAGGAAATTTATAGGGAGACCTAGACTGACAAGGGCCACACAAGTTAAGAAGAAGGCTATGCAACCCTTCTATCAGTTGTAGTTTGAATTTGTGCTAAGAATCTATTGGAGATGTCAGAAAGGCACAATGAGGACAACTTTCTTAATCTGACCGATATGGACCTGCTAGATAGCGAGATTCGTATATATCTGTCTGATTTAATATTCAAGCACATAGGTAGGGTGGCTGATATGGGGCTAGGTTAACATGCCTTAGTCTATGGGTTTCTTTTGGGCAAAGTGTTTGAGTTCTTTGGGGTGCCCATTGCAAAGTGGACTGAGTCGGACCACAGTGACATGTTTGGAAGCAACATTATAAAGTCATGTGATTACTTATTGGATGGTGAACCTGCTGATGAACCAGTACATGTGGAGGATGATGCTGAGGAGGTGCATACTGCTAGAATACAGAAAGATAGAGGGATTTTGGAGACAACTTGAGAGGAAGAATGATAAGCTGGAATGGTTGAATGCAGATAATACCAGGCTTGATGCTGAGCTGGAACGTGAACATGAAGGAAACTCGCATCGTCTCGCCAAGTTGCCTACACATTTTTATATCCCTGATATTCCCTAATTATGAACCAATCCCTTCCTCAAGTCCTTTAGTTGGTTCCTGTTGGCCTGTTTGTCAAGACAATTTATTACTTTTGGTTTGTAACATTTGGATGATGTCTTTGGATGTTTTAAGCCGGTTTGGCTCGTATTTTGTTAAATATCATGTACAACAATTGTTGGTGCTTATTGTCTGAAACAGGTTCCTGACTTCAAAGGTTTTCTAGTTGCCTATGGCACTAGAGTCAACTTTACTTAATTTAAGTTGAACAGGTCCATGAACTGTGAGCTTTTCGATGATGCCAAAATGGGGAAGTTAGGATGTTTTTTAGATTAGTATATGTTTGTGACCTAATATGCCTAACTTTTTTTTACCCTAGTTCATATTTAGTTTAGTTTTGCGTATACAGCTTCTTGTGCTAATACCCTCGGTGAGACAATAATTTTTGTCATTATAAAAAAAGGGGGAATTTGTTAAGTATGGTTTTCATGACTGACAAAAGACCTGGTGCTGACTGGACAATGAAAGGTAGGCCAGAAACATTACGCGCTCAAAAATTCTCAATAGAGCAAATAGAGAACAAATCAATTGTGACAAGCTCTATGTGCAAGAGCAGAAGCGAGGCAGCATAAACCTGACGGAGTTGTGTCTAGTTTCTATTATAGGCTATAGTTGTAATCATGTTAGCTTTTTAAGAAGCAGAGAGAAGATTAATTTTAGTAAGGTAGTTTCAACTTTACAAGCTATAGTGAAGCTTGGAAGGTTCTAAGTACTAAGAGTATTATTTCTGTGGTTATATTGCGTTGTAACCTAAAACTTTCTCACCTTTTCTTTTAGTGGAAAATTTAAATCCCAAGAGTGTTGGGTCGTGGTTTTTGATCCCTTTAGCAAGGATTTTTCCACGTAAAAATCTCTGTGTTCTTTATATTCTGCATTTAGTTTAAGTTTCACAGATAGGTGAAAGTTGTAAGGAACCTAGTTTATTGTGAGTTAGTCGATCAAGTTAAGAGCAAGTTTTTAGTATTCAAAAATTGGGTAAGGACTCTATTAACCCCTCCCCTCTAGTGTCTACAAGGGTGCACCAGGTGCAACAAGTGGTATCAGAGCAAGTTCTCTCATCTAAAATTTAAATTCTTACAAATGATCTGAATCATGAGTGCACCACCGATCATAACCAAAGGACAATCCATCAATATGCCTCCTCGTTCAATGGTCAGTACTATGGATGGTGGAAGGGTAGAATTGAAGATTTTATTCAGGCTGAAGACTATCAGCTCTGGATCATCACGACCGATGGCCATCTTATTCCTACCAAGACCGTTGGACAACCACCTAATCAGGAAACTGTTCCTAAGGAGAAACTAAATATGTTGATGTTGCATTTAAGATGGTTGAAAAGAATGCTAAAGCTTAGAGGCTCATAATATATGGATATGGTCTTGATGAATATAACAGAGTCTCTTCATACAAGACCGTCAAATAGATACGGGATGCACTTAAAGTGGCTCATGAAAGAACTACTCAAGTTAAGAAATCAAGGATCCAGTTGTTGAAAAAAAAAGTTCGAGTTGTTTGCTATGGGAGAGATAGAATCCATCCAAGACATGATGTACAGGTTCACAATCATAACCAATAAGATGAAGCCATTGTGTATGACTCTTACTAATGAATACTTGGAGGAAAAAGTCATAATGATTCTCCCTGATTCATTGGAATCCAAAGTCACAGCTATTATCGAAGCAAAAGAGCAAGACAAGATTCAGTTGGATGAACTTGTTGGTAGTCAGAAAACTCATGAGTCAAGAGTAAAAGTGGAACCCAAGAAAGAAAAAAACTTTGGTTTTGGAAGCCAAACAAGGACCTAAGTATGAAGTTTCTGAGCACGAGATAGCCTTGTTGAGTGATGCGGGAAAATTAAGCCTAGACACTTTTCAATGTATGCCAAGATTAAAGGATGCAAAGGACTAGAAGTCAAGAACTTTAGGAGTGATTTGAAGAAGCATCGAGACAACCCAGGCTTAGGCACTCCGCCCAAGAGCCTAGGAGGTCTGCCTAAGACTCCTTTGACCCAGGCGCTCCGCCTGGAAAGGCTACTGCCAAAATTCGAGTCAAGTTGAGGCGCTCCGCCTGCCTGAGCCCCCATCCGATATTTTGCCTAGTTGTTTACTCTTTTGACCCTGCGTGGTTTATTTATTAACCAAAATTGTGGGGCGTTTTAGTCATTATCTAGGCTTCAGAATAACTCTATAAATACCTCAAGACTTCTTTTATTTCATTTGCAAGATTTTGAACAATGAAGCACAAATTGAGACTTGGTCTCTTGGTTGAATGAAACCGTTTACCTTTGGCTTGAATCAATTGGTAGTACTAATTGAACCTCAATCAAAACCCGACCGGGCTATTTGCTAGGGCCGAGTACTCTTGACCCAAACTGAGGGTGTTATGAGACTTGTTCCTCGTAGCTACCTCATAGGGAATTCATGATCCGTCTTGCTCCTATCTTATTTTTTGCTTCCATATTTTTATCCTTATCATTTTTTATCTGAGTAAGGCTTGGGATTTGTCTCTACAAACCCTCGATCCTTGTTCATCATGCCTACGTTAGTTTCTATTTTAAATTCTTGTTGTTGTTGTTTGAAAAAGAAGAAAATACAAAAAATTGAAAAAGTTGAAAAATACAAAAAAATTACTAGTGTTTTATGGATTGATTGACCCATTGATTGATTATTATTGGGGTTTGGTCTCTATCAAAAATACGTCGATTTGGTACAATTATCTTGTGATTTGGAGTTGTGAAACAATATTTGAACAAATCAAAACCCCTCTTTTTAAAACTCTATTTTGAAGACTTTGAATCATGATTGTGCACTTGTTATTAGGTGTTTGGTGATAAAAACAATTGGGGTTCGTTGGTGTTAGTGAAAAGCAACTTTGGGTACCTTGGATTTTGACAAAACACAGTAAAATCGATCCAAAATTTGGGTGAAAATTGAATAAATACGTTGTTGGGAAAAGCTGAAGAATAGCAGTGGGCGCTCCGCCTGAATTGGAGACGCTCCACCTGGTTGTGCATTGGTTTAGGCGCTCCGCTTAACTTGCGCACTGCCTAAAAAATTAGGCGTTCCGCCTGATCATTGGGCGATGCGCTTGACCCTGTAGCGTGCTTTTTGAGTAGTTTTCTTCTAAGTTTTCGTGCTTTATTTGATTGCATTGCATCCGTTTAGTACTATAAGAGTAACATTCCTATTCGATTACTACTAATCATTTGAGCCTTTAGGATTATCGTACTTAGTGGAGAGTAGATCTCAAAGAAGACCCGTAGAATCATTTGTTTCAAGTCCGGACTTAGAGAGCTTAGCATCCATCGAGTCCCATTAATTGCACTCGTCCCGAGGAATGCTTGATTTTTTGGATTGTTTTGTCGTTGATTAAGATCGTGATTCAACTACGTGATACCTTTGGTTCAAGCTTCAGTGATATATCTCCCACCACTAAAAGAGTGTACCCGAGTGACATTCAAGTGAGTGTGTGTGTGAGGTTATTTCACTAACCGTTTGCTTGTTTTGTAGGTACCATGGCTAGTGAAGGTGATGATCCTATGAAGGGTGTCTTGGCTACTATAATGGCCAAGTTGGATGGCATGAGCCTAAGACTTGAAAATATTGAAAGAAGGACCCTGAGTGTCCAACTTGAAACCGGTGAGGGTACAAGTGGCTCAACCATTACCCCGAAACAATTTGCCCAATTGGTTAAGCAACAAAAGATAAAGGATGATCTTGCTCTAAATCAGCATATGTTGGGCAATCCCCAACAAGCGGGCATTCCCCACCTATTGGGCAATCCCCAAAAAATTTCCAACTCCCTAGAGCCCGTAGAAACATTGCACCTGTTGAGTAAGTCTATGAACCTCAAGAAGGGGAGGAGGCCGAGTTTGATATTGATGATTATGAAGCTCCCTATCCGATTAGGAGAGCTATGAATGGAGGCCAAGAAGTGAATAGGGATAGAGGCCGAGGTCGAGGGCCACCCATGGGCAATGTTGGAGGGAATGGTAGAAGGGATTATGATGCTTATGGTGACAACTTTGGGGGCCAACCGGAGCCTTATCGAGGGGTCATGACAACAATAATCTCAATAGTCTGAAGCTCACTATTCCTATATTGAAAGGGGGTAGTGATCCGGTTGAGTATCTTGAGTGGAAGTTAACCATGTAAAGTGTGTTTGATACCAACGACATGACCTAGGAGAAGAAAGCCAAGTGTGCTATATCTTCTTTTAAATCTTTTGCTTCTACTTGGCGGGAATCGGCCAAAAGGTTTAGGAAAAGGAATGCTTTGCCCGTGAACCTTACTTGGGAAGAATTGAAACGTGTGATGGATGAAAAGTATGTGACCCTAAAGTATCGTCATGATCAACTCACACGGCTTTATGAGTTAAAGCAAAGTTCCAACACGGTTGAAAAGTACTACAATGAGTTTGAGAAAATCTGAATGGCCTTAGATATGGATGTAGAGGAAGATGAACAAGCCGTGATTCGATTCAACAATGGTTTGAACTGAGAGATATTCTCTCAATTGAGGTTTCAAAAGTATGGTTCTCATCATGATCTATTTGATGCCGTGGTTGAAGCCGAACAATGGCTCAAGGAAGAGAGGTCCAATCGCTACAAGAGTGCTACTTCTACTCCCGTGAGTACGCAAAAGGAATGGAAGACTCCAAGCATAAGTGGTGCAAGTGCAAGCCGAGACGTGAAGAAGACGTATGAAAAGCCAACACCAAATGTGGAATGTAATTATAAAACTCAAATGAACACTCCTACTTCTTCTTCTACTCAATGTTATAAGTGTAAGGGGAATGGCCACTTTTCTAGAGGCTGTCCCACCCGTAAAGTCATGATTGTGATGGAAGATGGGTTGGTTTGTGAACAAGATAGTGAGGAGGAGAATGAGAAGTTGCTTGTGAAGAGGATATAGAAGAAGGAGAGGATCCTAACTTTTTGTTAGTGGTTAGGAGGATTTTGAGTACTATATTCTTTGAGGAGGATAAAGAAACTGTGCAATGAGAGAATCTCTTTCATGGTAGATGTCGTATGATGGAGAAAGTGTGCTCAATGATTATTGACTCGGGAACTTGTGCTAACATAGTGAGTCAAGCATCAATTTCCCAATTGAAATTGCCTACTCTAAAGCATCCAGGCACGTACAGTTTACAATGGTTGAGCGAGTGTAGAGAGTTGAAAGTGGGGAAGCAAGTTTTGATCGAGTTTAGCATTGGGAACTATAAAGCCAAAGTCATGTTTGATGTGGCCCCGAGACAAGCTTGCCATCTTCTATTTGGGAGACCATGGCAATATGATAGGTATGTGGTACATAATGGTCGAACCAACTCCTATACGGTTAAGCAAGGTGTAAGGAAATATGTGCTCAAAGCCTTTGACACCAAGGCAAGTAAGAGAAGACTACAGGCGTATGAGGGAGTTGAGGGAGGCAGCTAAAGCTAACTTACCTATGGTACTTGAGCCCAAAGCCAACAATCTTATTGTCTTGCTATTGCATGTTGAAAATGAGAGTCACTCTACTCCAAATAAACACAATCTTGAGTCTCATTCCATTGTACTTGAACTTGAGAGACAAAAGAAAGAGAGAAGTGAGGGAGTGACCGATGAAAATCAAAGAGAGCAAAAAAGAGAGGATGTGAGGAGTGATGTGAGTGGATTGTCACCACAAACTACACTTGACCTTGAGGGACAATTGAGAGAAAGGAGAGGTGAGGAGAGAAAAATTCAGAGTGATAGCACCCATTGTTTTAATCATTCTTAATCTTCTACTTTTTCTTGTGTTAGCTCTTGTGTAGGTACTGTTGAACCCCCAAAAATTAACCCCGAAGGATTAAAATTTAGGAATATCGACAGGATGGACTAACTCTTTTGGAGTTTTGGAGTCGCCACCCAATTTAAGGAAAAACAGGGAACCGGATAAACAAATGCGTGCAAAACTCCATTTTTGGAAAAAGGCAGTCTTTCAGAGATTCTAAGTAAGAGGTTTTATTAATTTTGAAAGAAGGTTTTTAAGGCACTTTCGAAATTCCGTTAAAAACGGTTAATCCGACAGGTTTCTAAAATATTTGCAAGTGCTATTTATGCGCTTTTCTAAAAATAATTAATTGAACAATTAATTAATTCAACTAATTAAATTTAGTAAGTTTTCAAAAGATTTTACAATTTTATTTAAAAGCTTTAATTATTTTCAAAATAAAATAAAATAAATAAATAAAGCGTATTTTCTTTTGGAAAGGAACGATTTGATCGTCCTAATTTCTTTGCCAACTCGTATGTGATAGCGCGTAAATGGCACTTGCTCAATTTCAACTTTAAAACCCGAGTGTCTCATCATAAGATGGAACTTAGATTTCAAGTCGCTTTTTGCAAAGTTGTTTCGGGACATTTGGAAGTTAATTAAAACTTCTTTATAAATTTTGACCTTTTAAAAGAAACTACTTCGTATCAATAAGATAGAAGCCTTTTCTTACAGTCTGTTATTAAACGTGGTTTTTAAAATTTACGAAATTTTGCACGCATTTGCTTAGATGGCCTGATTTGCAATAATTAAATAATGACTTCAAAATAAAGATAATGAACATAAAAGTAAAACAATCGTTCAGACAAATCAAGCATATATTAATAAATGGATCATTCTACAAACCATTTACATCTTCTATTAATTGTCTAACTACTAGAATAAAGAGATTGAGTTTCAAAAGGTAGAACCCGGAAAGCCGATTGATGGAAATAAGTAGGTGTTCCAGGAGTTTTAAAACGGGCCGCAAGGATCCAGGAACGGGCTTTGGCAGACGAATCATATGCAAATAGAAGGTCCAAGTCTTGAACTTGAATGGTTGAGTTTCCACTTGGAACTCATCCCGAGTACATTATGCAAGAAACAAAGAAAGAAAGAAAAAAAAATTAGCAACAATACACATGCGATCAAAATAAAATAAAGCAATGAACTAAGTATTCAGACAATGCAATTTATCTACATATGTCAGATTTGAAGCAAAGGGTCAACAATCCTATAAAGTATTCCTCTCTCCAAAAGAAACCTCTTTCATATTGTATCAGGCACATCTAGTTCATGGGAAAGCGAATTCAAGCTGGAACTAAAAAAATATGCTATCAAGATCATTTCTTTCGGTCTTTAGCAAAACGGCATATCGCGCTTCAAATTTAACCAAAAATGTCATTAAAAGGGTACCTTTATATATTCAGAGCGCTACTAAGGAAGACACTAAACTAAGTGAATGTTATTCAAGCTCAAGACTAAATCAACTCAGACAACTATATAGAAATGAGTTTAAACAAAAGAACTAAAAACAAGCAACTATCATAACAACATGTAAAAGGAAACATCTTATTTATGTAAAGGGTCGCATTTTAATGATGCTTGAGATAATTTACCATAACTATAACAGGGGCATGCATTTTTAAAAAAAACCAAGGCTTTTTACAATTATTACCAAGTTATATTCAGAAAAGAAGATAAGTGGTCGTAGGAAGCCAAAGTCCTATAAATACTCCAACTAAATGTTTAACAAAAAAGAATATAAGCAGCCATGAGATAATGCTATCTTGACATTCTTAGGACGTCGATAGGATCAGACCAAGACAGATTTAAATTTTGACTTACACCATTCATTTTCGAGGAATCAAAGCTATGAACTTCTAGGAACAACCAGCTGAGAACTTTAGGAAAGAAATCAGAGAAGACATGGAACTAGGAATGAGCAGAGAAGAAGAAATATTGAATTTAGGGAACTTAAACAAACTAGGAAAACTCAAGAAAGCTGCATACCATTACTCATTTTGCCAAAACAAACACTTCAACCCTAAATTACCCTGCCTCCTCTTACACTTGAAGCCATCTAGGACCATCTGAAAACTCCTTTGCTACTGCTCAATAACAGACCCTCACTGCCAGCTCACAGACTACTCCCTTCACACTCCAGACATCCCTAGATAACTTGAACCAACCTGCTGCATTCACAAACATCCTGAAGCACCAATGCACACCCTGAATCTGCAGCATCACAGAGAAAATAGCCTCAAGCAACCCCTGCTAACATACCAGAACCCACATACAAGCCCCTAACATCTTCTACACACAACCAGGGTAAGTCTTGAACTCCCAGAACCCTTGCTAAACTTCTGCACCCTCAACAAACACCAGCGACTCATTACAGCTCCTCCTAACACCTACACACCAGAATGCCTTCTCCAATAACCTACAAACACCTGCTTACTCCCTCAGCCTCCTCACACTGCACCTACGACCAACTAGAACAATACCAGAACATCACCTGTTACCTCCATACTGGGCCCACATCAAGAATCAACCCTCACACGCACAACCCAAAACAACAAACCAGAGCAGATTTCAAAAGACCAAAATCAAAGAGTGGATGCTAAAAAGAGAGGCATAATCAAACAGATTAAAATAAGAACAGCCTTACTACACCATTTTGATCAAGTTAAAACCAAATGAACGATGCTTAGTTACTAGCTTAGTTCATACAACAAACTATGAGAAGGAACACAATTGAACATCACCTCAATCTATCACTTTAGAAACTACAGTAACTATCTATAAGACACACAGATTCAAGACTAAAATGAATGAACAACAGCAAATATTTTATACCGCAAATAAGAGAAAACAAAATGTGAGAGGAAAGCAAATTATTACCTTTCTAGGTGCAGTGACTGAAGCGTCGATCCGAGGAAAGCGACTCGAACAAGGGAGACGACTCGGACAAGGTCGACGAATTGAACAACGATAAAGCGACTCGAGCAACGATGAAGCGATAGCAAAAGAAACCAAAAGAAAGAAAGGATCCTCTATATCAATTTCAACTCTAGAAAATGAAATAACCTCTCTATTTTATGTGCGTCGTTTTATTTCTAGCTGCTGCCTCCTTTCTCTATCTCCCCAAGAACTGCCGCTGCTCCTCCCCTCTATTCACGGCTTGAAACTTCCCCTTACATCTCTCCACGATTTTAGGGTTCTATGGGTTGTGAAATACCGAAAAACCCTCCAACGGATCTAAATGGATAAGCCTTCGTACCCCTTCCAGCTGGAATTTGGACTGATCTCCCTTTTGAACTGAAATCGCGGGTCGTCGGGTTTTGGGGTGAAGGGAAAAACGGGTTTTTGGGTAATTCTGAATTGGGGGGGAAATGAGATGCGTGTAGGTAATGTGTATATGTTCTTACAAAGATAGGCCGCATTTTAGGACCCCAGAACGATTTTAGCCTAATTTTAGATGTTAAAAGGTAAGTGGGGGATTTGTAAGGGTAGGCTGAAATTAATGCTACGCATTGCAATTTTAGCCATTTTTAACTTAAATTTATCGATTACCTTTAATTTCCAAATTAATTTTAATTAAAATAATTAGGCTTTTAATTGAAACTTTCGGGACAAAATTGGGTGTCAACAGCTGCCCCTCTTTACCCGGAAAAGGATGAAAGAGTTTTTAGGGTAAAGAAGTTGACATAAAGCCAATTTTGTCACGATAAAGCCAAGGACTTTGATTCCAAGGACCAAAGTGCGAGGCTTATGGACATGGCCGAACTCCGGTTTCCGAGTTGCCTACATATTTCGGGCTGAAAGAGAATCAGGCCATATGCAGTCAACGACACTTGGACACGAAAATTCGCACGATTGATAGAAAAGACGCACGAATAGAAAAGAAACCAAATTGACATCCTAAACCTAAATGAAAGATTAGGATAGACTTGCTTGTTCGAGTGCGATTCTTCAGATCCTCGTTGACGAGTCTAGCTCATATCAACGATTGCCCCAGTTCACTGCTAAGAAAAAGTTCCACGTTATGCTCCAAATGCTGCTGCGGTGTTGCTAATATCCTGTAATAAACTTGACAAACGGTAAGCGAGTAACTGCAAATAAAGCTTAATAAACGAAGTAATGAAGGAATAACGACAATAAAACTTGTAGATGCTGGTTGCAATATCAATGATAAGCTCGTCTCCAATCAACTAGAAGAAATCCGGCTTTGTGAGGCAAGATGACTTCAGGGCCATTGGTAGACTGAAAATAAAACAATAAAGGACTTCAATGCATAGAAACATAAAGTAGACTTAAATAAAATATAAAAATGCCGTCTTTCGGCAATGACTCATGATCGAGTCTCCAGTTGTCTATGGTAAAATTCATAACAATAGCGCCTTCGATCGTCTATGATAGGCTTCATAAAAAGGCCCCCGATTGTTTACGGAAGGCTCCATAACAATAGCGCCTTCGATTGTCTACGATAGGCTTCATAAAAGGGCTTCCAATTATTTATGGAAGGCTTTAAATGATAATGACGTCTTCGATTGTTTACGATAGACTTCATAATGAGGCCTCCGATTGTTTACGGTAGGCTCCATAACAATAGCGCCTTCGATTGTCTACGATAGGCTTCATAAAAGGGCTTCCAATTGTTTATGGAAGGCTTTAAATGATAATGACGTCTTCGATTGTTTACGATAGACTTCATAATGAGGCCTCCGATTGTTTACGGTAGGCTCCATAACAATAGCGCCTTCGATTGTCTACGATAGGCTTCATAAAAGGCCTCCAATTGTTTATGGGAGGCTTTAAATGATAATGACGTCTTCGATTGTTTACGATAGACTTGATAAAGAGCCACGTCTCCGATTGTCTATGGTAGACTTGGTAAATGTGATGTCTCCGATTGTTTACGGTAGACTTCATAATAGGGCCTCCAATTGTCTATGGTAGGCTTCAAATGATAAGGCCTTCGATTGTCTACGATAGGCTTCAATAATAATGTCTTCGATTGTATACGATAGACTTGATAAATGTAGCGTCTTCGATTGTATACGACAGACTGGATAATAAAACAATCATAATAAAATCGTTGAGATAATGCAACCAATTGTATACGATAAATCCGATATAAACACCAATTGTATATGATGGATCCAATAGAAGAAAGCCATTGGAATAATTCCATCGATTGTGTACGATGGATCCAATAAAAGCCATTAGGATAATATCAGAAGGTCATTGGAATAATACCACCGATTGTGTACGATGATCTAAGATAGAAGGCCATTGAAATAATACCATCGATTGTGTACGATGGATCCAGTATAAAAAGTCATGGTCTTTGATAATAACATCCTTGATGGTCTGCGGTACTAATGATACCTCAATCAAATGTCTATGACAAGTTTTGATAACAATTTTGTCAAAATAATATCACTGGTTGTCTATGGTAAATAATGACAATAAAGTGATGTCTTCGGTTGTCACCAATAGACTTGATGTTGATACTCGTAAAATAAATGTCCTACAAAATAAAGTTTTCATTAAATTCATATAAATAGGAAAATGTCAAAGATAAAGGAGATGTAAAGCGAGAGTTTTTAAGCCGTCCGGCTTATATTTGGTGACGCCATAAAGGGTTGAGTGTTGCTCTTGAGTAAAACTGAAGTTAATGCTTAATTCCTGCAAAGAGTAAAGTAAAATTGTTAATGAAGCAATAAGGTTTTGATTAAGCAAGGGCAAAATAAAGAAAAATAAAATAAAATCGTTTCGCGTATGCGATGAATCAAATAATGCTTCCAATCTCGATTGATTATCTTGGCAACATTGTCCAATGTGTATGACAAAATGGTTGCAAATTTCCTCATTTTGCTGCTTTTGAGAATTCCTGCACTCAAAGAAAAATTGTTAGTTTTGGGAGGGAGGGTGAAGCGTTTGATTCGTGCTGACTCGAGCCTTCATCTTTCAACCGCTTCTTTCTTCTCCCGTTGTCTAGACTTGCGGTCCATCTTTTGAGACTTGGCCAAATTATCTTTGTCAAGAAATACTGCTTTTTTGCAAAATTTGCCCCCGTTATGATCTTTCAAATCTTCAACTTGCCTTGCAAAATTTGCCCCAGTTGCTATCTTTCAAATTTTTCAACTTATTTTACAAAATTTGCCCCAGTTTCTATCTTCCATATCTTCGAATTATTTTGCAAAATTGCCCCAGTTGATATCTTTCAAATCTTCGAATTATCTTGCAAAATTGCCCCAGTTTTAATTTTCCATATCTTCAAATTATCTTTGCAAAAATTGCCCCAGTTGCTTGCCTTAGGGGAGACTGAAAATTTTAATATTATAGAGTCGAGCCCGTTAAGAGCGCCTACGTATCCCTCCACGGGAATCAGACCGTGCGTAGTTCTGCTTACATAAATATTTTTTGGGAAAGTATGGCAATCTAAGTACGAAGCGGTATCCGAACTGGAAAATCCACACGTCTGCCCAGATGCATAGTTCGGCATTACATCATAAAAGATAAATAAGCCTAAAGTGTTACAATATTTTGACCGAATCCGACGGGGATTGCCTACTTATCCTGTTGCCATTCCAGGAATCAGGTCAGAAGTAGTTCAAACTTACACAAAAAGAGGGAATAGGGGAAATTCTTATATCAAAGCAACCAAACTCTATGTGAGTTACTACGTATCCCGCCTTGGGACTCAGGTCACGCGTAGTTCGCATTACATCAAAGATTACATTCAAAACCCTGCTAACTTGCGATCGCCTCAAACATAGTATCTTTTGACGGCATCTGCGTTGATTGCTTTTGGCCAAACTTGACCATCCATTTCAGCCAGAATCAGTGCTCCTCCGGATAAAACCCGATGAACCACATATGGACCTTGCCAATTCGGTGCAAATTTGCCCCTTGCTTCTTCTTGATTAGGAAAGATCTTCTTTAACACCAATTGCCCCGGTTTAAAGTCTCTCACTCTCACTTTCTTGCCAAAAGACTTGATCATGCGATTTTGATAAAGTTGCCCATGGCAAACTGCATTCATTCTTTTCTCATCAATAAGCATCAACTGTTCACATCTGATCTTCACCCATTCAGCGTTTTCCAATTCAGCTTCTTGAATGATTCTCAAGGAAGGAATTTCTACTTCCGCGGGTAAGACTGCTTCTGTGCCATACACCAAAAGATAGGGAGTTGCCCCAGTTGAAGTTCTAGTGGTGGTGCGGTACCCAAGAAGCGCAAAAGGCAACTTTTCATGCCAATCTCTATAATTATCAATCATCTTGCAAAGAATACGCTTGATGTTCTTATTTGCCGCCTCAACAGCTCCATTCATTTGAGGACGGTATGCCGTAGAGTTGCGATGAGTAATCTTGAAACTCTCACAAGTCGCTCTCATCAAATCACTATTCAAGTTTGCACCATTATCAGTGATGATTGATTCAGGAACTCCGAATCTACAAATGATATTGTTGCGCACGAAATCTGACACCACTTTCTTGGTTACGGATTTGTGAGAAGTTGCTTCCACCCACTTGGTGAAGTAATCAATAGCAACCAAAATAAAGTGATGTCCATTTGAAGCGGCCGGCTCAATAGGACCAATAACATCCATTCCCCAAGCAACAAAAGGCCAGGGAGAACTCATTACATGAAGTTCAGAAGGAGGTCTTTTGATCATATCTCCGTGAATTTGACATTCATGGCATTTCCGCACAAACTGAACACAATCAGTTTCCATAGTTAACCAAAAATAACCGGCTCTCAAGATCTTCTTTGCCAAGACAAAACCATTCATATGCGGCCCACAAACTCCCGCATGCACTTCCGTAAGCAATTTATTTGCTTCAACTGCATCAACACACCTTAAGAGTCCTAAGTCTGGGGTCCTCCCATATAGGATTTCACCGCTTAGAAAGAATTGATTTGCTAACCTCCGAATGCTCTTCTTTTGGACACTTGTTGCATTTTCGGGATAACTCCCGACCTTGAGATAATTCTTGATATCAAAATACCAAGGATGGCCATCTCGCTCTTCCTCAACTTGAAAACAATAAGCTGGACTATCATGCAATTCAATTTCGATAGGATCAATATAATTCTTGTCAGGATGTTGGATCATAGAAGATAAAGTTGCCAAAGCATCGACAAACTCATTTTGAAGTCTTGGAACATGCTTGAACTCAATCTTTGCGAACCTTTTGCACAATTCCTTGACACAACGCAAATAAGGAAGAATCTTTGCATTCTTGGTGTTCCACTCGCCCTGTACTTGGTGAATCAGCAAGTCGGAATCTCCAATCACTAAAAGTTCTTGAATATTCATATCAACTGCCAATCGAAGACCCAAAATGCATGCTTCATATTCTGCCATATTGTTAGTGCATGGAAATCTGAGCTTGGCCGAAACAGGGTAATGCTGACCCGTTTCAGAAATTAAGACAGCTCCAATACCAACACCTTTGAAATTTGTTGCTCCGTCAAAGAAAAGACACCAACCATCATATTCGGAAGAGATGTCTTCACCCAGAAACAAGACCTCTTCATCGGGAAAGTAAGTTCTCAATGGTTCATAGTTGTCATCAACAGGATTTTCAGCTAAATGATCCGCCAATGCTTGTGCCTTTACCGCCTTTTGGGTGACATAAACTATGTCAAATTCACTCAACAAAATCCGCCACTTTGCTAATTTTCCTGTGGGCATCGGCTTTTGAAAAATATACTTCAAAGGATCCATCCTCGAGATAAGATAAGTTGTATATGATGAAAGATAGTGCCTTAGCCTTTGTGCAGTCCAAGTCAAGGCGCAACAAGTTCGCTCCAAGAGAGTGTACCTGGCTTCATAAGGAGTGAACTTCTTGCTTAGATAATAAATGGCTTGTTCTTTCTTCCCGGTCTTGTCATGTTGCCCCAAGACACATCCAAATGCATTTTCCGAGACAGACAAATATAAGATCAATGGTCTTCCGGGTTCAGGAGGAACTAACACAGGCGGATTAGATAGATACTCCTTGATCTTATCAAAAGCCTTTTGACAATCTTCCGTCCACTCAATAACAACATCTTTCTTCAACAACTTGATTATTGGTTCACAAATAACCGTAGATTGTGCAATGAAGCGGCTTATGTAGTTCAAGCGGCCAAGAAAGCTCATCACATCCTTCCGGCTCTTTGGAGGAGGCAAGTCTTGGATAGTCTTGATCTTAAACGGATCCAATTCTATACCCCTCCAGCTTACAATGAAACCCAACATCTTACCGGCGGGAACACCAAATGCACATTTCGCAGGATTAAGCTTCAAGTTATACCGCCGAAGGCGGTTGAAGAACTTTCTCAAATCGGTCAAATGCTCTTCTTTCTTCCTTGACTTGATAACAACATCATCTACATAGACTTCAATCTCTTTGTGAATCATATCATGGAAAAGAGTTGTCATTGCTCTCATATATGTTGCTCCAGCATTCTTCAAACCGAAAGGCATAACTCTATAACAAAACACACCCCAAGGCGTGATGAAGGCGGTCTTTTCAGCATCATCTTCATCCATCAGGATCTGGTGATAACCGGCAAAACAATCGACAAAAGACTGAAGCTCATGTTTTGCACAGCTATCAATAGGGATATGAATATTTGGCAATGGAAAATCATCCTTTGGACTTGCTTGTTGAGATCACGATAATCAACACAAACTCTAACCTTTCCGTCCTTCTTGGGCACCGGCACAATATTTGCTAACCAAGTGGGATATTTGAGAGATCGAATTACCTTAGCGGTCAATTGCTTTTGCACTTCTTCCAATATTTGTTTGCTTGTGGAAGTTTTGAAGTTTCTCTTCTTTTGCTTAACAGGCGGAAATGAAGGATCAGTTGGCAACTTGTGAGTGACAAGATCGGTACTCAAACCGGGCATATCCTCATAAGACCAAGCAAAGATGTCTCGATACTCCTTCTATAGTTCAATATAAGCTCTTCTTTCTTCCGAGGTCAAATGAACACTGATTCTGGTTTCTCTAACATCTTCTGAAGTCCCCAAGTTGATTGATTCGGTTTCTTCCAAGTTAGGCTTTGGTTTGTTCTCAAATTGATCCACTTCTCTTGTTATTTCATCAGGAACAAAATCTTCATCAAACTCCCCAATACTCAATGCATCAATGCCAGTTTGTTCAGTTGTTTCATTATATGTCACAAGCAAAGTTTCGGCAGTTTTGTTAAGCGGAAAGCTGAAACAGAAACAAACATTAATCAAAAGCGTAAAATAAAGTAAATAATTAAAGCATAGCAAAAATAATAATAGGGGGAATGCAATGCATTTTATTTTTTCAAAAGTCTAGTTTAGGGAGGCATACATTAAAGTAAAACATGCAGAATGTAAACAGATTATTTTGAAAAGACATAAACATAAACCAAAGGCGAAACACAGTTCAGGGCCTCAATCTGACTGTGACGCCAAAACAAACTAATTAGTTCATTCACCAAGTCTCTTCCACTGGGACACAGGTCCAATTGGCCATCAGATCCTTTGCCTCAACATTCCGCACAGGTGACTTCTCAGCATAGTCTTCAATAATAACATCGCATTCAAAATCATCACTCAGAAACAATTTGCCCACTCCCTCTATCAGATCCGGTATAATGACTTCCGGTGCCTTGACAAATGACTGGTACAAGGAAGGAAGGGGTTCTGGCATAGCAATGGCTGGTTTCCTTTTGGCCTTTTCAATCTCCTTTTGGTAGGACAGTAACCCAAGCCAAAGGTACCCAGATTCTTGGGCAAGCAGATGGGTTCAGTAATGCCGTTTAGATTTGCTCCCAATCCCGAACCAGGTTTGAAACCATTCTTCAACATTTCCACAGCAATCATCTTGGGAACTCTGGGTAGGGTACCTTTCTTTGAATCCTCATTAGACGCTCGGGTCACATTCATTAGCTCAACCGTGTGAAAGGTAGTCCCATCAAGTTCTGTGGCGTTGTCCACCATGGGAATTGTGGTGCTAGCATGCATGGGGCTGTTTCCCTCGCCCTTGACCACTACTTCTTCATTATCCCATATAAATTTCACACTTTGATGCAAAGTGGAAGGGACGGCTCCGGCCATGTGAATCCAGGGTCTTCCTAACAGCATGTTATAGGTAGACGGGATGTCGAATACCTGAAACTCCACAGAGAAGTTCACAGGACCTATCTGCAGATCAAGATCAATCTCTCCAAAGTTGCACCTTTGAGCCCCATCAAAAGCCCTTGCTTTCACATTGCTCTGCCTAATTTTGCCAGCGTCAATTCCAAGCTCCTTCAGAGTTGCTAATGGACATATATTGAGCTCAGAACCTCCGTCGATCAGTACCCGTCCAACAAATTTGTCCCTACATTTGACAACAATATGCAAGGCTTTGTTGTGTCCGAGACCCTCGGGTAGAAGCTCTTCTTTGAAGAAAGACACCTTATGAGGTTCTAAGATTTGGCCAACCAAGCCGGCCAAGCTCTCACCCGTGGTCTCAGCGGGCACCTCTGCTTCCTTGAGCACTTTTAGCAATGCATTTCTATGCGTTTCAGAGCTCATCAGCAAAGCCATAATGGATATGCGGGAAGGAGTATTCTTTAGGTGCTCCAGAATAGAGTATTCCTTTGACTGCATTTTCCTCCAAAAGTCCTCAACTTCGGTGTCAGTCACTCTTCTTACAACGCCCTCCTTTTCCCTAAGGCCTCGACCCAACTCCTCAGGCGTATAGAATCTACCAGATCTGGTCATGCCTTGTGCAGCAGCAACAGCAACAGTTACCTTTCCACTTCCGATAGGCACTTCAGAATAGTTCCAAGGAACCCTCTTGCTATCATATTGAAGGGGTGAGGCAAGCATGACGGTGACAGTTGGCCTCGGGATACCCGCTTGCACCAGAATGGGAGCTCTAACTTGCACATATACTTTGGCCTCGTTAGCAACCCTCACATTGCTAACGGGAACAATGGTCCCTTTCAAATCGACTCCCTCCTCAAGGGAAATGACATTGACAGCATTGTTTCCATAGGCGGGAAGAGGATTATCTTGCACATTAGGCTGAGTTCCAGTAAGCTGGATAGTGCCTGATTTGATCAAAGCTTCCACTCTATCCTTGAAGGCATAACACCTTTCCACATCATGGCCTGCAGCCCCAGAATGATAAACACAATGCTTATTAACATCATACCACCTTGGAGGAGGATTTGGAGTATTGTCAGGAACAGGCTGTAAAACTCCGGCGATTCTTAGTCTTTCAAATAATTGACCATAAGATTCAGCTATAGGAGTATAGGTTTTGGGTGCTCTCCTTTCATAGCCTTGGTTAGGTCCTTGCATATTTGGACGGGCAGGAGCACGGGGTTGGTAATTTTGTGGGCGAGGAGGGTATTGTTGTGGTGCTGGTGCTCGTGGTGGATAATAACCGGGTTGTGCTTGATAGACAGGATATGGAGCGGGAGGAATTTGATAGTGACTAGGATAATTTGGGGGTGGTGCATTTGGGTAAGGAGAAGGAATATTTGGGTAATGAGGAGGTGCATTTGGGTAATGAGGAGGGGTGTTTTGGTAAGTAGGGTAGGCTGGTGGATTATCAAAGTTCAACCTCCTAGCTGGGCGGCGGTCAATGTCTGCGGCAACAGCTGTGACTTCTTCCCTCTTCTCTCTCCTTCTGGAATTGTTTGGGCTGGCTTGAGCATTTTGAGCACTTGACTTCATTTCAGCAAAGCTCACAATCCGACCGGATTTGATGCCTTCTTCCACCATCTCCCCCATTGTGAGAAGTTCAGCATAAGGTGCACCCATCATAGGAAGCATATGCATGTAATAGGAGTCGTCTTGAGCACGAATAAAATACTTTACCATATCCCTCTCAGTCATCGGGGGTTGCACCCGTGCAGCCTGTTCACGCCACCTCAAGGCGTATTCCCTAAAAGATTCTGTTGGTTTCTTCTTCAAATTGGCCAAGGTTATGAGGTCAGGGACCATCGCCACATTATATTCAAACTGCTTTGTGAAATCACCAGCTATATCATCAAATTCGTGCCATTTGCTTATGTCTTGTCTGGCAAACCATTCAGCAGCAATACCTTCCAGACTATGGCTAAAGTAAGCCATCAGAAGTTCTTCTTTGCCTCCCGCCGCCCTCATTCTGTTGAGGTACTTGGTTAAATGAGCAAATGGGTCACCATGACCATCATACATGTCAAACTTCGACACTTTAAAACCGGGAGGAGGAGTAATGTCCGGGAATAGATAAAGACTTCGGTATGAAGTGCTTTGCCGTTTCTTAGTCACCTGCAAGTCCTTAATAGATTGTTGCATGACTTTCATTGCTTGGATTATCTCATCTTGTTCGCTTGTCCTTCCCTGTTTTTCCACAGCTCTGGGCATTTCATTCTATGGCGGATAGTCTGTGAAGTCCACATTCTTCCCATTAGGGTCATGCTCATAATATAATGCCTCGGGATATCCCTGCCTTGGATCATTGGCGTTTGGAGGAGCAACGGCTACAGGAATGGGCGCTTGAGATTGTGGAGGACGGGGAGTGTCTTTAGCAGGCAAATATTGGTAGTGAGGAGGAGTGGGGTCGTTAGGATATGGATAATATGAGGGATAACCAGCGGGTTGGGTATTTTGCTGAGCGGGTGGGGTATTTTGACTGACTTGTGGGCGGTTTTGTGGTGGTGGTGTTTGATTAAGTGGGTTGTTTTGGTATGTGGGTACATTGTGAACAGGATTGGCATTTAAAGGTATGTTTTGAGGGGCTTGCCCTTTGATGGCTGCTAGCTCATCGCTCAGCATCTGTATCTGTTTGGTCAGATTCAAAATAAGGTCATCCTGAGCAAGGAGGATGTTTCCCCTCGAAGATCCGGGAGTTTCAAGAGTCTTATCATTGAGGACGGGAGGCTGATCATCGCTACCAGACATTTTGTCGAAATTCTGAAGTGTATATCAATGTGCAGAGGAAAGCCTTTGGATCAGCTCAATCAGCACAAATCAAACCTCTGTTTGGGAATAAACAAAAGAAAATTCAAAAGGTAACTGTGTTAGTTTGCATGTTGTTGGTAAAATTTGCACGTAATCACATAGCGCGTGTCACGTAGCGCTTTTTGCATTTTAAATGGGCGATAAATTAGGGATGGACGTCAATCTTAACTCGAAATTGAAGACAGATTGCGTCAAAATGCTCTACGCGATTAAGGCAACGTTATGCTACCTTCAATTTCATCTATAGCTTGAGTTTTATAATTACTTTATGGCTAATTAAAGTACCCAAATGATATATTATAGCTTGTTTAAGCTTTAGAGGGTGTTGAATTCAAGGGAAACAAGGTTTAGAAGCAAGAAGCATCAAAGGTATGTAAGACTAAACCTTTCTTTGGCAATGCATGTATCTTTTAGCTTTTGAAGCTTTTTCTTAGTTCTAAACTTAGTATTTCTTGTGAAAAAATTGTATGGTATCAAGGAAACCTTGTATATACTTAATTTGGTACAAAAATCCAAGGTGAAAGGCGTCCCAATCAACAAGACAAAATGTTTCAAAATCTGGAAAATCATTTTGATCTTTCGACAGCTGTTAGTATATTGATTATAACTCCTTATAAAAAAATGATATTTAGATGCTTTAAGAATCTCCAGAATACTAAGAAATATATCTACAACTTTCATGAAGACCATGAAGTCTATATCTTTGATCTACACTCTGAAAATTAGGTTGAAAGTCAGGACAGTGGTGCTGTCCAGACATTCTATCTGCATATTTGTTATGTCATCCAGTCGTCTCATTTTGTTATCCGTTTAATATGTTTATGTAATCAGTTTATCCGGGTATCTATTCATGTGAATAATATAGTGCTGGTTCTATTTTTGCGGATCATCTAGTTTCAGGGGAAACTCTGCCGAAATTTTTATAGAAATTCAAAGAGTTGGACAAATTCTGAGTTCTAGGTTGTGTCTATAATTCTATCCAGTGTTTTCTTATCATTCCTTTGAGTCCATATCTATTGTTGCCACATGTGTTATGCCTCATACATGCTTATTCTTATATTGTGATCATGTTATGTATGATTTGGAGTCCCCCATAGAGGCTGGACATTGGACACACAGTCCGGTCGCGTGTGATGCTACCCGTCTGGGGGATACAGCCACTCTAGTTCAGGCGGGAGTTGAAACACCTAGTGTGACCGGATATCATTCACACACTGTGATAAGAGAGACTAGATATTACTGGCTGGGGGGGACATAGCCAATAACACCCACAAAGTTTGTTATATACGCGTATATAGCCACAGTATGCACTGTATGATTATACATGAGCCTAATTCAGGTTGTCAGTTACCTAATTTGGGGGATACAACCCATAACACCAGACATGTACTAGTTCTGATGTTCAGTTACCTGATTTGGGGGGATATAGCCCATAACACCAGATAGGTACCTGTTCAGATAACAGTTCAGCTTTAGCTCAGTACCAGTTAGCAGTTCTCAGTTATCAGCCACCAGTTCTTACTGTCAGGATCATTGACAGTTATCCGTTCGAGTTTCTAGTTACCAGTTATCAGTCATATTACAGTTATTTATCAGTATAGTTCAGATTCAGCTAGACTTCAGTTTATATTCAGATCATTACGTTTTCAGATTTCCAGCTATATTGCTATGCTGCAGCTCATATTTGCATATTTATATTCCAGCCTTACAGTTTTATTCACCTATGATATATTATATGCTCATGCCTTACATACTTGGTACATATCGTACGCACGCCCTTTTCTGGGGAACTGCGTTTCATGCCACACAGATGCAGATAGATCAATGCTTGGACCACGTTAGTAGGCAATCTATCAGCTATTGGAGTCACTCCGCTTACTCCCCGAGTTACTTATATTTTGGTATGTGTACAGTCAGGCAGTTTGGGTATGGCGAGGCCTTATCCCGTCCTTTGTATATTTAGTTCAGCACTATTAGAGGCCTGTAGATATGTCCCTGTGTGGTTCTGTCAGTATGTTATTTATGTTAGCTTATGATAGCCTTGTCATCTTTCCAGACTTTATGTTTTCAGTAAATATGTATGTATTCATAACTAGGTTGCCAGCTCATCTCTATAGTTCACAGATTATTAGTAGGTTTAGCAATGAGTGCCACTTGGTGTTGGTCATCCGTTGCGGCCCTAGGTTGGGTCGTGACAGGTTTAGGATATATGTGCATAGGAATACTATAAAATGTGCAGAAACATGTATAAAATGCATATAAAATTATAAAAAATTGTAAAAATTAATTTTAAATGCTAAAATAGCTGAAGAAATGTATAAAAATATTATTTTAAAATTTAAAATAATTTGAACAATTTTGTCGAAAAATAGAAGTAATTACAAAATTTTGTAATTGGATTGTGATGTTGCTTTCAAAAATGGCCGAATTGCCGTGCTTCTGCGAAATGAAGATGTTGAATAGGATTTGAAATGAAAATAATGTATGGCTTACCAGTGCGATTTTGTCTAAAAATAGCTATTGAAACATGAGGGACAAAATTGGGTGTCAACAATATTGTCTATAGTGTTGGGTTGTGTGCAAGGTTCCATTCAAAATCAAAGGAATCACACTTAACAACAGTCAAGAGAATCTTAAGATATTTGAAAGGAAACTCAAGATCTGTGGTTATGGTATCCAAGAGGTGGAAGTTTTGAACTGATTGGTTTTGCTGATGCTGACTATCACTTGGTGGATAGAAAAAATACATCTGGAATGGCACGCTTTCTAGGTCATTGTCTTGTAACATGGGCTACTGATACGAGGCTAGATATTGCAATAATTTTTATACTTTCGCCTCGTATTCATGCTTCAACTTGTAATATTTATTGGTAGTTTGAATGGAATTGCTCTTATTTGGTGTGTTTCACATTCTAGAAATTATGTTGATGATATGAAGCATTCGTGGAACAAAGTTTAGTGAAAATAAGGGTTTTGAAGTCTAAATAGAAGCCCAAGGGTCGAGTGAACCAAGGCGTTGAGGAAAAATAAAGAAAAATTGAAGTCCCAGGTAAAGTGGCTTACAGAAATGCACTGTGCAATCCAGTATGCACTGCCGTAGGCCAATTTCTGCAAAAGTGAAAAAAGGCACTCTCAGTAAATCGACCCTACGGAACTGTACTGCGCAATACTGTGCGGCGCCATAGATTTAAAATCCAGACGTTTCAAATCTGACTTTATTTTGGAGTTTCCAACTTGTGTGGGTCTATGGGGACGGTATAAAAGCCCTAAAACACGTCCCAAAACATATCTTTTGACCTGGGAAGGAGCAAAAGGAGGCTAGAGCTTTGGAGACTTCAAGAACACAAGAGTTTTTTCCTAAATTCTTCCTTTCTTTTTGTAATTTATTCAATCATGAATTATCTTGACATGCTTATGATGAACATGAGTGGCTAAATTACCCATTCTAGGGTTGATTTAACCACTCCAATACTTATGTATTATGAATTATTGCTTTCATGAATGAAACTTGTTAATATTCCTATCTAAGTGTTTATGATTTGTATGTTATTGATTGGTAGAGCTCCTAATTGGTTGTGCCCTTTATTCTTGTTTATGTAGGGATAAATTCATGAGTTAGGGTTAAACACTTAGCAATATTTTAACCTAAAACAAAGGCATTTCTTAGGTTGTCAAAAAGGTGATGTGTGACCGTTGACCCCGAATATCCCGTAATGTATAAATTCATCCAAAATGGATTCCGGCTCAAGTAATTCAAAAGCCGAGTAACGGGTAAAACAAACCAGCACGATAGCTATTATACAGTAAATGAGCCAAAAACCAGACAACAACAAGGAATAAACACACTGGTGAATAATTTTCCGGCAAAGCAAAACACGAGCAACACCACCAGACGCAGTGGAGGAGCGACACCAAACCATAGCAGCGTCACTGCTAGCCCACCATTCCACTTATCATTTTCAGCCAAGAATCAATAAATAAACAGATGAAAGGCAGCTCAAATTTTAACACTTTGCTGCGTCAAATCCCAGAAATGGTCCAAAAAATTTCAAATGGATCGAGGAGAAACGGGTCAAACCAATAGTTCAAGCGGTTCAGACAGATCAACCAAATCTTTAAATTAAAAGGGCAAAACGAAGATCTGCAGAATAAACAGGTAACCGGAATAAAGAATTTTCGTCAAGGCAAACAACGGCAACAGTGAGCTTTGCTCATCGAAATCCTATCGGATTTTTAGCGATTTCAATAGTAGCAACATACCAGCATAACGAACAAATAAATGAAGGAGGAGGGCGACTGCCTAGCGGGTCTCCGATGGAGATTCCGGCGACCTTCGCCGGCGTCGCTTCAACTCCTCCTCTGATTCACAATTTCCCCTCTCTTTTCCAACATCACGCCAACGGCTGCCTCCACACTGCCCTATTTTCTCAATCATGTTGATCCCTCTGTTTTGAAATTGCGTGCGTTTGTGTCAGTGTATGGCGTAAAGAAAAGGAACGGGGTATGTGTATGCCGTGGTATGTAGAAGAGGAAGGGGTCTTGATTTTTGTGGGGTGTGTATATGAGGGCGTGTATATATAGGTGCCAGATCTGAAATTTTTTGTGTTCTTTGAATAATGAGGAGGAAGATGGTGAATGAATAGTGGATCTGATTTTTTTTTTGTTGTAATATGTAAAGGAGGGGAGGGTATTTTGTGAGGAAGATGAATGAATAGTATGTGCTAGGGTTTTAGGATTTATAGGGGTGAGGATTAAGGCTTTTAGCATTGGGCTAGGAAAATAGAAAAATACGTATTGCGTAAATAGGCCGGGACTTAAAATGAAGAACAATTATGGCCTTTTTCCGTTAAAATTATGAACTTAATTTATCCTAAAAATTAACCTTATTTTAAAAATAATTAGACGTTAATCGAAAATTTCGAGATAAAATTGGGTGTCAACAGTAATATTAAAGAAGTTAACTCGGACGCGAAAAAACTGCTAATGTGCACAAACAAGAGAGAAACCAATTAGAATGAAGCTCACCATAAAAGTAGTGAAATAAGCCTCATGATCAAAAGTTTAACCATCCCCAATTTGTAATGAAACAACAAACAACAGAAAATTTTAAAACAACAAACAATAGAAAATTAACTTGTAAAAGTGATGATGGAATTTATATCTTCAAACTATTTAATACATGAATACAATTGTGTTCCATTCATAAGTTAATACCAACTCCAAGTAGTTTGTTTTCACTTCTTTTCATTCTTCTTAATCAAGTTCTTGATTTTAAATTTCAAGACATAAGATCATCAAGAAGAATGACTGTAACACCAAGTGAAAGCACTGTCACGTGTTCTCCCTGCATTTAATAAAAGCAATGTCATACCCCAAAAAGAGCAATTTCAGATTACACATCTTCTCCCTGCATGTAATTGAAATGATGCTACAGAACAACAAAAAGCACTATCAAATTATACTACTACTTATTTTCTTTTCTATCAAATGATAGTAATTACTCCTGTAAAAGCTCCAATTCTAATGTGGAACTTAAATTTTGTAGTTCAATGTCATGAAAAATTTGAAATAAACACTAATCCTAACTTGTTTTTCACGTTCATGGAAAATGTGCCAACCTTCCTACTATATTGCTAATAATTGATATGCAGAGTCAACTATTTATGTACATAGATATTGTTAAGAATCTACACCTCACAATGTTTGTAGTAAATATTGGTCCCGAAAAATCCGTTTTCTTGTAGTGACCCTAACTCTCTGTCTCCCTCACCTTCTTCCCCAAACCATACTTCATTGGCCCAATCCAAGTTGGAGCCGTTCCTTCCTCAACCCCGTCGTTGCTACTCCTTTTCCCTCGGTGAGTGCTGCATAGATCTCTGGCGAGTGTTGCGTCAAATCTCACTGGCTCTTGCCTTGGCCGGCAGCGACGGAATGAGCAATTATAAGGTTCGGCTACGGGTTGGCAAGGGGGTGTACGAGGAAACTCCTAGAGTTTCTCATACCTTATTGTTGCTCCCAAACGCACACGCAAGTATACGTGGTCGCCAAGTAATAAAGTGATAAGATGAGTATCGTTCCCTTGAGGACTATGCAGACTGAGTTCTAGCAAACAATTTATTTAAACTATTCAGGGATCTTGTTCCAATAGTGATGAGTTTATTAACTAAAGAACAGTAATTAAATGGTAAAAGTGAATTCAAGCAATGGAGCAAAACTTGGTTGTTATCAGTAATAAGGAGACGGTCCAGGGTCAGAGTTACAAACAATCCAGTTGAGTTTTTCAGTTGAATCTACTTCTTGATTTCCTAGATTGCTAACTAACAGGTTAATTGTACCCGTGAAAACCTTTCGACTCTTCACGGTCTATGCAGGCTACTCCAATCCCTATATGTCTATGGGTTGAATCACGTGCACGCATTAACGATCCTGTAATGAGTTAAACTAGGCAAGCAAGTATATGTCTATCCTACCCGCGAATTGGTTCCCCGATGCCCGGGTTCACAAACTAGTTCTATTCTTTCTTATTTGCGTTCATAAATTTCCTCTGTCGAGTTCAATCTAAGAACCGTAGATAGTGTTCAATTATACGGCCGTTATAATCAAACAATTATGATCAAGAAAGAATAAACAATCCGTAATGGTAAATCAATAGGAAGAAATCAACTTTCAAACATCAACCTTCATGTATTTACTCTAACCCTAGAACGAACAAACTATAGAATTAAATAGAAGAATAAGAGAAAGAGAGAAAGAACTTGTGTAGAAGACATCTAGGGCTCCTTCCTTCTCCTCCAAAACTTGCTCCAAAGTCTCCCCTCCCATGAAAAAATAAGTAAAAGAGTATTTATAGAGTTTACAAACACCTAGTAATAAGTTAGACCCAAGCTTAGACGAAATAGGACATCAAAATTCGCTCCAGGGGCGCCATAGCGGGCGCCCCGCGCCCCCGATCGCGTGAGGACAACCAGAGGACGCCAAACTTGGCATGCTTTTGCTCCGCGGCGCGGAAGGTAACGCGCCAGCCAGGGCGCGCGTCAGGTGGCGCGGCGCAGGCCCTACGGCGCCCAGCCATTTTTCCATTTTCTTGCTCTTTTGCGTGCTCGTGTCGTACCTTCGTGTGCTCGATCCAATCCTCAATCAAAATCCAATCTTTTCTTGCTCAATCATGCTCTTAAAAGCTCCAATTACACTGCATAACAACCTAGACACACACGACATAAAATTAGTGTAAAACTACATTCATAAACTATAAAACGAGCGAATAAGGTACTAAAACGTGAGGAAATATTAAGGAAATATAGGCATAAAATGCCAAACATCACCACCCCACACTTGAACCTTTGCTCGCCCTCGAGCAAGTCACAACTAACTTCCCAACCTAGGTAAAACAGGTCTGCCTATGACTATGGTTGATACCGATCATTGAACCAATGCACACATGACTACCATGGATCCACAACATGCCAACAATTTACCACAACCAAAAATATGAGAACAACCACCCCAAAATAGCTCAAATGCACAAACGCAACTTATTGCAACCATGCTCCCACAAAATCACACCTATCTACTCAACCAAGAAGCCATCAACTTCACCTATTTCACGCAAACCATGCGCCCTCACCAATATGAAGCAAGAGAGTGCCCCCCAAAAATCACACACAAAGTCAATATCATGACTAGAACGGGGGAAATACAAATGAATTCACTCACTCTCATGAAAATCTCACATGCCACGCACAATGTACCATAGGCTTGCCCGTAGTGTAGGACTCCACTAATGTAAGCTCACTCCAATCGGGATTAACTAGGACTTTAGAAAGGTCGTAATGTAGGCTAAGGGGCGGGTAGGATACATATGGTAATAGTGACTACCTCCCTAAGCACTTTAATACATCACATTCAAATTAATCACAATTCTCATCAAGCCACCCAATCACAAACTATCACACATACACCTTCTCAACAAGTAGCATATTTCTTTTAAACACACACTAGCAAGGAATGGATATCTTTTTCTCTTTATTTCTTTTTCCACAATTTTTTTTTCTTTTCTCTTTTCAACTTTGCTATATTTTTTCACTCTTCAATTTCATCCAACCTTGCCAATGCTTTTCACTACTTCACAAATTTCACAAGTATTCCCCTTTATTAGTTCCACTCAAGAACCTCCCAACATCCAACCACAACTCCAAAATAACAGCACAATATCAATAAAGTGCTTAAGGAGTAAAGGGCCAAAAGAGTCAATTTAGAACAAATGGGTAGGCTCGGGGTGTGGGTACCAATAGAAAGGATCAAAGAAATCACAACAACAATTTTTTTTCAAGGTATATATGTAAGGGTAGGCAAGTAAAAGAAGGCCTTGTATCATTTCCCGACTAGAACAAACCTAGGATTTCGCTTTGCACACACACGGGGCAAGTTCTAGACATTAGTACGCAACATGGAGCAAATAAGAACATGGCTCACACACACATTGCACATGGTTCACACAAAAAGGTTCCATCAACAACTCTCAACTAAGCATCTAGAATGTAACTTGTGGAAATTTAAGCACTCATGCACAAAGGTTCACCACAAAGTCAAGTGAGCGGACTCAAGCATCTCAAGGGGGTCGTTCCATGTTTTCCCTAGGCATGCATCAAATTAAAACCCGAGGACACCACAAATAGCACATGCAATCAATTCAAGTCCACCGGTATCAAACAAATCAAAGGCACCTAGCATTCCACCTAGTTCCTACGTCTAGGTCCACCTATAACTAACTATCCTAATCCTAAAAATAAAAACTACCCGGTTCAAAGGCCTCCCCGTGGAAAAGAACCGAGGCCATAAGAAAAACCACGGGGTGGATGACATGTACCACTAATAAAATTAAACTAAAAGGAAAATCTGTTTGGACTTTTTCATTGGTTTTCTAATTTTTTTTTTCATATATTAAAGCAAGAAACAAATAAAAATAAAGTCAAGTGACAAAAGAAAAATCCTATGGTACATGCATCCTTAACCTCAAAAATAAATAAAGGGTAGTTCCCCACCCCACACTTAAACTAAGCACTGTCCTCAGTGCTAAAAATAAGCAAGTGCAAGGTAAAGAAAACTTCCCTGAAGATTCTAGTCCTTGGTGCTAGCATCCTCCAAGCTTTCATATAGTATGAGGTACTCAGACTTCCCCCAACAGATCATCAACATTAGGCAAGGGTGAGGACACCCCACACTTAGACTCGCCATTACATGAACCTGCAATCCAAAGAATCACCCAAAGTAATATACAACCATAAAAATAATAGTAAAATAAATAAAAGTAAAGCAAACAAATTGGGTTGCCTCCCAAGAAGCGCTTGATTTAACGTCGCGGCACGACGAGGACAACTTCATCACTTTTTCCTCCACCTTGAACTAATGAATTGAATCCCCAACTTTGCCTCAAGTTTACAACTATGGTATTGGGGTGGTGGCAAAAATACAAAAGGACCAAGTAACCATTGTCGCATTTTGCACTTCTTGGCCTTTAAATGAGGGATGTCATTTTGTCTCCTCGGCATCACAAACTCTAAAATATAGGCACCTTGTTCCTCCTCCATTGGTTTCTTCATAGGCTCGGGTGGCTCAATTTTCATGTCACCATCCAAACACAATGTTGAAAAAATGATTGGAATGAGGTCCAATGCGCTTCAATTCTAAAGTTGCATTACTTTTGACACCCTCGCTTGCACAAACACTAGAGTCCTCAAATATGATGTTTTCTATTTCTTCACTTGACTCTAATGTAATTTCCTCAACCTTGGCATCATCAACTGCTATTGGGTCGAATGGTAGGAATTTCACTTTTGCTCCTCAAATTGGCTTCTAAGCTCTTCTATCTCAAATCTACTAAACACGACAACTGATAATTGAGCTTCAGACACCTCAACCATATCACTCAAATTCTCCTCCAAGTCGTGAATAGTCAAGCCAAATTCGTCGATCTCTTGCCCGAGCACAACCCTTTCTTCCATAAATTGCCTCGTCATATTTGTAAGTTCACTCCTGAAATCCCCATAAGCTTCTAAGAGTTTGGCTTGCTCCATTAGCCAAGTTTCGCTAACAACCTGCACTTTATCGATCCTGTCAAGCTCACAAACATCATTAGAATCATCACAAAAATTATTGGGGGAAGGAGCATGACACTTAGGACAATCATTCCACCGACCACCACACAATTTACAAAAATTCCAATCAAAGGTGGTAGAAAATTCACATAACCAATCTCGCAGGGTTGAAAGAGTTTGACAATTTTCCCAAAAGTGATGTCCTCCACAAAGTAGACAAGAATCAACATTCAACCCACTTTCATTAAAAGATGCCATGTAAACTAATAATACAATAATAAACTAAAAATAAAATAAAAAAAATTAAACCTGAATAGAAAATAATAATTGTTCAAAAAGAAATCAGTCAATTTAGTCCCCGGCAACGGCGCCAAAAACTTGTTGCTCCCAAACGCACACGCAAGTATACGTGGTCGCCAAGTAATAAAGTGATAAGATGAGTATCGTTCCCTCGAGGACTATGCAGACTGAGTTCTAGCAAACAATTTATTTAAACTATTCCGGGATCTTGTTCCAATAGTGATGAGTTTATTAACTAAAGAACAGTAATTAAATGGTAAAAGTGAATTCAAGCAATGGAGCAAAACTTGGTTGTTATCAGTAATAAGGAGACGGTCCAGGGTCAGAGTTACAAACAATCCAGTTGAGTTTTCCAGTTGAATCTACTTCTTGATTTCCTAGATTGCTAACTAACAGGTTAATTGTACCCGTGAAAACCTTTCGATTCTTCACGGTCTATGCAGGCTACTCCAATCCCTATATGTCTATGGGTTGAATCACGTGCACGCATTAACGATCCTGTAATGAGTTAAACTAGGCAAGCAAGTATATGTCTATCCTACCCGCGAATTGGTTCCCCGATGCCCGGGTTCACAAACTAGTTCTATTCTTTCTTATTTGCGTTCATAAATTCCCTCTGTCGAGTTCAATCTAAGAACCGTAGATAGTGTTCAATTATACGGCCGTTATAATCAAACAATTATGATCAAGAAAGAATAAACAATCCGTAATGGTAAATCAATAGGAAGAAATCAACTTTCAAACATCAACCTTCATGTATTTACTCTAACCCTAGAACGAACAAACTATAGAATTAAAGAGAAGAATAAGAGAAAGAGAGAAAGAACTTGTGTAGAAGACATTTAGGGCTCCTTCCCTCTCCTCCAAAACTTGCTCCAAAGTCTCCCCTCCCATGAAAAAATAAGTAAAAGAGTATTTATAGAGTTTACAAACACCTAGTAATAAGTTAGACCCAAGCCTAGACGAAATATGACCAACATAACCACGTCTTTAGCCATCATTTCTTCCCATTTATTTTACTCAATTCATTTTACTAATTATCAATTAAAGGAAAAGACATGTGAGACATTTAAGAGTACAAAAACAAGAAGACGTCAGTTTATACTCCTTATTGTAAACCAATCCTTCATCAAATGACTCATATTGATTCCACATTGATACAATGCTGACGAGACAATTATTTTGTTTCAGTTACATGTTGTTTAAATTTTACCGTTTAGTTGTTGTATTCCATTGTAGTAATAGTTACTGTGTGCAATTAATTTTCTTCAATTAATGTGAATAAAAATTTTGTAATAACTTCCCATTCATATTTATAGTGTGTTTTTATGTACTATATATGTTCCAGAAGTCATGACTTGACTATGATGTATCTTGCAATTTGCTCCCTATATAAACATGACTTATTATTTTCTTTGTGAGCTGGATAGAGTAGAAATGATCCATTTCGAGGTAGGATTTCATATTTTGGCGATATCAAAAAAATGGAGAGTCAGATTAGTTTGGATATAATTTTAATAGATGAAAAGGTAGTTTACTGTATGTTTTACCTTTTAGTTTGTACCTGTTTTACTTTTTAAATTAATTATTTTTGTACACTCAATATTTTTTTCCCTTTTTGTACCAGAATGATTTGATTCGTACTGTATCAAGGAAATATAAAAAATGAAAAATACATGCACATGTTGAATGAAGGGTCAATGTTTGTTATACAAAAAATGTATGTAATTTTCGGAATATCTAACCGAGCTTGGAAGGAGAAAAATTAAGGTTTATTGAAATCTTCCCAAAGGTTGAAGTCAATCCTTCTGAAGGTAATCTTAACCCAATTGGTAAGCACCATAATCTTTTATATATGCTAACCACCTGCATTTTCAAGATTTAAAATTTGTTTCTTTCTTCTTTTGTTAAAATTTTTTTCCCTAAGCAATAAGAAGAGTGATATATATTAGGTGTTTATGTGAAGTATATTGTAATGTATATATTTCTTATGTGTATGAATGATGGTTCAGTTTCACGATGCTATGGAGATTTATTTTCTATCTCAAGAGACTTTTATGAAGTTTTTTTTTTTTAATTAGAATATTAGGCAGTTGAGGAGGATATAGAGATTATGAAATTATTCTCTTACATCTAACCAAGTTTCTGAAAGTGAGATGCGATGATGCTGATTTGGAAGAAAATGAAAAGAAAAAGGGAGATATAGAAGAACCTATTCATTGCTTCTGGCATGGAAGTATTTAGCAAATCTCTAAATAATAAATAAAATAGAGAAGCATTAGAGTTGTTGTTTAGGTTGACAATGATATCTTTTAGCATAAGATTTTCTCCTGCAACTTAAATTATTGATTTGTTCACTGTGGTAATTTCTATGTAGGTAAATGTAATGGAAAAAAGTAAAGTGATATGAAAATTTGTAGTATAGTATATCGAGATTTATGCTAGGAGGTTGATGAATATCTTTTCATTTTTTTCCTCTATCAAATAAAAACTCAATTACTGATGCCTTTATACTCTTTGGTTTCTTATTTACTTGGCTTTGCATAAATTCTATCTCGGAAAATTATAACATTGTTAATTTGTTAATTCAAATCAACCTTGCCAAGGAGGTTACTATTAACTACATAAATATATTTGTTACTCTTTGATTTTGTTGCATGTTGTAACTATAGCGAATTTTTCAAATGTAAATATTTTGCCTTTTTTTGGTGTAAAAAGCAACATCTTCCTGGATTTTAGGAACGATGAATAAATAATAGTTCTAAACTCAATACAAATTTATGTTATTTATTCACTGTTCCGAAAATAAAAAAATTGATATGATTTGGTTAAGCCTATCTATACATTTGATCTGAATTAAAATGATATTGCAGGACCTCTTAACACCAAGAGAACTCGGGACTTATAAAGTGATCTATTGGTATATATTCTCACGCATACTAAAATAATTTTAAAAATAGTAATCAACCTAAAAAATACATCTCTATATATCAATGAATAAATGATAGTGTTTACGGTCGGAGTATACATACCGTAGATAAAATAAGTGAAAAGTAAATATTTGTTATGTTATTATAAAAGTTATATCACGGATTATATAATAAATTGTTAATGACCCCCGCGAGCGCGATCACATTCACTAGTCTATATCTATCTATTTATATATATATATATATATATATATATATATATATATATATATATATATATATATATATATATACTAATTGAGAACTATAGACAAATTAAGTGGCATAACTCGATGACCAAGGATTCATCTTTTTTTACCTTTATCCATCCTTCTCAAATCACTCTTTCAAATTGTTTGGTGAAAAGTTATTAAAACATAATTCTTCATGATTACTCCTACCCGTTTTGTGCTTTATAATTCATCTTAAATACTCCTAAGCGTTTTCTTACTTTTAGAAATGTTGAGCATTGGTTTTGAAGCATGACAAACGAGAAGGACTCAGTGGTCTTGATAGAAGAACCTAGTCCTTGAGGAAGAAAGGCACGACTGATCGAAAAGAATTGTGGGTTGCAAATTTCTGCGGAACTAGGAGTAGTGGCGCGTGAATGAATATGTATCCTAGTCAGACTAAAAGAGGCGGTGCCCAGGCTGTGTCTTCGAAGTGCGAATAAGAGTTGGACTTCAATAAGGAAAAGAGTTACTAGGAATCCTGTCTTACCAAAATTACAAGGATTCCTTGTAGGACTCAACTAGGGTTGCAAGGCCCGTATAAATACAAGTAGTTGATGCAGCCGTAAATCAGTAATTCACAAATAGAGAGTTGAGAGCATATAAAAGCGATCCAGCATCTTTCTACATGAGTTAACTGAAGAAGACAACTGGTGTGCTTGAGTTGATTGAGTCTAGATATTCTGTCTAGGTTCATTGAGTTGTAAGTTGTCTTATTTTGAGCGTTCATTATTTTTACCTATTGGCTTATTGTAGAAGCATATGTATTAGGTGAACTTGTGAGAAATTGCTTGTAAAGCTAGAGTTTAGCTTTGGTTAGTGATTAGGGTCTAGAGTGTAGCCCCTTGGTTACAGAGTCTTATAATCAGAAACTTGCCCGTTGTGTTAGTGGATTGAGTTCTCAAATCCCAAAGTGTGGGTCGTGGTTTTTCTCCCTTGAGCAAGCAGTTTTCCACGTAAAATCCTCATGTTCTCTGTGCGTGTGGTTGGTGTGTGTTGCAGTGTTTGAACAGCAGAGTTGCAAAGGCAAGAGCTGGGTTCTTGACTCAGGAGAACCAGGTTCTTAAAACAAAAATCGGAAGACACTATTCAACCCCCCTTCTAGTGTCCTTAGGAGGTGCATAGATTATAACTAGTGGTATCAGAGCGGGTCTTCTCATGAGAGGTTAACACCTTGAGAAGGATCAGAATCATGAGTGCACCACCTACTATTACTGAAGAACAATCAGTTCAAAAGCCTCCACAGTTTAACGGGCAGTACTATGCTTGGTGGAAGAACAGGATGGAAAATTACATATGTGCTAAAGACTTTCAACTCTGGCTGATAGTGTCTGAAGGAAACCTGATGCCCACTAAAATAGTTGGTGAAGGAGCCACTGTCAAACAAGAACCTAAACTGAAAGAGGAGTTCAATGAGGCAGATTATAAGATGATTGAAAAGAATCACAAAGCCAAACGTCTGGTTATTTGTGGTCTTGGTCCTGAGGAGTTCAATAGAGTATCATCTTACAAGACGGCTAAGGAAATTTGGGATGCCGTGCAGGTAGCGCCTGAAGGAACCATTGAAGTTAAGGACTCAAAGAGAAGAATGCTGAAGAGACAATTTGAGCTGTTCTCTATGGGAGAGAAGGAATCAATCCAAGATATGATGACCAAGTTGACCATTATTACCAATGAGATGAGATCCCTGGATATGGAATTACCAGAAGTGGAGATGGTCGATAAGATTCTAAATGTGCTTCCTGAAGCTTGGGAACCCAAGATGACTGCCATCATTGAGTCTAAACCTCTAAGATCCATTAAACTTGAGGAACTGGTTGGTAGCTTGAAAACTCATGAGATGATGAAAGACTCAAAAGCCACACCAGCTTTGAAGAAGGACAAGACCCTTGCACTTGAAGCAACTGAAGAAACTGACGAATATGTTGATTTGCAATTAGTTGAAGCAGCAATGGTTAGTGCTCTAAGACAGAAGCTTAACCTGGGAAGATTCAAAGGCTTTAAGAGAAGTGGCAAGGAAACCTCTGGAAGGAAGAACATAGTTGATAGTCCTGATTACTCAAGATGCTTTAAGTGTTTCAAGAAGGATCACGCTGTTATGGACTATCCTATATGGGAAATAGAATCGATGAAAAACAGAGCAGCTAAGTAAAAGGAAAAGGAGACGTCAAAGGATAATGACAAAGATAAGAAGAAGACAAGACGACCCCCAAACTTTAGAGCTGAAAGAAGAAAGAAGAATGAAGCTTTCTATGCCACATGGGGACCAACTGACAGTGAATCTGATCATGAAAAGGAATCCGGAGATGATTCACCACTAGCATTGATGGATCTGACAAGCATCAGTTCAGATGAAGAAGACCCTTGAGAATTCAGAGGAGGGAGAGATCCGTCAAAGCCACATGTGTTCAACAGGACTAACTATAAGAGCTAGAAGAAACAGATGAAAAACTTCCTGCAAGCAACTGATTATACTCTTTGCCTGATCGTGAAGAGAGGACCTCATGTCCCTGTGAAGAGAGCAGCAAATGGAATTCTGGTGCCAAAGAAGGTGGAAGAACTGGATCCTCAAGATCTAGATTGGCTACAGGCAAATTCCAAGGCTGAATTGTACCTGAGGAGAAAACTTACCTATGATGTGCTTGAAAGGATACTTGAATACAAGTCCGCCAAGGAAGTCTGGGAAAAGCTGAAGGAGTTGTACACAGATGACAACCAAAAGAAGGACTCTGACCTTATGCCAACTGATGGAGCTGAAACTGCTCATTAAGAAGAGGTATGTTTATCTGATCTTAAGGAAACCTTACATACATACTCTTCTGAAAATTTGATTCTAACCACTGCCACTTTGATTGAGGGTTATGAAAAGGAGAAAATTGAAAAGGATAAATTAACTGAAGAGCTAGGTGATCTCAGAACCAAGCACAAGAGCCTCCTAGAACAAAATATTGAACTAGAAGAAATCAATGCCAACATAAAACGGCAGACTCTTGTGTCAAATTCTAAGATCACTGAACTAGAATTGGAATGCAATCAGTTAAGAGAGAGTATAAATAGTAAGCAAGTAATAAGTGAAGTTCAAACCTTTATGGAAAATGAACTGAAAAGAGCTAATGAGATTCTGTATCAGGAAACTGAAAAGAACAGGATTTTAAATCAAAAGGTTGAAAAATCTGATTTTGAGCTTACCAGATTAACTAAATGGAATAAATCATCGGAGGCAATGAACTGGGTTCTTGAAAATCAAAACAAAGGAAAATAAGGGCAAGGATTTAAGAAACCGTTGCCTCCATATAATCCTAAGAGCAAGTATGTGGGGTTGCCTTGCAATATGTTGTGTACCTTTTGTGGTGAAAATGGACACTACAAATAAAAGTGCATGAATGTTAGCAAGGCAAAGGCTAAGAATAAAAGAAGTGTTCTTCCTAAATGGGCTAGACAGGATTTGATTTATCCATTCACTCGTAAGAAGGGACACAAGCTTGTCTGGGTTCCTAAAGCTAACCTCTAATTTGTTTTGCAAGCTGGAGTGAGGGAGAACAACCCAAGCTGGATTCTTGATAGTGGTTGTTCAAGGCACATGATAGGAGATAGAAGAAATTTTTTATCACTCGCAGCATTTCAGGGAGGCAGTGTGGTCTTCGGAGGAGGAAAAAGTGGTCAAATCGTGGGAATTGGAAAGATTGGGAGAACTCTGGATCATGCAATTGAAAATGTTTACTGTGTTGACGGTCTCAGACAAAATCTGCTGAGCATCTCCCAACTGTGTGATAGAGGTAATCAAGTGAGTTTCTCCTCTGTGGGATATATTGTGAAAAATCTACAGAGTGGAGAAATTGTTATGGAAGGAAAGAGGGTGAACAATGTATACAAAGCATCGCTGAAGTCACTACCTGAAAACAACTTAACATGCTTGAATGTGTAAGAAAGTGATTCTCAGTTGTGGCATAAAAGGATGGGTCATGCAAGTCTCTCACAACTGAACAAGCTCGTATCTAAGGAGCTGGTTCGTGGATTGCCAAGCAAGAGATTTAAAAACATACAAATGTGTGATGCGTGTGTAAGGGGGAAGCATGTGAAATCATCCTTTAAGTCCAAGAAGGTGGCAAGTACATCAAAGCCACTGGAACTATTGTATATGGATATGTGTGGACCCATGAGAGTAAGGAGCAGAGGAGGAAAAATATTCGTGTTCGTAATTATTGATGACTACTCTAGGTACACATGGACCTTGTTCTTGGCATCTAAAGATGAAGCATTTGACAGCTTTAAAGACTGGGCTGGTATAGTGCAGAAAAGGTTAAGTTTAGTACTAATCAGCATCAGATCTGATCATGGAACTGAGTTTGAAAACTCAAAATTTTCTGAGTATTGTGCAAAGAACAGCATTGATCATAACTTCTCTGTACCAAGAACTCCCCAACAAAATGGTATAGTTGAAAGGAAGAACAGGTCCCTGGAGGATATGGCAAGGACTATGCTGTTGTCAAGTGGGCTTGCAAGAAACTTTTGGGCTGAAGCAATAAACACAACATGCTATTTGCTGAACAGGTGTTCCATCAGAGCAATTCTCGACAAGACTCCATATGAGCTACTCAGAGGAAGAAAACCAAATATTGCTCACCTGAAACCCTTTGGTTGTAAGTGCTTTATTCACAACAATGGCAAGGAACCATTGGGGAAGTTCAACGCTAGGAGTGATGAAGCAATATTCCTTGGTTATTACACATATAGCAAAGCATACAAGGTGTTCAACAAAAGAACACAAACAGTGGAGGAAAGTATGTATGTCGTATTTGATGAATCTGATAAGGCATTGGGGGAAACTGAGGCAGATGATCAAGTGATTGGCCTATGTCGGGAAGATGGTGTGGATGAACTGGAAGACTCAGAAGACAAAGAGACATCAGGTGAAAATCATAGCACACTAGAACAAGGAGTCAACATGACAGAGGGAACATCAGACGAAGCTGATGATCCAGCAAGTCAGAAAGAACCTCCCCAAGATAATGCTGTAGGTTCTTCCAGTCATATTCAACTCAGGCCATGGAAACATCAAAGCTCTCACCCCTTGGAGAATGTGTTATCTGAACTGGACACAGGAATCATGACCAGGTCAGCCTTGAAGAACTTTTGTGCATTCTTTGCATTCCTCTCATCTCTGGAACCAAAGAATGTAAAAGAAGCTCTAGAAGATCCAGATTAGATTCTAGCCATGCAGGAGGAACTTCATCAATTCGAAAGAAGCAAAGTATGGCACCTAGTTCCTAAGCCGAAGGACAGATCAATAATTGGAACAAAATGGGTGTTCAAGAACAAACTGGATGAGCATGGTATAGTGACAAGGAATAAGGCAAGGTTAGTAGTTCAAGGATACAGTCAGGAAGAAGGAATAGACTATGATGAAACCTTTGCACCAGTTGCAAGGATGGAAACCATTAGAATGTTTATTGCCTTTGCTACATACATGGAGTTCACACTATATCAGATGGATGTGAAGAGCGCCTTCCTGAATGGCTACTTGAATGAAGAGGTATATGTAATACTGCCACCAGGCTTTGTGAACAATGAATTTCCTGATCATGTTTACAAGATGGACAAGGCTCTCCATGGATTGAAGCAAGCCCCTAGAGCCTGGTATGAAAGACTCTCAGGATTCTTGCTGAAAAATGGTTTCTCGAGAGGAAAGATTGACAACACGTTATTCCTAAAGAAGAAAGGAAAGGATCTACTGGTGGTTCAAGTGTATGTCGATGATATCATCTTTGGAGCCACTGATGAGGAGCTATGCAAAGGATTTGCTGATCTGATGGGAAGAGAATTTGAAATGAGCAGGATGGGTGAACTAAATTTCTTCCTTGAGCTGCAGATAAAGCAAATGCCTGAAGGAACTATGATTCATCAGCAAAAATATGTCAAGGAACTTCTGAAGAAATTTGATAAGGAGGAGCAAAAGAAATGACTACGCCCATTGCTCCTGGAACCAAGCTGGATATGGATGAACTAGGTCCTTCAACAAATGAGACAACATATATAGGAATCATAGGTTCACTCCTCTATCTCACAGCTAGTCGACCTGATATAGTATACAGTGTGGGACTATGTGATAGATTTCAGTCCAAGCCCAAGGAGACACATCTGACAGTTGTGAAGAGAATCCTGAGATACTTAAAAGGAACTCATGACCTTTGTCTTTGGTACCCAAGGGGAGGTACTTTTAACTAATCGGTTTTGCTGATGCAGATTATGCAGGTCATTTGGTGGATAGGAAAAGCACTTCAGGAATGGCACACTTTCTTGGTCCTTGTTTGGTCTCTTGGGCTACAAAGAAGCAAAACTCAGTTGCCCTGTCTACTGCGAAAGCTGAGTATGTAGCAGCTGCATCATTTTGCTCACAACTGCTATGGATCAAACAACAGTTGGAGGACTTTGGTATCAAATGTGGAGCAGTGCCAATTTTCAGTGATAACACAAGTGCCGTGAATATATCCAAGAACCCAGTCCAACACAAAAGAACCAAGCATATTGATATTAGACACCATTTCCTTAGAGATAATGTGGAAAAGGGTTTGATTACTATGAATTCTTGCAGGACTGAAGATCAAATTGCTGACATATTTACCAAAGTATTGAACAAGGTACAGTTTGAGAGGAACATGTTGGAATTAGGGATGACCAAAATACACGGATGACCCAGCAGGTGGTCCCTAAATGATTGGTTAGTTAAGTATTCAATTATCTGTGTGTAAAATTTGTTATTATTGTTCAGTCTAATTTTGTACTTTATTAAATATACTTGTTCAGCCTTTAAGCACCAGGTGAGGATAATGTGATCCCATGAAGAACCTACTATGTACTGAGAAGGAACCGACTGAAGCATGAGGAATCATGTGCAGGTACAGTCACACTACCTTGCATTATAGAAGTCATAACTCAAATTAAAATTTTCAATTATACGTGTGTCAAGGGAGATCCTCCATGTTCCTATAACTGTCCTAAATTATAGGAACACATTCCTTTTTGGGATAGAATTCTATTTGACTTTTATGGACCCCACTACTTGAAAAGGCTTAATTGAATAAGTCCATAACCGTCAAATCCATAACCCTTCCCGATTTTCAAAAATCTCAAAAAGTTGCTTTTTTACTTATATCTCATTATTTCTTTGGCTTCACTAGAGACTGTCTAATCACCAAAACCCTCTCCCCTTCGTTAATCTATACAGAACTCACACACTCAACAACATTGCCTTTTTAACTCTACATTCTTTCTCAAAAGCACAAGACCAAAAAAATTCTTGAAATCTCAGTCAAAACTCTAACAAATTTCATCATGTCTCAAGTACAATCTTCATCCACTTCACCCACAAAGACCCTCAGGAAATCATCTGCAAAACCACCTCCATCCACCCTCGCAGAAAGAATTGCTAAGGCCAGGACAAAATTTCTTAAAAACGGAGAAAAGAAATTGGTCAAGAAATTGCTGTCAAGATCTTTGTTTACTACGCCTACTGCACAAGTTTCATCCGAGCCATCTACTAAGGTAACCCCTAATCTTATCCCATCTACTCCTGTTGGTTTAGAAGGAATAAAAAGCCCTGGTATAGTGGATACTGAAACCCTAGTAACAGGACTAGATGAAATTGTAGGAATAGTAGAGACTGGTGACAAAACTTGTAGGGGGAACATAGTTGAAGCAAAGCAAAAGGTTGTTCAGGAAGAACCTAGGGTAAATTTGCATGTGCCTGTAGTAGAAAAGACTGATTTAGAGGTGGATGTAGCAGGAAGAGTGATAGAATAACTAAGGGATGATGATCTTGTTGAGTCCCTTAAGGAACGTGCTAATGAACCAAGTGCTAGTGCTGTGGGTGCTGAGGAGAGTGAAGGGGTATCTGTCCTTAAAGGTCCAGTAGTTGGAGGACCTAGTCTTGCTGAGGCTTCACAGGAATTGAGTCAAGAACCTGCTTCTTGCCCAGATCCTACTGAGGCTGATGATGCAGGACTCAATTGGACAGATTCCGAAGAAGAAAAGGATGAGGAGGTTGAGAATGAAAAAATTGAGAGTGAAGAGGTTACCAAGAAAATAGAAGAAACAAAGAAGAAAAGGTTGAAAAGGAAGTTTGGTGAGGAGGATGAGAGGATGGTGTGTGAGGACGAGGAAGAAGAGGTAGTGTTTGTGAGGGAAAACAGAGTGGAGCCTGATAAGAGAAGGAGATTGGGGAAAGGGGAATACCTGTGTCTAAAAACAAGTTGGTGGATGAATTAAGTGAGGAAAGTGGCGACAGGATTGTTGCTGAGCCAGTAGCTAGGAGAGGCACTAGGTCTGCCTTGAAGAAATAGCTGGAGAGTTTTGGGAAGCTGGAAAAAACAATAACCAATGTGAGAGACAGAGAAGCCAAGAAAAAGGAAGAAGAGAAGAAAGATGGGGAGGTAGAGGATGAGAGTGACGAGGCTGGTACTTATGTGGAGCCAAGTGACTCTGAGACTGATAGTGAAGTAGAGAACAGGAAGAGAAGGAGAGGTTCTGAAGAAGAAGTTGATAGAGTGGCCTTCTTTGCAAAGCATCAGGTGCTGCCTGGTAGTATTTTGCATGATGAGAAGGAACAGCACATGAAACTACTGCTGAGAATGATTGGTGACCAAAAGGATGGCTTGGTTTGTTTGCAAACAAAGAGAGGATGTTATTTGTTGATGAGGTCAGGGAGTTTTACACAAACTGCAGAGTCAATACCATGAGAGTGTTCATTACTGTGAAGGGAGTTGAGATAGAATTTGGGAGAAATGAGCTTGGGGTGATCCTTGACATACCTACTGAAGGCTATTGCAGGTATATAAAGCTGAAGTGGCCTAAGAGGACAGATGGAGTAACCCCTCTGAATGTGGTCAAGAAATTCTCAAGAAAACCCAAGTTGAGGAAGGAAAGGAAGGTAGATAAAAAGGAGATGGAGCCTGCACACCAGTTGTTGTTTGAGTTTGTGCACAGGTTCCTTCTGCCTAGAGGAGAAAGGAATAGTGAAGCTAATGCTTTAGACCTAACATATATAGACTTGCAGGATAGGGGGTAAGAATCAACTTACCTGGGCTAATTATCAGGCATATTAAGAGGATTGCAGATATTGATCAGAAGCCACATTCTTTAGTGCATTCCTATATCCTCCAGCAAGTTCTAGAGCATTTCGGGGTTCCACTGGAAGTTGGGAAGAAGCCAACCATTCATCAGATGTTTGGGTACAATGTGCTTAAAAACTGTGACTTCTTCGAAGAGAGGAGAGCTTCCAAGAAACCCAGGCAGGTCAAGCAAGAGCTAGCTGAGGAAAGTGAGGATTATGGACCTGAGAAGGCCATTGATGCTGTGAAGGAGTTGGAGACTCATGTTCTTGAAGTGAATACAGAAAATGCAGAGCTCCACAGACAGCTAAAGTTGAAGGATCAAGAAATTGATCGCTTGAAGATAGACTGCCACAAGTATGAGGCCGAGCTGGTGATGGAAAGGGCCAAAAATACAAAGCATCTTGAGGCACTTGTCAAGCACTTCAACCTTCAGTCCTGAGTTCTCCTGTCCCATCCTCCTGTCTTTTCTCCCAAATGCTGTTAATTCCTTCCATTCTCCCTTGCACATGTGATGGTTGTTTCAAACAATTTATTTTTCAGTTGTGTACTAATGGATAGGGTTGTGCTGCTGTCACACCCTGGATAATGGTTTTAAATTTCCTCATGCTTATGACTGTCTGGTTTAAAGTATTTGGTTGTTGATGTGCCCTTACTCTTATTTCTTTGTGTTTTTTTTGGGCTGACTTGTTGCCTTGTGCTCTAGACTGGATATTACTAACAGGTTTATGCACGTATTTGAATCTTTTCAATGATGCCAAAAGGGGGAAGAAGGAAATTGTTGGGTGTTTGTGACCTAACTCATCTGTTTCAATTTCTTGAACTTGTTACTTTTTGTTTTTGTGTTTTTGGGACATTTTGTCTATTCAGGTTCGTTGGCAACATTTGTTTGTTATCATCAAAAAGGGGGAATTTGTTGAGCACCGGTGTTGAAGCATGACAAATGAGAAGGACTCAATGGTCTTGATAGAAGAACCTAGTCCTTGAGGAAGAAGGGCACGACTGATCGAAAAGATTTGTGGGTTGCAAATCCCTGCGGAACTAGGAGTAGTGGCGCGTGAATGAATATGTATCCTAGTCAGACTAAAAGAGGCGGTGCCCATGCTGTGTCTTCGATGTGCGAATAGGAGTTGGACTTCAATAAGGAAAAGAGTTACTAGGAATTCTGTCTTACCAAAATTACAAGGATTCCTTGTAGGACTCAACTAGGGTTGCAAGGCCCGTATAAATACAAGTAGTTGATGCAGCTATAAGTCAATAATTCACAAATAGAGAGTTGAGAGAATATAAAGGCGATCCATCATCTTTCTACATGAGTTAACTGAAGAAGACAACTGGTGTGCTTGAGTTGATTGAGTCCAGATATTCTGTCTAGGTTCATTGAGTTGTAAGTTGTCTTATTTTTTAGCGTTCATTGTTTTTACCTATTGGCTTATTGTAGAAGCATATGTATTAGGTGAACTTGTGAGAAATTGCTTGTAAATCTAGAGTTTAGCTTTGGTTAGTGATTAAGGTCTAGAGTGTAGCCCCTTGGTTACAGAGTCTTGTAATCAGAAACTTGCTCATTGTGTTAGTGGATTGAATTCTCAAATCCCAGAGCGTGGGTCGTGGTTTTTCTCCCTTGAGCGAAAAGTTTTCCACGTAAAATCCTCTTATTCTCTGTGCGTGTGGTTGGTGTGTATTGCAGTGTTTGAACAGCAGACTTGCAAAGGCAAGAACTGGATTCTTGACTCAGGAGAACCAAGTTCATAAAACGAAAATTGGAAGACACTATTCAACCCCTTCTTGTGTCCTTAGGAGGTGCATAGATTATAACAAGAAAGTAATAGCACCAAGCACACGTTCTCTCTCAATTAATGAGAAGGTAAAAGGACTCCATCAATCCTTGAACATCACCACTATATAAGCAGAATGCACACTTATTCTTCAGCATGTTTTTATTTTATATTTCGAAGTTCAAAAGTTGCCTTCAATAGCTATATTTTGCTGTTTACTCCATTGAAAATAATAATACCTTCTACTCATTATAAGTGCCTGAAATCGTGAATTCATTCTTTACCAAAGCTTCAATTAGAAGAAGACCGGTGGCGAGATATACTATCAACAAAGTGTACTATTTAATCTCGGGAAATCTCAATCGAGGGAATATGTTTTTTCTTCAATATGATAAACTCATGCTTTTAGTGCCGCATCACAAAATTTTTTTTTTATTGGTAATCATCAATAGAGGAATTCTATAATAGTGGTCAGTGGATGGATTATGACATTTTTTCTTTTGATTATTAGTTAATGTAGTGCCGGATTGCAAGCAGAATATACTGAATATTTTTTCTTTCCTTTCCCTAATCTTGAGTTTATTTAGTACTATTGTTTAAGAGAGAGTCTAATGAACGGCAAAAGTAGGAGACTTATGTAACATAACTGTTTTCTCGGCAGATAAGCATTAACTTCTCTCCAGCTAGGATTACTCCACAAGATCATTGTTTTAATCAAACTACAAAAATGTAGGCACCACTTACTTTATTTGTTTTTTTTTTCATATTGTTCTTATACTTTGGAATTTCAATATTTTATGGATGTCTTAAATAATAATCTGTTTATCGTTTCAAGTAAACTTTATGTATTCTAACTTTATGTATTCTAATTTAAAATAAAAATTTTGCAGTGCAGAAAATAACTTTATGTATGTGTGTATATATATATATATATATATCAGACCGCCTTTCTAACACTATAAAAATAAGGTAGTAGGTGCATTTTCTGCACTGCAAAATTTTTATTTGTCTATCCTTTTTACCTCGAACAATTTATTACTCATAGTTCATTGTATATAATGAGAATTATGAATTAATGTATATATTATTTAATAAGAATACCATGTATCTATATATATATCAAGGAATCTCAGACCGCCTCTCTAACACTATAAAAATAAGGTAGTCGGTGTATTTTCTACACTGCAAAATTTTTATTTGTCTATCCTTTTTACCTCGAATAATTTATTACTCATATTTCATTGTATATAATGAGAATTATGAATTAATGTATATATTACTTAATAAGAATACCATGTCTCTCTTTTTCATCAAAAGAGAAGAGATGTGTCTAATTGATGTTTCAAATATGTTGATCCATTAATGGCTTGTTTGTTCGGTAAATATTGAATGTCTTTGTTTATAATTTCTTGAAAATTATAGTTTTGGAATTTTTTGTGTTTTGACATTGGCTCATAAAAATCACATGTCCAAAGTCCAAACACACATTCGACTTTATCAAATATCATTTAACGGAACAATGAGTAATTAATAATGGAAAAAGGGTTAAAACGGAAGTAAATGAGAAAATAAATTACAAAAAAAGTAACATTAGAAACTCGAATACTTTTAAAAATTTACTAATTCTTAATATTAAAGTACTGTATTATTTAGATCAACATTGAACATTATTTACAAAAAAAATTATTTTTCATTAATTTTAATGTTTAGATTTGAATTCGTAATATTTCATTGAGCCTTTTATACTCGCGCAGTCAAGTTTATTAGTATCTATCTATATATCTTCTAATTGAGAAACATAAGAAAGTGATGTGGCATGCCTCTATGGCCAAGAATTCCTCATTTTGACCTATTTTTCTCACTTTTTTCTTTTCACTCTATCAAGTACTAACTAATAGATCATTTACATTCTAAATGAATATCATAATTACTACAAAATGAATAATTCTCACGTCCATCAGCATTGAATGCCACATTCCTCCACATCCAATAAAAAATACTTAATTAGTAGGTTACTTTATGTTATTTACTAAATGATTTTAATCTCTGCACGTTCGTTTGCATTGAAGACCACATTCATACACATCCATAATACCTTCATTTCAAAAGAATTGCTTAAAGAATTACTTTTACAAGCAACAATTGGTAGGTTGGCTGATGACTTTTAAGAGCTAACGCATGAGGAGAAAAACCAAAAGAAGGAACATAGCCAATCAAGAAACAAGGTATGACGTGGTGTAAACGAAGTGGGAATAAAACATCTCGAGAAGGGTGAATAGAGTATATTGCTAATTTCAAAGTTTAGTTACGTAAAATGGTTTATCATGTCGTTCTCTTTCTTCTGCTTCTTTGTGCATCTCTTCTTCCCACGTAACTTTTTATTCTATATTTTTTTTTATAATTGTTTAACAGTTATTTCTTATGGAATATGAATGATTGCGTTTCTTTTTTATTCTAAACGTTAGCATTGTACAGGTCTAACATAACATAAGAAAAAGAAGAACTATTCTAGATGCCTAAATTTCAAGGTAATGCAAATCTCATGTTTCTTTGAGGAAGTATGGGTACTTAAATTATTTTCACTTTTTAGGTTTTACACTATTTCTTAGTTATTGTTACACATTACCTTTTCTTGAGATTTATGCAATTTTTTTAACCCTCTTCCCCTTAATCTTCAATGCTTTCATGTATTGACCATTTGCAATAATTTCAAGAAACTTTGGCCGTCTTAAAAGTAATGGTTGTGGCCGTTGTTAAGACTTGTATATTTTTATGGTTTCCCTTGATATTTTTAAAAAGAAATAATGGCAACAAACTTCTCATTTGCCTAGTGCACAAATGTATGATTCTTACTTTCAAATTTGATTATTCTTCTAACCCTTTGCCTAGTGCTTTTGAAAATGTGTTGAATGATTTTGGGGACATGTTCCCAGATGAGATGCCGGATGGTCTACCTCTCTTGAGGGGTATTGAACATCAAATTGACTTTGTCCCGGGATCCCAAATCTCAAACAAGCCGGCCTATAGGAGCAATCTCGAGGACACAAGGGAGTTTCAAAAGCAAGTGGATGAATTGCTTACCAAAGGCTTGTTGAGGGAGAGCTTGAGTCTGTGTGTCGTGCCCATCATTCTTGTCCCAAAGAAAGATGGCACATGCAGGATGTGTGTTGTTTGCCGAGCAACAAGATTACGGTAAAGCATCGACATCCCATACCTCGTTTAGATGATATGCTTGATGAACTAAATGGTTCTAGCTTCTTTTCCAAGAAAGCTCTTAGGTCCGGTTACCATCAAATCCATATGAAACTGGGTGATGAGTGGAAAACTGCATTGAAGACCAAGTTTGGTCTATATGAATGGTTGGTGATGCCCTTTGGCCTTTCCAACGCATCTAGTACATTCATGAGATTAATGAACCATGTATTGAAGCCATTCATCAACGAATTTGTGGTCGTCTAATTTGATGATATTTTGATATATAGCAACTCCCTAGACGACCATGTTGATCATTTAAGGCAAGTGGTTGAAGTGTTGAGAGCCGAAAAGCTCTATGCTAATTTTAAGAAATGTGCCTTTGGTGTTGAAAAGGTAGTCTTTCTTGGGTTTGTTGTCAGTGCCCAAGGATTGGAAGTGGATGAGTCCAAGGTAGAGGCCATTCGTGATTGGCCTACTCCTACTACCGTGACTCAAGTAAGGAGCTTTCATGGTCTTGCTAGTTTCTATAGATAATTTTTGAAAGGCTTTAGCTCCATTGCTCCTCCACTCACCGAATTGGTGAACAAGGACAAACCTTTTATATGGGGAGAACCTCAAGAGAAGGCCTTCCAAGAATTGAAAAGTAGGTTGAGTACCGTCCATCTATTGCAATTGGCCGATTTCGGAAAGGCATTTGATGTTGAATGTGATGCCTCGGGGGTGGGAATTTGTGGTGTTTTAATGCAAGATGGAAAATCCATAGCCTACTTTAGTGAAAAATTGAAGGGTGCCTCCTTGAATTACTCTACGTATGACAAGGAGTTGTATGCCCTAGTGAGAGCTCTTGCTCATTGGCAACATAATAAGAACCAAACGAGCCAAGACACCTTTCCAACATGTATCAAGCTTGGAAGAAGCAACGGACTAGAAGTCAAGAGCTTTGGAGGTGAATTGAAGCCGTTCCGGAAGACCTAAGCTGAGACGCCCCGCCCAGGAAGCAAAGGGCCCAGGCGCTCCGCCTAACAAGGGGGCGCTCCGCCCAGGCCCCTCCACTATCCAAGATTGCGGGCGCTCCGCCCCAATTGCTGAGTTGCGGGAATTTTATGCGTCTTAAGACTATTTTGACCCTACATGGTCTTTTATCCTAAAGCCTAGTGTGTGGGCTATTTAGACATTTTACTTAGTGCCTAAAAACCTGTATAAATAGCTAGATAGCTTATTTCATTCCTTAGTCAATTTTGAATGATGAATTAACATTGTAAAGAGGGATCTCTTTGTGTGCTTCTTGTGGATTCTAGTTTGACAACGACCCCGCCCCGACCATTCTACTTGCTAGTTCTAGTTGACTCGAGGGTAGTTGCCTAGCGTAGGTGTTCTTGACATTCTCACGGGGTGTAACGGAACGAGTTCTCCGTTGCTACTTGAGATTATTGATCGAGTTACGTCTCCTTCTTTATCTTTTACTTTTTTTCGCGTTTGATTCTTATCAGTTTGGTATCAGAGCAAGGTTCGGGTTTCGTTCTTACGAATCCACGTTCCTTATTCATCTTGTTGTTGAAGTTAGTAGAAAGAAGAAAATACAAAAAAAAAAAAAAAGTTGAAAAAAATTCAAAAAGAAAATTGGTCATAACTTGTTGGTGTGATTGGATCTTGATATGGGTGTTATAGATTATTGATCCTTGTTGAAAAACTGTTGTTTGGGTACCAAAAACACGAGGTTTGGATTAGAATTGAGAAATTTGGAATTTGAAAACCCCAAAATTGATAAACCCTTCTAAAACCTTGTTCTTGATGATTCTTTGATGATTCATGGGTTGGATGGTTGTTGATCGTTGAGTTGATTATCGGGGGTTTTTTCTTCATAGCAAAATAAACAAACAGAAACAAATTTCATGTGATTTGGAGTTGTATAACATCGAATTTGAAGAATCGAAATCCACTTTGAACCGTTTTGAAATTCTTGTTGAAACCCCAACTTGAAACTTTGAATCATGATTGTGCCTTGATTGTTGGTTGTTTGGGTGTGAAAATCATTGTGGTTTGAAGTTTATGTCAATATTCAACTTTGGGTACCTTGGATTTGTGCAACAAACGTTGAAATCGAACCAAATTTTGGCTTGAAATCGAGGAAAATCAAAGTTGGAAAAGCAGGGGCTCGACCCCCAGGCGCCGCCCAGCCCTAGGGTGGCCCGCCTGACCTCACCCCCTCCAACTGTTTAAAAACTTGAGGCGCTCCGCCCCAATCTCTGGGCGCTCCGCCCAGCCTTAGGTTTTCTTGTTTCTTTGTTGCCTAACCTCTAATTAGTGCTTATGTAAGTAACTTTCCTACTTAATTAGCACTAATCCTTTATTGCTATTAGGTAATTCGTCCCTTAGTTGTAGAGTAGAACTCCAAGAAGATCCGTAGAATCCTTTGACTCAAGTCCTTACTTTAAAGTGCTTATTACATCGAGTCACGTTAACTCTACTCACCCTGGAGTACACTTGACTTGTGAGTTGATTGATTGAGTTGAGGATTGTTGTTCAACTACTTGAAGCTTTTAGTACTCAAATCCGAGTGAAATATCCACCACCACTAAACGAGTGACCCGAGTGCTATACACGTGAGGGTGTGTGTGAGGTGATTTCACTAACGTTTGTTCTTCTTGTAGGTACAATGGCCAATGAAGGTCAAGATTTCATAAAGGATGCCTTGGCTAATCTTCTTGCCAAGATGGATATCATGAACCAAAGGATTGAGTCTCTTGAAAAGGGGACCTCAAGTACCCAAGGTAATCAAGGGACCCCGACTGTCCAAGTTGAGAAAGGGTCAAGTGGTCCTAACTTTACCCCGGAACAAGTTGTTGAGTTGCTTAATCAACAACGGGTAAAGGAGGAACGTGAGAGAAATGATCAAGTGTTGGGCATTCCCCGTATTGTGGACAACCCCCAAAAAAATATTCCACTTCCAAGACCCAATCGAAATATTCAACCTCTTGAGCAAGCCGATGAAGCTCAAGAAGGGCCCGAAGCCGAGTATGGTGATGAGGCTTATGGCTATGATGATCATTATCAACCAAGGCGAGGTATGAATTGGGGTCGAAATGTGGATAGGGGTAGAGGCCGAGGTCGAGGGCCACCCATGGGATATGTTGGAGGGAATGCTAGAAGGAATTATGGTGTGTATGGTGACCCCTATGGAAGCCAACCGGAGCCTTACCATGGAGGTCGTGATCTTAACAATATCAATAGTGTGAAGCTTAATCTTCCAATCTTTAAGGGAACTTGTGATCCGGAGGCATACATGGAATGGGTACTACTCATAGAGAGGATATTTGACACAAATGAGATGACCGATGAGAAGAAAGGTACTTATGCTATTTCCTCTTTTGAGTCTTCTGCTTCTACTTGGTGGGAGTCCATAAAGAGGACAAGAAGAAGAGCGGGTGTGCATGTGAATGTGACTTGGAATGAGTTGAAGGACCTCATGAATACCAAGTATGTGACTCCTAGGTATCGTCAAGAGCAACTCAAGAAGCTTTATGATCTAAAGCAAGGTGTCAAGACGGTTCATGAGTACTATAATGAGTTTGAGAAGATCCGGATGGCATTGGATATGGAAACCGAGAGTGAAGAACAAGCCATGATCCGTTTCAAGAATGGCTTGAGCTATGGTATAGCTTCTCAATTGAGGTTGCATTCTTATCCTTCACTTCAAAAATTGTTGGAAGCCGCAATTGAAGCCGAGTAATGGCTTAATGGAGAAAAGTCCTACCGTTACAAGATTAGCAATCCTACTCCCGTGAGCAAACCAAAAGAATGGAAGAATCCAAATGATAACTTTCCAAGTGCAAGTGGTGCAAGTGCTAGCAAAAAAGTGAAGAGAACATATAAGAAGTCTACACCACCATTGGGAGGTAATTCTAAAACTCACTTAAGCAATCCTACTTCTATTTCTACTCAATGCTATAAGTGTAAAGGGTATGGACATGTTGCTAAAGATTGTCCTACAAAAAGAACCATGGTTGTGGTAGGCAATTCGGTGTATGAGCAAGATAGTGAGTCCGAAAATGAGGAGGATGAGGAGATTGCTTGTGAGGAGGGTATGGAGGAAGGAGATGATCCTCAAATGTTCTTGGTGGTTAGGAGGAGTTTGAGTACCATTCTCATGGAAGAGGAGGTGGAGAATGATCAAAGGGAAAATCTCTTTCATGCAAGATGCCGAGTCATGGGTGCAGTTTGCTCCATGATTATTGACTCGGGAAGTTGTGCCAACATAGTGAGCCAAACATTGATTTCCCAATTGAAGATACCTACCTTGAAACACCCCCAACCCATATCGTTTACAATGGCTAAGTGAGTGTGGGGAGTTGAAGGTGGTGAAGCAAGCATTGATTGAGCTTAGCATGGGGAGCTATAAAGACAAAATCTTGTTTGATGTTGTCCCGATGCAAACATGCCATCTATTATTTGGGAAACCATGGAAATATGATAGATGTGTGGTGCACGATGGCCGGACCAATTCATATACGGTCAAGAATGATGGGAGGAAGTATGTGCTTAAAGCTTTGACTCTAAGACAAGTAAGGGAAGACTACAAGCGAATGAGGGAGTTAAAGGAAGCGGCTAAAGCAAAGTCACCCATTGTACTTAAACCCGAGGCAAAAAATTTTGTTGTCTTGCCATTGCATGGTGAAAATGAGAGTCACTCCACCTCCAATGAGAGAGAAGTGAGGGAGTGACCGGTGACAATCTAAGAGAGGAAAAAGGAGAGGAATTGAGGAGTGATGTGAGTGGATTGTCACCACCAACCACACTTGACCATGAGGTAAAATTGAGAGAGAAGAGAGGCGAGGAAAGAAAAATTGAGAGTGAGAGCACCCATTGTTCTAACAATTCTTCATCTTCTACTCTTTCTTGTGTTAGTTCTTGTGTAGGTACAAATGAAGACAAGCCATTGGAGCCTCAACTATGTGCTTCGAAGAAAGGACAAGACGAAGAAAATCTTTAAAGTGAGCTTCATGAAGAAGGAGTTACACATGATACTTCAAACCTTGTGAGTGAACAAGGAAGTACTACAAATGTACGTGTTGCTCCACCTTTTCATGTGCCTACTAGCTATTCGTCTTGTGATAACTCAACACTAGTTGGAGCTTGTGATGCATCTAATGAATATGCTACTAGTGATGAGTCTAGTAGTCAACTTGTGTGTGATTGTGTATCACTAGTTGAGAGAAATGCCATGCCACATCATGATGTGAGCTCATTGTTCAATGAATCTCTCACTAGTGTAGATTTCATAGTTGACAATGATTGTGACCTTTGCTATGATACACCACCAATCTTTGACAAAGGGAAAGATGAGATAGTTCATCATACCCTTATTGACATGTTTCTATTTGGTGGACATATGTGTCATAGTGAGGATAGTTGTGACCTTGAGGAGTCTCTTGAGTGTGAGATGGATCGATTTAATTTCGATGACTCCTCGAGTGTGAGTAAAGAACCTAGTCTTGATACCATGCTTTTGTGTGACCATGAATTTGAGGTGCATGCTTTTACATTTCCATTGTTTGAAGATAATCTTATATGTGGTAGCGAATTGTATCAGACTAGGGTTGATAGTAAGATGGAACCTCCATGGTGTGAAGGATTGACTCTTTAGGCAACCCATTGTGTGAGAGTTTGAGTGAGGTAAATGACTTTTTCAGTGACCCTACTATTGGTTGTTTGGGTTATAATGAAGAAGAGGCCATTATCAATACCTTTCTTGGTAGTTTGTCTTTTGAGAAAGATTGTCTAGGTGATGAAATGGGAGGTGAAAGGGAATCCCTTGGTGTGGATAGGTATGATCTAAAGAAGGGGAGTGGAGTACTTGATATTAATTGCATGTTGGGTTATTTGACTCACTCCACTCCACATGTTGATCACACTTTGAGGAGGGATTGGTTTGATGATCTTGAGCTTAAGGTTCAAGGGGATTTTGATAACTTGATCTTGCATTTTTCATGTCCTCATGACCTATTTGCTCATTATTGTATTGCATGCATATTCTCATTGAACCAAGAACTTGATGATCTCCTTGGAGATTTTGTATTTGTACTTAACATTGATGCTTGGTTATACCACAAGAGTGTGTTTTCCACACTTCTTGCACTAACCTACTTTCAAAGTAGGAAATCTTGTGTTTGCTTATCGTTGCTTGTAGGTTCTAAGCTCCATGTTAAGGCAAAGGAGACCTTGGAAGAAACCTATGTGAAAGTGATGATCAAGGGTTGCAAGGGCGGAGAGCTTTAGGCAGCCCGACGAGATGATGCCATAGACGTGAATGCAATGATTTTGAGGACGAAATCTTCTCAAGAAGGGGAGGATGATAAGAACCAAACGAGCCAAGACACCTTTTCAACATGTATCAAGCTTGGAAGAAGCAACGGACTAGAAGTCAAGAGCTTTGGAGGTGAATTGAAGCCGTTCCGGAACACCCAAGCTGAGGCGCCCCGCCTAGGCCATTCAGGCGCCCCGCCCAGGAAGCAAAGGGCCCAGGCGCTCCGCCCACCCAGGGGCGCTCCGCCCAGGCCCCTCTACTGTCCAAGGTTATGGGCGCTCCGCCCAAGGAGAGGCGCTCCGCCCCAATTGCTGAGTTGCGAGAATTTTATGCGTGTTAAGACTATTTTGACCCTACATGGTCTGTTATCCTAAAGCCTAGTGTGTGGACTATTTAGACATTTTACTTAGTGCTTAAAAACCTCTATAAATAGCTAGATAGCTTCTTTCATTCCTTAGTCTATTTTGAATGATGAATTAACATTGTAAAGAGGGATCTCTTTGGGTTTATGAAAAAGCAACCTTTGTTTGGGATTTGTGTGCTTCTAGTGGATTCTAGTTGGACAACGACCCCGCCCCGACCATTCTACTTGTGAGTTCTAGTTGACTCGAGGTTAGTTGCCTAGCGTAGGTGTTCTTGACATTTTCTCGGGGTGTAACGGAACGAGTTCTCCATTGCTACTTGAGATTATTGATCGAGTTACGTCTCGTTCTTTATCTTTTACTTTTTTCCGCGTTTGATTCTTAGCACAACATTACCTTGGCCTAGAGAATCTGTGATTAAGAGTGATCATGAGTCACTCAAACATCTTAGAGGCCAAGAGAAGTTAACCAAGAGGCATGCTAAGTGGGTAGAGTTCATTGAGTCTTTTCCCTGTGTCATTCAATACAAGAAAGGGAAAGACAATGTTGTGGCGGATGCACTTTCTAGGAAGTTTGCTCTTGCCACCACTCTTGCCTCCAAGCTCATGGGTTTTGAGTGCATCAAGTTGATGTATGCTCATGACCCTAAGCTAAAGAGCATCTATGAAGCTCTTGAGAAAAGAGAAAGAGTTGAGAAATACCAATGGGTACATGGGTTTATCTTTAAAAATGGTAGAGTATGCATACCCGAGTCCTCATGGAGAGAATTTCTCGTTCAAGAAGCACATTGTGGAGGACTTATGGGTCACTTTGGTAGGGATAAAATCTTGGCCATTCTCATGGAACAATTCTATTCGCAAAAAAATGGGGATGCAAGTTGAGAGACTTTGCAATTCTTGCCTTGAGTGCAAGTATGCTAAGTCCAAGTCGAACCCCCATACTTTATATACCCCTATCCCCGTACCTACTAGCCCGTGGATGGATATATCTATGGATTTGTTATGGGATTACCACGGACTAGGGGGAACATGATAGCATTTATGTTGTCGTGGATAGGTTCTCCAAGATGGCTCACTTCATTCCATGTAAAAAGTGTGATGATGCACAATATGTTGCTTCTTTGCTCATTGATAATGTGTTAAAGTTGCATGGTGTGCCTCAAACCATTGTAAGTGATAGGGAAACTAAGTTCCTTATCCATTTTTTGAGGATTTTGTGGGGGTGCCCTTGGCACCAAGCTATTTTTCTCTACGTCCCACCACCCTCAAACCGATGGACAAACCGAGGTGGTGAACCGAACTTTGGGTGCTCTTCTTAAAGCTATGACCCGAGGTAAGGGTGGGACTTAGATTGATAAGCTACCTCTTATGGAGTTTGCATATAATCACACTTTGCATAGAATGATTGGCATCACTCCATTCGAGTGTGTTTATGATTTTAACCCCTTGATTCCCCTTGATCTAACCCCTTTGCCAAGGGAAATGGTTGTTAATTTTGAAGGTGAAATCCGGGCCAAGGCTATGGTTGAACTCCATGCTAAGGCGAAGAAGAACTTGGAGGATGTTTTTGCAAAGGTGGCCTCCAAGAAAAGCAAGGGATGCAAGAAGATAGAACTCAAGTAGGGTGACTATGTGTGGGTGCACTTCCGCAAAGAAAGGTTTCCAAACCTTAGGAAAGGGAAGTTGGCACCCCAAGGAGATGGACCCTTCCAAGTGCTTTCAAAGATCAACAACAATGCTTATGTGGTCGACTTACCAAGTGAGTATAATGTCTCTAATACTTTTAATGTTTCTGACTTGACTCCTCTTGATGTAGGAGATGATGGAGCTGAGGGCGATGATGCTTGGATTTCGAGGACAAGATCTTCCCAAGAAGGGGAGGATGATGCTGGGCAATCCGGCACTAGACCCTTCACACGGAGTCAAGCCAAGAAGGTCAAGAGGTGCATTTATACTTGGAGAGGAAGGACCTTGAAGATGGAAGCGTTTGGAAGCCGTTCCAGATGATCAAGGCATAGACGCCCCACCTAGTAGAGCCAGGCGCCCCGCCTGAGGCCTAGGCACCTTGCCCAAGAAGCACAAGGGCCAGGCGCTCCGCCCAACCATGGGGCACTCCGCCCAGCCCCCTCCCCCTCCCCCCCTCCCCCCCGATCAAAAATGGAGGCGCTCCGCCTGAGATGGGGCGTTCCGTCCAGATTGCTGAAGAGGCGATAATTAGAGTAGTTAATGACCCTTTTGGCCCTGCGTGGTCTTTTAACTTAAAGCCTAATGTATGGGCATCTTAGACCTTTCACTAAAGCTTGGCTAACCCTTATAAATAGCCAAGTTTAGCCTATTTCATTACTTAGCTAATTTTGATGATTGAAGAATATTGTTAAGAGTTGAACTCTTTGGTTAATGAAACAACCTTGTTTGGGACTTGTTTTTCTTCTAGCGGATCTTGATGAAATTCCAACCCCGCCCCAATTATTCTACTTGCGGGTTCCGGGTGTAGCTCGAGGGTAGTTGCCTAGTGTAGGTATTCCTTGACAATCTCTCGGAGTGTATCAAAACTAGTTCTTTGGTGCTACTTGGGTTATTCGTTCGAGCCACGTCTCGCTTTTATCTTTACTTTTCCGCGTTTAGTTTTACCCTGCATCAGAAACAAACAAAAATTTGAGACAAATTAAATAGAAGAAAGTGACGGAAAAGGCCACAAATGATGAATCCTTGGCCATGAATTATGTCATATCACCTAACTTATAATCCGAATTAATATGTAGATTAGTGAACGTGTCAGTGCTTCGCGCGGTTGAAAGAAAATTAAATATCATCGAATAATATAGTATGTCATAAATTTTATAAAAAAGGTAAATACAACTATAAAAAGAGTGTTACACGTATTAAACTTGATAGAGTACGCTTCATTTTTGAATCGTTAGTATCTACCTTAATATATATTTGGTGCATTATATAAGAAAAATTAGCATGTACATTAATATACGAACTGTACCCAGGTGACCACAAAAAACAACTTGTGAAAAACAGAAGGATTCGAGTAGCAACGAAGAGGAGGAGAAAACTTATTTCTATGTGCATTTATCATAAACACCAGAGAGGTTCTTTCTTGATCTTCTCTTTTCGACTATTAAAGACATCTTCTTGACCCGTCGCACTTATTTATTTGTATGATAATTTGAATTGATCTTAATTAATATAGTAGAAAAAATATGATCAATGAAGATTCATAAATGACCCCGACTTATTATTATTGTTGAATAATTAGCATGAAAAAATAGGATAACGACAAAAGTTGGTTACATATGAATTGAGAATGCTCATTTGACTCATAAGCATCCTTAACACCATCTTCGTTTTCTTATTCGAATTCATCATCTTTTCGGTATAGAGATACTGGGCGGCTAATGAATTCAGTTGGCCTTTTCACTCGATTTGTTATTTACCTTTGTTCCAAGTACTCCAACTGCAGGTTATTAAGTTATCAATACTGTAGTAACTCCAAACACGTACGAGTAGACAACAATGAAGATCTAATTCCAAAAATAAAAAGTAATGAGAATAACAAAACTTGATACCTGAGACGGACGACAACGTTCCCTAATATGTGCAAGACCCTTGGATATGTTGGACTTTCTTCTCATCTCACTGCAGAACCAAGTTGACATCATAATCAGTTGACATGATCATCTGAGCACCTTCTTCCATGCATCTGTTCATTCACAAAAAAAAATGTGTTTATTGATTAGTAAACACATGGCAGAGTTCAATAATTGAATATTTTGAGATATTTAAGCACTGGTAGATAAACTTACTAATCAATTCGAGTTGGGATTTTCGGAGTGGAAGGGATGATTAGAATTTTAATTTTTCATGGACGGAATATGTAGGGCTGGAGTAGTAAATATTGAGACTTTTATTGTTTTTGAAAATAAAGATAGGAATGAATGAAACATGTAATAATTGAGACACAAATTCTTACAATAACATGGATTAGGTGAACAGGTTAACAAACTGAGAACAACACATAGAGATGCTGGCATGAGAAGGAAAGAAAAACCATTTGTTTTTTATACATTTTGATGAAATGGTGGCCATAGAGGTATACCACATCACTTGTCTATGTTTCTCAATTAGAAGATAGATATAAATATAGATATAGATTGTCAAAATTAGAGCTAATGTGATGAACTTTGTAGAGTGAGAAATGAGTTTTAGAGAGAGGAAGTGAATCAGGAAAATATCTGCTCAATCTGATTAACCAACTGTGTTAACAAACTAACAATATTTATAACTAACTAACTAACTAACTAGAAGCTGAAAAAATAATAAACAACCTAACTGCTTTTGGTAATTACACATTGACCCCTCAGTATTTATAACTAACTACAACTAAATCCCTATCCTCCAATACTCCCCCTGAAGCTGGAGGGTGGAGTACATTGAACACTCCCAGCTTGCTAAGTAAATACGAATGCTGAGCTGAGCTTAAGCCTTTGGTGAATATATCAGCATGTTGTTCACCAGTGTGTACATACCCTGTTCTAAGGTTGCCCTCTCTGATTTTTTCTCTTATAAAGTGGCAATCGATCTCAATATGCTTAGTTCTCTCGTGAAAAATGGGATTAGCTGCAATCTGCAGTGCAGCCTTGTTATCACAGTAGAGGACAGCTGGTCTCTCCAATCTAACTCCCAGATCAGTGAATAAACAATTCAGCCAAGTCATCTCAGCTGCTGTAGAAGCCATGCTTCAGTATTCAGCTTTTGCACTATTTCTGGAGACTGTCTGCTGTTTTTTTGACTTCCAGGAGACCAATGAATCCCCAAGTTTCACCACATAACCACAGACAGACTGAGTCACAGTACCCAACTAGTCTGAATACCTGATCCTTCCTAAGTAATATCCCCATGCCTGGTGCACTCTTCAAGTATCTAACCACTCGTATAGCTGCATCCATATGAGACCTCTTAGGTGCCTGCAAAAACTGGCTTAAAGTTTGTACAGTGTAGCTTATGTCTGGCCTTGTGATTGTCAGGTACAAAAGCTTCCCAATGAGTTTCTGGTAACTGGTTGTGTCCTGCAACAGTGGATCATTTCTATGTCCCAGTGCCTCATCATATTCAAATGTAGTAAGCTTCTGATTCACTTCAAATGGGGTACAAGCTGGTCTTGCCCCACTAAGCCCAAGGTCAGATATCAGCTCTAAAGTGTACTTCCTTTGGTTGAGTAAAATCCCTTCTTTGGACCTCAATACTTCAATGCCCAGAAAATACCTAAGTTCCCCTAGGTCCTTCATCTTGAATTCTTTGTTCAACGCATCTTTCGCACCCTTAATCAAGTCTGCTGAGCTGCCTGTTATGAGCAGGTCATCAACATAGACTAAGATCATAACTGTATGTCCTCCTGCCCTCTTAGTGAATAAAGAATAATCGTAAGCACTCTGTGTAAACCCTGCTCTCATCAGAGCATCTGTAAGTTTGAGATTCCATTGTCTGGATGCCTGCTTGAGTCCATATAAGGACTTAAGCAGTCTGCACACCTTTCTCTCCCCCTGTCTTTGGAAACCTTGTGGCAGCTCCATATATACTTCCTCATAAAGGCCACCTTGCAAGAAAGCATTAAAGACATCCATTTGATATAGGTTCCACTTCAAAGAAGCTGCTAAGGCTATGACTGATCTCACTGTCACCATCTTTGCCACAGGTGAGAAAGTTTTATGAAATCCAACCCTTCTTTTTGATAAGCAGTCTGCACACCTTTCTCTCCCCCTGTCTTTGGAAACCTTGTGGCAGCTCCATATATACTTCCTCATAAAGGTCACCTTGCAAGAAAGCATTAAAGACATCCATTTGATATAGGTTCCACTTCAAAGAAGCTGCTAAGGCTATGACTGATCTCACTGTCACCATCTTTGCCACAGGTGAGAAAGTTTTATGAAATCCAACCCTTCTTTTTGATAAGCAGTCTGCACACCTTTCTCTCCCCCTGTCTTTGGAAACCTTGTGGCAGCTCCATATATACTTCCTCATAAAGGTCACCTTGCAAGAAAGCATTAAAGACATCCATTTGATATAGGTTCCAGTTCAAAGAAGCTGCTAAGGCTAGGACTGATCTCACTGTCACCATCTTTGCCACAGGTGAGAAAGTTTCACGATAATCCAACCCTTCTTTCTGATTGTAACCTTTTGCAACCAATCTTGTTTTGAACCTGCCTATTTCTCTATTTGACTTATACTTAATCTTGTATACCACTTTGCACCTATTGCTCTCTTTCCCCTTGGTAAATTTACTATCTCCCAGGTTCTGTTGTCTTCTAAAGCCTTCACTTCTTGCTTCATGGCTTCAATCCACCATGCATCTTTGACAGGTTCATGGAAGGAGCTTGGTTCTTTCAAAACAGAAAAGGCTGTCAGGTAATCCTTGTATTTCTGAGATAAGTTGGCATATGATAGATGTTCATCCAGTGGGTAAAGACAACTGTTGGATTTGGTTGTTGCTGGGGTGACAAAATCTTTCATCCAAACAGGAGGTCGTTTGACCCTTTCTGACTTCTTTGCAGTAGCTTCCTGCTGATTTGGCATTGCAGGTTCTTGCATAGGTGCAGCAGGTGCATTGTTCACTTCATTTGCATTATTCACTTCATTTTCTTCTGCTACTTCCCCTGGATGTAATCCTTCATGTGAATGCTCATTCATTCCTTCAATGTCCTGCATCTGGCCTACTTCATCAGGTCCAGGTGTATCAGTAACATGAGTGTGTTGTCTTGACCCAGTGCAGTCAGTCAACTCTCCAACCTGTGTGATACTTGGAGTAGCACCAAACAGGAAACTTGTATCTTCTAGGTCAACGTCAGCTGTTGCAATGTCACCATGGTAAGGGAACTTATCCTCCCTAAATAGCACATCTCTGCTCACAAAGAAGCAGTTAGTCTCCAAGTCAAGAAGCCTGTATCCTTTCTGTGTGGTTGAATACCCCATAAACACTGACTTTCTTGCCCTTGGCCCAAACTTGTCTCCCTTCACTAGATTTGTAGCATAACAAAGGCATCCAAACACCCTCATGTGATCTAGTGATGGTGGCCTCCCATACAGTAGTTCATAGGGACTCTTACCTCTCAGGATCTTGCTGGGAATTCTATTGATTATGTATACTGCAGTCTGCACTCAGACTCCCCAGTATCTGTCTGGTATTTTAGCTTGAAACTTCAGGGCCCTAGCTGTATTCAGAATGTGCCTATGCTTCCTTTCTGCCACACCATTCTGTTGAGGTGTGTATGTGCAAGTGCTCTCATGTACAATGCCATGACTCTTAAGCAGTTCATTCCATTTGGAATTAGAAAACTCTGTCCCATTATCTGTTCTTATTGTCTTAACTGTGGTCCCAAACTGATTGTTGACATAAGACAAAAAATCCTTTAAGAATGTAAAAGTTTCACTCCTAAACTGCATCAAGTAAATCCAAGTAGCTCTTGAACAATCATCTACAGCAGTAAGGAAGTAATATTTCTCATCAAATGTAGTTGTGTTGTATGGACCCCAAACATCCATGTGAACAAGCTGAAAAACATTATTTCTCCTATTTTCACTGTCAGGAAATGGGAGTCTATGTTTTTTAGCTAAAGGACAAATCATGCATTCATGCTGAACTAGACTGTCTACTTTATTTTCTAAGAAAGGAATGTGCCTCATAGCAGGAATAGAGGCATGTCCTAATCTTTTATGCCATAAGCTGCAACACTCCATTTTTCTTGATGCTGATCCAGCTATCACTTTATTCCTTATTACTTCAGTCTGCATCACCTCCTTCTTCATCACATACAGTCCATTGTGCTCTTTACCAATCCCCTTCACCCTGCCACTGTAAATTTCCTGAAATATACAAAATTCAGGAAAGAAGGTGACAGAGCAGGATAAGTCTCTGATCAATTTAGACACAGACATCAGGTTGAATTTAAAATCTGGTACATGATAGACATTCTTCAACTTCTCATGGTCTGGTAAGCAAAGATCACCAGTGTGTGTTATCTCTGTGTGAGTTCCAGTAGGAAGCTGCACTTTCTCCCTTTTCCAACTATCTATTTCCTTAACATTAGTTAGCAACTGTGTACTGGATGAAATGTGATGTGAGGCACCTAAGTCTATTATCCAGTGATCTCTAGAGGCATCTGATAATAGTGTGACTATTTTACCTGCCATGTTTGCTTGTGTCTCAGGCTCCTTTCCTTTGCTCACCATATGAAGGATTTTTTTGTATTGCTCATCTGTAAAGTAGGGTCCAGGTATCACAGTCCCTGGTCTTCCTCTTGTCTCAAATGAGTTGCCCTGTGTACTGGATCCACTATCAAAGCCAGTAAAATCTCCTCCATCCGTTGATGCATTGTTTGCTGAGGTCAAGATACCTCTATTCCCTCCTGAGTTTCCTCTGTTACTGTTTCCATATGACTGTTGTTGTTGTTGGTACTGTCTGGGGTTGTTGTTCTCATTTGGATATCCATTCAGCTTGTAACAGGTTTCCATGGTGTGATTGGTGAGATCACAGTAATCACAGTATAAATTCTTCCTAGGCCTATTTTTCTGTCTTTGATCATCTCTACCATAACTTTGATTCTGAAACTTCTGTCCACCTCTACCATAATTCTGATAGTTTTGTTGATTGCCTCTACCATAATTCTGTTCTCTTCCACCAATTCTCCCATCTTTTTGCCCCCTTCTAGCTGCTAGTACAGTTGGTTCTACAGTGTCTGCCACAACTAATGACTTCTTTTGACTCTCAACCTCAATCAACATGCTATATGCCTCATCAACAGAGGGTAAAGGATTCATGAGTAGAATTTGACTCCTAACTTGTATATAGTGTTCATTAAGCCCCATAAGGAACTGATATAGTTGTTGTCTATTCATATGTGCAACATACTCCCTAGATTCAGCACATTCACAGCCAGGGGAGGGTACTAAGGCATAGTACTCATCCCATAAATCCCTCAGTTTAGTGAAGTAAGAAGAAACTGAGCGTGTACCTTGACTGAACAAGGCAATCTCCCTGTGTAAGTGAAAGGTCCTGGTCCCATTGACTTTGTCAAATCTCCTCTTAAGATCTTCCCACACAGTGTGAGCATTAGAGGCATAGAGAATGCATGTGCGCAATTCTTTAGCAACTGAATTCATGATCCATGACAACACAATAACATTGCACCTCTCCCATTGATGCAACAAATCACCAGTGTATGACCTCTTCCGACAAGTTCCATCCACAAATCCTAACTTGTTCTTAGCTAGTATAGCCATTCTCGAAGATCTGCTCCAGACTGCATAGTTTTCTGAGCCTGCTAATTGAATAGGTACCAATACTGATCCTGGTGTATCAGAAGAATGTATGAACAGTACATGATTATGATCGATTTCTGAGCTAACTCCATTAATCTGAGATGTTCCATCCGCCATTTTCGACGAGTTAAGAACTAGAAAAATTTGGAAAAATCCATAGAAAAACTTCGAAAAAATTCACATAAAGTCCTATTCAAATGTATGAGGATGAATCCTTACGAATTTTGATGAAAAATCAGCGGAATCTAGATCATTCCCGCTCTGATACCATGTCAAAATTAGAGCTAATGTGATGAACTTTGTAGAGTGAGAAAGGAGTTTTAGAGAGAGGAAGTGAATCAGGAAAATATCTGCTCAATCTGATTAACCAACTGTGTTAACAAACTAACAATATTTAAAACTAACTAACCAACTAACAAGAAGCTGAAAATATAATAAACAACCTAACTACTTTTGGTAATTACACATTGACCCCTCAGTATTTACAACTAACTACAAACTAACTCCCTGTCCTCCAATATAGATATAGATATAAATTCAACACACCACTTCTATAACGTCTTTCAATTAAACCCACGAATGTCAATTAAACCCACGTTGCTTTCCCATTAAAAGCCGTTTACTTCTATCAATTGTAACATAAATATTATTGGTGTGTTTCATGAGTATATATTTTGTTAATAAATTTTAGTTCTCTACGCACTTCCATTCCTCCTCGAATTTTTTTATTTTCTTAGTTTTCATATAGAATTAGGAAGATTGTTTAATTCAGTCGGCTTTAGTGATGACACTTTAGTGAATTTTGATAATCTTTTAGAAGGCTAGAAGCTAAGTGGGACTCTGGAGGCCTTTCTTGCACTAATCAAGACCGTCTTTAACCCCTAAAGCGTGGTTTATTTATTAACAAGAAAAGGTATAGCTTAGCTTTTAACTTCAATGTGGTTAAACATTTCGTGTTTTAACCTCTTTAAGTGGTATGCGTTTGAGTTTTTGATGATACACGCCGAAGATACAACGATGTCCCAAGATGGTACAATTTTGTTCCTAGTGAGAGGAGGAAGAATGGAGCGGGGAGAGTAATAACTTCACGTTTTTTTTCTGTATTTAAGTCAAAATCTATTAAATACTTGACTATAGGAGTACTATATACATATTTTCCTTGAGTATGTCACCCTTTTCAAGTTACATAACTTACATTTTCCTTTCGTAATTTCCGCTATCTAATAAATATATGGAGTCCAGTGTCCATCTAATCATGTTGTGTACACCGTACAACTGTCTTACCATTTAAAATTTCTCTTAGATTTCACTCAAGACATGTAAATTCTATATTTTATTGATTGATTAAACTTGATTTATTCGCAAACAACATTTACTGCTTCAATATTGATTTAGTAAACCTGAGGTTCCAAAAGCACTTCTAAACGTGTTATCCCCCCGATTCTTAGACATTATAACAGGTAATAGAAATTGATCCTTTTAACTTAATTATTAAAAGAGTTACTACACATATACTACTTATCCGTATTTTCTAAAATATATTTCAGATTTTAAAATTAAATTTGTATTTAGATGAGTCTAAGGCGACCGTTTATATCACAATTTGATCGATTGACAAGCAATTTACATTGAATAATCAATTCTCAGGGTTTCAATCCGAATACAATGCAAGTATTAAATTCGAAAGAACTAAGTGATAAATCCGATAGCACAATACGATGGATTCAATTCGAAAGCAAATTTATTTAAACGAATGAAGACAAACAACGAATTCTCAATTTACGACGCTAAATTCTAACTTAGTTTCGGACAAGTTGTAGATAATAATATGCACGATTTATTACTTCTCCGAAGATGATTTCGTTCGATACTGAATAGATGGCTTTGACTAAATTCGATGACAAATGATAGAAATGCGATTGATGAAATATACTTATCAAATTAACAATACGATCGGAATGCAATGATGACGATTTACTTGATGCGATCTATATTAATAAGCAGATTGAATAATGACTCAGTTGTACGATCAATGCAATGATAACAGATTAACGAAATCGACAACAATGAATTAATATATCAAACAATAGAAATAACATGCAAACAACGAACTAATCAATAATAAATCAATGAATAAAGCAGTAAAGCTTATTGTATTGAAGAATCAGAGATTGGTGCTTCGGTGAAAGAGATGAATCCTCCTGAAAGTTTGAACCAAGCCACGATCAATGTTTAATACAGTAGGTGCACTAGCAATGACAATAAAGGACTTTTTATAACAACAATGATGTAGTGTGCAATAATATAGCTGATGAATATAAGAGCGTTTTTGTTCTGATGAACGTAAATCTATAAATGGGGAAATGCGGTTTGATTTATTGGTTGAAGTGGTGAAGTTCCCAATCCTAGAAGAACTCTCACTTTCTCACATCTCTCTTAAGTCACGCAACGGCAGTTGCCCACTTCCAACAACTTCCGCCGAATCCGCTAGATTGGTTTCGATAAAAGTGGGATAAGATCGGCCAAAGTTATCTACTAGAACAGCTATCTTCGAAACGTTTCGATCTCAACAACATAATCGATCACACTGTCAAACGAAGCTGCTTCGTATCGATCTCACCAGATATGTCTTCGAAATCAGTTACAGCTTTGCCACATAGTCGAACACGTCCTCTTCGTGATCGAACAGAAATCGACCAATACAGATAGTCCCCCCACTTGTCAAGTCGTGTGTCCGTAAAACTTGGTAAGTGGCTTGAAATTTTAAGCGGGAAAACATGTGGAACGTTTGTGTCCTTTCATTTTGAAAAGTCAGGCTGTCATTTCAACTTCCCATCGCCGCACGTGTCAGAAATCGTGCGGGTGGCAGTTTTCATCGGTTTCTGAGGCAATGATGGCTCTTTCTCTATAAATACCAACTTAAAAATCACTTTACAAACTTTAGAACTTCCAAAACTCTTACAATTCTCCAACTCTTTCAAGCAAATCTCAAAAACTTCTAGTTGATTTTCATTAGTTTCTGCTTCAAGTCTTTAAGTTAATTGTTCGAATTTTCGATTTTGTGCTGGACAATGTCTTCCTCTTCTCAAAATATAATCGATATTGAAGTCACTTCTTCCGTAGCTGTTACCCGCCACAGCCTCGCCGCAGTCCGGCGTAGTGGCGGAGCAGATTTCCACCGCCGCCGGCTCTTCAGTGGACAAGAAAGGCAAAAAACGAAAAGAAAGAAAAGTAAAAGACTTTGGTCCTAAAAAGTCATATTCGAAAATTCTTCTGAAGAAGTTCACTTACAAGAACGACTGCAAGGTCAGTGTTTAGAGCAAAGCGGAGAAAAATAAAAAGAAGAACATTCCGATCGACTCGGTATATTATGTGATCACGCCGGAGTCGATACCACGAGTTCGAGAAGATTGTGGTTGGAGGGTTGGTGACATCGATGTGATGTGTCCTCCAAGAAAATCGATTCTGGGTACCCACGTCAAAGATCATTCAGTGGTATTGACCTATCCTTTCACCATCGGTTTTGCTCTTCCAGTTGACTACGTGATCGAAGAATTTTGCAAGATGTATAATGTTTGTATCGGACAGATTTCTCCAGCTATATGGAGAAAAGTGGTAATCATGCGATGGATTGCGGAGAAGGCGGAGGTGGAATTGACACTTCACCACATTCTCAATATCTACTCCCCTCGAGTTTATAAAGGACGGGTGATTAACTTGGCGAAACGAGGCCAGCGGGCCTTGATTTCTGACAACGATGACGACCTTCGGGGATGGGATCGGCGTTTTTTTACATCCCAACGGAGCAATTGACCGCTCCTAGAAGGGAGCAGCTTCCAAGCATGTGGAACCGAACTCGTAAGTGTTTTGCCCGTTTTTTTATACAAACTCATAGCTTTAGTCTTGAAAATGTTATCTTCCCATTTTCAGCCGACAAAGTCTTGTTCGACCAAGTCGGCAACATCGTGTTGTGGTTGATCAGAGTGCTAGATAAGACGACCAATGATCAGAGGGCTTCGAAACCGTTCGTAGCTCTGAAGGCCCTTAAAGCCAAAAATCATGGTGAGTTTTCTTCTTAAATTCGTACTGAATTTGTAGCCTGGTTCGTTCCTTCGCTGATTTTTAAATTTTCGCAAGCATCACAGGTGCCGGAGGTGAGCCTAGCGACAAGGAAGTCGAAGTCGAAGGCGGTGACAAAGTCGATGACGCTGCTCCTCCTCCAAAGAAGAAGAAATCCTTTCAGGATTTGAGGAGTAAGTTTTTGCGCAAGGTAGTGGAAAAAGGACAAGGGGATAGCTCGTCGGCTACGCCACAAACCATTGAGGATGTGATTGCAGGGACAAGCTTAGTTATTGCAGCGGCGAAAGCCGGCGAAGGAATGACTTCGGTTATCGACGTCGAGGAAAAAGAAGCTGGGGACGAATCGGGATCTGATCGATTGGTGAGGCGTCCTAAATAACCGGTGAAGGAAAGACTCCAAGAGGCAGCCATCCAACTTAAAGTGGCTGAACAAGGATATCTTTCAGTTGATGATTTTAATCTCCCTGTAGCCAAAGAAGTTAATTCGCGCTCAGGACTTTGGGCATTGTGCCTGAGGCTCGAGAGGCGATGATCGAAGCCTTTGATCGAGAGCTTGAGGAAAGGGATCCAGCAAAAGGAAAAATGTCAGCTTTGGATCGACCAATAGCAACGACGAAGTCCAAGTACGATGAAGAAACAGGTTCGTTGTTCTTCGGTGCGGATCGCGCTGACCCGATCGTACCTCTTCCTCGAGGTGAAGAGGCTGCTGCCTTCGCTGCTTTGGGCGAATCTGAAACATTGGGCGACAGATCGCTAACGATAACAGTGCCACGCAATGTTGATTTGCTTAGCTGTCCAAAGCGGCTCGCAGATTATTTGTTCGATGTTATTGGTCCGATGGATCAGGCTCGCCTGAACACTCACGAAGACCTGAGCTTACCTTCACAAAATTCCTTTGGTGCCTTCAGGGTAAGAACTTTTATTTTCTTCCTTCAATTTGCATAAACTTACCTATTTTTCCCTTCCTTTGAATTTCAACTGCGACTTGTTTTCAAAATTGCATAATGGCGATCGAGACAGCTGATCAGATTCACCAGCTTCAAGATGGGGCCAAAGTGTTGAACGAGCAAACCATTCATCTTACTTCGGCGGGGGAGGAGCTGCACCGAAAATTGAAAGCTGTGGAGGCCAAGCACGCTGAACTTCTGGCCAACTTCGACAAGAACACGAAGGAGCATGCCCTTCGTCAATCGAAGTTGGAGTCTCAGATTCGAGCTTTAAACGAGCAGCTAAGCGAACACGAAGCCAATTCGGATTTGAAAATGGCCGAACTCAACTCTGCTTAGGAGAGCAAAAGCTGGGAGTTGGCTGACATGTTCGAGGAGATGAATGCTCTTCGTAAAGGCAACGAAGACTTAAAGGTTCAAGCTGACAGTCTATCGGAGAGGAACCTATTGCTTCAAAAAGAATCTACCAACTTAAGGCGTGATCTCGAGGAAGAGTTTGAGAAGAAGAAGGATCTGATCCTTGCTCAGTTGAGGCGCGATGTCCTTCAAGAGATGTTGTATCAGAATATTGACGTTCCTACCGAACTGAATGATGCCGTTGCCATTGTGAGGTTGGCTCGTGAAGATCTTGGTCTCCTAGCAAGTTCCTCCGATGAAGGTTCCGATGGGGATGATGAATGAACTGAAGCTGTTTTCGACTTGGTGGTTTAGTCATTTTTTATTTTTGATGTAATGTGGTCATTTGACCAAATATGTTAATACTTTTCAATGAATGAATTGTTTTTGACTCCTTCTTATCGTTGTGTTTCTTTCCGAAGATAGTTTAGTTTAATCATTTGGAAGTTTTAACGTTTGAGCGACAGTCGTCGAAAAAATATGATTGGGGCCCAATGTTTAGTGCGTAGTAAAGAATGACGTCTCACTTTCACGTAATGCACTCCTCGAATGTTTTTAGGTTCGGAATGAGAAATTACTTTGAACACTTAGCGAAAAATTGGAATTGTAGAATTCACCAATGTATCTTAAAACACGATATGACAAGTGTAGAGGACGTAAAATGACGGTGAATGGTAAAATTCGCCAATGCATAGATCGATAATACAAGTCAATAAATGTGAAAGTCGAAAATATGACCAAGTGTTGTATATCATTGAAATGTTTGCCGGTATCGGGCATTTGATACATTTTAGGATCGGATGATTCGATCGGTTACATGATGTGGCCGTTTGAAGGCGTTGAGAAATTTCTTGATCGCTAATGGATCGTTTACATATTGCGATCTAAACGGATAACACCCAATTTCGTGTAAGGGTGTTAGGGTTTGAAGCCTTCTACATGCTTGGATCTCTAGTTCGATTTGAAGTACGAACGAGTCCCCAATTCGAGTGAGCGTTGGGATCTTGAACTTTTGTCAAATTTTGAACGAGTCCCCAGTATTATCTTCAATCGATTTCGTTTCTCTTCGATGGGAAGTCCCCGATTCCTGGGCAGTCCCCAGTATTCGAATGTGTGACCATCCAACTAACTCCATCCCCCCCCCCCCAGTGTTTGGGTGTGATGTATGAGCAATCGAACACTGGCCCTCGATTTTTTACACATGAAACGAAGTCATTGAAAGACAAACACCGAAAGAATCGTTATAGATGAAGACTACGTTAGAATGTTCTTTAGACTTATTGACCCCGATTGGAGAATTTCGAGCTCAAGTGTTCGTGGGTGATGTTCGTCATCATTCAATTCCAACTATGCCTATCATCTAAAAATGTTAGTATCAAATAATCGATTAAATAATCGTTTCTGATGGAGAGGAAATGAAAATTATAACAGAAACTGAAAAATGAAATTCTATGATACCGTAGAATTTAAAAATAATATTTCTTCTATTGTGTGATATTCCAATTGAAGTCGACTGGCTTGTAATCCACTGTTTCGAGTTGGTATGAACATTTTCCGATTACTGCCTTGACCCGATAAGATTCCTCCCAATTTGCTCCCAGTTTGCCTTCGTTGGGTTCATCCTTCTTCGGTCTTTTAATCCTCAGTACATAGTCACCTACATTAAAAGATCGATACCTAACTTTTTTGTTGAGGTAGTTTTCTACCCTTTGTTTCTGTGCGTGTATTCGAACAAACGCCATATCTCTTTTTGCCTCGATCAGGTTTAAATCTGTCAACATAGCTTCTTTGTTTGACTCGTCGGTGGAGTGAGCGAACCGAAGACTGGGTTCCCCCACTTCCACCGGAATCAATGCTTCGGTTCCATAGACAAGTGAGAATGGAGTTTCCCCGGTGCTGTGTTTCACCGTTGTTCAATGAGCCCACAGCGCTCCGGGGAGTTCGTTCGGCCAGTTGCCCTTTGACTCATCCATCCTTTTCTTCAAATACTCAATTATTGTCTTATTGGAAGACTTGGCTTGTCCGTTTGCACTGGGGTGGTAAGGTGTTGATGCAATCCGCTTGATCCCTAACTTTTCGAGAAAGGATGTGATTCGTCTCCCCACGGACTGTTTACCGTTGTCGCATGTGATCTCTTTCGGGATCCCAAAACGACATATGATATTTTGGTGAATGAACTTGATGACTTCCTGTTCATGAATTTTAGCCAAAGCAATTGCTTCTACCCACTTAGAGAAATAATCCGTTAAAATTAAAATGAATTTAACCCCACCGGGCGCTGTTGGAAGGGCCCGACCAAATCCATTCCTAAAAATATATTTCAGGCTTCACAATTAAATTTGTATTTAGTTGAGTCTAAGGCAACCGTTTATATCTCAATTTGATCGATTGACAAGCGATTTACGTTGAATAATCAATTCTCAGGGACTCAATCCGAATACAATGAAAGTATTAAATTCGAAGGAACAAACTGATAAATCCGATAGTACAATACGATGGATTCAATTCGAAAGAAAATGTATTTAAACGAACAAAGACAAACAACGAATTCTCAACTTATGATGATAAACTCTAACTTAGTTTCGGACAAGTTGTAGATAATAATATGCATGATTATTACTTCTCCGAAGATGATTTCGTTCGATACTGAATAGATGGCTTCGACTAGATTCGATGACAAATGATAGAAATGCTATTGATGAAATATACTTATCAAATTAACAACGCGATCGGAATGCATTGATGACGATTTACTTGATGCGATCGATTTTAATAAGCAGATATAACAATGACTCAGTTGTACGATCAATGCGATGATAACAGATTAACGAAATCGACAACAATGAATTAAAATATCAAACAATAGAAATAACATGCAAACAACGAAGTAATCAATAATATATCAATGAATAAAGCAGTAAAACTTATTGTATTGAAGAATCAGAGGTTGGTGCTTCGGTGAAAGAGATGAATCCTCCTCCAAATTTGAACCAAGCTCCGATCAATATTTAATACAGTAGGTGCACTTGCGATGACAATAAAGGACTTTTTATAAAAACATTGATGTAGTGTGCAATAATATAGCTGATGAATATAAGAGCGTTTTTGTTCTGATTAACGTAAGTCTACAAATGGAGAAATGGGGTTTTATTTATAGGTTGAAGTGGTGAAGTTCCCAACCCTAGAAGAACTCTCACTTTCTCACGTCTCTCTTAAGTCACTTTCAACAACTTCCGCCGAATCCGCTAGATTGGTTCCGATAAAAGTGGGATAAGATCGGCCAAAGTTATCCGCTAGAACAGCTGTCTTCGAAACGTTTCGATCTCAACAACATAATCGATCACACCGTCAAACGAAGCTACTTCGTGTCGATCTCACCAGATATGCCTTCGAAATCAGTTACAGCTTTACCATATAATCGAACACGTCCTCTTCGTGATCGAACAGAAATCGACCAATACATTATTCTTAATTTTTTTATTTACCAATTAAAGTGTATATCTAAGTGTGTGTTAATGGCTATGCTCTTTATTTAATCAATTACTTATGCACTACTGTCCGTTAAATTAAGCTTCCTCTAGCTTTCTCTTCACTATTATGTATGAATGGAGTATTTTATACTTGGATCTTTGTGACTTGGACAATAATAGGATTGATTGAATTGCAAAGATTAGAATTTGTAGGATGTGGATCTCTACTAATATATTATGGGCATGTTTGAAAAGCCACAAGAAAATTGAAATTGAGTGTAATTGGGTGTAATTACACAGTTTGACCTGTTTGTTTGGCCCGGTAATTACCAAGTGAGAGAGAAATTGAGTGTAATTAGGAGGGTGCAATTACACTCTCCAATTCTCAAGTGGGATTGAGAATTGGGTGTAATTACACCATGTAATTACATGATAACTTTTTGTTTCTTTCTTTTTGTTTTAACTTTAATTTCTTTTCTTTTAAAATAATTATTATTATCTTATCTCTATTATTTTAATTTCTTTTCTTCTAATTTTTTTTAGTTTTTTTTAAATATATATTTTTATTATTTATCTTTCATTTTCTTTTTTCTCACTTCCCAACCTCTACTTTTATGATTCTATGTAATTGTTCATAGTTTTTTTATTTCTTCTTTAACTTTTTTCTTTGTTTAGCACAACTGCGTTATTATAGTTTTGAAATCTCACCTCTAATATTAGAAAAAATGAGTCATGAACAAACTTGATATATAACGGGTGATCTCATTGAAGTATAATTTCGTTGTTGAATGAGGTTATAGTCCTATAATTTCCTATCCTTTTGATTCTATTTGCTTAAGTTATGTTAAAACTTATTTTCTGTTTAGTTGCAATTTTACATAAAAGTACTATTTTGTTTTAACAAAAATTAGATTTTGATTACGTTATATTTTTTCGTGGTTTCAATTTATTTATTTTAGTAGTATTGACTTGATATTTCACAATGCATGTTGTTCATTTTTCAATTATACTTGATAGAATATCTTTTCGTGAAATATTTAAATAATGTTATGGAATTATAGTTATAAATATTAACTTTTTTTACAAATGCGCCCATGATATTACAAAATATATGCTTTTAATTTTTATAATTAAATTAAAACATTATTATTATGAAAAATTTATATCAATAAAAAGATCTAATCGTGTAATTGCACTTGTGCAGCCAGACAATACACTTGTGATTACACTGTAATTACACTATGACAGACAAACATGACTTCGTAATTACTCTACTGTGTAATTACTAAGCTGTATAATTACTACCCTAGTAATTACACCAAATCCAATTACGAGGTGGATTTCCAAACAGACCCTAAGGAGAAAGGAAAGGTGATTAACATGAAGTTATTTTAATGGACGAGATTACTTTCACAATTAAAAACAAAAAATGTAATGCTTTTCCTTAGATTTTTCATTCTATCTTCTTCTTTTTTTAACATATTTACATTGGATGAGATTTCTTTGATATCCTGCACTGTTTTTTTTTTTTTTTCCCTCTAACTTTCTTATCTTCTATATCAAAATTACAAATAAATATGCCAAAAGTACTTACATTTGGATGAGATTTCTTTGATGTCTTGCATTGTATATTTAGTTCATCTAATTTTTCTTATTTTCCATACCAAAATTACAAAGAAATAAGCCAAATCGTGCGAAGCGCGGGTAATTTAACTAGTTAAGAATATAATGCTCACTAGTCAAAAGTAGTATTAATGTAAGAGTAAATGGATTCATTTGCCCATGTTATTCGTCAATGGTTTATTGTATGATATGGGCATATTTATTGTTCTTGTGAGGGCAGCTTGGTGATGGAAAGAAACTTGATTGAAAACGAGCTAAAATCAGAAAGTAAAGACATGATCACAATAAATCAACCATTAAAAAAGAATCGAATATTAAGATAGTGATCGGACGTTTGACGAGATCAATATAGATGACTGATCTGGTAGTTATTAAAATTGGCTACCATTTGATTATAAATGGTACGAGTGTAAATAATTAGCATAACAATACAAATAAATATGTATAAAATCATTTTAACACAAGTAATAATGTTTAACTCAATTAATATTTATTAAGTAGCAATAACTACAGATAATCTATATATATATACACACTATATTAAAAGCATGAAGACCCTCAGAGATATTGATTGAACTTTTTGTCCTTTATTAAAAATTCTACAGTAGACAAAATTATCATTTGCTATTTTTTTTATTATTTATTATATTTATTTTCTCCAAACTTTAAGAATAATATGTAGTAATTTGAAATCAACTAAAATTTAACTAAAGTATTATTTTCAGTTTATCGTTAAATAGACTTTGCAATGGATCAGTTTTAGCTAATTAAGGTGTCCTGGGGTCACCGAACTCCACTTTGAAATCAATGTCTCCTTTGTGGATTGACATCACAATAGGAGTATATTGTTTAAATATCACATCTTTGAAAACAAATAGTTGAAGGCATTACGTCGTTTTCGCTCATAGGAGTCTTGGGTGCTTTGAGACTTGGGCAAAGAGCTGAGCCGGCTCGGAGCTCGGAGCTGGCTCGGCTCGAATGTCTTCTTCCTTACTTTTCTGAGAAGCCCTTTACGACTATACTATAAAGGACAGGGGCTGTTCACCTTTGGAAACTTAGCTACTTAAGTACTTCTCAGAAACGCAAAGTAAAGGCGAACGGGACTCCCAGGACCGAGCCGGCTCGGTTCGAATGCCTTTTAACTCGGCTCAGCTCGGATCACTTTAAAAAGAGGCTCGGCTCGGCTCGGGCTCGTTTGAAGTTTGGCTCGGCTCGTATAAGCTCGGATCAACTCGGTTAGCTTGATTACTAAAACGTTAGAATTTTATATTATATTTAATATTTTAATGCGATAATTAACAATTGATAAACTAGTACTTCTATCCTTATTTATGATTATGATCAAAAGAAAAAAAATTAAAAATCTTATTTTTTATATTACTAAATATGGGAACACAAAATAATAAAGTCGGCTCAAGCTCGACTCGAGCTCGGTCAAACTCTAGCAAAGCTCGGTTGAGCTCGGATCGGACTCGGGCTCGGCTCCGTATGATATAAAGCTCGGTTCAGCTCAGCTCGGTAGCATAGTAAGTTCGGTTAGGCTCGGCTCGGGCTCGGCTTGCTCGCTCGATGCCCAGGCCTACCCGTGACATGAAGCAAAATTAGGGAATAATCCTCAAGTCTTAATAATTGGGTGCATAACCCTTCAATTCCTTAATGATCATGTAACTTTAATTTACTTTACCAAGTTCTCAATGCTTAAACCCTCAGCCCCAAGTTCTAGAAAATATACTTTGGTTTACTATATAAACTATTATTATTTTCTTAAAATAAAAAAAAACAATTAAATCCTTCCCACCAAATCCCTAGGCTCCATTTACCCTCTTCTTCCCTCCAAGCTTTCCCGCCCAAAATGACCCGTGCCTTCAATGGCTGCTTGAGCTCCGATTTTTGCTCCATTTCACTCATCAAGAACTGCCTTGTCTCGATTTCTAATTGTTTTCTCTTTTGGATCCCCTTTTTCAGGAAATTTATTTTTGCGGCTGTAACGTCTCAATGCGTGTAATGTAGATTGAAATCTGAGGTAAATTGGATTGGGCATACATCTTTGCACATACATCATTTGATTTCTTCAGCTGGTAAGAAATTCAAGCCGTTTTATATTTGTTCGCCATTGTTGCAGAACTACTGTATTATTTCATCGATCATCGACCACATTTGGTTGATCATAGACTTTGTTGAAGTAGATGGAGGGTTTCATAGTAGATGATGACTTTTTAGGTGAATGGGTTGAGACCCCATAATGCTGAAATTGGCAGTCTAAGACAAAGACAACAATACCTATTGCATTAAGTTTGGACTGTACCTACGATCAGTTAATTGACTAATTAATCGATCGCGGTAATTTAACGTGTCATCGCAGCGAGGTGTCAATTACTTATGTTTTTAGTGCTACTCCTACGAGGGGTAAGGTGGGTCCTTCTTTTATAAGGAATGATAATGTCTATATGCTCGATGTTGGAAATAATGATTGTAGGCCTATTTTAAAGATATTTGTTGCCGAGAGCTCTGAAGCGGGTTCAAATGCTGCCACTAATGCTGTTGCTGCTTCTGCAAGACCACCACGACCACCACTATTCAATCAGAGTACAGATGATAATTGTAGTGATTCTGGAGTTGGTAATATTGCTGGTGATATGGATAGTGAAGAAGAAAATGCTAGTGAAGATCCAGAGATTGGAGATCCCGCTGTAAATGGGAGCAACTACGTTAGCGAATCTGCTTCCACTCAAGGCAGCAACTTGGATGGGATTGATGATTGCACAGGTCTTCAAACTGGGAAAATCTTCGATACTAAGAAGAACCTGATTGTGGTTTTGAAGATGGGTTCAATGAAGAAGCCATTCACATTCAAAACAAAGAAGAGTACTAAACTCTGTATGTTGTGGCGTGTCTAGAATCGCACCGCAGGTGGATTATGCGCGCCATGAAGTATGTTAATTCCAACAGGTTTTTGATCACCAAATACATTAAAAAGCACAAATGCGGGGTGCAACATCTACCAAGCCATCATCTACATGCTTCAGTGGATGTAATCTGAGAATATTTTAAGAACAGGTTTATTGAAGGCAAAGGGTTGACCAAAAAAAAAATCAAGAGCGCTTTAGATCAAAGGTGAATAACAAGGTAAGTTATTGGAAGTATTAGAAAGGAAGAGAAATTGCAAAGGCTTTAGTCAGGGGCAGTCCGGAGCATAGTTAGGCAGTTTTAGATGCGTATAGTTTTGTATTGGAAAGCCTAAGCAGCAAGACTGGGTTGAGGGTTCATGAAGAAGGGTGGTTCAAGTATTTTTTTGTAGCTTACGGAGCTTGGATTAGATGGTTTACATATATGAGGAAGGTGATATCATCCGATGGGACACATTTATCGTCCATCTATGGCGGTGTTTTGTTGACGACTGTCAAGCAGGACACGGAGAACCACATTTATACATTGGCTTTTTGTGTGGTAGACAAGGAGTGCGATAACTCATGGCAATTCTTCTTTGAACAGCTGGCTCACGTAGTCCTTAATACACCGAAATCTGTGCATAATTTCCAGTTGCATCAAGGCCATAGAAAATGGGATTAAAAAGGTGTACAACTTAGCCCATCATGGTTGTTGCACCAAGCACCTTGCTAAGTACTTGCACACAATGTTCAAGTATGGATCATTTTGAAGCATTATTATATCGCTGCGAAGGCGTACCGTTTTGAAGTGTGCAGCGATGCTTTTAACCAGCTCACATCAAAATGCCCTGCTGTAGCTGCTTGTCTTAAGGATGAAGTGGGCTTTCATAGGTGGACGAGAGCATATTTCCTAGGAAACAGTTACGATGTAATGACCACAAACCTTTCCGAGTTCCTCAACGCAATGTTCAAGGATTAGAGAGAATACCCCATTCTGGGACTGTGGATAGCTATTACTCGCAGGTGTACTGACAAGTTCAATTAGAGGCGTGAGTATATGAAGAAATACAATACCACTTTGGTGCTAAATGCTGAAACAAAATTGAATCAGAATATGCTATAAGGCAATAAATTTATTGCTTATCATGCAGATGGGAACGTGGAAGTACTGAAGTACACTGTGGTTAGAGATGACCTATCCCACACTATCACTCTTCATTTCAGAACGTGTATGTGCCGGGAGTTTGACCTAGACAAGATACCATGCAAGCATGTGTTTGGAGTGTTAAGAATAAGGTACGGAGATGAATATGGTGCTAGCGCGTACCATAACACTTGTCCATTTTATAGGCTTCATACTTACATGCGTGCTTTTGAAAATAATGTTTATCCAGTGCCACCAGAGCAAGAGTGGATGGTTCCTCTAGAGGTAGCTCATACAAGAATTCTTCCACCAATGGCCGATCCCAAAAAAGGTAGAGGGAGAATTAATTATTTTCCCTCAGTTTGTGAAACAATTTTCTTAAGGAAGAGGAAAAATAGATGTTCAAACTGCAAGAGAAGTGGGCATAAGAAGACAACATGCTCTGCTTTGGAAGGAGGTTGATAATCAACCTTGCAATTCTGATTTTGGTGTATTAGCTTAAGTTGTAACAATTTGGTGTGTTTAAGTATTGTTACATGTGTTTGTCCTAATTTGGTATTGTGATATTCGTTGGAACAATTTGAACTGATTGTAATAATTTTGAAAATGTATTTTATTTCTATTTTATGTGTTTTTTAAAAAAAATGACAGTATTTATTTCACCAAATGCTGGACATATTTACAATCAGTTGAGTGTTTACAGATTCGACTAATAGACACTATATGGGTTGATTATGGAAAACAAAAATGAAGTAGATTAATTGACACAATGCAGTTGATAAAGTGACTGAATGCATTTAATACATGCATGCGCCCCATCACTGAAAGCAGCCGGAATTGGGTTAAACGAAGTGGCTGTTCATAATTGCCACTGGAAACAATAAGACCTTTTCTTGGAACACCAAAGGTTGCATCGATTGGAATCATTTGGAGCCTATAAATAGAGGCATTTAGATCCAAGAATCCACAATACAACTCAAAAAGCACTCTTAGATTAAAATGACAAGAGCTCCAGGCGCTGCAAGTGGAAGTGGAAGTGCCCCCCAGAAACAACAATAACAATGGCAATGGAGGAATTCTCACTCTCAGGAACAACGGCCTAGAGGTGCTGCTGATTCGTGCTGACATAGATAGGCTTATCTGCCTCTTGTCTGATGATCGTAGGAGGAAGGAGATGAACATTCACTGTATGGGTAGGATGTTGAGGGTGCTCATGGAACGGGCATGAGAGGATCTGGACAACTACATCACCCTCCCCATCCCCTCGTAATAATTAGTTTTTTTTTTTAATTTTAAAATGTTAAAAAAAATTGAGCTTTCATTATGATTGCTCCATTTTTAAAAAATTATTATTAATGAAAAGCCCCCTAGGCATTATTATTATTATGTCTGGTTGTTCCTTTAATTTCTCGTTCAATTTCCCGCTTCCCCATTATTTTCATATTCTTGATGAACCGTCCAAACTCCATTTTGGTGTATAATCAACCAACACCAAGTAGATAAATTGATATATAGGTTCGCAAAATGGAAACAATTAGAAAATGAGCAAAAATAAAAGTATTTAAGTAATACGAAAATAAAAAAATAGAAAAAAATAAAAGTAAAATAATAAATAACCATAATATTTAAATAATAGAAAAAGTGAATTTTACTGAAAAAGGTAAATAAAGTAAATATTAAGTAACAAGCAAAATATTTAAGTAAGGGGAGAATTATCTGAAAAAAGGAAACGTATCAGAAAAGTCAGGACTTGATTGGATAAAGGTAATCGACTATTAAACAAATCAATCAATAGACACACTGATTATCAACCTTGCTCAATTTCACATTAAATCAGTTATAAACTAATATAGCTGATCAAAATAAGGTCAAAAAAATGGCAAGACTTGACTGCACAAAGGTCCTTAATCGACTATGAACTAACAGAGCAATCGATGAACGAATATAAATATGACACACAATTTGTCTAACCAAAGGTACGAGATTGATAATCGACTATTAACCAACTCAACTACAAAAAGGTTGATTATCGACCTAGTGTAATGTCAAATAAAATAAAAAAAAACCATGACTAATGTGTGTTGTTACACCTCAAATGTTGGTATATTGTACCCATTTGAGAACTATAGCTCACATTGATACATTAAAACAATATATTGATGCCTAAAGGGGTAAAACTCATGTATATATAAGCCTACTATGTCTATTCTTGTTAGCAATGCCTTAGTGTTACGACTCATATGTCTTGCTACACCCCAAATGTTTGTAAAATGTGTCCATCTAATGTTATTGCTCGCTTTAATACATTCTAATACCTATTGATTCTTACAAGGGTATAACTCATCTATACATAAGCCTATTACGTCAACTCTTGTTAAGCAATGCCTAAGTGTTACGACTCATATGTCTTGTTACACCATGAATGATGGGATAAATACTACATAACTTAAGTATAAGTATGTATTAAGTAAATTCAATCCGCTTATAACATCATTTTTACACTTTATATTTAATAATTACAATATTACATGTTTTGGATTTGAAAAAAATTTCATGTGTTAATTTTCAAGAGACAAGGTCGATTATCTACTACAATTCGTCGATTATCACTAATTCTAACCCTAAAACCTAACCCCAAACCCCAAACACTTAACACGTCACGCTCCAGGGTACGTGGCTTAGACAAAAAGTGAAAAATTTAAGCGGCATCCCACCCCAATTTCCCGTCTCCCAATAAAAAATTGAAATTTTTAACACAATCCCCAAATATGAAAAGTCGATTATTCTCAAAACCCACAATTAAAAGTTCTATTTTACAAATCAAACTCAACCCCTAAAATATAAACAGTCCTTTTCTTCAATTCTTCGAAATCTTCTCTTTCACTCAGATAACTTCACAAGTCCAATAACATCATGAGTCAAGGTTCAACGAGCTCAAATGTACCAGAGGAACTTGATGTCTGTCGTTGTGGCTAATATACGAGATTGAATACCTCTCGTACTGTGACAAACCCTGGCCGCATATTCTGGAGTTGTAAAATTCCAAAAGTGTGTTATTCATACATTATAGTTCATTGTTTGTTTTTGCTTTAATTGTTACTGTACTGATTTTTTCTTGGATTTTGTTAAATGATGCAGCAAAGTGGTGGGTGCAACTATTTTAGGTGGTTTGATGGACCACTACCTGAAGCAGCATCAAGGGTAATTGGAAGCTTAGATAGAAAGCTAAAAAACTGAAGAAAATTGTGCTCTAGTGAGAAAACTGTTGAATAACTGTGAAGAGCAAAAGAATTTCCTGAAAATCATGCTGAGAGAAGCTGAAATGAAGAGGGAAGAAGCTGAAATGAGGAGGGATCGACTGAAGAAGTTGATTAAGTCACTGGTTGCTGGTTGTGTAATCTGCTCCTTTATTAAATAGATCTCCTAGTTTTATTATGTTAAATATTGGTGTTTTAGACATCCCAATGGTACTATAAATGTAATATTTTGAGACTGTACAAATTTTGTAATCTAACCGGAGATGTATAATATTTTGACACAGTGTAAATTTTGTAATCTAACTGGAGATGTGTAAATTTATGTGTTGTAATTGTTGTGTTATGATTGTTCAAGTTAAAAAAGCTTCGATATTGTTTAAGTTGCAAGCACATAAGTACAAACATGATCAGTTGCAAATAAAAAATGAAACGTTGAACAATGAACTACGTGTTTGAATTCCTAACAAGTCGTATTAATAAACCAACACTTTATATCAAAAAACTAACCAAAAATAAGGTTAGCCACCATAGACTTATCCATGGCTAACCATAATATCCAAAAAATCAGGTTCTAAGTTAACTGTTGACTAATTCAACTGTCAACTACTGTCACCAATAAATAGAACAACAACCAATTCAACTGTCAACTTATACAAAACCAAGCATTAACTGCAACTGCAACATTTTTTTCAACTGGAGCTTCATTTTTTGTCAACTGGAGCTTCATTTTTTGCTTCTTCCTCAACTGCAACATCTTTCTCATTCACCTCTCCAATCATCTCTTTATCTGCTCCATCAACTTTAGCATCATTTTTCTCTTCTTCTTCTTCGACTGTAGCATATTTTTCTCTAAACTCTTCATCCTTCTCTTCATCATTCTACTCTTCATTCTTCTCTTTCTCTTCTACTTCAACATAAACTACAAGTAAATAGAAATATTTAGATACACACAAAATAAATCAAAATATTAGTAATTGAGGTATATACCTTTCTTTTTTCTCTTCACAATCTTCCTCAGCTTAAACAGCTTCCTCCTCATCAACTTCCTCGACTTGGTTTTCCATTCCTCCTCTACTTTTCCTCTTTCATCAACTTCAAAATCTCTTCATTCACTACCAGCATTCTTTCCAGCACACCTTCCACATGGCTACAGTGCCTGAAAGTTCCCCTCCCACCCACCACCACACCATCACCATCATCATCACCACCATCTTCCTAGTTCTCCATTCCAGCTCCCCCATCATCATACTCCTCCACAATGTACCTTTTGCATGTGATCCCATCCAACCGAGCCCTTAGCTTGTCCAGTGCACTATCCTTGATCTCATTAGCATGAGAAGCCACAAATCTTTTGCAACCCTTAATTTCTTGCGCTGTTAGGATCAAGAAAGGGTGCAAAACTTACCATTTTACATACATTAAAAGAATTATATAACCAAACATCATCATTAAATAATAAAATAGTTAATAAAATCAAATTGTCACATATACCTATATACCTCCTTGCTCGGCTGCATGAACATCTCCAACATGTTTTCTTATTTAGTGCCACCTCAGGATCCTTGGGATTGGTAGGGGAGACTGTTCAGACTTGCCAGCTATACGACCAACTAAGGAGACTGCCTCATATATCCATGCCTCTCATAAATCCCACAGTCATAATACAGAAGTTTTAACATAATCATACTTAAGAAAACTGGATAATAATATAACAATATTTACAAGGAAGGCCCAGGGGAATCCAAACCGGGCATAACCAGCAAGTTCTCCCTCTACATATTATCGATAGGCTTTTGCTAAATCAACTTTGTTGTAGAGGTATTCAACTGTCAGGTCATAGCACAGCATATCCCAAGGGTACTTGCTGAAGAACTCCAGGTCATGCACACACCAAATCCACCATTTCTCCACATTCTTGGTTTTGTCCTTGGCCATCAATATTGTATGCAGGAACCACAGCAAAGCCAGCTTCAGCTTCTATTCCTTTGGGAATTCTGGCTATTCCATCAAATACAACAGATTTTCAGCTCTCACATCCTCACCTCCACACACCTTCTCCAAAAAACCTTCACCCTTTGTCAAGTACTTGGCCTTCACTTTCTTATCTGGCTCTTGACAACAATTCAAGCCAGTTATCAAATAAAACTCCCTCAAGTCAAAATAAACTGGCTTCCCATCCAGCAAGAACCACATTTCATGCCTTTTTTTGGACTGCCTTATAGTCCTCAAAAGTACAGAATGCCCAACTGACATTTAAAGGTCCAATTCTCATAAATACTTAAGAAATCACCAAAAATTGAGTTCCTAAACATCTTCTCAATCCCCAGTCATGTCAACTTTTCTTAAAGTTATAAAACTTGTTAATTGAAGATCTCACAGAGATCTTCGCATTAAAAGATTCAAATGATGACAGGCAGGTTATGAACCTGAAGCTGCTCACATCTATGTCAATGATCTTCTTTGGTATACTCAACCTATCAAGAGGATGCACATCCTCTTCATCCTCTATGTTCTCTTCTTCCTCTTTCTTTTCGTTCTCAGCACCATAATCATCCTCATCAACCCTTTCATCAACTCCATCATCCTTTTCCTCTGCATGTGCACCAGTATTTTCCTGCTCCTCTTCATCTTCTCTTCTATCTTGTCTTGCACTCTTCGTGCCTATCTCCCCAGACTCATCATCATCATCATCATCATCATCATCATCATCATTAATATCAACAACAGTCTTTCCTTTTTACTTTTTTCTTTTGCAGGAGAATCATCACAAATGCCAACATCTCCAAAGGCATCAATTTGGTCAAACGCACCAGCAGGTGCTCGTTTTGCACCCAGGAACTCAGAATTATCACCCACTTCTGTTTTTCCTCCACCAACATCTTTATCTTTGGCTGTCTTATCACTATCCACATGTTTCTCTGCCCTTCCTCTTTTCTTTTGGACAAATTCTTTAGGGACGTTCACAAACATCCAAGCCTTTTGCGCTGATTTACACAGGGACCACCGACGTGTACTTATATTTTTTTCTTGATCTCTCTTCTTTCTTTCCTCATCCGCTCTATGCTAAGCAAAAGTTCGTGGACCTTTACCCTTTGGAACGATGTCCTTTATCCTAGTCATTTAAACACCTACACAGAAATTACCCACAAATCATATTTTAATTACGAAAGGTAAACAAAAAACCCCCAATAATAAACCCTAAATCCTAAATCGTATTAAAAAAAAAAAAAAAAAAAAATCCTAAATCGTTCTCCCGTATAAAACAGTAAAATAACCAAACCCACCACCCCAAAGCTCAATGTAAAGATGCACAATAGCCATTAGTCTGATAAAATAGTTAAATTTCGACTAAAAATCCTAACGGAATCGAGTGGCGTACTTGTTTCCGCTCTTGCTCGACAATGTGCAAATGAACCTACAACGATGCTTTAAATAACTCAAACTGGACACTCACAAAAGTTGCGAGATCGTGCTGACGGTTTTCAAAGAGAAAATAGGGGAGGTTGAGAGGAAAAATGGGAATGGTTCTTTGGCCGTGTACGATCGACCTAGTTGAGTAGATAAAGTATCCATTATGTTTTAAATTACTCAGTAGTTTCTTTTAAATCAAATAAGTTCACAATAGTTTTTTATGTTTTGCATCCACAAGTTTCTAAGAATTCTAATCTAGCCCTTGGTCTCCACTTAGACCCACTTAACATTTTCTCTCTCCAAAAATAAATAAATCAAAAAAAAATGGAAGGGTTAAACTTTTTGTTCAACACTTTGAGGAGTCTTTTAGCTAATTCTTCTCAGTCTCTAGACTATACGTATGGGGTTTTATACTCAATACTACAATAAAAAACCAACATAGCATAAATAACGTCTGTTGTTTTAAACATGTTGTTTGGGGTTTTATTTCGAAAGCTTTTAGTATTAAATAATGATAAATTTTTATTTGCTTTCCAGGTATATTTATTGATTAGGATTTGAAGATGGATGGAGATAATACAAAGACCTTTTCTTTAATTATTCCTTTTGATTTTAAGAATGTCAATAACTCATGCGGCAAGGCGCAAACATGATCGGATATAATTACTGTAGAAGGAAATCGAAGAGAAGGAAGTTTCAATTCAACTCTTCCAGGCTATGGACTAAGTTTTGAGAGAAAAGTTACAAAGATCTCTTGTAAGGAGATAAAAATTTCAGTTTGGTAAATCTTTCTGAGAGACTAAACTTTTAACATCATATCCTTCTTTCTACATAATCTGAAGCAAATTTGTAGTTTGAGACTCGCTGCTTTTTTTTCTACGTTAGTATCGAGACACATATATAGCAAAATCATACTAGAGTTACGGCTGACATGCTCTCATGGAGAGTATTTTGCATCGGAAAAAGTTCTTTTTTTCCCCCTAATATTGTAGAGGTGCATTCTATATGTTGAGTACCAAATTTGATTTATTTACTTCCTATACATACTAACAGAAGCACCATCATATATGATCTGATCTGTCGCGTAATTTTTCTATTTGACATAATGAATGATTATTGTATTTGTCATAGTTTTTCAATATATGAAGCAACTTGGTATAATATGTTATGTTCCCCGGATCGGGTCACGGGGCGGTGAAGATAGTAGAGCTCATCAAAGGGACCTCCAACCTTAGGCTCATTAAAGGGAGCTCTCACCTCAGGCTCGTTAAAGGGAGCTTTGACCTTAGAGTTCATTAATAGAGAACTCTGATCTTTTGTTTTTCTATTGAATTATGACTTAAGTTTTCATTCATCAATATGCCCTTTAAATAGGGAGTTACATCAATAAGAAGACTTAATCCTTAAAAACTAGAAACCCTAAAAAATATTCTAGAATAATAAAAAACCACAATCCTTAAATAACTAGAAAATATAAATCCTATCCTAGAATAATAATAATAATCTAAAAGTCCTAGGCCTACGCACATAACATTATTCCGCTCCTGAAAAATGAGCTTGTCCTCAAGCTCGAAATCTGGATAAGACTGATGAAAGCTATCCACATCCTCTCCTTTGCTTCACACTTGTGTTGGTCTCAATGTCTTCCAAGAGTTTCTCCATGACAAAAATCCTACCTTTCACGACTGCCTCCATAGCCGCTCTTTCCTATTGCCAACTTGATTTGATTTCATCACCCATTTTGTTAGGCTCTGATACAAATTTGTTATGTTCTCGGAATCGGGTCAGGGGGCAGTGAAGATAGTAGAGCTCATCAAAGGAACCTCCAATCTTAGGCTCATTAAAGGGAGCTCTCACCTCAGGCTCGTTAAAGGGAGCCTTGACCTTAGAGTTCATTAAGAGAGAACTATGATCTCTTATTTCTTTGTTGAATTATGGCTTAAGTTTTCATTCATCAATGTACCCTTTAAATAGGGAGTTACATCAATAAGAAGACTTAATCCTTAAGAAACTAGAAACCTTAAAAAATATTCTACAATAATAAAAAACCATAATCCTTAAATAACTAGAAACTATAAATCCTATTCTAGAATATTAATAATCTAAAAGTCCTAGGCCTACGCACGTAACATAATAAGCTTAAGATATTGAAGATCAAGAGTTTCATCATCAAACCTTAGTTGTGAAAGAGTTGGTTTGCTCACAATTATTCTGTTTATATGCTGCTTGCACGTAGAGGCAAATCCACAATTTGGTGCTCGCTGAAATTATGGAAAGTTTAAATTGGAGGCAAATCCAAAAGTTATAATAACACTTCGAAGACCTATGTTTATAGAGGCAAGATTTTTTTCTTTACTGAGTTAACTAAATAGGATCAACATCATATTATTTCACAAATTGTGCTTCTATTTCATTACAAAAAGATATTTAGTCTAAATTTTAGGAACGACCATGGCAGCTTTGGCAGGTGCAAAGCTGCCAAATTCAATATAAAGCCAGAATTGTCTCTACTATTTTCATATTTGTATCTTTCTAGAAAGAGTAATACTAAAATATAACTCCAGTTATGGGTCTTTTTCCTGTTCATGTTATATTTAACTATGTATTGTTGGTAATTTGTAAAATATGCATTTGGGGAAAGAAAATTTAGATATTATTGTTTGTTATATTTGGATGTTATCATATTTTTTATACTATACGTTAGGTGAGACTCGAATGCAACAATTAAGGTATAGGTAATATTTTGTTCTAGACTGTTATACGAATTTTTTTTTGGCTTTATTATATTTGATCGTCTATGTTAATGCTTATTGTTTAGTGAGACTTTTGTTAAATTTATTTACCCCTTATGATTGTGGCTATGGCTCATTCTCTTTTGTATTTCAAATTAATTTAATCTATTTCATATTTTGCTGCTCTTATAAAAAATATATTCCCAATCCTTTCAAGAAGTTGAAAACAAATAGGACATAATCACTGACCCCGGTCGTACAGATATGTAATTTTTGTTATTATTAAATAATTGGTGATTTGTATTTAGATTTTTTCTTTTTTGCTTTAGGGATTCTAATGGCAAAGAATCAGAAGTACAATTTGGTCAATCTAAAAAGATTGTCGCCATTGAATGATCGCACTAGGTATTGTTCTCCATAAATACTCTTTTTTTTTTATTTTTGTTCTTTTAGAATTATGAAATATGTATTGACGAAATCAAACTAAAAAACCCTAATCATGTTATGTAAAAATCAACAATTGATACAGTTAAACAAATCTTTGGCTAAAGAGGAAGATTTTGGCCACAAAAGTTTCAAAAAAGCCAAAGAATTAGTTAAGTAGAATGTCATTTTTTTTCATTTTATGATTTGCGACATAGCTTATAAAAATTTGTTAACGAGTATGACATCGGGGAATTCAAACCAGTGAAGTTGTTACTGAAGTTCATAATTGATTCTTGCATTGATACATATTATGTAAATTTATTTATCTCTAAAGATATGAAATTATTTTATAAGATAAAAGATTGAAAGGTTAAAAGTACAAATTAACAACTTGTATAGGTCAATAAAAAGAATACTCTCTTTACGTAGTATCCAGTGGCGAACCTAGCATTAAAGAGTAATGGGAATGATGGAAAAAATTAAAAACATCAATGAGGTTTGAAATTAAGATCTTAAGGTTCTAAGAGCTCAACTACCAAGCACCACTTGCACTAGATATACAACTTGTTCAATGGGTGCAAAGAGTGCAATATATCTTATTTATACAGAGTTGTCTATGTAAATACATATATTTAGAAGGGTTTTTTACACATATATACAAATATACACCCCTAATTACACAAAAATAGCAACATTTTACAAATTACAATACATATCAATATTTTTTTTTGCACATTTCTCACTTTCCAATTCCTATTCAAAACCCACCCCATTTTCAATTCTTCAGCACCCCCCCACCACCTCAGCCCCATTACCCCCACAATCTTTTCACCTTAAAAAAACCATAACAGACAATCCATACACAATCGTCGCAGATCGGAAACCGCGAAGCTCCACCCACGACGGTGGCATTTACAATAGTCCCAAATGGCTGGATTAAGCACCGATTTAAATGGCTCCGACTGTTAATCAAACAATCAGATTCTTAAACACCCCCAAATTACAACACCCCCACCCCCATCATTAATCAAGGAATTATTCTATAGGAGACAGAGGGCTCTGTTTATACCTTCAGCCATGAATATTAGATGAGATAAGTTTGAAATCATAAGAATGAGAAGTAAAATTGTAAGAAAGTGAGTTGTTTTGTGACATGTGAAATTCTGAGTCAACCCCATTTCTAATTTCAAATGATAAAGTTGGAAAGTTAATTTATCTACTTGTGATGTTTATATATGGACATGTTATGTCCAGGAGTTTAGGGGATGTTTGGAATTTTATGAAAAAAGATAGATTTGATAGAAATAAAAGGAAATGTAGATAATGGGAAAGGTATGGGCGATGGAGATGTGAGCAAGAAATGGACATTAGGATGTGAAAGCAGCTCCGAAAAGGGAAGAACCTCAACTTTCCTCGTTCAATGAGCCAGCCAGCCTCTTTCAATTTCAGAGAACAAAAAGACACATATATGTGTTTGGAGTTGGAGATGCATCTTTAAGCTATCTAGCTTGATATGTTACTTATTGTCTTGATTAATTTAATTACGCAGATACAGTAGTGAAACAATGCAGAAACAGTTTGAAACAGTGTTGAAACGATACAGAAACAGTTTGAAACAAAGTAGATACAGTGCTGAAACGATGCAGAAATAGTGTAAATACAGTGCTGAAACGATGCAGAAACAAAGCAGATACAATGCTGAAACGATGCAGAAACAGTTTGAAACAACACAGAAATAGTTTGAAACAACGCAGATACAGTGCTGAAACGATGCTGAAACAGCACAGATACAGTGCAGAAACGATGCAGAAACAATTGAAACGGTGCAGAAACAGTTAGATACGGTGCAGAAACAGTTGATACGGTGCAGAAACAGTTAGATACGGTGCTGCAGAAACAGTTGAAAATGGTGCAGAAACAGTTTGATACGGTGCAGAAACAGTTTGATACAGTACTGCAATGAACTGAAACGGTGCTGAAACGATTACATACTACAAGATACGGTGAGATACAACGAGATACATTGAGGATGTGATGGGGAAAAGTGAAATTGGGGTAAATGGGAGGAGTATAAGTGAAATTGGGAAAATAATGGGAGTAAAAGTGAAATAGGGAAAAATGGGAGGAGCAAAAGTGATAGTGGGAAAAATAGGAGGAAGAATGTAAGGGTTTGGTATGTTATGGGAAAATATTGCTATGTTTTTGCTATATTTGTAATTATCTTGTGTTTTCCTCTATATAGGGTAATTTTACTAAAATGTTGCTATGTTTGGTAATTAAGCTCTAAAATTTGTACTTTTATATAAAAAATCCTTTTTAGAATCGGCGCAGGTGTGGGTCCGCCCCTGGTAGTGTTGTTGGAACTCAAATGGAGGAAGTATTACTACACCTATCTTTTTTTTTACACCTAATATTTTTGCTCTTCAAGAAAATATACTCTATTGGTTTGAAAATATTATTACTGTTATTTCTTTTGCCTGCTTTTAGGTACGCATAACCATTTAATGCAATAGGTACTAACTAAATACTTTAGGAAAAGTTGCCTTGTTCTTTGCTCGGGAAAAGACAAAAGGAAGTGATGTTAGGGGTGATAAATTATGTAACTTAAAAGAGTTTCTTCATCATTACTGATCCAATGTAAATACGGAAGCGATAAAAGTAACCATAAAAGTGAGACGAAACTTAAACAATTTACGAGGTAGCACCGAAAAACGATGTTTCGATACACCCTCGCTCGAGTCCAGAAGAACCTACACTATGAAACTATCCTCAAGAGACACCCGGCCCTTGCAAATAGAATGAACAAGAAGGATTGATGTTCAACTTGGATTCTTCCAATTGATTTCAATAATGTGTATTCAATGTAGGGTAATGGCAATAAATGATGAAGGGGTGTATTTATAGCACCCCTTTACATGCTATGAAAAGTCTAAATAACCCTCAAACTAGGTTAGAATACATTAGAACACTTAGGGCTAAAATAGGTAGTTCATACAAAAAGTTGGAAAAATCAGCAAGCTAGGCGCTCGGCCTAAATCTAGGCGCTCCGCCTAGTAGAGCCACTGACCAATGCAGTGCGATGCTGAGGCGCTCCGCCTCCTTGGTAAGGTACTCTGCCTGGGATAGCCTTGTCTGAGGCGCTCCGCATGGCTTCAGGCGCTCCTCCTTGGCACCAAGGAGCTAGGCGCTCCTCCTGGGTCTAGGCGCTCCGCCGGCCGTGAAGTGTAGGTGTCCCTCCTTCAATTGAGCTCAAATGCAAGGTCTTCAAATCATCTCGGGTGCTCGTATCATCAATTCCCTTCCAAACCAAGTGTAAGTGAGCATCTTGGATCTCCTTGGCTTGACATCGAGTGAATGGTCTTGATACAATTTAGGTTGGATCATCCTCCCCTTTTTGAGAAGATTTCGTCCTCAAAATTAAGGCATCATCCTCCAAGGTATCATCACCTACATCGTAAAGAGTCAAGTCAGAAACATTGAATGTGCTCGAAATGTTATACTCACCGGGCAATTCGATCACATATGCATTCTTGTTGACCTTAGATTGCACTTGGAATAGTCTATCTCATCGGGGTGCCAACTTCCCTTTTCGAATGTTTGGGAATCTCTCCTTGCGGAAGTGAACCCACACATAATCCCCTTTCTTTAGTTCCACTTTCTTTCTTCCCTTGTTCTTCTTGGTTGCAATCTTTTCATAGGCCTCCTCCAAGTTCTTCTTCACCTTGGCATGAATTTCAAGCAAGGCCCGGGCTCGAGTTTTACCTTCAAAATCAACAATCGCATCCCCTGGCAAAAGGGTAAGATCAAGTAAAATCAAAGGATTAAAACTATAAATACACTCAAATGGAGTCATGCCTATCATTCTATGCAAAGTGCGGTTATATGCAAACCCCATGAGCGGTAACTTATCAATCCAAGTCCCGGCCTTACCTTTGGTCATAGCTCTAAGTAGAGCTCCCAAGGTTCGGTTCACCACCTCGGTTTGAGGGTGGTGGGACGTTGAGAACAATAATTTGGTGCCAAGAGCACCCCAGAAACACTTCCAAAAATAGCTAAGGAACTTGAAGTCCCTATCACTAACAATTGTGCGAGGCACCCCATGAAACTTTAACACATTATCAATAAACAAAGAAGCTACATGTTGTGCATGATGACTCTTTTTGCACGGAATGAAATGAGCCATTTTGGAGAACCTATTTACGACAATATAAATGCTATCGTGTCCTCCTCTAGTCCGAGGTAAAGCCATAACAAAATCTATACAAATATCAACCCACGGACTAGTAGGTACGGGAAAAGGAGTGTACAAGCCATGGGTGTTGGATATAGACTTAGCCCTTTTGCAATCTAAACAAGCATTACAAAAGCATTTCACAAGAGGCCTTATCAGCCAATGGATATGCTCTTTAAGTATGGCCATAGTCTTATCCAGACCAAAGTGGCCCATCAAGCCCCCACAATATGCTTCTCGCACTAGCAATTCTCTTCAAGAGGACTCGGGGACATACACTCTCCCATTCTTGAAAATGTAGTGATTTATCCATTGGTATTTCTCCACCCTCTTCCCACTCACTAGAGCATCATGAATGCTCTTGAGCTTTGGGTCATGTTCATATCGCAAGGGTGAACTTCTTAGAAAGTACATCGGCTACAACATTGTCCTTTCCCTTCTTGTAATGACTTATATACGGAAAAGACTCAATGAACTCCACCCATTTGGCATGTCTCATGTTCAACTTTTCTAGGCCTATAAGACGCTTGAGTGACTCATGGGCCCTCTTGATCATAAATTCCCTAGGCCATAGATAGTGTTGCTAATGAGCTAGAGCTCTCACAAGGGGCATACAACTCCTTGTCATACGTATAGTAATTTAAGGTTGCACCCTTTAACTTTTCACTTAAGTAGGCAACGGGTTTCCTTCTTGCATGAGAACACCCCCAATACCCATCCCCGAGCTATCACATTTAACCTCAAATGCCTTTCCGAAGTGGGGAAATTGAAACAAAGGGGCGGTACTCAACCTACTTTTGAACTCTTTGAAAGCCTTCTCTTGAGGCTCTCCCCATACAAAGGGTTTGTCTTTCTTTACAAACTCAGTGAGTGGCGCGGCGATGGTAATAAAGTCCCTCAAAAAGCGCCTATAAAAACTAGCAAGGCCATGAAAACTCCTAACATGAGACACGGTAGTTGGAGTAGACCAATCTCTAATGACTTCGAATTTGGACTCATCGACCTCTATGCCATTGGCACTAACAACAAAACCAAGAAAGACAACCTTTTCAACATAAAAGGCACACTTCTTAAAAGTGGCATAGAGCCTTTCGGCTCTTAGCACTTCAAGGACTTGACTTAAGTGCCAACATGGTCATCTATTGATTTTCTATATATCAAGATATCATCAAAATAGACAACCACAAATTTGTTGATAAACGGTTTCAAGACATGGTTCATCAACCTCATGAAATTACTAGGTGCGTTGGAGAGGCCAAAAGGCATCACCAACCATTCATAGAGACCAAACTTGGTCTTGAATGCGGTGTTCCAGTCATCACCCGATTTAATTCGAATTTGGTGGTAGTCGGACCTAAGATCTATCTTGGTAAAGATACTAGAACCATTCAATTCATCAAGCATGTCATCAAGTCTTGGAATGAGATGACAATACTTTACCGTTATCTTGTTGACCGCACGGCAATCAACACACATTCTCCATGTCCAGTCCTCTTTTGGCACAAGAATGACCGGTACGGCACACGGACTCAAGCTCTCATGAACCAAGCCTTTGTTGAGCAATTCATCCACTTGCTTTAGCAATTCCTTTGTACCTTTGGGGTTGCTCCTATAGGCCGGCTTATTTGGGATTTGGGACCCTGGGATAAAATCAATTTAGTGTTCAATCCCCCTCAATGGAGGAAGTCCACTAGGCATCCCTTCTGGGAACATGTCCTCAAATACCCTCAAAGCATTATCAATAGCACTAGGCAAAGGGTTAGGGTTAGAAGAATAATCAGAATAGGAATTTAAAACCATATCTTTGTGCACTAGGCAAATGAGCAGTTTTGTGCCATCATTACCTCTCAAATACTCAACCGGTTGCATCATGGCACAAAATTACTGGTGATAGATGGTGGAGTGGTAAGGCTCTCGGCTAAAGGCTTAGTCACCACGGGGGACTTAGCTTTAGCTGCTTCTTTCAAATCCCTCATGTGCCTATAGTCATCACTCACTTGCTTCAGCGTCAAGGGCGTAAGCACATACTTCTCGCCCTCATGTTTAACCGTGTAAGTGTTGGCTCGGCCATCATGAACCACATACTTGTCATATTGCCAAGGCCTACCAAACAAGAGATGACAAGCTTGCATTGGAACCACATCAAACATGTGCTCATCTTGATAATTCCCAATCTTGAACTTTATCATGACTGACTTCACCACGTTGAATTCCCCACACTCACTCAACCAATACAAACGGTAGAGGCTTGGGTATTTAAGGGTAGGCAATTTTAATTGTGAAACCAAAGATTGGTTCACCGCATTTGCACAACTATCCGAGTCAATAATCATGGAGCACACTTGTCCCTTCATTCTGCACCTAGCATGGAACAAGTTCTCTCTTCGCACATCTATCTCCTCCTCATTCACCATGGCACTCAAACTATGACGTACCACCAAGAACATGTTAGGGTCATCACCGTCCGCCGCTCTGTCTTCTTCCTCAACTACCTCACTATCCTCAACAACCTCACCCTCGGGCTCACTTTCTTCCTCATATACCAACCCATCATCCATGATTATCATCGTTTTTTGGGTGGGGCAATCTTTGGCAAAGTGGGCATAACCTTTACACTTGTGACATTGAAAAGAAGAAGAAGGAATATTTAATTGAGTTTTAGAGTTACCTCCCACTTCTTTGAAGTCACTTCTTGGAGTGGCTTTCTAAAAAATCTTCTTCACATCACGACTTCCACTAGCACCACTTGTGTTTGGGCTTTTCCATTCTTTGGGTTGAGTCATAGGTGTAGAAGTAGTACTCCTATAGCGAGGAGCTTTCTCTTCCTTGAGCCACTTTTTGGCTTCAACCGCGACATCGCAAAAATCTTGAAGAGAATGAAAGATGTGTAACCTCCCAGTTTAAAGCATTCTTGAATTGGATGATAGCTCATATTCCGTTTCCATGTCAAGTGCCATTCGGTTCTTCTCAAACTCGTTGAAATACTCATCAACCGACTTGAAGCCTTGTTTAAACTTATATAGCCTCTTGAGTTGTTCGTGCCGGTACTTGGGTGTCACATATTTGGTGCTCATCACCTCTTTCAATTCTTCCCAAGCAATGTTCACGGGCATCCCTACTCTTCTTCTTGACTTCTTGACGGATTCCCACCACGTGGAAGCATATGACTCAAATGATGCAATGGCATAAGTAGCTTTCTTCTCCTCGGACATGTAATTTGTATCAAACACCCGATCCAATTGACCCTTCCACTATAAGAACTTCGCCGGATCACTAGTCCCTTTGAAAGGTGGGATAGTGAACTTCACACTATTTAAATTGTTGTCACAACCTCCACGATTTGGTTCCGGTTGACCCCCGTAGTAGTCCTCAACTTCATCATACTCTCGCCTCAAGTTCCTCCCCACATAACCCCTTGGAGGTCCACGAGCTTGCCCACGACCTCTATCCATTCCCCGGCCTCCATTCATTGCCCTCCTATTTGGATACGGAGCATCAAAATCATCATTATTATCACCAAGTCCGAGGCCCTCCTCTTCTTGAGCCTCAACAACTTGCTCAAGGGGTGCGACATTTCTACGGGGCCGCATGAGTGGAACTTCACCTTGTGGTTACTTGCCAGGTTATCTCAATATTCGTTCACCTTAGGGATTGCTGAGTCTAATCCTGATAAACTACTCCCGGACTCTGAGAATCACGCTCTATAAGCTGAGATAACCTGGCAGGTAACCTCTCAAAATAATCAGAACTCTTACCTCCAAAGGAGGTATGGTGTCCACCAGGGCCGTGGGATCTCTTTCTCTCCCGCTCTAACTCATCCCGCTGTAACTTATGGTATGCCTAATACCTCTGAGCCATATCAACAACGACGTCAAATGAAGTTCCAACCTTAATTTCTCGAGCCATCTAGGATCTCAAGGAAGGAGAAAGGTCACGAATAAATCTTTGAACATTTTCGGAAGGTTCATGGACTAGTTCTAGTGCATATCTAGAGAATTCAATATCATATTCTGAAACCAACAGGCTAACCGACAGGCTACCCTGTCTAATCCACTCAAACTGGCGACACTTTTCCTCTCGCTCACTGCGGGAAAGGAACTTTTCCACGAATCTATTATAAAACACGTACCAAGTTAGCTTAGGCAAGTCTTGGCGAGATGATAAAATAGCGGTCCACCAATCCAAGGATGGACCGTGAAACTAGAAAACAGAATAATCAACACCATCCCGCTCGATATAATTAAGAGCCTGAATGATATGCTGACATCATTTTATTTTAAAAAAAAACTTACACAGGATAACATCAGAAGGATAATATGGGTAGAAAAATGCAGCCTCTTAAGAAACTCGGACCGAACCATTACTCAGGCTAGCTAACCGGCCAGAATAACTAGAGCCACAACACATGCTGCCTCTGGAACATAATTCACTGCGGCAATATTAAGAGCTGGAATAGGAGCTCTCTAAGTCCGAACATATGCATATGCGGCGACCTGAAAAGCTGCCTAGCGAATAATAGATTCTTGCGGTATCTGCGTTGCCAAGATTCCTGTCTAAGCATCGTAGAGAGCCAAGAGAACCACAAGGCCCTGCTCCTTTTCCCATCGCGAGCTCGTACAGCTGGAGCCTGGGTGACTGGATAGTTAGCATGATCCACAACTCTCGGGGATTGAATAGCTCTATCCCAAGGCTAGACTACTTCGTCCTGAACCCCTACCGTTTGCTGATTTTTCGTACAAGGTTCATAATTACCACGAACGAATTAACGAAAATACTTTTGCATCCTAGACCGACGCACGATTAGAAAATAAGGAAGTGAAACTTCCTAAATGCCATCATAGCCTCTCGTAGATAAGTACGGACATCTACATACCCATCAGCAAGACTCTACTAAATACTGTCTTAGTCTTGATAGACTCTAAACCGGGCTTTGATACCAACTGACACGACCCAAAATTCGGCTAGGTCGTGCGGGCACCTGACATCCTCCCCTAGACCCGTCGGGCGAACCCTTACCAATTAAATTAGAAAAATAAATATAATTCAATTCATAAATAAGAACAAGACTTAGAAAACACACAGACATACTTATACCTCTAAGCTGTACAAAAGAAATTAGAGCTGACTATCCAACATACTAGGTTTAGGGCTATCTATTCTAGACGTCTAAGGGTACAAAGGAAGACAGATACCTCCTTAAGGGATCAAAATACAACTGAAATAATAAACATAAAACTGGTGGCCATCCGGGATAAAAGTTGTCTCACCCTGACAGCTGAAGTCATTTTCGCTCCTGAACAACGTGGCAACCTCAATCCTGGAGCGAACCTGCCGAAACGAAATAGATAGACAAGAAACAAACAACAAACAAGGGTGAGTCAAAGGGACTCAATAAGTGGGGCAGACTAGCCACCTCAAAGAATAGGATAGCTAGCAAGGGAGAAGAAAACGAGGTAAACCAAATCCATCTTATTTAAAATATGAAAAAGCAGAGCCAGATAATAACTGGAAATACGTATGGAACCATAAACAACCAGGGACATAAAGTAGACAGAACATATAGGTTTTTTAAGTATCCCGAACATATCAACAATGACAAATACATACTGTTGCGGAGTGCAACCCGATCCATATATTTATACTGTTGTGTGCAACCCGATCAGTATTTTATACTATTGCAGCGTGAAACCCGATACCAGCCAGAAATATATAGGCAAACTGAAATATGTCCACAACATGATATACATACCGCATACATAAAACACAGCATGATAGTCACACAATAGTCAGCATGCGGTGCAATGAAATAGGATGAATGCAGTATGATGCAATGAGAACACATGTGCTCGTCTCGAAGCAGAATACTCCTGTATTTGAGGGGAATGCAATATAGTAACCAACTGGAGCGGAATACTCCTACCCCTGGGCAGAATATTCCTGCACCCGATATGATATAAACTACAGGCGAAATACTCCTGCACTCTCCTGGGGCGGAATACACCTGCACCAAATATAATATGAATCAGAGGCGGAATACTCCTGCACTCTCCTAGGGCGGAATACTCCTGCACCCGAAATGATATAAACAAGAGACGGAATACTCCTGCACTCTCCTAGGACGGAATACTCCTGCACCCGATATGATATAAATCAGAGGCGGAATACTCCTGCACTATCTTGGGACGGAATACTCCTACACCCAATATGATATAAACCAGAGGCGGAATACTCCTTCACTCTCTTAGGCAGAATACTCAAGCACCCAATATGTATGCAATGGAGCGGAATACTCTTCTTCTTGGGGCGGAATCCTCTTGCACCCAATATGTATGCAATGGAATGCATATGAATGTAACATAATGCATATGAATGCAACATGATGCAATAATAACCCATCACCAGCGCAAGACTCTCATCGACCGCCGGAAAGTATATGCCAACTCACAGCCAGAGTACAATGCTCAGATCCTCAATGCAATACCAACAACCTGACATAACATATAATATATAATGTAAATCCAAAGCTAAGACGGAATGAGTACGCCTATCGGCAGCTACACACGTAAGGAACACGTGTAGATTATCCACGAGGCCAAGGGCCTCCAAAGAAATGGAGACAAACACTTACCTTTTTACAAATTTAGCACAGCTACTCAACAACCGCTTAGTCCTTTGGATTCATTGCCAAACGATCCCACTGTGTTCAATACGCTATTCGCATACGCAATACGCAATACGCAGGCCTGGCCTATGTACAGGGTTTAAAGTCACATAACCAAACCCTAAATAAATTATATTTATGTGTTGCCCATAACTCACTGAGTACGAATATATACTCAATTCCATCATCAGGGTCCAATTAACCCTTTTAAATTTTAATTGAACTTATTAAAATGATGTCTGATATCCCAATTTTTACGGTTAAAATATATTCAAACACACGTAATAAACTAAAATAATGTATTAAGATCATTATCTGAATGTTTCGGGGGAAAATTCTATCTTTCTCCGGCTCTTTTCTCATTTTCTGGTATCATTTTTTTTCTCGCTGCCTTTCTGTTTCTCCGTTCCCATTTCTGTTTCGTTCTTGTTTTCTGTTCTTTAAAGCTAAGGATCCACCGCCTTCTTCTTTTTTCTTTGTCTTTTTTTTTCTTTTCTCTTTTATTTTGTTTTGTTTTCTTTTCTTTTCTTTTCGCGACGAAAATTAAAACGAAATTCTACGAAATTCAAATATTCCCAAATTTTTCAAGCAAGTTATACAAAATATATGTAACATACTCACTAAGGCAGATCTAAAATCGGACTCCCGAAACTCAATATGCAAATTAAATGGAAAAAGGTCAAATTATTTAACTTTTGCATTTTAGTGGAAACTAGCCGAACAACCTCAAAATTCACTTTCAAAAATTCACAAAGTCACAAATAATCATACGAACTTAACGGCGCTTTCGGATTTTGAATCGGAGTTCATTCGCCAAAATTGAGCTCGAAAATCTCTTTTTAATATTTATCGACAATAAAAACTGAAATCTTCTTCCGATACGTTTAGCTCAAATTTTAGAGACAGGTCCTTATGGACATTACGAAGCTTTTAAAATTATCGGTACGCCAATCGGAGTCCTAACTTCCGAAACGACTACCTAAGATCATTTCAGAAAACTATAAACTCAGTGACCAAATGAGAATACTAGAACAAAGAATTCAAGCATTAAAGTTTGAATTAGCACAGACTCAGAGTTCTCCATCTCTTTCAAAAATGGATGAGATTGATTTGTATTCCCCAATGAATACAATTATACCTACTATATCAGGTTTAGATACAGCTAGTCCGGTTAAAACGGTAGCCGGTAAAGACTTATCAAATTTGTTGATGGCGGACACTTTTCCAAAAAATATAATACAGACTCCTAATATCAAAGAAGGAAGAAAACTTCCAAGGACTATCACTCAAGGAGAGCCATCAAGAAGAAAAAAATACAATTTTAAGAAAAAAGAAAAATGATAAAATAGAAAAAATTATTAAAGAAACATTAGCAAAAATTCTGCAGACCCAAGAAAAGCATGTGGTGAAGGAAGAAACACGAGAAAAAAAGTCCCCACAAATGTCAAATGAAGATAATACCGACAGACACTCAGACATGGCATATCACAATAATGACGAAGATGACTCCGAAATGAGCTTGATTCGGAGGCATTACACAATTTGGCACATGATGAGAGGTAAAGAAATGGAGGGAAAAAAAAAAAGATGAGACATTGAAGAGACAAGAGATAAGAGATAAGATGAGCTGATAAGACATAAAGAAGCAATAATGGAAACTGGACAAAATAAAGGGAATCTGATCTGCAAAGCAATGTGACGATGGGGCCCACAGAAGTACCCGACTTGCTGAAAAGAAAGGATTCTGAAGAAGTTTGAAGTCCGGAAATAAAGTCCAAAGACTTTCTATAAATAGGTAGAGAAGTATGCTAGGAAAAGTGTGGGAAAACTACAGCTCAATCTTATTGTAAAATACCTCTCTCCAATATGTTCTTCCAATCACTTTCCACAACCCCATCCTTTTCTCTTTAAGTGTTTTCAGTATTTGCTGTGTACTTAGTTCGTCTCACAACTACTTGTGAAAGACTTTTCGGGTTTTCCGAAAGGGAAACCTCTCCCCATAATTATGTAAGTCTCTTGTTTTAAGGATGTTTCGTTCATTTATTTCAAGATGTTTCCTATTGTGTATGATTATGTTTATGTACAGTTTATGTTCATATATGCAGTTATATTTTTGTTATTTGATTCGCTCTGAATATATGGTTAGCCTTTCTGCCTCTTAGTAACTCCGAAGGATTAACCTGTAAATTCCTAGGATAAAACCAGTCACATATTTACCCATATTAAAAAGGGTGTTATAATCTGACCGTATTTAGCGTGAGGTTAAAGAAGTAAGTGCTAAGAGTAAGGTTGAAAGGAAAAAGTGAAAGAAGCGAAACATTAAAAAAGAAATATATATATATATAGGAACTATTCTTGAAGTATAGGATGAGACATACGCTAAATTAACAAGCACGGTGAACGGAGAGAGGGAGTACCGAGTAGGACTTACAAATTATAAATTTTATATATATATATATATATATATATATATATATATATATATATATATATATATATATATATATATATATATAATTTCAATTGCACGGTTAATTGGTTATGATGTGGTTGCCAGTTTAATAGCCCCTTTACATTCACAATGACCATGGGCCATATTAAAAAGCATCTGTTATGAAATTCTACAAATAGTTATAGTTATTGTTTCTATTAAGAATCGGTCGCGGTAAAGGGGCGAGCTTCTAGTATGATTTATTCAGGGCATTTGTGAGACCTTACTAGTTTATCTGGTTTAAATGTGAGAGATATGTGAGTGAGTATCGGTATTGTTTGCTTGGCATCTTGTTGTGCCACATTCAGTTATAATGTCAAGTCAGTCTACCTCTCTTTGGAACTCAGTGTTGGTAGGATGATGGGATTCTTATTCGTCACTATCAAAAAGTGTAATTGTTTCTTTCGGTGTAAAGTGGTTAGTAAGTAATACTCGATCTATGTGTCTTCCTTTGGTTGAAGATGCTTGTAGAGTCATGTTATTCTATGAGCTTGTCTTAGTTATAAAAGGGTTTCTGGTAAATTGTCAGAGTTTCTTTCTTATTGGGAGGTTAAATTGGCATAGATGTCGTTCCAAAAAGCTTATTTAATGTCTATTCCTTCAATTGTGATTCTTTGGTTAGCCGAATCGGATGTACTCTAGCTCTGGTAGCGAAGAAAAATCAGAAGATGACCTTCGTGAAGCTCTAATTATTCATATCCTCAGTTCATTACCATCTATTCTTCTTCCGGTACTAGTGAGTTTGGGTTCTTAGTAGCCGCTTGTGATATTCCATGTATTGAGCCAGAGTGCGTTTCAAGGTAGCCGGGTAAGCACATTGTTGTGTTTTAAAGCTACAAAGGGTAATGAGAAGTGTCATTTGACCCCATGAATTGAGCTATCGAGCGGTGGTGCTTACGGAAAAGGTATGGAGTTGTGAACTCGAGAGTTGCAGCTGTTTGGCAACTCCAGAGGGTAATTTAGTAGCTCGGGTCTAAGCTACATTATGTTTTAGCTAAATCCTTCTTAATCCAGCAGGTTGTGCGAGGATGGTTATTCCTATTCAAATTGGTTGTATGAGTTTACGCTCTAATTGGATGACGCTTCCTCTAATACTGAATGCTAATATTAAATCTTTAAAGAGTTGCTAAAGCGTAAGCTAATTATTTATTTCATTGACCTGTTCTACATTGAAAAGTATATCGACGAGGTGATTCGTTGGTGGAATCATGTTAACTCATCTAGAGTTGCATGTATCTTCATTTCGAAAAAATAGAACTCTTCTCTCATGATCGAGAAAGGGTCAGCTTAGTCAAAATAAGCTGGGCAATGATGTGATGATATTATCCAGATATGTTTTATTCCAAGAGTTTGATGTGCGCTATAATTCTGATACTGTAATCATGAGAAAAAGTCCGTGGAATAGTTTATGAAGGTTATGTAAGTTCTCTTGTTATCTATATGAATTTTTCTTTAGATTTAGGCTCGTTCGAGGACGAACGAGAGTTTAAGTGGAGGACAATGAAACGACCCTAGGTAGTCGTTTCGAAAGTTAGGACTCTAATTGGCGTGCTGATAATTTTAAAAACTTCGTAATGTCCATTAGGACATGTCTGTAAAATTTGAGCTAAATCAGACCTCGTTTGGTACGTATCGGAAGAAGATTTCAGTTTTTACTGTCGATAAATATTAAAAAGAGATTTTCGAGCTAGATTTTGGCGAATGAACTCCGATTCGAAATCTGAAAGAGCTGTTAAGTTCGTATGATTATTTGTGACTTTTATGAACTTTCGAAAGTGAATTTTGCATTTGTTCTGCTAGTTTCCGCTAAAATGTCAAAAGTTAAATAATTTGACATTTTTCCATTTAATTTGCATATTGAGTTTCGGGAGTCTGATTTGAGATCTGCCTTAGTGAGTATATTAAATATATTTTGTATAACTTGCTTGAGAAATTTGAGATTATTTCGAATTTCGTAGAGTTCCGTTTTAATTTTCGTCGCGAAAAGAAAAGAAAAGAAAAGAACAAAATTAAAGAAAAAAAAAAAAAAAGAGAAAAGAAAAAAAGAATGACAATGAAAAAAAGCAGAAGGCGGTGGATCCTCAACTTTAAAGAACAGAAAATAAGAACAAAACAGTAATGGGAACGGAGAAACAGAAACGCAGCGAGAGAAAAAAATGATACCAGAAAATGAGAAAAGAGCCGGAGAAAGATAGAATTTTCCTCCGAAACATTCAGGTAATGATCTTAATACATTCTTTTAGTTTATTACGTGTGTTTGAATATATTTTGACCGTAAAAATTAGGATATTAGACATCGTTTTAATAAGTTCAATTGATAGTTTAAAGGGTTAATTGGACCCTGATGATGGAATTGGGTATATATTCGTACTCAGTGAGTTATGGACAGCATATAAATATAATTTATTTAGGGTTTGGTTATGTGACATTAAACCCTGATAGGCCTAGCCTGCGTATTGCGTATGCGTAAAGGATATCACGTTCCTAATTGAATTGCCCTAAGACGTAAGGAATGAGGACTTTAGCCTTATGTGATATATTTTTCTGCTTATTGAACACAGTGGGATTGTTTGGAAATGAATCCAAAGGACAAAGCGGTTGTTGAGTAGTTGTGCTAACTATGTAACAAGGTAAGTGTTTGTATCAATTTCTTTAGAGGCTCTTGGGTTCGTATGGTTATTTGTGACTTTTGTGAACTTTCGAAAGTGAATTTTAAATTTGTTCGGCTAGTTTCCACTAAAATGCCAAAAGTTAAATAATTTGACCTTTTTATATTTAATTTGCATATTGAGTTTCGGGAGTCCGATTTGAGATTTGCCTTGGTGAGTATATTAAATATATTTTGTATAACTTGCTTGAGAAATTTGGGATCATTTCGAATTTCGTAGAGTTCCGTTTTAATTTTCGTCGCGAAAAGAAAATTTAAAAAAAAAAGGAAAAGAAAAAAAGGAATGACAAAGAAAAAAAGCTGAAGGCGATGGATCCTCAGCTTTAAAGAACAGAAAACTAGAACAAAAGAGAAATGGGAATAGAGAAACAGCAACGCAACGAGAGAAAGAAATGTTGCCAGAAAACTAGCAAAGAGCCGGAGAAAGATGGAATTTTTCCCCGAAACATTCAGGTAATGATCTTAATACATTATTTTAGTTTATTACGAGTGTTTGAATATATTTTGACCGTAAAAATTGGGATATTAGACATCGTTTTATTAGTTCAATTAATATTTTAAAGGGTTAATTGGACTCTGATGATGGAATTGAGTATATATTCGTACTCAGTGAGTTATGGGCAACATATAAATATAATTTAATTAGGGTTTGGCTATGTGACCTTAAACCCTATACATAGGCCTAGCCTGCGTATTGTGTATGTGAATAGGATATCACGTTCCTAATTGAATTGCCCTAAGACGTAAGGAATGAATCATTTAGCCTTATGTGATATATTTTTCTGCTTATTGAACACAGTGGGATCATTTGACAATGAATCCAAAGGACAAAACGGTTGTTGAGTAGCTGTGCTAACTTTGTAACAAGGTAAATGTTTGTATCCATTTCTTTGGAGGCTCTTGGCCTCGTGGATAATCTACCACATGTTCGTTACGTGTTTAGCTGCCGATAGGCGTACTCATTACGCCTTAGCTTTCGATTTACATTATATATTATATGTTATGTCATGTTGTTGGTATTGCATTGAGGATCTGAGCATTGTACTCTGGCTGTGAGTTGGCATATACTTTCCGGCTGTCGATGAGAGTCCCACACTGGTGATGGGTTATTATTGCATTATTTTGCCATCATATGCATTATGTTGCATTCATATGCATTCCATTGCATACATATTGGGTGCAGGAGGATTCAGCCCCAGGAGCAGGAGGATTCGACTCCATTGCATACATATTGGGTGCAGGAGTATTCTGCCCAGGAGAGTGCAGGAGTATTCCGCCTCTGGTTTATATCATATCGAGTGCAGGAGTATTCCGCACCAGGAGAGTGCTGGAGTATTCCGCCTCTGGTTTATATCATATCGGGTGCAGGAGTATTCCGCTCCAGGAGAGTGCAGGAGTATTCCGCCTGTGGTTTATATCATACAGGGTGCAGGAGTATTTCTCCCCAATAGTAGGAGTATTGCGCTCTAGTTGATTATTATATTTCATTCCCCTCGAATGCAGGAGTATTCCGCTTCGAGACGGGATTACGGGTACATGTGACCTCATTGCATCATACTGCATTCATCCCATTTCATTGCACCGTATGCTGACTATTGTGTGACTATCATGTTGTGTTTTATGTATGCGGTATGTATATCATGTTGTGAACATATTTTTGTTTTCCTATATATTTCTGGCTCGTATCGGGTTTCACGCCGCAATAGTATAAAATACGCATCGGGTTGCATGCAACAGTATAAATACATAGATCGAGTTGCACGCCGCAACAGTATGTATTTCTGATTGTTGATATGTTTGGGATACTTAAAAACCTATATGTTCTATCTACTTTATGTCCCTGGTTGTTTATGGTTCCATACGTATTTTCAGTTATTATCTGGCTCTCCTTTTTTATATTTTAAATAAGATGGATTTGGTTTACCTGGTTTTCTTCTCCCTTGCTAGCTATCCTATTCTTTGAGGTGGCTAGTCTGCACCACTTATTGAGTCCTTTTGACTCACCCTTGTTTGTTGTTTGTTTCTTGTCTATCTATTTCGTTTCGGCAGGTTCGCTCCAGGATTGAGTTTGCCACATTGTTCAGGAGCGAAGATGACTTCAGCTGTTAGGGTGAGCCAACTTTTATCCCGGATGGCCACCAGTTTTATGTTTATTATTTCAGTTGTATTTTGATCCCTTAAGGAGGTATCTGTCTTCCTTTGTACTCTTAGACGTCTAGAATGGATAGCCCTAAACCTAGTATGTTGGATAGTCAGCTCTAATTTCTTTTGTACAGCTTAGAGGTATAAGTATGTCTGTGTGTTTTCTAAGTCTTGTTCTTATTTATGAATTGAATTATATTTATTTTCCTAATTTAATTGGTAAGGGTTCGCCCGACGGGTCTAGGGGAGGATATCGGGTGCCCGGCCTAGCCGGATTCTATGTCGTGTCATTTTTGAACTGTAAAAATTCTTTTTCTTGGTTTATTTTCTTGAAATTTTCGGTTATGGCGGTACAGTGAGTACAAAAGAGTATTTTCTGTTCTGGATATTCTTGAACTTTGTATTGAGGACTGGTATTTGGATTCTGGAATTGCTTTAGGGATGGTGAAACATAATAATTTCGACCTAAATAATCCCTGGCATAGTCTTATGCCTCTACAAAAGTGTTAAGCCCTTTACAAAAGAGGTTTAGTTATATTCTTAATAGCTTCTAAGACTTCTTTCCATGTTATGAAAATACCAGTAGTTTTTCCGTGTACCACCACATAAAACTGGAACTTATTATCTTTATTTTTCTGAGTATAATACTTGTTGACACCCAATTTGTCCCTCCTATTTTTATAATCAATAGTTTTCAAATTTTACACATGATTGTGCATCTACTCTTGCTCCGTCCATGTCTTTCAAATTATCTGCTCATAATAGCCTGACAATCGAGGCCATTTTCAAAGGCATCGTCTCAAACCATAGCCGTTTTTACAGGACGTGCGCTTCCGTTTTTAAATTTCTTCAATTACCCTTTTTTTGATAAAATCACCCTACTCATTTTAAATCCTAAAATATATATTTTTTACACTTCCCTATCCATTTTATTGCTTCAAAATTAATCCCCTAATTTTTCTATATTTTTATACCTATTTTATTTCAAATTACTCTTAATATACACTACTTATACACTATGTATACGTATAAACATATACACGTATACCAGACACACCCACGCACATCAACTTCGAATTTAACACCTCAGCGTCGACATGGCCTCATCCTGGCCCTTCGTTTCTTTGATCTAATGGCTGAGGATTAAATTATCCCACACGACCCCTAAAGCCCTTCCCCTACCCTAATTTTCCCTCTCACCTCCCCGATTTCACTCTCTCTCTTCTCTCTTTTTGGCGACATGGATTGCCACCACTGTCGAGGTTTATTCCGGCCAATATGGCCGGTGAAAATTAGGGAAAAATAGTGTCATTCAACTCTCCTTGCCATCCGTTACATAACCTATACACTTTTGATGGTGCTTGGATGAGGGCAAAACTCAACCCTCTGTTAACTGAATCGCCACAGCCGAGAAACGCCTCCAACGGGGCTCTGTTTGTGTTGAATGGTATTATCACTAAGAAAGGGGTAAGATTTTCTCCTTGCAACCCCAATTTGAGACGGGTCGATTTGACCCGACCCGGTTCGAAAATGGGTAAACCCTAATCCCTAATTTTACTCTTCCTTTGTGCTTGCCTGCACCTAAAATTATCTATTACTTGGTATGTTAACAAGATTGTTTGTCGATCAACTAGCATAGAAGCATCGATTTTGTTTGGTTTCACTGTCTCGATAACGTTGTTTATGCTCAAGTCTGCTTGGTTTTATCTGCGTGTAACATTGTTTAAGTATTATTAGTTAAGTGATTAGAGTGAGAGACTGTGGGGTTTCAATTATTTTGCTTGTGATTCATTAGATGAAACCTTGCTCTTAATTTGTTTACACTGAAATTGACACTCTCATGGCCTGTTACTCTTTGTCAGTATTGTTGAAAATATAGCTTAATGAAAGATGTTCCAAACCTCACTGTTGGAATACAACCTTTAATCCTTTTCTATAGTAGTATTTTGGAGTATAAGTTAAGTAATTTTTTTTTTAGTAAAGAGAGGAAAACCATCATTTTATATTTTATTAGAAAGCTCTCTTGTCTCTACAGTTAGAGTAGTATTATTAGGTTCCTACACTAGGGCATCAAATACCTTATGTGCAGCCTAGTTCAATTATAATGAATCAAGGAACATATTTTGATGGCTTAAGTTCTGCTATTGTAGATTGTAATTTGTCAGACACCCCGTGATATTGAGAAGACAAATTTGAGCTAAGATTTCGAGGTAAGTTGAGACAACCTTTTTAATTGGGACTAAACAAATAGTATAGTGCTAAATATAGTTTCATATGGATTATTTATGGTTCACCTAGTTTAGTAGTGTATGACTTACTTGATTTTGTCTGGCTTGTGTGAACATGTGACTTGTTCTTATGATGTGACTGATAGCAGCATAGTATTTAGACTCAATTAGTATGTTGATCACATTACTTGTTGGGGTGATAGACCGACACTCCCCCGTGCGTGTAGCTAGATCTCACGTACGTAGGGCCACAGTTTGTTTTGGGAGATTGGCCGACACTCCCACATATGTGACAGTAGTTGCATGTATGCAGGACCATTACTTATTAGGGAGAGAGACCGACACTCTCCCATGCGTGTTGTCAGATCTCACGTACGCATGCTCACAGAGTGAAATTATGTTCTTTTGAGTAAATTTACTTCTTTTGAATAGCTCTGCTCAGCTTAACATCAGTTAATTGTTTAGTTGCTTAGCTATCAGTTTAGTGTAAATTTCTCAGACCATAGATTAATTACATATTTATGAATATGCATTTTCTTTCTTATTATATTATTTCCATTAAGTCCTGTTTAGCCTTTTATTAGGAGGTCTATGAGATTTATTGGGTATCCTGGAGATCCTTAGCCCGTGAGGGCCTGCTTACTTTTATGTGGCAGGTGCTGAGACTGTAGGTGGCGAAGCTCAAGGCTAGTGTGAGACTTGTTCAGTTCAGTTGGTGAGCTCCGTTTTCTTTCCTGCGGCACCCATAAGAAGCCCTTTGGAGTCTCCATTTTGTTGAAAATACACCCGATGCATACTTGTATATATTTTGGGAGGGTTCAACAGTCCTCTCCTAGTTTGGGGGCGTGACAACTTGGTATCAGAACCTAGGTTCAGTAGTCCTAGGGAGTCATGAGCCGTATCAAATAGAATCCTACTTATGGGTGTGAAGCACGCCACACTTATAATTGGGAGGCTGCATGACATGTTAGGATAGTTTCCCTTCTTTGTTTCTTATGTCGTGCGTTAGAGCTAAGATTTTATGATATCTAACAGTTTCTTATCTCTCGTTTTAGTTGAGAATAATGGTTAGAACAAGATCGATTTCCTCCTCTGCAGCGGCTTACCAAGAAGCACCACCAGCGGTGCCAGCTGCCCCAGTAGTTGAAGAGCTACTGCCAGAGGTCGTGGCAGAGGCAGGAGAAGAGGAGCAGGCAGAGGCCAAAGTGTTAGGGGTAGAGGTGGCAATGCTGGAGGTTAGGGTTGTGGTAGAGCTGCAGGACAAGCACAAGCTCCACCCCAGCAGTTTGCGGAAGAAGAAGTACATGGTACACCCCCTCCTAGTCCACCCAGACCTAATCAAAATCAGCACCAGACTAAGGAGATTGATAGAATTTTGAATGTTCTGGAATCTCTAGTTCAACTAACTGCATGTCAAGCGGCACCTATTCATGCTCCAGCCCAAGACCCTTGTGATTTAGATGATGATGTCGTTGACTTTTTGGATCGATAATATGGGATACCACAACCTAATGCCCCAGCTAATGTTGACAGACCAGTTCAGACTCCAGCAGCAACGGTCCAACCATATGACATTTTGAAGCTAAAGCCTCCTACTTTCACAGGTGTAGATCCTTTTGCTGAGCCAATGTTGTTCTTGGAGGAAGTAGAAGAGTTATTTATAGCTTTGGGTTGTCTTGAGACTCAAGCTACGTAGTTGATTGGGTTCTTGTTGAAAAATGTAGCAGGTGCTTGGTGGAAAACTTATAGAAAAGACAGGGGTCCTAACTTGCCACCAATCTCATAGCCACGATTCAAGGAGATTTTTTTGAAAAAGTTTCTTCCTAGTAGCAAACAAGATGACATGCGACGTCAATTTGAGCAACTTAAATAGGGAACCATGTCAGTGACAGAATATGAGAATGAGTTCAACAGATTGGCAGAGCATGCACCCCTTTTAATTCCTACTGTTAGGGAAAAGGTCAGAAGGTTTGTAGAAGGTTTGAATACATACATGGTTAGGGACCTGGCTTCTTACATAGATGACAAGAACTACCTCAATATTGTTGATATAGCCAAGCAGAAGGAGCCTTTTGATAGAGTTATCAAAGAATCCAGGGAAGCAAGCAAAAAGACAAAAACTTCAGGTAATTTTTTCGGGCAAGTAAATGGAGGAATGAACAGAAATCAGGCAACACAGAGTCAGTCGGTAGTATATTCATCTCCTTATCAGGCTCCAGTCAGACAGGGGCAATAGGGTGGTAACCAGGCACAGATACAGCAAGGTCAATGTCAGACACATCAGAGAGACAATTTAGCTAGTCAGAGTTGGACTGTGCAATCTTATCCTATATGTTCTACATGCCAGAGAAAACATCTCGGATCGTGCCGTTATGGTCAGAAGGGTTTTTTCCACTGCAAAGATCTAAACTATCACATGAAAAATTGTCCGTTACTCATTCATGCTACATGGAAGGCTCCAGCTGCACAGACTCACTCTACAGCTTCTACTTTTGCCGCACCTCCTCCAGCTCGGACAACTAATAACCAGTCAGGACATGGTATAGGCAGAGGTGGAACTCAGACCGGAGGTGGACCAGCTAGACTCTTTACAGCTTTATACAGACAGAATGTAGCGGCGTCCGCATCACAGGTATCCTATCTGTTTGTGGACATTTGGAATATATTTTTATTGATCCTGGTTCTACTTTTTCCTATGCGTCACATTACTTTGTTGCGGGGTTTAGGAAGGAACCAGAACAATTAGATAATCCATTTGAAGTTGCCACACCTGTTGGTGACTCAGTACCTATTTTCAGTGTTTATAAAGATTGTGTTATCTTAGTCAAGAATCATGATGGTTGACTTCGACATCATAGCTGCATGGATTAGTTATCATCTTGTCATGCCACGGTGGATTGTCGTTAAAATTTTATTTCCTTGGAGAATATCCAGTTGTAGTCAGAGGTGAAGTGGGTATGCCTACGGGTAAGTTTATTTTCTACCTTAAGGCCAGGAAGTTGATAAATAGCGGGTGCTTAGCGTATCTAGCCCATGTGTGGGATACCAAGGCTGAGACGCCTATACTTCAGTCAGTACCTGTGGTGAATGAATTTCCAAACGTATTTCCAGATGATCTTCCAGGAGCGCCACCAGATAGGGAGATTGATTTTGGTATTGTCATATTGCCTAGGACACAACCTATCCCAATCCCACCTTATAGAATGGCACCGACTGAATTGAATGAGCTCAAGAAGCAGTTCCAAGACCTTCTTGAAAGGGGTTTATTCGACCAAGTGTATCACCATGGGGTACCCCAGTGTTAATTGTGAAAAGAAAGATGGTACCTTCCAGATGTATATAGATTAGCGTCAGCTGAATAAGGTAACAGTCAAGAAAAAATATTCATTGCCTAGGATTGATGACCTATTTGACCAGCTGCAGGGTCCAAGTATTTCTCCAAAATAGATCTGCGATCGGGATACCATCAGTTGAAAATTAGAGAAGCAGATATCCCGAAAACAGCCTTTAGGACTCGCTATGGGCATTATGAATTCTTAGTAATGTCCTTTGGGCTGACCAATGCGCCAGCTGCTTTCATGGACTTAATGAATAAAGTTTTCAGGCAATTCTTGGATACTTTTGTTATTGTCTTCATTGATGATATTTTTGTTTATTCTCGTAGCCAAGAAGAACATGAAAACCATTTAAGGGCGGTGTTGCAGACTTTTAAGAAAAATCAGTTATATGCTAAATTTTCCAAGTGTGAATTCTGGCTTGACAAAGTTACATTCCTGGAACATGTTGTTTCTAGTGAGGGAATCATGGTAGACCCAAAGAAGATAGATGCAGTCAAAGGTTGGCCTAGACCGACGACACCTACAAAGATAGAAGTTTCTTGGGGTTAGCGGGGTATTATGGGCGCTTTGTAGAGAGACTTTCTTCTATATCAGCTCCTTTGACAAAATTAACCTAGAAGAATGTTAAGTTCCCATGGTCAACAGTTTATGGGAAGAGTTTTCAAGAACTCAAGGACAGCTTAACATCAGCTCCAATTTTGACTTTACCTACAGGTTATGGCAGATTTGTTGTATATTTTGATGCCTACAGAGTTGGTTTAGGTTGCGTTCTTATGCAAGATGACAAGGTAGTTGCTTATGCTTCCAGACAACTAAAGAATAACGAGAAAAACTATCCTACTCACGATCTTGAATTAGCAGCAGTGGTGTTTGCCTTGAGAACATGGCGTCACTATTTATATGGTGATCATTATTATATGTATACAAATAACAAGAGCTTGCAGTATATCTTTAAGTAGAAAGAGTTGAATCAGAGGCAGTGAAGGTGGTTAGAACTTGATGCAATATAAAATGGCGTAGTTCCCAACCATCAAAAGCCAAGTTCGAGAGCACAAGGGATACGAGTCAAGGCCTCCGAAAACGTCTTGAAGATCATGCATTGGAGCGCCAAAACAGGGCAGGAAACAGAACACCACAAAACAGGGCAAAACAGGGCAGCACACTAGGAGCTTACTCCCTGCCGAAGGACATTTGTTCTTCGCGATCGCGACCCAGTCTTCGCGATCGCGAAGGGGCTTTCCTTGTTCTGCACGAACGCACCATGCTTAGCGCGATGGCGATGCTGAATATGCCAGTGACCTGTGTGATCGTGATGCTTTAGAAGGTGTTATGCGCGATCGCGAGCCATCCTGGCGCGATCGCGATGAGGAGGGGTTGATCAGCGAACCAGAATCAGCTGCAGGGGCAATTTTGTCCATTTATCATTGTAAATGTATAAATAGAACATTAGCTCTTCATTTTCATTAGTTTTACCTTGTATTGAATTGAGAGAAGAGAGAATTAGAGAAGGCCGAGCCTTTCTAGTCCGAAGCCCGAAGCCCGAAGCTTCATGAATCTTATACGACTTGGAATCTATGGAGATTCACCACTAGCGTGAATTCCTTGTAAGGTTCGAGTTTCATTCTCCCCTTTGGATAATTTAATTCATGTCTTGAATTCCAATTATCTGTTCTTTCTTCTCATTTCTTGACTCCCCAATCCTTGTTTCCCGATATCATTGATATCATCTATCTTGTGTTTTATTGCTTCCGCATTGTTTGTATCGTGTTTAGCTTCCGCTCGTTTTGGGTTGCATTAGTTGGTATCAGAGTACGGCTAGACTTCGTTCTTACGAATCGTCGGTCTTGTTCTTATCGTTGCTGTGATTGTGTTGTTTGTTCTTGAAATTTGAAGGAAAAAAAAAAAAAAAAAAAAGGAAAACTAGAAAAGTTGAAAAAAAAATTGGTTGATTGGGTTGGAATCAAATCCTCGGGTGTTAAAAAGTATTGGGATTTGTTCCTTATTGTATTCCCGTCGTTTTGATACCCATATCTTGTGTTTTGGTGTTACGATTCAAAAATTTCGAAAATCAAAATCCAAAAGTTTGAAAATTCTTGAAAACGCTTCAATCTTTAATCGAAGCTTGTTGTTGTTGTTTGGGGTTGAAAAACTATTGGAGATTGATGATATTAGTTGTATACACCTTTGGGTATTGTTGGTTTTGTGTATTGTGTTGAAATCGAGCCAAAAAGTTGGCAAAAAATCGCCAAAACCCGTTGTGGAGTTGCTAGAAAAGTTGCAGGAATTAACCCTTCGCGATCGCGAAGAGTAATTCTCCGATAGCGAAGGGCAAATTTAAATTTTGAAATTTTAACCCTTCGTGACAGCGCGCATCTGGTCGCGATAGCGAAAAATAAATATTTCTAGAATTCCAGTTTTTGGGACAGAACATTCGCAACGGCTTCCGAACAGTTTCCAAACATCATGACTCCAATTGGTTCATTAAATATGATGAGTTTCTAGATCACAAACGAAATTTCATCCAATTCCGAATCCGTTTGATGCCAATTCGAGTCAAATCTTTTGTGTCCCGTTTTCTACCATACCTCTTGGTTAGTGTATCTAAGGTAATTGGCCTACTTGAAAGACACTAATCCTTTAGCATATTAGGGTATTCGTGCGTAGAGGAGACTAGAATTCAAAGAAGAGTCGTAGAACTCCTTTTGGCCTCAAGTGCACACTTTAAATAGCCGTCCGTACATCGAGTCTCATTAATTCCATTCCGAACTTTAACTTGGACATGCTATTTGTGATTACCTTGGTTCCCAAGTTGTTAAGGCCTCGCTCTTGAGTGTTCATATATTGAGTGATACACGTAAGGGAGTGACCTTTGGGAGGTTTTTTTCTTTGGTGTTACAACAATGTTGGATGTTGATTGTGGGGATTATGGCTCATGTGGGGATGATGCGAGTTGCTATGACTCGTATGGTGATGATGAAGACTATGGTTCCTACGAGGATGATGATGGCCATTACTATGATGATGGAAACCATGGCTCCTATGTTGATGAAGTGGTTCACTATGATGATCGTGAGATTGATGACGACTATGAGGCTCGTGATGAAGAATGTGTTGATACTTATGCTTCTAGTCAAGAAATCGAAAATGGTGACACTTCAAGGTATAATGATCATACTTACTCTTCTTGTTAAGAATTTGATATTGATGATGGTGACATAGATAGAGTTGATGATGATTTTGAGCATATGGGTTATTCTTATGCATCTTCTCTTAGTATTGCTAACGGTGTGCAAGGGAGTAGTAGAGGACCTTCCATTAGTATGGGAGGCGGTGGTGGTTATTCCGTGGGAAAGAAGAAGCTTGCATCTTCTAGGTACGCTAAGCGACCTAATGTTTCTAATTCCTATGAGGAGGTTGGTTTGAGAAATGGTGTTGCTTTTGCTACAAAGGAGTTATATGTTGTGAGGGGCGTGGATGGTTGTAGTAGGGGTAGTACTATGGGCTATGGGACCAAGGCGAGAGGCATTTATGGGTTCCATGGCGAGGTTCCTTCCTCGACTTCCAACAACATTTCTAATGTTGGGAGAGTGACGGGAAGTGGAGATTGTTCCAGTGGTGTTGCCACTAGTGGAGGGATAAGGAAGACCCAAGTTGTTGGTGTTGACACTTGTGGGCGTCCAAGTTCTCATTTGGATGCCAATCTACAAAACTTGGGTAGGCGTAGGTTCGTTGTTGAGGTAGATAGTATTGGAGGATACTTGCTTAAGATTGGTGATACCGATTCCAATTGTATTAGCACCTCTTTGGTTGATGAGCTTAGGATACCATGCCATAAGCTAGAGCATCCTTATGAGTATGATGGAGTGTGGGTTTCTAAGGAGGCTCGGGTACTCATATCTCATGGGAATTATAAATGCCATGTGTGGTGTGATGACTATCCCATGCGCCATGTTGATGTGTGGATAGGTGAGCCGTGGTTGGAGGGGAAGAGAGTGCAATATAGTGTGGTGAAGGATGCGTATCTTGTGGGCATAGGGCAAAGAGTTTATGACTTTGTGCCTTATCGGGCAAAAGGCCGAATGCCTACTAGTGCACCATCTTTGGCTATGCAAAGGAGCAAGGAGCAAGAACTTCATTCCATGGTTGACAATGTGCGAACAAGAAGTCCTACAAACACAAGCAATGGTGGGGCTAGTGCTACAAAAGAGTTTGCAAATGTCAACAAGGTGAGCCCGAAGCCACTTCCAAAGCCGAGTGGTTCACCAACAAAGAAAAAGGAGACATCAAGTGATGAGTCTCCTAGTCCTAGATTCCGGGTTGACGTGAAAAGTCCACCTACTCCGGCTATGGATATTCTTGGGACTCGCTCCAATTCACCCGAATTTGAGAGACAAAAGATAGAGAGGAGTAAGGGAGCGATCGGTGACAACTCTCGAGTAGAAAAAGGAGAGGTTGTGTTGAGTGATGCGAGTGGGTTGTCACCAACCGAATCTACACCCGACCTTGGAAAAAAATGAGGGAAAAGAAAGAGGGGAAAAGAAAAATTGAGTGTGCGGACGCCCATTATTCTAACCTTAACCCTTTATCTTTTTCTTCTATGTGTTTGAGTTCTTATGTAGGGATTCTTGGAGGCAAACCAATGGAGCCTCAACCATGTTCTAAGATGGAAAGACAAGGTGAAGGAGATGCCAAATGCGAGCTACAAGGTGAAGGAACTACCCATGATGCTTCAAGTACATTGAGTGAGCCCGGATGCGACTCAAGTGTAAGTGTTAGTTCTTCTTCCCTTAAGCATGAAACTTCCTTGTCTTATGGACTTGAATGTGAAAACTCTATGCTAGTTGATGATTTGCATGAATACAATGTGATTGCAACTAGTGTAGAACCTTTGGGTCAACTTGTGTGTGAAAATGAACCACTAGTTGAGAGGATTGAAAAGCCACATCATGATGTGAGCTCGGTTTTCATTGAACCTCTCTTTGGTGAAAATGTTGAAGTTGACCTTGTGTGTGAGCCTTGTTATGACACCCCGCCCATATTTGATAAAGGTGAAGATGAATTGCATGATTATCCCATTCTTTCCTTTGATTGCTTGCTTGCTAGTGGTGGTATCTTGTGTCATAGTGAGGATAGTTTTAACCTTGAGGAGTCTCTAGAGTGTGAGATGCATCGATTTATTTTCGATGACTCCTCGAGTGAGAGTGAAGGACCTAGTCTTGATACTATGCTCTTGTGTGACCATGAATTTGAGGTGCATGCTTTTACATTTCTAGTGTTTGACGGCAATCTCATTTGTGGTGGTGAATTGTATCGGACTAGGGTCGGTAGTAGAGTCGAACCTCCATGATTTTTAAAGTTAGGCTCTATGGACGATCCAATGTTTGGAACTCCAAGTGAGAAGAGTGGTGTTGGTATGGGTCGATTTGACCTAACTTCTAGTAGTCCTAGCCTTTATTGTGTGGACTATAATGATGAAGAACCTATTCTAGAGACCTTCCTTTGGAGTTTGCCTAGAGAGGAGGATCGTCTTGGAGGTGACTTTGGAGGTGAAGGGGTACCTCTTGGTGTGCGTAAGAGTACTTCTATGAAGGGGAGTGGAGTAGTTGATATTAGTTGTGAATTGAACTATTTTACTTACTCCATCCCATATGTTGAGCACACCTTGAGTGTTGAGCATGCCAAAGCTGATGTGTCACATTGTGATAAAATTGAGTTAAAGGCTTGGTGTGTTGATAGTAAGCTTAAGGGTCATAGGACATTTGATTGCTACATGTTTCATGACGTTGATCTCTTTGCTTGTTTGAAAAATGAGTGCTTATTCTTGTCGAGCCAAGACTTTGTTGTCTCCTTTGGGGACATAAGCTTTTTAATAGGTATTGATGCTTGGCTCTATCACAAGAGTGTGTTTTCCACACACCTTGCACTTTTTCTTGTTAAGCTAACCTACTTGTGAAGTAGGAAGTATTGGATGTGCTTGCTTTAACTGTAGGTTTTGATGGTTCGATTTTGAGGACGAAATCCTTTCAAGAAGGGGAGGATGATGCAATATAAAATGGCGTAGTTCCCAACCATCAAAAGCCAAGCTCGAGAGCACAAGGGATACGAGTCAAGGCCTCCGGAAACGTCTTGAAGATCATGCATTGGAGCACCAAAACAGGACACCACAAAACAGGGCAAAATAGGGCAGCACACTGCGAGCTTCCTGCCTGCCGAAGGACATTTGTTCTTCGCGATCGCGAAGGGGCTTTCCTTGTTCTGCACGAACGCGCCATGCTTAGCGCGATGGCGATGCTGAAGATGCAAGTGACCTGCGCGATCGCGAGCTTCCTCGCGCGATCGTGATGCTTTAGAAGGTGTTCTGCGCGATCGCGAGCCATCCTGGCGCGATCGCGATGAGGAGGGGTTGATCAGCGAACCAGAATCAGTTGCACGGGCAATTTTGTCCATTTATCATTATAAATGTATAAATAGAACATTAGCTCTTCATTTTCATTAGTTTTACCTTGTATTGAATTGAGAGAAGAGAGAATTAGAGAAGTCCGAGCCTTTCTAGTCCGAAGCCCGATGCTTCATGAATCTTGTACGACTTGGAATCTATGGAGATTCACCACTAGCATGAATTCCTTGTAAGGTTCGAGTTTCATTCTCTCTTTTGAATAATTTAATTCATGTCTTGAATTTCAATTATCCGTTCTTTCTTCTCGTTTCTTGACTCCCCAATCCTTGTTTCCCGAGATCATTGATATCATCTATCTTGTGTTTTATTGCTTCCGCATTGTTTGTATCGTGTTTAGCTTCCGCTCATTTTGGGTTGCATCAGAGCTATTAAAAGATTATGAACTGAACATTTTATATCACCCAGGTAAGGCAAATGTGGTTGTCGATGCCCTCAGCAGGAAATCTATGGGTAGTTTAGCTCATTTGCAGGTTCACAGGAGGCCGATAACTAAGGAAATTCAGAGCTTGGCAAACCAAGAAATCCATCTTGATGAAAAAGATGATGGTGAACTAACAAGCTGTAGAGTGTCAATGTCGGCTTTAGTTGAAAGGGTAAAATCCAAGCAGTGGGAAGACAAGTAGTTGATGAATATCAAGGAAGGTGTTCTAAATGGAAAAATAAAAGACTTCATTATTTCATAAGATGGTGTTCTGAGGTATGGCACTCGATTATGTGTACCAAATATAGATGGCTTGCGTAGGGCAATTATGGAAGAAGCACATAGTTCCAGATATTCATTGCATCCAGGTGCTACAAAGATGTACCATGACTTGAAGAATATTTATTAATGGAGTAACATGAAGCGAGACATTGCGGATTTTGTATCCCGTTGTTTAAATTGTCAACAAGTGAAGGCGGAACATCAGAACCTCGCGGTTATGCTAAAGAGATTGAGATACCATAGTGGAAATGGGAAAGAATTAACATGGATTTTGTGGTTGGTCTACCCAGGACCTCCAAGAAGCATGATTCCATCTGGGTCATTGTGGATCGACTCACCAAGTCGGCCCACTTTTTACCAGTCAAGACGACTTACTCAGCTAAGCAGTTTGCAGAACTTCATATTAAAGAGATAGTCCGACTTCATGGTTTTCCTGTCTTTATTATTTCAGATAGGGGCGCGCAATTCACTGCCCAGTTTTGGCAAAACTTTCAGGAAGGTCTTGGCACTAGGGTCAATTTTAGTACAACTTTTTATCCTCAGACAGTTGGTCAGGCTGAGAGAACGATTCCGACATTGCAAGATATGTTAAGAGCATGCGTTCTAGATTTTAAAGAAAATTGGGATGTCCATCTTTCTTTGATCAAATTCACCTACAACAAGAGTTATCAGGCGAGTATTCAGATGGCCCCATTTGAAGCACTATATGGTAGGCGATGCCGTTCACCTATTGGTTGGTTTGAGGTGGCTGAAACAACACTCATAGGTCCAGAGTTTGTTCAAGACTCCTTGAAGAATGTGAAGTTGATCCAAGAACGAGTAAAACCAGCTCAGAGTTGTCAGAAGTCATATTCTAATAAATGACACCGTGATCTTGAGTTCAATGTAAATGACAGGTATTTTTGAAAGTATCTCTTATGAAGGGTGTGATGCGTTTTTGCAAGAAAGACAAACTTAACCCGATGTATATTGGTCCTTATGAAATTCTTAAGAATGTTGGACAGGTAGCTTATGAACTAGCCTTGCCACAAGAATTAGTAGCGGTACATCCAGTCTTTCATGTTTCTATGTTGAGAAAATATATCTATGATCCGAGTCATGTGATTCTAGTTCAGGAGGTAGAGGTGGATGACACTCTATCCTATGAGGAGGTTCCAGTAGCTATTTTAGAAAGAGAAGTTCGAAGGTTGCGAAATAAGGACATCACTTCAGTCAAGGTTCTATGGAAAAATCATTTCAAGGAAGAAGCAACTTGAGAAACAGAACAGGACATGATAATGAAGTACCCGTATCTGTTCCAAAGTTCACGTATCTAAAGTCTAAGTTATGAAAGTTATAGTAGATCAAGTTTTATTATGTTGCTCACTTTAACAATTTAGTCATAAAATAAAAGTTTAGTAAGAATCAGGCTACTATGCGGCTAGTGGAGTGGAAACATATAGTGTTATCTTGTTCACTTAAGGAAATGCTTGACATTAGATGCGGAGTGGCCTCCTAAACTAACCAGTAAGTACAATAGGTATATATTCCTTTCCGGGAATTTGTCATTTTAACTCACTAATTGCTCAATATACCTAAAACTTGCTCGTATTTTATGACTTATTAAATAACAAAGATTAAGAAATTTCTTGACTGTCCCATCAACTACTTTTACTTCTTTCTGCCTACATAGTAGATTCAACTGTAATTGGCTGCTAGTCATTCTTCATCTAAGGACAATATGATTGCCTATGTTGTACTACACGCGGTATGGAAGGGAAAAAAAACCTAGAAATATTAGTTTTTATTCAGAAACGAGGGTAACAATTATTTATATATGTTATCTCTATTAAGTATTAACCACAAAATGAGAAAGAGTACACATAATAGCAAATATAGATACTTATTTATGTGACTTTGACTTGGAACATATGTACTTCAACTATATTTATGTTTTATATGATGTGCTGGAACAACTAGTTGGATGTACTATGTTGTTATGGTTGATGTTGAGTACGTTGAAATTTGGGATAGCTCCAATTACAGAGGAAACTCTGTCGAAATTTTTAAGAAATTAGAGAGTTAGTCATATGTTTGGACCTTAAGTGAAGCAAGGCGTTGATACAAGCCTAAGTTCCACAACAGATTAAGAAATTGCTTGTGTTCTACGTTCGAGGACGAATGTCATTTAAGGGGGAAGAATGTATGGCCCTTGTTATATTCTAGTTTGTCATAATATGATAATAAATTTTAAGAATGAGAAGATTATTAGAAGTATGGTTACTGTTATTACAAGTATGGTTATTGTTATTTGTAATAAAATAAAAAGAAAAATGTGACTAAAGTTAGTAGAGTTTAAATGTGTTAGTACATGAAATTAAATGAGGCAATTTAGACTGTAAAGTGAGTGAAGACTTTTACTAGTCTGTAATATACAAAGGGGCGCACAACAAAGTAGAGTTGAAAGTATTGTGGGTGGTCATTTTTAAAAAGATGTTCATATTGAGGGTTATTGGAATATTAAGAGAACAAAACCCTTCCTAGACATATAGGACTGGTTTATAACGAAACAAAGACATTCTCGTCTCTTTCTTTTGCTCACATCAGAGTTCAAGTTGACGCAGTTGAATTACAAAATCTTCCTGAAGAAATTTTGAAAAGATTGTAACCCAGTACTAGATTTATTCAAGGTAATCGTTTGTTCATATATTTATTTTCTTAGTAATTGAGATATTGGTTAGTGTTTATATTTTTATGGGGACCTTAGAGATGAATTCTTACCACTAAGTTTAACACATTAGTGTTAGTATGATTTTTCTTGTAAAGATTATATAATGTGTTCATCGATTTACATATACATAAAATTATTTCCTCACAGTTGGAAAAGAAAGTACTCAGTCTTGGAATTGTTTATGTACCTTGGCTAATTAAGCCACTATATTAACTATGGTCTAGTCCTAATCAAGAAACTACAACATATAAATCAACATTTAATCAAAATGGAAGTATTAGTTCACAAGCCATAAAAAATGGCTCAATTGGATGCTTACAGAGCATTGATTGAAACACAACCTTTAATCCTTTTTTATGGTAGTATTTTGGAGTATAAGTTAAGTATTTTTTTTTTAGTAAAGAGAGGAAAACCATCATTTTATATTTTATTAGAAAGCTCTCTTGTCTCTACAGTTAGAGTAGTATTATTAGGTCCCTACACTAGGGCATCAAATACTCAGCCTAGTTCAATTATACTGAATCAAGGAACATATTTTGATTGCTTAAGTCCTGCTATTGTAGATTGTAATTTTTCGGACGCCTCGTGATATTGAGAAGATAAATTTGAGCTAAGATTTCGAGGTAAGTTGAGATAACCTTTTTAATTGGGACTGAACAAACAGTATAGTGCTAAATATAGTTTCGTATGAATTATTTATGGTTCACCTAGTTTAGTAGTGTATGACTTGCTTTATTTTGTTTGGTTTGTGTGAACATGTGACTTGTTCTTATGATGTGACTGGTAGCAGTACATTATTCAGACTCAATTAGTATGTTGATCACATTACTTGTTGGGGAGATAAGCCGATACTCTCCCGTGCGTGTAGCCAGATCTCACGTGCGCACGGCCACAATTTGTTTTGGGAGATTGGTCGACACTTCCACATATGTGACAGTAGTTGCACGAATGCAGGGCCATTACTTATTAGGGAGAGAGACCGACACTCCCCCTTACGTGTTGTCAGATCTCACGTACGGAGGGTCAAAGTGTGAAATTATGTTTTTTTCAGTAAATTTACTTATTTTGAATAGCTCTACTCAGCTTAACATCAGCTAATTGTTTAGTTGCTTAACTATCAGTTTAGTATAAATTTCTCAGACCATAGATTAATTACATATTTGTGAATATGTATTTTCTTTCTTATTATATTATTTCCAGTAAGTCTTGTTCAGCCTTTTAGTAGGAAGTCTTTGAAGATTACTGGGTATTCTGGAGATGTTAGCCCGTGAGGGCCTGCTTACTTTTATGTGGCAGGTGCTGAGACTGTAGGTGACGAAGCTCAAGGCTAGTGTCAGACTTGTTCTGCGTTCAGTTGGTGAGCTCCATTTTATTTCCAGCGGTAGCCAACTTTCAGACAACATCAAATTACATTCAGTATTTGATCCTGGGGAATGTCCTGTAGCTTATGTGTTTATACGTTCAGTCCATTCTTTTAGAGGCTCATGACTTAGCTTGCAGATTTCTTTTTCAGATATTCAGATTGACAGGAATTTTAAATCTTGATGATACTTTAATCCTCATACCAGTTTACTAAGTTAAATGTCATTTCGAAGTGTTATAATTATGTCTATTTGACCTTGAAAGTATATTACAGGTTAATTAGCTAGTTAATACAGGGTTTACTCAACGGTAGTTCAGGTTGGGTGTCAATCACATCCTCTCCTAGTTTGGGGGCGTGACAGTAATGAACCTTATATTACTGCACACAATGCACTCCCGACCCACGCAACTGAAAGGAATATTTATAGGGAAAAGTATGATGTAGTTGATAAGTACATTTTCACCAAATTGACTAACCAAGCATATTGAGATCAAGATTAGAACTGGGCATGATATTCAATATTAGCACTTGTAGTTACTTGGATGTTTTTATGTGATGTATAAATTCAAAGTAGGAAAATGCCTGTTACTTAAATTCTTGACCAAATCAAATTACGTACAGATTCATTAGAGTTTTTTTTTCATCAATTAGAACTCATGCACTTACGTAATCAGTAAACATTTTGTCTTACTATTACTTGAATTTATACAGACCATGTTTCACTTGGCAGTGACATTAAATGTCGAAGTGATCCACTGAAGTAAAGTATCTGAAGTGATCCATTGATCTTGCATGTATATTAAGGCTTCTATGGATATCTTAATGAAAATAATTTGATTTAATTATTTTACAGGATTCATTTTGAATTGGTTGGCATTAATTAAAATTGGATTATCTTGATGCATTGCTCTGCTACAGCCATGGATAACTATTGTTATATTGTTCATTTTATCACTAAAGAGACGTATGCATGACCCCCAGTACTTTGCATATTCTAATAGTTGGTAAGACTGCTAGAAAAATGAAAAAAATTATAATAATAATAAGTATGAACCCGCTCTGGATATACACATTTTGCACTTGATACCAGGTGCATTATCAATTTGTACATGTGTTGGAATGCACAATTTAGTTTCATAATGTTGAGCATCTATATTATGTTTTGGAGCGTCATCAAGGAGTGCATCTCTTAGATCATTGACTTTGAGACATAACTTTTGATATGGATAAACTTTTGGTATCCAGTTCATAATATGGTTGGCGATGATTTTTCTATGTTTCTCCTTCAACCACTCTTGCAACTGAAAGTGTTTCAATTATTGCCTATAGTTTTATAGGCTACTATGGTGGTATGAATTGTTGATTGTATGGATACTGTTGTCTACTGCAGCTTTTGTGGAGTTGAGAGAGTCACTTTTTAGACCGAGGAAAAGATTTTGGAGTCCTGTACTTGTGCATCTTAAAGGTTCAAAATTTGAGAAAGGTAAAATACACCGATCTCCTGAAAGAAAAGAAAATGTGTTAGGAGTATTCATTCAAACACCTTCATACAAGTATTCCACTTATATCAGTCATCATATTCTCGCCTATGCATTACCATATCTTTTGTATCTATATTATTGTTACATCCAACCCTATGTTAAGACGTGACGATTGGTAATATATCTGCAATAAGTTGATTCCAACAAAAATGAGAGATGGGCAAACTACAATGTTGGGCCCGAGCTGAGCACGGGCAATCACTCATCTAGTAATTAACCAAACATAAAGATTGTATTATTGTATTCTTCCCTTAATAAATAAAGAACATTAGTTTTATTTAAGAAAGCCATAAGAAGTAAAAAATAAATCAAAGCGTCTACTCTATAAAAACTAAACAAAATTAAGAGGATGTGGTCAAGAAAAATCATTTCAGGAAAATTATTACATGCATTTTGATTTAATGCAAGGTATATCCAACATAACTACGTCACGCAAAACTACCTTATAAAGGATTAATTTTTTTCACACACTTATCATTTTCCTCCTTGGCTACCAACCGTACTCCACTATATATACACCCCTTTACTGCTACCCCCCTCTCCTATTTGCATAAGTTTATTAACTTCTTCCATAATTTAGATATAGTCCTACTTCGAAAATAATGAAGCTATGCTTTGCAACTCTGCTTCTGGTAACACTTGTTCTTACTTCATCCCTTATTCAAACTTCTATGGCTGGTTCAGGTATATAACTAGTTTTTTTCACATCCTGACCATTTTATTTTAGGGGTAAATTTTGGGAGAGTACTTTTGGTACTTAAACACAGTGTGTAACATACCATAAAGTTACATTTATATGTCCCCCTATGTTTGATTCAAAAAATATTTACTATCATTACTTATTTTGATTTGACAAAGTTAGATTGTCTAATAGTGATATCTGGTTGTGTTTTTGTATATTTTTGTGATTCAAAGTGCTAGTTTAGGTACTAAAAGGCAAGACGACAAGACAGATGCTAGAAGTATTGCGGGATATGCTGTGAGAAGTGCAACTGCGTACCTACAAGGACATGAAGAACTCTAAGGTCCAGCCTAAATACCCTTGAATTTAGTTACTCTTTAATATATAGAAATTATTGTGTATCAAATTTATAGATACAGGCACAAAACTATAATTTTAATCCTTCAAGTGGTCTGATATGTTCATCCTCCGCAACCCTTTGAACATATATAAGTTCTCTTGATATATTAGTGAAAAATATATGATGATGCTAAAAAAAAGTACGTACACAAGTGAACAAAGGGAGTTATAATTTTATAATTATTATTTTGTGTGCCAAGCTAAATCACCAAGCTTTTAATTTCAACAATAATTTGTAGTTTAGAAGTGAAAAATACTCATTCTAGTGTTGTGTGTCAAATGTCGCATATTACATAACGTAACAGGATATTTAAGGGTTTTTTACGTACATATACAAGGCTTAAGACTTGTTCACACAAAAAAAAGCAATAAAATGATATCAACAAAATATAGAAAAATTGTTAATATACAAAAAGGTAAGATTGGGTAAAAAATATAAAAATTCACTTAAACACTGTAGCCCCCACCTCCCATCCCAAACTCATCACTGTCGTCCCCTCTTGATGCAACCCAAATTGCATCAAGATCATTCACTCGAAGTCAAGCCAAGGAGATCCAAGGCACTCACTTATACTTAATTTTGAAGGGCCTTAATGATACGAGCTCGGGAGATGATTTGAAGACCATGCATTGAAGCTCGATTGAAGGAGGAAACCCTATGCTTCAGGGCAAGGCAGAGCTCCCAGACATAGGTGGAGCGCCTCAGTCAAGGCAACCCCAGGCAAAGCGCCTCAGCCAAGGCAACCCCAGGTGGAGCGCCTGACCAAGCCACTGCATTGGTCAGTGGCTTCTCCAGGCGGAGCGCCCGACATGCTGAATTTTGCTAACTTTTTTATGAACTTCCAAGTTTAGCCCTAAGTGTTCTATTATGTTTCCACCTAGCTGAGGGGCTTTTTAGATATTTCATTGCTTGCAAAAGGGTACTATAAATACACCCTTCATCACTTTATGCCATTTACTACACTTTGAATACACATTAAATGAGCTTTGCTCTCAAGATCACTTGTAACCATTTTGGCTTGAAATCATTTTTAAGAATCTATGTTGTCCTTCAATCCTCCTTGATCATTATATTTTCAAAGGCCGGGTGTCTCATGAGGATTGTTTCATAGTATAGGTTCTACTTGACTCGAGCGGGGGTGTATCGAAACATCATTCTTCGGTGCTACCTCGTAAGTTTTTTAAGTCTCGTCTCACTTTTATCGTTACTTTTATCGCTTCCGTGTTTATATTGAATCGATTGATATCAGAGCAAGGCTCGGGTGTTATTTCTACAAACCCCTGTTCCTTGTTCGTTGTGTTTTTATCTTGTCTTAGTGTTATTGATGTTCTTGTTCTTGAAAGTTTGAAGAAAAACCAAAAAAAATTCAAACTTCAAAAATTGCAAAAAAATTGATAGATCTTGCTTGTTGTTATGATTTCTTGGATGTTTGGTATCGGAGATTGTTCTATGATGTTGACCCGTCGTTTTGATACCCCCATAACATCATTTTGTGTAGCAGTTTGAGAATCAAAATTTTGAATCTCAAAAATTTTGAAACCCTTGAAAATTTTTGCTCAAGATCTTGAATCAAGATCATTGTTGGTTGTTTGTTGGATAAAATCATTGGGGTTTGTTTGTTATAGCATAAAACAACTTTGGGTATTATTTATATCGAAAAAACACCTTGAAATCGTTGGAAAATTTGCTTCAAAATCGCCAAAACCAAAATCACGTTTTTGGCAAAGCTGAATCGCAAGCCAAGCAGACCGCCCAAGTCCTAGGCGCTCCGCCTAGCTCACAATCTATTCAATTTTTTCCAAAATCCAGGAGGACTGCCCAGAATCCTGAAGCGTGTTCGGGTAGTTGTTTTTCCTTAGGCTTTCGTGTTTGTTTTGTTTCCGTTGCTTTCGGCTAGTACTTTGAGAGTAACACTCCCACTCAATTGGTACTAGTTCATTGAGCGATTAGGATACTCGTGCCTAGGGGAGAGTAGATCTCAAATAAGCCTCGTAGTTTAATTTTTGCTTCAAGTGCGCACTAAATAGCCTAGCATTCATCGAGTTCCATCAACTCCACTCTTTCCAAAGTGTATTTGGTTCTTGTGACTTAGTTTGGTTATCGAGGAAGTTTATCAACTATGAGGAGGCCATTGATCTCAACCTTGTGTGAACCTACCCCAACTTGAGTGAACCCAAGCGATAATCAAAAGTGAGGGAGTGCGTGAGGACTTTTTCTCTAATCTCATTTCTTGTTTTTGATTGATTGTAGGTACATGGCGGAAGAGAAGGTAAATGATACCATTGAGGTTCCAACTGACATCTTGGCTAGTCTATTGGTCGAGGTGAAGGCTCTATAGAGGTTATTGAAAGAGAAAGGACCCCGAGTGTCCACAAAGATGTCGGAGAAGGCACAAGTGATGGCACAACCGTAAGACCAGATCAATATGTGGAGCTAGCTCGTCAACAACGGTTGAAAGAGGAAGCTCTTATTTGTGAGAGGTTGTTGGGCAATCCCCAAGGTAAATTTCCACTCATGCGGCCCCGAAGAAATGTTGTACCCCTTGAGCAAGTTGATGAAGCTAAAGAAGGGGAGGGAGGTCGAGGGCGAGGTCGATGACCTCCAAGGGCTTTTGTGGGGAGGAACTTGGGACGAGAATATGAGGATGTTGATGACTACTATGGGGGCCAACCGGAGCCAAACCGTAGAGGTCATGACAACAACCTTAATAGCATCAAGATCACTATCCCACCTTTCAAAGGGACAAGTGATCCGGAGAAATTTCTTGAGTGGAAGGTTCAATTGGAGCGGGTATTTGACATAAATGACATGTCCGAGGAGAAGAAAGCCACATATGCCATTGCTTCATTTGAGTCATATGCTTCCACATGGTGGGAATCCGTCAAGAGGTCAAGAAGAAGAGTTGGGATGCGAATGAACATTACTTGGGAGGAATTGAAAGAGGTGATGAGCACCAAATATGTGACACCCATGTATAGGCAAGAACAACTCAAGAGGTTATATTAATTAAAACAAGGCTACAAGTCGGTTGATGAATATTTCAACGAATTTGAAAAGAATCGAATGGCCCTTGACATGGAAACGGAAGATGATGAGAAAGCTATCATCCGATTCAAAGGTGGCTTATCTAGAGAGATTGCTTCTCAATTGAGGTTACACATCTTTCATTCTCTTCAAGATGTTTGTGATGCTGCGGTTGAAGCCGAAAAGTGGCTCAAGGAAGAGAAAGCTCCTCGCTATAGGAGTACTACTTCTACTCCAATGACTCGACCCAAATAATGGAAAAGCCCGAACACAAGTGGTGCTAGCGGAAGTCGTGATGTCAAGAAGCCTTTTGAGAAGGCCACTTAAAGAAGCGACTTCAAAGAAGTGGGAGGTAACTCTAAAGCTCAATTAAATACTCCTTCTTCTTCTTCTTCTTTCCAATGTCACAAGTGTAAAGGCTATGGCCACTTTTCCAAAGATTGCCCCACCCAAAAAACAATGATAATCATGGATGATGGGTCGGTGTATGATGAGGAGAGTGAGCCTGAGGGAGAGGTTGTTGAGGATGGTGAAGTAGTTGAGGGAGAAGAGGACGTGGCGGAGGGTGATGACCCTAGCATGTTCTTAGTGGTACGTCGTAGTTTTAGTGCTATGATGAGTGAGGTGGAGGTAGATGTGCAAAGGTAGAACTCGTTCCATGCTAGGTGTAGAGTGAAGGGAAAAGTGTGCTTCATGATTGTAGATTTGGGTAGTTGTGCGAACGTGGTGAGCCAAACTTTGGTTTCACAATTTAAATTGCCTACCCTTAAACACCCAAGCCCCTACCGATTATAATGGTTGAGTGAATGTGCGGAGTTGAAGGTGGTGAAGCAAGTCTTGATAAAATTCAAAATTGGGAATTATCAAGACGAGCTTATGTTTGATGCGGTGCCAGTGCAAGCTTTCCACTTATTGTTTGGTAGGCCTTGGTAATATGATAAGAGTCTGGTACATGATTGACGAGCCAACACATACACGGCAAAACATGAGGGCAAGAAATTTGTGCTCAAACCCTTGAAGCCTAAACAAGTGAGTGATGATTATAGGTGCATGAGGGAGTTGAGAGAAGCGGCTAAAGCCAAGTCCCCCGTGGTGACTAATTCTTTGGCCAAAGGCCCTACCACTCCATCTTATAGCATTTGTGCCATGATGCAACCGGGTGAATACTTGAGAGGTAATGATGGCACCAAATTGTTCATTTTCCTAGTGCACAAAGGTATGGTTTCAAATTTCGATTGTGATTATTTTCCTAACCCTAACCCTTTTCCTAGGGCTATTGAGAATGTCTTGAAGGTGTTTTAGGACATTTTCCCGGAAGAGATGCCAAGTGGACTTCCTCCTTTGAGGGGGGATAGAACACTAAATTGATCTTGTCCCAGAGTCCCAAATCCCAAACAAGCCGGCCTATAGAAGCAATCCCGAGGACACAAAGGAGTTGCAAAAGCAAGTGGATGAGTAGCTCAACAAGAGCTTGGTTCGTGAAAGCTTGAGTCCGTGTGTCGTACCGATCATTCTTGTGCTAAAGAAGGACGGGACATGGGGGATGTGTGTTGATTGCCGTGCGGTCAACAAGATAACGACAAAGTATCGTCATCCTATTCCTAGACTTGATGACATGGTTGATGAATTGAGTGGTTCAAATGTCTTTACCAAGATAGATCTTAGGTCCGGCTACCACCAAATCTGGATGAAACCGGGTGATGAGTGGAAAACCGCATTCAAGACCAAGTTTGGTCTTTATGAATGGTTGGTGATGTCTTTTGATCTCTCTAATGCACCTAGCACTTTCATGCGGTTAATAAACCATGTCTTAAAACCATTTATCAACAAGTTCGTGGTCGTCTATTTTGATGATATCTTGATATATAGCAAATCAATAGATGACCATGTGGTCAACTTGTGTCAAGTTCTTGAAGTGCTAAGAGCCGAAAAGCTCTATGCCAACTTTTAAAAGTGTGCCTCTTCTGTTGAAAAGGTTGTCTTTCTTGGGTTTGTTGTTACTGCCAATGGTGAAGAAGTTAATGAGTCCAAAGTTGAAGCCATTAGAGATTGGCCTACTCCTACTACCGTTTCTCATATTAGGAGTTTCCATGGCCTTTCTAGTTTCTATAGGCGCTTTGTTAGAGACTTTAGAACCATCTCCACGCCACTGTCCGAGTTGGTGAAGAAGGACAAGTCCTTTGTGTGGGGAGAACCTCTAGAGAAGGCTTTCTAAGAATTAAAAAGTAGGCTAAGTACCGCCCCATTGTTGCAATTGCCCGACTTCAAGGTTGAATGTGATGCATCGGGGGTGGGTGTTGGGGGTGTTCTCATGCAAGAAGGGAAACCCGTTGCCTACTTTAGTGAAAAGTTGAAGGGTGCAACCTTGAATTACTCCACGTATGACAAGGAGTTGTATGCCCTTGTGAGAGCTCTAGCTCATTGGCAACACTATCTTTGGCCTAGGCAATTTTTGATCAAGAGTGATCATGAGTCACTCAAGCATCTAAAAAGGCCAAGAGAAGTTGAACAAGAGACATGCCAAGTGGGTGGAGTTCGTTGAGCCTTTTCCCTATGTAATTCATTACAAGAAGGGAAAGAACAATGTTGTAGCCGATGCACTTTCTAGGAAGTTTGCCCTTACTACCACTTTTGCTTCTAGGCTTATGGGTTTTGAAAGTATAAAATTGATGTATGAACATGACCCAAAGCTTCAGAGCATTCACGATGCTCTAGTGAGTGGGGAGAGGGTGGAGAAATACCAATGGGTAAATGGATACATTTTTAAGAATTGGAGAGTGTGTGTCCCCGAGTCCTCTTGGAGAGAATTGCTAGTGCGAGAAGCACATTGTGGGGGCTTGATGGGTCACTTTGGGGTGGATAAGACTATGGCCATTCTTAAAGAGCAATTCCATTAGCCTAAGATGAGGCCTCTTGTGGAACGCTTTTGTAATGTTTGTTTAGATTGCAAAAGGACTAAGTCTAGATCAAACACCCATGGCTTGTACACTCCTTTGCCCGTACCTACTAGTTCATGGGTTGATATTTCTGTGGATTTTGTTATGGCTTTGCCACCGACTAGGGGAGGACACGATAGCATTTATGTTGTCGTTGATAGGTTCTCCAAAATGGCTCACTTTATTCCGTGCAAAAATAGTAGTGATGCTCAACATGTAGCTTCTTTGTTCATTGATAATGTGTTAAAATTACATGGGGTGCCTCGCACCATTGTTAGTTATAGGGACTCTAAGTTCCTTATCCACTTTTGGAAAGGCTTGTGTGGTGCTCTTGGCACCAAATTGTTGTTCTCTACGTCCCACCACCCTCAAACCGATGGGCGAACCGAGGTGGTGAACCGAACCTTGGGAGCTCTACTTAGAACCATGACCAAAGGAAAGGCCGGGACTTGGATTGATAAGCTACCACTCATGGAGTTTGCATATAACCGTACTTTGCATAGAATTATTTGAACGACTCCATTCGAGTGCGTTTATGGTTTTAATCCTTTGATTCCAATTGACCTTACTCTTTGCCAAGGGATGCGGTTGTTGATTTTAAAGGTAAAGCTCGAGCCAAGGCGTTGTTTGAACTTCATGCCAAGGTGAAGAAGAACTTGGAGGAGGCCTATGAAAAGATTGGAACCAAAAAGAACAAGGGAAGGAAGAAAGTGGAACTCAAGAAAGGAGACTATGTGTGAGTGCACTTCCGCAAGGTGAGATTTCCCAACATTCGCAAAGGGAAGTTGGCACCCGAGGGGATGGACCATTCCAAGTGCTCTCTAAGATCAACAACAATGCATATGTGATGGACTTGCCCGGTGAGTATAAGGTCTCTAGTACGTCCAATATTTCTGGCTTGAATCTTTGTGATGTAGGTGATGATACCTTAGAGGATAACGCCTTAATTTCGAGGACGAGATCTTCTCAAGAAGGGGAGGATGATGCAACCCAAAGTTCATCGATATCATTCACTCGAAGTAAAGCCAAGGAGATCCAAGACACTCACTTACACTTGGTTTGGAAGGGCCTTGATGATCCGAGCTCGGGGGATGATTTGAAGACCATGCATTGGAGCTCAATTGAAGGAGGAAACCCTATGCTTCAGGGCCAGGCGGAGCGCCCAGACTGAGGTGGAGCGCCTCAGCCAAGGAAATCCCAGACGGAGAGCCTCAGCCAAGGCAACCCCAGGTGGAGCGCCTGACCAAGCCACTGCATTGGTCAGTGGCTCCTCCAGGCGGAGCGCCTACCTTTAGGTGAAGCGCCTGATGCGCTGAATTTTGCCAACTTTTGTATGAACTTCCAAGTTTAGCCCTAAGTGTTCTATTATGTTTCCACCTAGCTGAGGGGCTTTTTAGATATTTCATTGCTTGTAAAAGGGTGCTATAAATACACCCTTCATCACTTTATGTCGTTTACTACGCTTTGAATACACATTAAATGAGCTTTGCTCTCCAGAACACTTGTAACCATTTTGGCTTGACATCAATTGGATGAATCCAAGTTGACCTTCAATCCTCCTTGATCATTCTATTTGCAAGGGTCGTGTGTCTCGTGAGGATAGTTGCATAGTTTAGGTTCTACTTTACTCGAGCGATGGTGTATCGAAACATCGTTCTTCGGTGCTACCTCGTAAGTTGTTGAAGCCGCGTCTCACTTTTTTCATTACTTTTATCGCTTCTGTGTTTACATTGCATCACCTCCACCACTTCTCCCCTCATCAGCAACCTCATGACTTCTGTCTCCATCCGCCTAGTTTTATCATGATACAAATCCTACATAAATACCTAGTGGCATGAAAATATACACAAAAGACCCACGAATATTGAGAATATTTAGTGGAGATACCATAGAGATATAAAATATGCACAAAAGATTCAATTTTGTCCCTCATTTTTTCTAAAATTGACTGTAATTTAACTTAAAGATGCAATTTGACTATTTGTGCAAAATGTGTATTAGAAAGCATGCATTACGTGCATTATTCCCTACTTGTATATTACATACTTTAATGTGGCTATATTACGTAATTTTACATTATTTAGGCTATTTATCAAAATATTGCCGTTTGTGCAATTTTAGTGCATTTATAACACGTAATAATTATTCGTACTTATTTATATTTAATTATTTTAATTTGACTCTAATTGTTCTTTATGTGTGTTATTTTCTTTATATGATATATATATATATATATATATATATATATATATATATATATATATATATATATATATATATATATATATTGCACCTTTAGTTAAAATATGTCCAATTAAAATACATCAATTATGTTAGGGATTAGTTGCAATTTTCTTCTAGTTATTTTGAAGAGAACCCAAAATTATTAAATTTTCCTTTTTTCTAGACAATTTTCCAAATTCCCCAATCTTTATCAAAATTCATTTTTTATATATCCTATTCTTTCCTCCCTCATTAGAATTTTACTTGAACCTAGACACAATATCTAACCAAATACATCTTTATTATTTTAATTTTGAAAGGAGTATTTTCAAAATTTTTTCCGTGATTTTTTGTGATCTTTTTAATCAATGCAAAAATCTCTCCCTAATCTCCCCTTAATCTTTTCCTATTTTTCCACCACTCTCTAACGGTTCTCTAAAATTCGGTGTATAAGTTGCTTCTCATATACACACAGCAGACAGACATCAGAATTACACCCCTCATCATTTTCTTTGAATCAACAAGCAGTATAAAAACAATTCCCACTCTCTCCTCTTAGGCAGACATTATAAACACCAACACACTAACTCCTCTCCACGCACAGTACATACATCACAGGCACTTTACTTCCCCTCCTGTGCCGTCTTCCCAACACACACATGCACAGACCCACCGGTCTTCTTCTCAACATACAGTCCCCATCGTCCTCACCCCACTATCTTCTTTAAAACAACCATTACATACACACACTTCACAGAAACAGGGACAATACACACACTACCTTCAACAAAGAATAGAACCCACACCCATCACTCTATTCCTCCCTCATCAATGATACACACCATCACACGCCACCATTAGTGAAATATCACCACCACTAAAACCACCGTAAAATACCCCTTACACCAAAATCCAATACAAACACATTACCCCACACACACAAACATCAATCAAAACGGGATTGGGGGGGGGGGGATACGGAACGTAACCAAGAGGGAAAAAGGGAAGATTCAGAACCACTACATACACATCATTACCGCCAGTCGAAACCATCGAAAACATAATAAAATTAGGAGTAGAGTTGCAGCGGTTCTGCTGTGATTCCCTCCGGAAAAGTAGCCGGAGGTCACTCCTCCTTTCCGCCTTTCTATTGATCCGACTCGCTGAGATTTGATCGAGTTTGAGATCGTTGACTATTTTGTTTTTCCTCAGCTCTACTGGTTGTTACGATTGGTTATCCACTATTCGTTTCCATCTGTATTTGTTGTTTCAGCAACCAGAATCGGGTGGGGTGTTGAGCGGTGGTCTTTCTCGACTTTTCCTCTCGTTCTGGTTGATGGTTTCGCCTATAATGGTTCCTTACTGATGATACATACTGTTTAATTTTTTTTCTGGTGTCACGACCCAACCTAGGGCCGCGACGGATAACCGACACTAAGTGTCGATCATCGCTAAACCTATTAATAATCTGTAAATTATAGAGATGAGCTGGCAACCTGGTTATGAATACAGACATATTTACTGAACATAAAGTCTGGAAAGATGACAAGGTTATCACACGATAATATACTTAACGTACTGACTACACCACACAGGGACATGTCTACATGCCTCTAAGAGTACTGAACTGAATATACAAAGGACGGGACAAGGCCCCGCCATACCTACTCGACATCTGTATAACATACCAAAAGTAGTATACTCCGGAAGAGACGGAGCGACTCCAACAACTGGTAGATGGCCTACTAGCATGGCTCAGGGTCTGATCTCTCTGTACCTGCACGGTATGAAACGCAGCGCCCCAAAAAAAGGGCGTGAGTACGATATGTACAAAGTATGTAAGGCCTGAGCATATAATAAATCATAGTTGAATGAAACTATAAGGCTGGAATATAAATGTGAAAACATGAGCTAAAGCATAGCAATGTAGCAGGAGATCTGATGATGTACTAAACATTGTCTGAATATAAACTGAAGTCCAGCTGAATCTGAAGCTGAAGACTGAGCTGAACTACACTGATAAATGAATGTAATATGACTGATAATTGGTAACTAGAAAGTAGAACTGATAGCTGTCAACTAATACTGACACTAAGAACTGGTAGGTGATAACTGAGAACTGATAACTGGTAATGAGCTAAAACTGAGCTGTTATCTGAACCGACACCTATCTGGTGTTATGGGCTATATCCTCCCAAATCAGGTAGCTGTACATCTGAACTAGTACCTGTCTGGTGTTATGAGCTGTGTCCCCCCAAATTAGGTAACTGAAAAACCTGAACTAGCCTCATGGGTAATCATGCAGTGCCTACTGTGGCTATATACGCGTATATAACAAACCTGGCGAGTGTTATGGGATATATCCCCCCCAGCCAGTAATATCCAGTCTCTCTGGTCAGAGTGTGTGAATGACACCCGGTCCCACAAGGTGTTTCAACTCCCGCCTGAACCAGAGGGGCTGTATCCCCCAGACGGGTAGTATCACACGCGACCGGACTGTGTGTCCAATGTCCAGCATCTTTGAGGGACTCCAAATCACACATAACATGATCAAAATATAAGCATAAGCATGTATGAGGAATAACACATGTATCAACAATATGTATGGACTCAAAGGAATGATAAGAAAACTCTGGATGGAATTATAGACAAAACCTAGAACTCTGAATTTATCCAACTCTTTGAATTTCTATAAAAATTTCGGCAGAGTTTTCCCTGAAACTGGATGATCCGCAAAACAGAACCAAGACTATAATATACACGGGAATGGATACCCGGATAAACAGATAACATAAACATGTTAAATGGATAACAAGATGAGACAACTGGATGACATAGTAAATTCGCAGATAGAATGTCTGGACAACACCACTATCCTGCCTTTTGACCTAATTTTCAGAGTGTAGATCAAAGGTTTAGACTTCATGGTCTCATGAAAGTTGTAGATATATGTCTTTGGATTCTGTGGATTCTTAAAGAATCTTAATATCAATTTTGTACAAGGAGTTATGATCAATATACTAACAGCTGTCGAAAGATCAAAATGATTTTTCAGATTTTGAAACATTTTGTCTTGCTGATTCGGACGTCTTGCACCTTGGATTTTAGTACCAAATTAATTATATACAAGGTTTCCTTGATAACATACAAGTTTCTCACAAGAGACACTAAGTTTAGAACTAAGAAAACCTTCAAAAGCTAAAAGATACATGCCTTTCCAAAAGAAAGGTTTAGTCTTACATACCTTTGATGTTAGTTGCTTCTAAACTTTGTTTCCTTTGAAACTCACACCTTCTAAAGCTTAAATAAGATATAACATAGAATTTAGGTACTTTACTTAGCCATTAAGTAATTCTAAAACTCAAACTATGGACAAAATTGAAGGTAACATAACGTTACCTTAATCGCGTAGAGCTTTTTTTACGCAATCCGTCTTCAATTTTGAGTTAAGATTGATGTTGTTTCTTAAAAATCATAAAATTGGCTTAAATCTTCATATAAGCACTGTTTCTATCATGTAGGTTCTGGAAATAACGAAAATGAAGACATGTTTTCCTTTTATACTCGAAACATTTCAGTTTTAGTCCTCTTTTGCGCTTATGTCCCTTTTTCTGGCTTGATTTCTGACGCTCATACCTTTTTATCCAAATATTGTATGAACAAACCATCAAAAGTGTTGGAAACTACATTCCAAGACCTTCAATTTAGTATTATGATATGTCCCCAAAAGACCTCATATAAAACACGAAATTAATTGCTGAAAAAGCTCTGTTACAAAGCAATTCCTTAGTCAGTTTTTCCGCAACTTAAATCCGATTTTCCCCAAACTTTATATTTAACATATAAACGACATATATGGTCCTATTATGACTTTAAACTCACTTAAGTCATTCTTAACATGTCATTCGAATTATATACCTTACTTTGGACATACGAGGTGTAAAATCTCCCCACCTTAGGAACATTTGTCCTCAAATGTGAAATGAAGTATGTAAAATCGTTAAACAAGGATCTGTTATATACCTGAAGTAGTGAAGAGATGTGGATACTTGTCTCTCATATCATTCTCAGCTTCCCAAGTTATATCCTCTACGGTATTGCTTCGCCCTAGCACCTTATGAAGGAATGTCTTTCGTTCTTAGTCGACGAATCTGCCTATCTAAAATTGCAATTGGCACCTCTTCATAAGTTAATTGCTCTATGATCTGTACATCATCTACTGGTACAACTCTAGAAGGATTTCCAACACATTTTCTGAGCATAGAAATATGGAATACTGGATGTACCTCCTGAAGGTCTGCTGGAATGTCTAACTCGTAGGCTACACGCCCAACTCGTCTGATAACCTGATATGGACCAATAAATCTAGGGTTAAGCTTCCCCTTCTTTCCAAATCTCATAACACCTTTCATAGGTGATACTTTCAGGAATACCTAATCGCCAATCTGAAATTCTAAGTCTCGACATCGATTATCTGCATAGGACTTCTGTCTGCTCTGCGCTGCTAATAATTTTTCCCTAATCAACTTGACTTTATCAACGGCTTGTTGAATTAAATCTGGACCTATCAATTGAGACTCGCCAATCTCGAACCATCCTATAGGAGACCTGTATTTGCGCCCATACAAACTTCATATGGCGCCATTTGTATGCTAGAATGTTAGCTATTATTATATGCAAACTCTATCAACGGTAGATAATCACTCCAGCTGCATCCAAAATCTAACACGCAAGCTCTAAGCATATCTTCTAATGTCTGAATGGTCCGTTCAGCCTGTCTGTCTGTCTGTGGATGAAATGTTGTACTCAGATTCACCTGTGTCCCTAAACCTCTCTGGAATGATCCCCAAAAATTTGATGTAAACTGTGCGCCCCTATCTGAAATGATAGATACTAGAATACCATGTAGGAACACTATCTCTCTGATATAAAGTCTAGCATAATTCTCCGTTGTATATGCAGTTCTAGCAGGCAAGAAATGAGCTGATTTAGTAAGCCTGTCAACTATAACCTAAATAGAGTCATACCTGCTCCGCGTACGTGGCAAGCCGGTAATGAAGTCCATATTCACTGCTTCCCATTTCCATGATGGAATCTCGATTTCCTGTAAGAAGCCACTAGGTTTTTGATGCTCAACCTTAACCTGCTGGCAGTTAGGATACCGAGCCACAAATTTTGCTATGTCACGCTTCATTCCGTGCCACCAGTAAATCCGCTTAAGGTCATGATACATCTTAGTCGAACCTGGATGAACAGTGTACCTGGAATAGTGTGCCTCAGTCATAATCTGTCCACGTAAATCTGCAACATCAGGAACACAAAGTCTATCTTTATACATGAGAACCCCGTCACTAGTAACCCTGTATAGTGACTCTGGTTTTCTTCTGGCTATTTGTCTGTATTCAACTAGAACTGGATCCTCACACTGACGTTGTTTTACTTCTGTAACTAGGCAAGTAGTGGCTGCTTTCTGAACTGTAACTCCTGCGTCCTCTGAATCTATTAATCTGACTCCCATGCTGGCCAACTGGTGGAGTGCATGAGCTAACTCTCTTTTTCTGTGGCTGTAAATAAGATGGACTACCCATAGAATTACGACTAAGGGCATCAGAAACAACATTCGCTTTACCCGGATGATAAAAAATGTCCACGTCGTAGTCCTTCAGCAACTCTAGCCACTGCCTCTGTCGTAGGTTTAGCTCCTTTTGCTTAAATATGTACGAGAGGCTCTTGTGGTTGTATAAATATAAATATGAACCCCATACAAATAATGTCTCCAAATATTTAATGCATGAATGACTGCTGCAAGCTCCAGATCATGGGAAGGGTAGTTCTGCTCGTGCTTTTTCAGCTGCCTGGAAGCATAGGCAATTACTCTTCCGTGCTGCATCAAAACACAACCAAGACCCATTTGAGAAGTGTCACAGTAAATGACATAGTCCTCAGATCCCTCTGGAAGTGTAAGTATTGGAGTTGTTATCAACCTGTTCTTTAGTTCTTGGACGCTATGCTCGCAAGAATCAGACAACTCAAATTTAGTTGTTTGCTGTGTCGATTTGGTCAGTGGAGCTGCAATGGAGGAAAACCCCTCTACGACCTTCTGTAATAGCATGCCAAACCCAGAAAATTACGCACTTCAGTTGGTGTCGTAGGTCTGGGCCAATTCTTCACAGCCTCAATCTTCTGGCCATCTACTTTAATTCCTTCTGCTGAAACTATATGGCCAAGAAATGCCACTGAATCTAACCAGAATTCACACTTTGAGAACTTAGCAAATAATTGTTGGTCCCGAAGAGTACCCAGAACTGTGCGTAGGTGCTCTGCATGCTCTGATTCAGACTTTGAATAGATGAGAATATCATCAATAAATATAATCACAATAAATCTAGATAAGGCCTGAATACGCTGTTCATCAGAACTATAAATACTGCAGGGGCATTAGTGAGTCCAAACGATATCACTAAAACTCATAATGGCCATACCTAGTCCTGAATGCAGTCTTGGGTATATCAGATTCTCTAACTCTAACCTGATGGTAGCCTGATCGCAAATCTATCTTTGAGAAGCACTTGGCACCCTAGAGTTAGTCGAACAAGTTATCAATCCTGGGCAGAGGGTATTTGTTCTTGATTGTGACTTTATTAGCTGTTTGTAATCTATGCACATGCGTAGAGAGCCGTCTTTATTTTTCACAAACATACCGGGGCTCCCCACGGGGAAATGCTAGGTCTGATGAGACCTTTATCTAACAAATCTTCAGTTGTTCCTTAAGTTCTTTCAGTTCTTCTGGTGCCATCCTATAAGAAGAATGGATATGGGCTGCGTACCTGGTACTATATCAATATGAAAATCAATCTCTCGCTATGGAGGAAGACCAGGTAACTCATCTTAGAAACACATCTGGGAACTCATTCACTACCGGAACTAACTTAAGAGTCGACGTCTCCTTCTTTGAGACTCGAACATGAACAATATGATATAAGCAGCCTTTTGCAATTAGCTTCCTTGCCTTAAGGTAAGAAATAAACAGACCCTTTGGTGATGCAGAAAACACCCTGCCACTCTATGGCTAATTCTCCTGGAAAGTGAAACTGAACTGTCTTCGCTTTACAATCAATGTTTAGCATAACAAGAGGACAACTAATCCATACCAAGAATAACATCGAAATCAACATTTCTAGCTCAATTAAGTCAGCTGTAGTGCTACAATCGCCCATCATCACCGTGCAAACCTCTATAAACACGCCTAGCTACTATAGAATCACAACGAGAGTGGCTAACTCGAAAGGTCTAATAGCTTTCTGGTACTATTTTGAAATTTAATGGCAACAAAGGGGAGTAACATATGATAATGTAGAACCCGGATCTATCACACATACACATCGAGAAATTTACCGACAGAATACCTGTGACCACGTCTGGTGAAGCCTCTAGGTCCTATCGACCAATAAGAGAATAGGTGCGGTTCTAAGTACCCGCCTACTGTAGGAGCTCCACTTCGACCTCTACCACGACCTGCTGGTGCCATAGGAACTTTCCCCTGAGGGCATGCTGGTGCTAAAGAAGCTACTATGCTGATCTAGCTGGCTGGGCTGCACCACTACCACCCCTAGTCTGGCAATCTCTCATGAAATGGCCTGCCTCGCGACAAATATAACAAGTATCAACTCCTAACTGACATGGACCCAAGTGGCGTTTACCACAATCATAACATCTAGGATATGTCTTACTGGCCGTTATCGAAGTACCACGGCGCTGAAATCCTGATGTCCGTGATGCCTGACTAGCTCTGGACTAAAGAGTTCTATCAGATCGCAGGCCACAAGACTGTGTAGGTATACTAGCTTGTGGCTTTCTAACACTCTGCTGTCTATCCTCCATATTTGCTACCACAGTTGGGGGCAACACTTTGCTAAAGAATTAAAGCAATAGTTATACTCTTCTACACTCAAACTTCCATGTCTCAATGTCAGGAACTGATCAGCACGTGCTCTCTGTGTC